>CM055680.1:35708863-36308863 GCA_029448645.1 Andrena camellia
ACGGATAACTTTCTATTATCAGCCGACCGGAAGTCGCGCTGATTTATCGCCAGATCGGCGGCACGATAAACCGCAATCGCCTCTGAAAATTCGACTCACGGATATCGCGCATTAACAACCGAGCAGTAGCGATATTTTCAACCGAGGAGCTTAAACATTTTCTCGATTATTTAACAGAGGTTTGAGAGAATCCAAGTACCGTTTACGTTGCCTCGATCCTGTTCCCTTTCACAGGGGGATGAAAAGTGGAGTGTTGTATTTACCGTTGGCATAAAGCTTCAGCAGGTTACCATTGCGATTCTTACGTACAAAGTATGCACTTATATCGAAGTTGCATAATTCATTTCCCTGCTTCGCGATGGAATTAAATTAGTTACGAGCAAAGTAATTGGATCCGACGAGGTTCGAGTGGAAACACTTTGCTAATCTTTTTTCCTCATTAACGACGAGCTGATAGTTCTATCGATACGCGGAGTAAATGTTAGATAAACTCAGATATCCTACACCACTTTCGACTTGAAAATTCCATACCTGGCAATCAAAATGGAGTAAATTAATTAACTCTCTTTAATTGGGCAATCCGAAACACCAGTATGATTCTACAACGTTAATACTCGTTCCAAAGAAGCCATTCTCAATATTCCTTGACTTAGCAAACTTCAAAGACTGAAACTCAGATAGGAAGCACTCATACTACCGAACCTCCGACGATTAATTTCGGAATATGTACACCGGCTTATTACCGCGGTGGGTAGGTTCTACAACTGAACTGCTCGCCAAAATAATACTTCCTTCTGACAAGTTAATCCGGCTTTACGTAATACCGCAGTGTCTACGCAATACCGCGGAGGAAGGACGTCAGAAGCATTCCAGATTACGGATTCGTCTACGCGATTGAAAACATTTCATTGGAGAAACGTTCTCTGTTGGCTAGGAATATCCTTCAATGTTCCAGCCAAGGTAGGTATTCCACGTCAAACCGCGCGCGCGAAAGCCTCATATTTCTCCGTTTCTTTCATACTTTTCAGCGTTTATTGATAGTCCCGAGGAACACTGGTTCCTCCGGAAACCAATCCGACCCCCCCAGCGATTTTTCACATATCAAACGCTCGCGTACAGGGCAGCAGAGCCTGCGCGCATTCGACCCGGTGGATCCACGGAACGGCGGAATCGTTCCAGGATCGATCCCACACGCTGTCGGACTAAAAACTTCCGGTCGTCGCCGCGAATTGTTTTTGTTTCCGTTCGCGTCGGGAAAACACGAGCTTCCTGGGACACTCGCGTAAAAAATTGGAAGAGAGATATTGGAGATGTTAGCGGGAGGGATGCGAGTTCAGTGACTTTGCACAAAAAACGGCACTGAAAAAGTGGTTAGAATTGAATTCTGGTATTACTTTATCAAAAGTCACGCGTTAAATTGAAATCGTTTGAATGTAGCTTGAAATGCAAATATTAATAGCAGCTTTGAAATGGACGACGGTGTTTTTAGAAGATGCATGCTCTTTTTATAGTATTGATTATTTTTTAGAAAAACATCACCGTTCATTTTATGCACTCCCCGTTTTACAAGGATCTTGGAGTTATTTCACGAGTACGTCAGGCGGCATATTTCTCTTTATGGGAGAATGCAGCGACGTCGTTCCTCCGAGCAGCCCCGCGCCTGTTTCCACGTGCAGAATCTGATAAAACTGACTTTACATACTTGATAAGCTGCCTTACGTCCGCTGGAATCTTCTCGATTTTGTTGTCCGAGAGGTTGAGGTGGGTCAGGCCCCTGAGCTCCAATAATTCCAGAGGAATTCGACTCAGCTGGTTGCTCTCCAAGTGGAGGGTACGAAGTTTCGGGAACCTGAAATAAACCCCTTCTTAATTAACTTATCTCAGCGTAATGGCTCCAAACAGATATACACACCGTTCGAGACCATTTTCTTGCCTAAATTTTACAGTTAATTGGCCGGGGACGTTAATAAGATGCAAAATGACCAGGGAAGCTCAGTGCCCGCCATTGTATGAAATAACATTTAAATTGAAGCATTGAAATGCTGTTTTCAGTCGACAAATAAAGAAAGTGTCTAATGCGAATGGTTGCATCTGTGATTCGAACGCATTTAATCTGTTAACTGAGCGAGCGAGTTATTAATTCGCCATTTGGAAATTCCCCCGAATTTCTCAAAACGAGATAATTTGACGTGGAAATGTGTTTGCACAGAAGCAGAAATGCATACGCAGCCTTTACTGGTAGGACGAGTTAATACGTGTTCAATCATTTTTAAATAAACTGGAAGCACATATTTCAAGCCGATAAACGGTTCAGTTAACAAAGTGAAGCCCATTGGTGGCGCAATAAAACATAACAAACAGTAAAATTTCTTTTTAATACGTTTATAAAATATCGTGAAAATATTTGTTTAAAAGCATTGCTCTCCGTTTTGCAACTAGAAGGACCGAATTTGTTATCAGTGTGCAAATTCTGCTATCCAAGAACACCGACGATCTCTCGAGCCGAAGACTCGAAAATCCCTATTTCGATTGTCACGTGCCTGTGCAGAAGCGTCAGATTGTTGTTGGTGTTCGTCAGTTGATTTTGGCTCAACACCAGCTCTTCTATGGCGGGGAATGCTACAGCACTGTCAGGGATCCTTGACAGGCCACCGTTGCTCAGATCCAATTGCTTCGGGCACGATGACAATTGCACAGCCTGCAACAACACCGAAACCATTTGGGTTAATGAAGGCGTGCCAAAATTGACTTTCTGCGACCTGTCTGTCGAAAATTGGTCTCTCCTGCTTCTAACAGGACGTTCAAAAACCAATTTCGAGCTTAAAGTGTGTGTTATTAAATTGTTACGTTCATCGTATGCTACGTGTGTGTTTAATAAAATCGTCGTTATTATTAAATTGGGGAGTAAAGTAGATTTAGGTACTTATCACGAGTCAACGAAGCAATTTTATCAATGCTGGTGATATTAACCCTCTGAATAATTTTCAAAAACAATTTTTTCGCCTCAATACTTATTAATTTGTTATGACTTCATAATTTAAATTAAAATATATAGAACGTGTATATACTTAAACGTTTAAACGTTTGCCGAAAGTAAAAGTTATCAATGCTTTTCTACTTTCCGGAAATTTAATGACACTTGGACAACACGATTTTCTATCGACATTTTAATGATCTGAATTGTAAGGAAGCAATGTTCCTCTGGTTTCCTTGATTTCGAGGCAGGAGCGGGTAGGTTTCATTACCTCGAACTCCAGAGAGTCCGTGTCGATGGTGTCCCTGTCGAAGTCACGTTCCTCCATAATGGCGATCAAATCCCCGATGTATACCATTTTTCAAGTGCCTCACAAGTCTCTAACGATAATCATCGATCGCGCACGTACACGCTCGCGCACACACATATCTCGCATCTGCGATCGCGCGATCCAAGTTTCTGTCGCGTCGATTAATTATTTCGCTACTTATAATCGCTAGTCTCCTCCCTCGTTCACCTTTCAACGAGAAAACCGAGTTCCATGGGATTCAACAGCACTTCGAACGTTAATGGCACCATTTCCTTCTTAATTCCAGCACGACCCACTAATCGCCTTCATATTCTAATTATAGAATCCTGATACTATAAATAAATTCGAACGGACCTTGTGTCAATGTCGTACGATGTAATAATAATACTAGCAAACCGTTCCAAGGAATTTGGAAGGGTACATTTTCAAAAGATTTTCAGATTAATTTATGTGCTTCCAATTTGCTTTGAATCACCTGTCGATATTATAGTATGGTTATTCATGAACGAAGGGTAAGGGGGAAAACAGGGAATCTCACAAAACAGCTTTATCGAGAAAATTAAGTGTTTTGTTGCCCCGCAGAGTGGACATTACCTGCATTTAACTAGGGGGCATTTGAACTTTATATCCCTTTGCGATTCGACAGTTCTGTTGTCCCAGTTTCCACCAACAAAACATGCTACAAACCGCAAAATCACGAAAAAATTGACATTCCTCGTCTTTCCCATTTACCCTTCAAATGAGTGCAAATATCGAAATCGAGATGCAACGCTAGTACCTATGTGGTTTATATTCTCCTGTGATTCTTCTCGCAAGTAAATTTACGTCGGGCAAACACCAGCTACACATTCGTTACGGCGTCTATCGCTGTAATAAATGGTAAGGATGATAATTTCCGTAATGGAACGCTGACTGCCTCTGTACACATTCAATAAACATGAGGACCAAAAAGGAAAGATGCTTCGCTGCGTATTATGTAATGTGTAAGTCTGGCCATAAGTTCGCCAGTTCTACTGTCGCGGCTGATAGTCGTGGAAAGTTTCGCGAAATTGCGGAACACCGGTTCACGGGCATGATTTGCAGACGATCAATGATAAACGCAGTTGCCGGCAGTTTCGCGACGTATGCACCTCATGGAAATGCAGTTGCATTCGCGCGAATGCTAAGATTCATCGCGCGAGTTATTCTATGCACTCGTCGGAGGAACTTTGCCCCATTCATTCTACCTTCAACTAAACTCTTATATTTCAATTTCTGAGGGCCATTATTCTTGTTCGAATAAATGGTAGGATGTTCTCGACGGCAGTGTATAAGTGGTAGACAGAGTTTCTATTGTTTTAGTAATTTTTATATTTTCTGAGGAAACATCTATTTAACTTTCGCCCTACTTTTGGCCAATGTGGGGTGTAAAGGTAATTCAGACACCTCGTGCAGGACGATTTTAAACAACTGCGTTAAGAATTTATTATAGCAATAATAAGAAGTTATATTCTATAGTATTGCTTGCTAACACTGGTACCAGTAGCACTGGTTTAAAATAAGTAGGACGCTCCGACGGTCCATTGCTCGGGACCAGAGTTGGGCGTTAACTAAATAAAACATTATTTAAATAACGGATCGAATAAAAGTTACTTTAACTTTAGATTATTCGACGAATAAAGTTACTTTTTTTTATTCGCACACACATGAATAATTTTTCTAACTTTTATTCGTTATTCGAAATTTTATTTAAATAAAACAGTACATGGGACAACTCGGGACACATGGACCGCAAACGATCATAATTGAAGATCCTCTTGCGCCGGAAAACTGTAACCCTTTGCACCCCAGAAGTAAATTGAAGCGAAATATATCGAATCCACTTGGAGTCAGAATGTTCAACTGTAATACAAAAAAGCGACGAGAAGAGTAGATTTCGATATTCAGTTACAGGAAAATATAACTTCTGCTATATTCCTCGTAATTCCTTTCATTTTAATTTCGACGCCGAATTAAAAAGCAGCGCGCTAAAAAATAACGACAGCAGAGACAACTCGGGCATTCTTCCCGAATGTTCGCCGTTTCTCTCCCGAACGTCCTCACCCCTTCCCAGCCATCAGCAGCGTGCAGCGACGCGAATTCCGCGCGAAGGTTGTCGCGCGAAAAAGTAAAATGGGAAATGGCACACGTGTATCGGCTCGTTGACACACGTCTGCGACGCCGTGAAAACGCGAGGTGGAAACGAGGCGGAACGACGTGTTTCCACCTAACGGGCGCGTTTCGTGCCCTGCCCGCCGTGACGGGGGCACGGGAAAAGGAGAGGAGAAGAGGCGACGGGACGAAGACAAAGAAGCCGGGATAGGGAGGGAGGCTCCGCGTGTCTGCAGTCCGCGTTCTCTTGGATGGGAGCTAACGAGTGAAGTATATACACGGGCAACTTTTCCTTTTGGGTGGGAAAGAAGAGGAACAGGAAAGTTCTGGCCCCTGTGCTGCGCGATAAAGTGCCCTTCGATACAACGAGGGAAACTTCGATGATTCGGGTCGATACTGTCTCGCGGGAGACGCTCGTCTCTTGTAGTAAATTCCATTAACGGGGGCCAGGCTACTTTCAACGGGCTTCCCCCGGTGTCACCATTGCTCCCACGGGGTTCACGCAACGCCTCCACGAGGTGCATGCAGGAATTCGTTACGAATATCAATTTGGGTGCAGGGGAATCTTAGTAGGCCAGTC
This sequence comes from Andrena camellia, assembly GCA_029448645.1. Classification (NCBI taxonomy): domain Eukaryota; kingdom Metazoa; phylum Arthropoda; class Insecta; order Hymenoptera; family Andrenidae; genus Andrena; species Andrena camellia. Next base: position 35,714,858 of record CM055680.1, read on the forward strand.
CTGGTTTACACTCATTCCTTGATTTACGCGGAGCATTAATTCCAAGTGGTTATTTTTAATGCGTTTGGAAATAGTACGATTGGAGTCCGCTGGTGCAAAAAAAAAAATACATTATTTGCTGAGCAAAAATGGTAACACGAAAAAAACCACGTCTGGCATTAGTTGCATTTTGGGTAGAGAAATTTTTGACGCGCTTTTAAGCGTTATAGTTTGGAGAATGATACTTTTTATTGCTTATGGTGGAACAATGTAATAGCTTTCATCTTTATATCTGTGAAAAGTGATTTCGTCTCGAATTGAACGTTTCAATGTTTTCTAAATATATATTATAGCACGTCAGAACGTGCCTGTCAGCTGTACCTCATCTTGTATTCTAGAGTATAAAGTCGAATACATGGAGTGCTAAATTCCTAGTAGTTAATAACATTTCTGATTGATGAATTAATATAGGGTAACAGGATTTACCCCACCCACTTATCTATCAAACTTCACTAGCTGCAACCCTAATACCTACCACAGAACCACTGCAAGATCAAACACAACTAACGCAACACGTAGAACAAATCCCCACACCTCTACCTAAAAGAGCATACAAAAAGGTAGAAATGAAAACTATATTTCCACACATCTAAAACACCAATCAGCAGCCGCAAAAATATCTCCCCCTGAAAAGTTCCTCGGTTTCGAGGTGCGACATCCACTCCCACAGCATTTCTATCGGGTGGCTGACAGCCAAAGACATTCTACGGATTCCATTGCTGCCAAACCCTCTTCCCCCATCTTGAAAGCCCGCTCGGGCTCACCCCCTAGCCAGATGCAACCGGTTATACTTTTTAACGAGCCCAGCCACCCGACGTGGGGATCTTCGCAGACGCGTTAAAGTATTCTTAATTAGCGGCCGCTAATTACCCAGCCGTCATGGATGGCAACGATCTATCACAGGAGAGAAGCGACGACGGCGGTGCGGCGGTGCCCCGTTACTTCTCGTTTCTTCGCTGGTGCGAGAGATCCCTGGTCGAACGCGCTTTATCGTTGCATAATTTTCGCGCGGGGAACGGCGCGCCGGCCGCATTAATTTGATTAGTAATGGCAACAATAACCGTAATACGTAGCCGAAACGGAGATAACTGTAATTACCAGCGGAGGGGAGCGGACAGGGGGGAGGGGAGGGGGTGGCAGAGGAGGCTGTTTCCCCTAATCACTTTCTTGCACCGACCTCCAAGCTCCCTAATTTCGCAGACGGCGCGCTGTAAAGATCTTTATCGTCGTTGGTTATTTACATAGGCGAACGTACTCTCGTGGCTTGCTTCTCGCAACGCGGAACGCTTCGAGCATCGGATAAAATGCAAAATGGTCGGCTAACGGAGAGTCGGATGTTCGGCGGAGTCGCGGGCCTTCGGGGGATGATCTTCGAGTTGAAGGATCTTTGTAGAGGATCTTTTAATTTCGCGGGTGTTTCACTACATTTCCGGGAGTCGGGGTAATTGGTGGTGGCTTAGATTGCGAGGGGAAGGTGCGCGGGATCGGGATCACTGGTTTGGATCAAATTTTCATTGGTGTTTGTAAATACCTTTTGTGATTGTGGTGTTAGGTAGAGGGGGGCGTGATAGCGAGCATTGATATGTAAAATGTATCTGAATGAAATGTGTAGAGTGGAAAGTGGAAATAATTTTCTGCAGTGGTTCTTTTTTTATTGGATTACCTGTGTGTTAATTGCAAATGGGGGATGAAGAGGATGTCGAGGTGCGATAAGAGGGACCAGGATTTTTGACAGGACAGTGTGGTAGTTAAAATTTAGGGAGAAAATGTATTCGATTGAAATATTACTTATACATGGAGGGTGAAAATAATTTTCTCAAGAATTCCTTTTCCTACTAGATTAAGTATACGTTAATTATAAATGGGCGAAACAGCTTTGTATAATAAAGAAAATGTGATTTCGAATATCTCGGTGGTAAAATGCAACGTACGTTTTCGTTTATAGGACGTGTTCCTGAGTACTCTTTGGATGCAAGACATTATTCATGACTGTCGTCGATCCATCAGATCATTTTTCATGCACGGGTGACAGTGCAGACGCGCTATTTATTCATTCTTAATACGTGGATGATGCTTCTCGTCCCTAGGATACTTCGCCAACGCATTCAGAAATGGTTTCTCCATTCAAAGCGTTATTTATTATTCACACACCGGTATTTTTCCAGCAAACAGGTTATGCATAATACGAATTCACGCAACCGTGCTGAATAAACATTAACTTGGATGAACATCTACAATGTTGACGTCTATATAAATACGCGATTCAATTTTTTCTGGTAATTAGTAATTACCAGTTATTAGTAAAACGAAGAACATCCGAGTTGCGTCCATTACCCTTTATGACGAACAATTTCCTGGTCCCCAATTCCACTTCTGTATAATTCAGTCAATAGCGTATAATCGCATCTCAGATTTATGTGAAAGAATTATACGGTCTATATAAAAAAGAGATGCAACTACACCTTCTAACTGTACCGGTCTACTTTCATTTGAAAATGATAAACACGGTCATAGCCCAGTTTCCGCAATCCCAAATATATCTCAAATAACCCAATCAGTTGAAAAAATAATGCAAAAGTGACAAATGCTACGCCACTTCTTATAACCACCCTATCAAACACCAAAAATCACAGTAGATTCACAGTGCATAAATCATTGCCTGAATATCAAACGTCCCAAAAATTTCACACAGACTCCTCTTGAAAATCACGAACAGTTTGATCCACTTTGTTAATGCTAATACCCATAGCACTCAACACTCATCTAAAATATTCCTTCCTTCTTCAAATTATTCCCTTTTAAAAATACCTATTCCTTCCTCACTCAAATTATCCCCCTTTTTAAAATATTCCTTCCTTAATTGAATCATTCCTTACTGGAAGCATTACTTGCTTATAAATATTCCTTCACTGCACAATTAAATCCCACAATTCAGCCACTTCGATCACTCAAATTCCACGCTCCTTTTTTCACAACCATTCGCCACAATAACCAAAATCGTCACAACGATACGTCACTCCCGTTCCGTGAATCTACCGCGAAAATATCTCAACTTCGTTGGAATAGCGTTTCGAAAGCACTTCAACGAGATGCCTGAACCGCGTCTTAGGACGCGTACGCGAACCGTCTCGAACAGTCGCCGGATGCAGGGCATTATTCATGGCTGAGGACGGGATCGTCACTGAGGAGTTTTGTCGCGTGTCCTGGCGGCACGTGAAACCGGAAGAACACGCTCAGCTGGCCACCATCGCGCAACCTGCTCGCCGGTTCGGCTGCTGTCTCACCGCGGGCAACGATTTCGACCGTTTTAACGGACGCCTGCTGGGCAAACGGTACCTTTAGTAGGTACTCGACGCAGGTGTTCCCGTTGGGTCGATCGCGAATCCTTTTTTTTTAAATACTGTACTCCATTGCCGGAGCTCTTGAAACTTATCTTTCTCTAAAATACTAGAAGAGAACAGATAGAGTTCTCACTGGGAGGAAACGGATGGAGAGGAATTTTCATTTAGATCTGTTTTTTTTTTGTCGAGGTTCGATGGAAGCGAAGCTTCACTAGCGAGCGATAGGTGAAAAATGAAGGAGAATGAAAATTCCACGTCGAGTTCCGACAGATTTCAATACCCCGCCGAATCCGGTTCCCAATTTCTTCCCCATTTGCATTCAATCTCCGCGGACGCGTGTCCAGCTTGTCACGCTCGTCACCGCCGATAACGTCCTCTTATCTTCGAGCCGCACAATTTTCGCGACGCGGCCAGAGGATTGTCTTAACGACCAATTTCAGGATCAATTTCGCGCGGTCGTACCGTTGAAATCCGCGCGACTAACGGGCTCAGTCCCTCAGCTCCTCCTTCGCCCTTCGCCCGCTCCCATCCTCCCCGAATCGTCTTCCAGAGGGCTCCGATGGCGAAAAATTACCGGCAATTGCGATCGCCGCCGCGCCACCTCGCCTCGTCTCGCAAAACTCCATTATGGCCCTGTCATCTGTCCTGTTACGTTGAAAGGCAACGCTTCGAGAACGGAGAGCGCGGGCGAAAATGGCGCCGAGCATTATCAAATTCTCGATCCAGTTAGGTCGCGGACGCTGGTATGTTTTCCACTGAGCCCCTCAATTCTCAGAGTAGATACATATTTGTTCTTTACGCTGAATTATCTGCATCATTACTGTCGGGGAGTTGAAGAATTTGATTGTTCTCTGTGATTAAAAGGAATGGGTACTTGTTGGTTCTGGTTGTTTGCAATGTAATTCTGGAGTTCGGGGATTGGCTTTTATTGGAAAAAAAGCACTTGAAAAAGTGCTTTTGAAACTGGAATCACCTTCGTGGCTACAGAAATTTTAATATTTCCATGAATTTTCATTGCTTTTGTAATTTACTACACTCGGAGCTGTAATTAAGAGTGATCCACTCCGAATCTACTTTCCATTCGGGCAAATATTCTTCACAGTCAAAACTTTATTCACTGAAACGGCTCCCTTTAACGTGGAAACGAGGGGGAGCTCTCGAATGTGCAGAAGACGGTTCCGTTTTCCGTTTCGCCGTGCGTGTCGAGTGGCGTCGGGAAAAACGCGTCTGGCACCGCGCGGAGAATCGTAACAAACGGACGCAGCGTAGCCGCGTATTGCTTGTTCTGGCACTTGTTCGAGCAACTGGAGATTGGATCGACACGCTTCGCTCAGCGTGAAATGCAAACGCGGGGATATAAAACAGCGGGGCGATACGATATGCCGCGCGCTGGCGAACAACGCCCGACCGCGGGAGAAAGGGGAGAAATTACGATTCATCGACGAGAGCCGGCTGTAAAAACCGTGTACACGGCTGCGAAAATTCGAGCGCGCGGGCGGAAATCAGGGCGTGGACTTTACGGCCAGATTCCTTGCGGGGAAAGCAAAAAACCATGCAGCTTTGTTGTCTCGCTTCTCGAAAAGAATAACCGCAAGAAACAAGGTGCACGCTAAAAAGTTTATTATATTGCTATTAGAAAGCTTGCGATGTGTGCATTCAAAGGTGCAGTCTACAGAGTATTACCCAAGACTGCTTAACATTTAATAGTCTTTTTTTGTGAAAACATGTGTCTCTACTTTGAGTTTTTCTTTTTAGTCACATAGTATCCTAAAAAGTCCTGCCCCTTAATAAACTGAATGTTAATCCATTCATTTTACGTGTTAGGAATGGAACTTGTAAGTTGGAAGACACTTGACTTGTTCTATAAAAGAATATAGCTACAAACTTTAGCCCAATTACTAATCCTCCTCATCAAACCAATCCCCATGGATGAAATGGATTAGTTTCTCGTTACACAACCTGATCCCTAAAACTTGCAAGTTTTAAAGCCACCTAAGCTGTTCGGTAAAGAGATGGCTATCAACTGTGATCTGAAACACGTTAACAGCGTTCGATTAGATGGTAAACCCGATCTAACGACAGAGGAAACGGAGATCGCTTCGGTGTATGAAATTAGACGTAACTTGAGGAACTGAACTCTCTGAATCGTGGCCGGTTATTCGATTTCATGGTTCGCGAGGAGTCGAAGTCGCCGCCTCGAGCATCGCCAGGCTTATTGTTAGAATATTTTCAGGCACGCGCGACTTCGTTAGCCGGTTTAATTAAACTTTATTCGCCGGCCCTATTGGCCCATGCAACTAGCCTCGAGGCGAATGTTGGCAGCGCGGCGAAACATTCGGCGAGGCTCGAGCTTAAAATGTAAAATCTGCGCCCCGAACTTTCATAATTCCCGCCTCGAGGGCTCGGCAGCGCGTTGTCGACGACCCATCGCGGAGACGTCGCTCGGAACGATTTATAACCGTTTCATAAATATTCCAACGTGTTTCCAAAGTTTCTCGTCGCCGTCCCGCGTGACCGTTGTTTCAGTCATCTGCAATGATGGATGTAGTGAAGTATTTAAGATTTCAAAAGGTGGTGGCCATTTTTGTGCGAAGGGTTTCGGGGACTCCACAGAGACTCCCCGTGGTCATTTTTTAAAAAAATTCTGTGGTATTTATAAGATGACTAGCTTCGCTACTCGGCTTCGCCCGAAATTTAGATTCTGATTTTATAAAAAAATATTTTCTTTTAGTTTTTTTTTCGAAAATAGTCATTCATCTGGATTAGTCAGGCATAATGAGCTGAGGCACATTTCGTGATCCCAGAGTTTATCGTTCCAAAGTTTTTAGGCGACAGACAAACACACAAACATATAGAAACTTTCTGCTTTATATATTAAGATTTCTGATGCAATTATTACTAATAATTACACTGTCCAACAAAATTAATTAATGCCCAATCCTATTTAAATATCACCCAAACTCCACGCCCCCGTTTCCCCCTGTATCTCTGCAACCCCTGATGACCAACGTCCTTTCACGTGCCAGCAGATACTCAATAATCTGATGGTAGGCTTGCCACGAAAAATTCCGCCTCTACATAAAGGAAAAAAGTTTGCAGTCGCAGAGGGGGTGGCTGGAGATAAGACCACCCCGTGGATACGGTATCTCGCGTACCGCTGGCAATTTACGGGGGCGAGCAAACGGGGGGATGGAATACGAACAGCGACCCAGAAAATACAGCGAGTATCCGCGGAAATATAGCAAGTGTCCCGGGGATACGGCGGGAACTTCGACTCGGCGAGGGGGTTGAGTCGACGACCAAGTCTTTTATCGAGGCTGATGGGGAGGGGGCGGGGGCGGTAAAGTTTCCGCGCCAAAGAAGGGTTGCGAACGAGTGCAAGGAGAAATACGGGGGCCCTGCAAGATATTTGATACACGCGCCCCAGCGTGAGCGCGGCATTTGAATAACGTGATAAGCATTCTTCCGTGTCCTTTGATAAACTCGTTCCTGGTGTTTCGAGTCCCGTTTTCGAGGCAACTGGCAGATAGAATGCCTGCGACGATGATTCAGGCGAAGGGTGGCTGAGAAAGAAGTGGCTTGTTAGGGTGGCGGAAAGGGATGGCATTTGCCACGGAAGTTTCTAATTAGTTGCCATTGGTTAAAGTAGCTAGTATCAAATAGGTTTTATTCACTTTGTTTGCTTGGGAGTAAATTTGTTATTATTACTCCTTCTTTTTGAAGAACTCTTAATTTTTCGAATTTACGGACTCTGGAATAGCATTATTAGAGTTCTGTCTTTCCACTGTTCTTGTAGAAGAAATTTGATTGCTCTTTTGTGACGAAAGATTCAATCTAAACACTGCTTTATGATCATTGGAGAACTATTCAGGAAGTTTAGTGCAAAGACGTATTTCGATTGGTGAAACTGTGTTGCTGTGATTTACAATTCTTCTTCGAAAAAGTTACAATGCAGGTCAAGCCTGGTGAGGGGTTAAATGGCAGAAGAAGAAATTGCAGTGAGCAGGGAATATTATTTAACCTCCTCAAGAGGAACAAGAAATGTGCGAGACGTAAGTTTCGAGGAGTTACAGGTCTCTGGAGTATCAAGAGAAATTGTATCGAGCATGGGTAATAAAATATACAAGAAATGTACGCGTTGGACCAAATTTTCCGAAATCTGAAACTCTCATATTTGAGGAAATAAACGAGCTGATGATGTAAGAGAGTTAAAGATTTTTCTCCAGAAGTTTTTGCGTACGTACCATGTAATATGGAGATTTTTCTGTTTAGTAATTTGCAAGTAATGTAATACGTGAATTATAATACTAGAATTACATGTATACTAATATAAAAGAACGATTTTTAAACTTTGTTTTGACTATCCTCATATCGTGGCAGTAGTCTTACGTCAATTATTATTTTACATAATAAAATAAAATTCAATTCACGTACCGACGTATTTTGATAATATTCTATGCAAATCATTAACTTATTTATTAATATGAACCTTGCAGATCGCTGCTTTTACAGCGAGAAGGAAGACACTTCCTCCTGCTTGCTCCAAGAGCTGCAGATGGCGCCAGCAATCAGAAATTGTTAATTACAGAAATAATTTACGAAATGACGCTCTTACGCTTTCTTAAGTTAGTCTAGGAACTTAGAGAACGTCGTAATTGAAATCCTCTTTGCTCTATCATTATAAAACATCAATACCACACATCAGTTTCATTATTCATTCTTATTTAAATTTTCACAAGAAAGTCACACACATAAACGTCCCCCTTGAAAAATGTACACCTTTCATTGTTGCCCTAAACAAGTGACGCAAGAAATAAAGAGAGTCTAACAATAAACCCCACGATATATCTACGCAAAGTTACAATACCTTGAAGTCAACCAGAAACCAGTAGTAATACGCCTGATAGATCAGACGACCTTTTACAGAGAAGATATTGCATATTGGCGCCAAAAGAATTGGAGAAAATAATTGCAAAAGGAAGCATTGTGTTATTGTTCAGCCTCACCTTCGACGACCAAACGAAACAATTTCCAAAATGCAAAATGCAATTAAATAAAAGCGTGGAAACTAATTATCAATTTCCTTGATGTTTTTGAGCAACCGCGACAGATACTGTCGAAACGTCAGCAATATTTATTAACACACTGTATACTGTTATATGCAATTTAATCGCTACGCCCTGTGTCAAATTCATTCACTTCGGGCGAGCATTTCGCGTTGTAACGAGACATTAAAGTTTCGTGTCCGCATAATTGCAGCTCGCGGTGCCACGAGTGTAACAGTGGAAAACGCTGCTAAATATTTCATTTCTGCCTCCCTTTTTTTTTTCACGTTGCGTCACGTGCGATTCTACGTGACATAAATCGCCATTTAAATTTACATACACGCCCAGGTTCGAATATGAGCTTTCATTGCGCCTCGCCAATTATGCATATTATTTATATCTGTATCTTGTATGTCCTCCTGTTTCGATTGTTTCAGAGACTGCCTTGATAATAGCATTGTATTTGAACATTTGTAGGAAGCACAAGGCATTGGAGATAGAAGAGTCAGCCTTCCGAGCGTAGTGAAACAGCTCTGCCCTAATTTCTCTTAGAAAGGGGGCAACCCTTAGGGGGCAGTCGCGGTGAAACGAAACGATCAGCCTCGCGAGAGCATGTGGGTATTAAGGCGAGCCATTTTTGGATATTTATTGCTGGACATCCCGAGCTACCAGAAAGCTCTCAGCTATCCCCCTTTATTCTATGTAACTGGACGTTTGGACAGGGATACAGTTCCTCCTCATTAAATTTATTTCCATTATAATCCACCTTTTAAACTCCCTATACTATTACTATATTAGTTACCACAATCTACCGCATACCATAATCCCAATAATCTTCTCCGACTACACATAATACGACAGTGAGTAAGAATCGAAGAATTACAGCAATAAAGTGATTCAATAATCGTCGAGTCGAGGAAGGTCGTATATCGAGGGACGAGATTTAAACGTCGAGAAAACTAGCACCGATAACGATTCCCCTCGCCTCGATACTTGTATAAGCCCCTCCAATTTCGAAGTTGTTCGAGGGAAGATATAAAGTTCAAATGGCGATTTCAGTCGTAAATCTTCGATTGGATCGTCGAGGTCTGCGGCCGCCTTGCGAAATCCACTGTAAATCGCGAAAGTTTCCTCTTAATCGCTGAAAGGCACTTCGCGAAAGTTACTGGTTACAACCGACCGACCACCCTCCCCGCGCGTGCTCCCCAACCGATCCTCGCGCCCGAGTCTTAACATCTCGGAGTCCCGGATGTAACTGTGGCCGATAAAGCCCATCGAAACGGCAGCTCGTTTATAATCAGTCGTCAACAAAACAGTCGTCAAACGCGACGCCCGAACTGCTCAATAATTCGTGGTGTCGGTTTTAGGGCTGTGATCGAATCGTTTCACGAGTGCTGTCAAACTTTGTTTGCTCGAGTTTCCAGCAGTTGGAAGGGGCATTTTATGTATTCAATTTTTACGATTTTACTGGGCTGATTACTGCTTGGAGATTTCGTCCAAGTGGAGGGGTGGGAATGGTATTTGCTGAATAGTTTTAATACGATTTTGTGGAACCAGAGGATATGGGATGCGATATTATTGATACAGATCACTAGCATTAGATATTGACGACTGTTTTGGTCTTCATTTAAATGGGGAAGGATTTTCTCTATTTATGTTATATTATCTATGCGTTGTTTACTGTGCTCCAGATAATAATTTGCATGTACTTATATTCTGATTTAGAAAAAGTCTTTGATAGAATTAATGACAGAATTAAATCTAACCCGGGAGATGTACCTACGACTCATAAGCTGCAGCATTTTTAAATAAATCTCCCGCACACGAAAAATATCGTTGGGTGACGAAAGCTTGACAAAGGATGTACAATTGTTCCAGATACAGGGAACCTTCCCTTTCCCACTCGCCTGTTAATTTCAGGTTTCCTTTTAATTTTTCTGCCAACGACGAGGTGTCTGAGAGCTGCAAAAAGTTAGTTACTGCTCGCTTTTTAGAGCGTTACAGCGTTTCCCTGCGTTATTCCAGGTTTAGCTTTCCCACCCCCTCGTCGAGTGACACTCTGCGTTCTGCTTTTATTCTGCCAGAGAATCTTTCCCGGAGGGAGCGAGAGCCGGTCGCGGACGCGAGTTCACATGAATTTTCGCTCGTTAGTCGGGGCACAAAGAGAAGACGGACGCACACCCCGATCTCTACTCTCCATTTCTCGCGCAGAGAAATCATCTTCGAGGGCGCTTGAAGCGTCCAACAGCCCCTAGGCACGATCAAAGAATGCGTTCTGATTAAAGCGCCGCTTCGGCGAAGTACACAAGCCACTACAAGCCCCGCGGTATCCCCATTGCCAATGCGCATCACTCGTTACACAGAGGCTGCAGTTCTCATCGAGGGATCCTCCGATTCGTGTTCAGCGAATTCCAGGAATTCGGATATTCAAATTCTTGAAACCGTGACTTTTCTCGTGATCGCCTTACGCAAGTTATTTTTTTATGTTAGTCGAGGGATATCTAGGGGGCACGTGAATTTGATGCGAGAGCGAGAGAGGCGAGGAAGGATCATTGGAAACTGTATTTGGGGATTCAGCGGCAAAACACGAGACAAAATAGGGCGAAGAAATCAGAAACCTAAGTAGTATTCAACGAGGACAAGGGGGAAGTGGTGAATTTTCTAAAGCTCCCCATGAGGGCTAAAAGATTTTTTAAAGTTCTGACCCAGTGGGGGGGGGGGGGCAGGTTCAGCAAGGACCAGCAAGATAATGGCGTGATCATTAACCGAGATCTGGTCGTCATCTACAGACGACAATTGCAACAGTTCGTTAATTAATAAACGTGCTTGCAAATACTTGCAGTCTCTAATCGCTTATCAATGATCTTTGTGATATTGTCGGTGTAGTAATTGAAAACGAGATTCAAGTTGAATTAAATCTGGATTAGGTGGATGCCAACTACATGCCTGGTATACTAATTTTTTAATTCGACGTTAATGATGGATTTCTTATGAGAATGTGTGACAGGTTGGTTTTAGAGCCAGTTATTTTTTCGCCCCATAGTTAGCGTTGAGATTAATTTTCCAAATATCCTAACACAATTCAATGGTTGCGGGTGGCAGCTGTCCCAGCTTAACGTGGTCGAACACATGGACTTCGGTTTCGACACCACACCCCCAATCCCCAGCGGCATGCTGCCCAATGAATACGATTAATTAATGATGCAATGACACAGGAGGCGCGATTGCCCGCAGCTTCTGCGTTTCTACTATATTCCGGGCTCGTTGTTCCACGCGTGATTCAGCATCTACGGGTGGTAATTTTTGAAATCTCAACAGCGAGATTTCCTTAGATTTTTCAAACTCTGTCTGAATCGTCATTTTTAAATCTACTCTGTCAACTCTCAACCGCTTCCCTCGAACAGTCCTTAAATTCCTCACTCGAAAAGTCCCTCTCGGCCTTCGAAACCCACATCTATTGTTCACTCTGTGCGGAGAACGCCTATGGGCGTCCAACCACTGTGCACAACACATAAGACTTTAGGATCCCCGCACGCCACGCACGTCACGTGTGTAAGTCCCCGGGAGTAAATTGCTTACAGATCAAAGAACTCAACCCCCGCCGCCCCGGCGACATTGCCTCTGAGTAACTATGAGGCAACGTCTAACAAAGTTACAACATTCCAGGTGTGCTAGCTGGCCGGTCCGAAGCGTCCCAAGCATCCGGCGACAAAGGATTAATGCGTCGATCCACGGAAGTCCGTTTGCTCTGTCGAAACTGCAACAAACAGGACTTTGTATTCTCGTGGTCGCGCTGGTGGACTGCGGACCACGCCGCCAGGGGAATTCGTTACGAGGATGTCGCGCTTCGATCACGATCGGGGGCCGATCGCGCGACCACGCGAACGTGACACGCCGGCCGAAGCGCGACATCATGATTCCGGATAAATTCATCGCTAAATATTCAGCGATCGCCGATACAAATAGCGGGGCGACACGACTGCGTGTGCCACTGGCCCGCTTTGAATAATTCAACCCCCGTGACGGTCATTTTCCTCCCTTCCGTTCCAAGTGTCCACTCGACAAGATGACGCGCCCGCCGCGGGCACGCTCAATTTTTAACTGGGTCCTCCGCCACTGCCAGACCACCTTATCTAACGTGGGTCAAGCTTTCTTCAGACAGAACACATTCCTCGATGCGATGTGGGAGCGAAATGGGAGGAGATAGGGTGGAGAATTTAGGGAACACTCCAACTTTTGTTGCCATAGGATATTGCAGTTCGGCTTGACTGATTTCTGGTGGCTATGAAAGTTTCGTAGGGTCTTCTTCGGAATTTGATATTCCACTGTGGGGTTGAATGTGTTGATTGGCGAAGGCGTTGCTGAGGTTTCCTCTTTTCGGATTCATTAAATGAGGCGTTCAGAGCAAGAACGGACTAACCCACATTTTTTGCAAAATTCAGTTAGTAGCAATAATGTATTCCAGTGGGCTGTACTAGTCGTATAAAATAGGAGAAATTACTTTTTTTTTTTCAACGTGGGTTAGACTGTTTTTGTTCTCAATGCCTCAAATGCATTCCTGATTTTTCAGCCTCCGAAGTAGAAAGCTCTCTTGAAGTGAAGGATTTTGGTAGGCTTGGTATATCGGTACTTAATGAGATCGAGACTATCTTCGAATTTAGAGTAACTGGAGAATCGTGAAATTATTTGTGGAGAAGGAATGATAGTTAATCTTGTGTCTAGCCTACTATACATGGTCAGACAGCAAAAAATCGAATTGGAATAATAGAATAGATGCACGAGATTGTATTGTAATATTGAAACGCGAATATAGGGGAACTAATTTACAGTTCATTTATAGAGCGTGAATTATCATAAATTCGTGCTGATATCGACGGTGCAGTTTGAACAATTGACGACTGTAAGCTGCAGCATGAATTGCAACCTCGATATTTGAGACTGTCATAGTTGTTGTTCGACGGGGGGGGGGGGGGGGAGAGGAAAAGGATAAATCTTCCTCCATAATTCACGTTACGTCCAGCATCTAATATCGTTAATGTCGAATCATCCAATGGGGCACCTGTGCTCGCATACTTCTCCAGTTCCACGCGTTCGCATTCATCGATGAAGAAATTCGCCATTTTTACAATACTAAGGCGTTATCCACTGATAGAAAACTTTTTACACACTCGAAAATCCTCTAAACTCATTTGCTACGAAGTAGAATTTGCAAATTTCGAATGAAAGTTCGGATTAATGTTGAACAGGAAATACCTATAGCTCAAAATTCGAAAAGTCGAATTTATATTCAATTGGAAATCATTGAACAATGGTTCCCATATTTCTTTTGGATCTACCACCAGAGATAAACTGTGTATGACATTGAATTTTAGAAATCTGAGCCTCGGATTACCTAACATTCTCATATAACGTAAAAGAATCTTCCCAAAAAGTATCACACACCACAAACAACCCTCAACTCCACGAATCGAACGAATGACAAAGAATGTTCGCGCACCGTTGGACCAAGGGCAAAAGGTATTCCGATTAGCTTCTTGTCGTTTCGTCGTGGATCTTCAATACCGTCGTCCGTGATCTACATTTGGATATTAAAGTTTGTTCATCGTGATTTCATATTCAGACGGCGCCTTTAGGCCAATGTTTGCGCCATTCCGAATTCCTCCCATCGCCCACGCGCCTGGCCTCCGACAATCCCTCATCCTTCGGAGCAGTCGCATCAACCATCGCCCCTGTTCCTCTCAATCGTCGATCTTTTCCACATTACCGGAGGATCTGGCCAGACAGATGGAAAAGCTCCTTTTGATTTCGACCCCGTATTAATCGCGCCGAACGAGTTCTTCCCTTCCATGAACCGATTCTTTGCCTGGGGCATCACTGGTCCGGGATTAATCGCCTCTCGTTCCTTCAGCCGTCTATTTCGGGCGTGAATAATGCGCCCCCGTTAATGCTTCATCGTTGATCAATTCACTTCTCCACGCTGATGAAAGCTGAGTGGAATAATCCAACTTCCAACGATGGACTCCGAACCGCTCGCTAATCTTAGGTTTCAGTGCCATCACTTATATCACTCTGAAAGTGTAGCGATACCTCTGTCTCCCCCAGCTACCTGTGCTACCCCAGCCGCGATCCAAATCTATCAGCATTTGCGAGCCAAGCCACATATTGTTCCCTCTTCTAATCATCGATCGGTACACAGCCCGTTATTGGCCCCCCGAAGTTGCCCAGCCACGGGCGCGGGCTTTCGTGCCGCTAATATCGGGAAATATGAGATATTGGGCGGGCGATGCCGATTGAATTCTGGAGCGTGCGCGCTTATTGAAGCCCGCGGAGCTTCTTTATTCCTGGCAGGGGCGACGAGAGAATGCAGCCTGGATCCGACGGTACCCTTTTATGGGGTGGACGGCCAGCAGTTGGTTCCGTGGCATATCAGGCTACAAACGAGCATAATCCCGTGACTCGTGGCCACGTTCACCGGTGTTCAAGCAAATACCACGCGCAAGCGACGCAGGACCACCTCGAGGGGCGGCCTCCACTTCTTCGTGCGCGAAGGGTGGACGACGATCGTCTGCAAGATGCAAACCATCGATCCTAAGCTTCCAGCTGGCCACCCTCCGGTGCGGAGTCGGACTTTATTGAATTTCCGCTCCACGAAGCCTGCACGCGTCCAGAGAACTATGGATTTTAAATGAACACGCTCGACGTGCACCGCGGAACCAGGAATATGGCGGGGGTTGATAGGGAGTCTGTTGTTGCCCTGCCGAAAAAGATGAATCTTTTATACCAGCTTTTGGTTTGATGTTTTAGGCTGTATTTTTAGAGGTACACTTGTTGCGCTGTTGCGCGAATCTGCTATGGATAGGATAATCGTAACCCAGAGGAGAATCATGTTGATTATATGCAAGGTAATATAATTCAGTGACGGTTTCCGATTGTAGCACGAGTTGGAATTAAATCGAAATTAGGTCGACGCGAGTCAGAGGTCGTTGAAAGGAAATACGCAATTTTTCGAGAGTTATATACAAGCATTTGTAAATGGGAGGGTTATTAATTCCTGAATTAGCGAACAATCGACCAAAACTATTCTACTGAAGTGGGAAGTGAATATGAAGGCTACCATTGCATTATTGCAAATGTCTGCTATTTAGACACTTAGAGGTCGGACCCTTCAGTGATTCAGAGCCAACAGGATCCTGGGCCTTTCACCATATTACGCAAGCTGCGAAAGAGACGCTTCCAGGGCCGGTAATACTTCCTTGAAGCTTAGCAGAAAGTAGCAGTCTAACCACCGGCGGCGATAAAATTCAAGAACCGAAACGATTAAGCGGACCGCGTAATCCCTTTAAAGCCTCGACAGACGTATTAGCGGGTGTTTCCCTTTAGCAGGAAGAGGCAAAGGTTCGCCCTCGAGCGCGACGCTTTCTCAGCAAACAGGAGAGGCTAATGAACCACGGATAAAGACGCACTCTGTCGAGGTTCCCTCGTGCCAAACGTTCCAACGCTCCATTCTCTTACGATCCTCCAGCTGTTCAATATCCTGCCCTGCCCACCCTTGCATCCCAGCCGCGAAAGACGCCCGATCGTCTTCCCCCGTGGAATAAGAGCTTCATCCCCCGACGAAATGAAAGTGCTGGAATTTTCTGAAATGTTCCTTATCCTCTCGTCGCTGGGTCATTATTCATGGTCACGTGCAACGTTCAAATTCCAAACGGATGATTCGATAGGAAAAAAGAATGGAGGGTCTTCTTCGCGCGGGCGAAGTTTCCGTTCGCAGATCTGTCCTTTGAGACCTGACCCATTCCGGGGGTTACAGCACTCTAAGTAACGGGATATTAACATTTCCAAGAATTACGCTGTGTGATTGCAGATGGCCATTTTGGTGCTCGTAATACTAATTCAAATATTAACCGTGCTTGTCTTGGGTTTCTTAAATTGTCACTTCTCCGATAAAATAATCATTTGTAATTAAATTTGAGTGATAAAATTTGTAACCCTCTGCACTTTGAATATGTCTCTCTGGCACAGTGATCTTTAATATTTTAAACTACTGTTATTGTGCCGTGTGTCATAAAGCCCATTATAATATTATTTTAATATTTTTTAAAAGTGGAAGAATTCGTGATTTGTAGAGTTAAGTAAATTACTTCATCTCCAGTCATTTTACTATATTATTCTCCGATTTCAATGTTCTATGTCATGATTAGTGGAAAATCGAGCAAAATGTTGGAGCGCAAAGAGTGAACATGAAATTAGGGGAAAATAGTTGCCCCCCCCCCCCATAGGGAAGAACTCCCCGGATCTATGCTTCATGTTCGCAACATCCCAACGCTCATTTCCACGATGTCATGAAAAATTCAAGGGAGTCACCATCGGGGATAAGGATCGCTCATTCCTCCACGAGTTACCCAGCAAGCTTTTCCCTAGGAATTGCTTTCAGTCGACGGGGGCTTAAACTTTAAGTCGTTCGCGATTGTCTGGCAAACATTCACTGCCACCCTCTCGAAGATTGATTCCGACTCTGAAACTCCTGACGGAAACCATCTTACTTTTGACACGTTTTCCCTCTTTTTTCACCCCCCTCCACGCACTCTGCTTTTAAGAGTTCTCTGTGCTTTGTTCCCGATGCAGCGTCGGATGCAATCCTATTTGGATACTTTTGTCTTTTATTCACTGCTGAGCGAGTAAGTGTTTAACCTGACAAGGCTCTGAGGCTTCTGCGTATTGCCTAAGATTATGGCCAATTAGTGGGTCTCTGATATAGATATTTATTTGAGCTAATTGTATGGTTAGTAACTTTAGTGTTTGCAACGATTTTTCAGGCTTGTTAATGGTTGGATTATTCTTCAAATATGATTGAAATTAACCAGGATTATTAATGGAGAAACACTGTGGCAGTGTATGTTTTGGAAAAGAGAAATTAGCAAAAAGGAATATACAATAATAGCCCAACAAAATCATTGCTCGTTAAAAATGTGTTTATTGTTATAACCGTTAGGAATATCAGCCTCAATTTTTCTAAATTTCACCTCCCCCTAGATTGATCACGTATAATTTAATCTAAACGATAAGATAGTAGAGTAACTTTTGTAAAACAGAACAAAGGTGCTAGATCAAGTCCTGCAAATTCAAATCACAAGATGTGGCCTATAAATAATTCATGCAATACTAAACACCTATCGAAGGCAGAAATTTAACTTCAAGCTCTGCTTTTATTGGTGGGTAGAATATTCTCTGGGGGAAAGCGTTAAAAGTCAGATTGAAAATTAAATTGACCGTGTCCTGAATCGGTTTTCTTTGGAGGAAATGGGGGAGGTGGTTTCTTCGTGATCGTGCTTTTAATTGAAATTGGCAACCCGTTTAATCCCTCCCCCCTGCTCCCCGTGTTCCAGCGATTAAACTATTTGCATTTTGACCAAATACGAAACTAATGGACGGAATATATCGCGATGGCTTTTCGAGCTGCGATAATTAGAACGAATTCACCTCGGAAGGGAATTAAACAACGTGAATACGTTGGCGTGAATTTTTCATGCATCCATTGGCACTATTTATTCGAATTTCAGAAATTAAACAATTATATTTCTGAATTATACCCCAGCTGTATTTTTCATATATTGTGTTGCACCCCGATTCTAAAAAACTCACGAGAAATACCCTCCGAATACCATCGAATGCATTCGTCATTTGAAAAAGCACCCCAGTGGTCTTTTGTAGACGCCGCTGCCATATTTCAACGCGATGAATAGCACATGATGCTCGCACGAGCAATTTGCCACATCTCGTGACGAGAACGTAATTCATCGGGCAATAAAGTTACTGGAAATTTATCGTTTAACGAAGCCAGGTGCGTCATTAGCGCGCGAAAACGCGACAAATTGCCCCGATAAACACGAAATAACAACTTTCGTTTGCGATAATATTTGACATTCATTCGAACTAATGTCTCGCCTGCACTGCTTTATCAGCGAATGTTTCAATTCTTCTTTTCAGGAAAAACAGTTTATTAAAAATTTAGGAAACTCAGAGCTGATACTCTTAACATTCAATAACTTCCCTCTAAACTGCCGTTCAAGTAACGTAAAATAAATATCCCCATCAGAAGTCTAGTCATTCGTCACAATTTTAGACAATATTCAATACTCTAAAATCTAACGAACCACCATTAAAGAAATTTATTAAAACTAATAAAACAACATTAATTTTTCGTTCCCTATTTCTATCCTAATATGTGTATTTACCTTAATAAATAAATAAGACCGAGGGTGGCAATGTTAATATAAAAGGCCAAAGCCTAACAATGCTCCAAAGAATTCCTACTAGGGTACCATTGCATCTACCCTCATTTCCTTCTAATAAACACAATTTACCTTGTTCAATGGACAAGAGGAGAGAAAGATTGAGGCCGTCCCGACATTGTACGGACACGTTGGAAAACGATGTCCCTATCGTAGCTGGGATTGTCTCTGTTTGACTTACTTGTTTAATCCAACTTTTCCACAAGTCCCTGTCCCAGGGGTGGTGAAAGCCGAGATACAAGTGCCTCGTCTCGCGATGGTGACTGTCCTCTTGCTGTTGGGTCTGATGACACTGCTGAGTGACCCTTGGAAATCCAGTGATACGCAGCACCAGTTTGCCCAGACGTGACGGCGCATAACACACCGCACCTCCGCCGCCGCCCAGCTCCATCCATTCTGGTCGGGACTCTGGACAGGCTGGAATCAGGATGATTGATTCCACGCTGTAGTTACCAACAGTTCACCCCGCTTATTATCGTTCCGCGGCTGGAATTTTGAATTCAACGCTGCCGCGTGCCACGCACGGGATGTCTCCGAATGACAGGTCTTTTTAAATTGGACCTCGAAATCGTATGTACGTATTCCCGGTTATACGGTATAAAGAATTTTACTGACGAAATAAGACGTTTGAATATTACTGAAATGATTACAGAATTCGTGGGCTTTTAATTGTTTTTGTGAGTTTTATTGTTGAGTTATAAAGTTGAGAATTACACGACATATTATTATGTACTTTAAAAATTATTGTACCTAATGAATAATCGAGTTGAGGTGTACATTATTAAGGAAAAATTGTACCTACTATATTTTATTTTGTAACTATATGGCGAATAAGGAAAAAATCACGCTACCTGCGTCACAAATGTCATAAGGGATGATGATAGATGGATTACGACACACATTAATCGAGCAAAGTAAGATCGACTAGTAGGACACTGTTAGATTTATCAGAGCGTTGGGAATTATTAATATTAATATGCAGAATATTTAAAATTCTCGGTCAAGAAGTTACTTAGTTGACAGATTAAAGAAGGTATTTGAAAAATCAGTCAAATATATTTGAAATATCAGTCGCCACTCATAAGTTTCACATTTAATCACTTACCAGTCCCTCTACTATCGAATCATTAATATAGGATGGCTAGCAGCCAGAAGCATACTACAGATTCCACTATTTCCCTGTTCAACCCTCTTCCCACTTCCTCTTCAAAAGACATCACTATTGCTAGGTCCACCCACGCAGCTTCCCTACTGGAGCCATTCCTGTTCCATTCCTCCCACGGCCACAACACTCGCGGAACGTTATTATTCCAACTAGGATAGCCCTCTGGGAGATTTCATCCAGTGGTTTCGATTCCGCAATTTCAGGGATCGCCCCACTCCTCCCCTATGCCCCTCCAACCCCTCGTTCGCTGCATTTCACGAGCAGGGCGAAATAAATTCCGATTTACATCGGTGTTTTCCCCCTGAAAACCTGTCGGGGAAATTCGATCGCGCTGACAAGCGCGTTGTCAAACCGCGGACTGTTAGGCGTGGTCCGTAGCGCTGCCGTGAAACGAACGCGGGAATTTCAACATCGAATTCCGAGGAGTGGCTGAAATTTCGACGTGGATGGACAGCCATCGCCGCTCGTATCTCCGTGTAATTAGATGATTGCAGCTCGATTACGTTCGTCAGCGTGAAAAATACCGGGCACTGTTGGATCCTGGAACTTATCGCGCCGGGGATCGACGCTAATTGGTCAATTGGTATCGGTCGGTTTGGCGATGCGTTTCGGAACGTGGGTGAACTGGCACGAGGCGGACGGTTGCTGATGGCCTCGTTTGACGAACGATGCGCACGGGTCGTTTTAGAGATACTGCTGAGGACTTGGGTAATGGAACTCGTGAAGGGGGCAGAATTTTTGGAGCAGTGAGAGATTGGCTTCTGAGAGATCGAGGGTTTTTATTTTGTAAATTGAGTTTTTTTTGTGTAGGGTGGACTGAGCGATATCTTGAATAAGTGTTGATGGTTTATTGAAATTCTAGACGTGTTAGGTGAATGAATTTTTGAATGGGTGGGAGAGGGTACGATGAACTTTTTGAAGTTTTTGAAAGGAAAGTTCTTTCTGTTGAATCCTGAATGTGTTGATAGGGAGAACTTATGAGGAGTCACTGAACCACCGAATACTTAAATTCTAATTGGGAATATTAAGTTTTCAATACATCAATCCCAATTGTTCCTCCAAAAATTAACCACACCTTGCCACTGGGAGCGCAGTTTCGTGGTTCTAATTCGAAGCAATCATTTTCGATGCTAGTTGCATGTTGGCCAATGCACCTCTATCCGGAATACGTGCAACGAACATAAATATTCATTATCATTTTCACGTGTGGCGTGGCGCAGTGTCATATTTTAAGGGCAGTCCTTGCGGGACTCTGCTCCCCCTCGCGTACACCCAGGAGAAAATTAATAATTGCCACTGATTCGACCGCCCGCGAAAACAATTGCACGCTAAAATATACATGGGCTTCCGCGAAGCCCTGAGGGGACGATCCCTTCACTGATTTTTTTTAGAAAAAAACAAACCCAGGTCGTTTAAAGAATAGTTGCTTCAAAAAGGTACCTACTTAAATTTAACCCCCCCATACTCCCAGAAATAATATATTTTAATTTTAATTCGAATAGCATAAAATTCCCCTACATTTTTCATTATAAAGTAGCTGTTATACATTCGCGATGCGTTTGAACTGTGAATTATAAATTCAGAAAAACGAACGAAAAGACATTTAATGACTTTTTAATATAGAAAAGTATAATGTACCACGCCGTTCTCTTTGGATTGTATTTTATACTGCGTTCTGTCTGCAAAGAATGGCAATTCGGTAAGAAGAATTTCACGACTTAAAATTTTCCGGGAGGAAATTTCGCGAACAATGGGAAGGAACGGCGAAGGAAAACGGGAAAGTTCATCGCAGGTTTGTTCAGAGGAAGCGCTGTTCGATTGATCGGTAACCTCATCACGGCCGGCCAAGAGCAACAAAGAGCGTGGCTAGGAATGCCGGGCAATTAAAAGTTTTCGCGAAGCTTTGCAGTACAGGACCGGTCGACGCTTTAGGTCATTATTAAGCAATCCCCGCAACTTTTCTATTCTAATGGTAATGACATCGGTTTGACGCGCTCCGCGGGAAGGCGTAGTCGATCGGTGGAATCTGCCTCGACGGAGCAACTTCCTCCATCGAGACTGGGTATATTTCGAGGTAATTAATTAGCATCAATTAAACGATCAATGGAGTGAAACTCGGGGTAATCAGATAATGATGCAGATGAATGGTCGGCAGTTTAGAGATGGGAGAAACAGCGGTGGTTCTCTTTACTGCGAACAAGCAGCGTCATTTCAGGCGCGATTCTTGAGGGATGGAACAAATTAATCTCTGAGGAAATTATTGGGCAAGTTTAATTGGTAGGAAGTTGAGATGGTGTTTGATAACCCTGGGAGGGGGGGGGGGGCTGTTGATTTAAAACAGATAACGATGGGAGTGAGTGCAGTAGAAGTGTTGTTGGAAATTGGTAGTGCTCGGTGGTTAAACGGTAACTTTGAAGCTTGAGTAAGCGCGCTTGAATTTTACAGGTGATATCATTAACTGTATTAATTGTGAGTAGAGGTCAAAGATAAAAAGGTTTGAAAATTGTCCAGATATTGAATATATACCATGAAGAAAATAATATTTTAAGAGACAGATAATTTCGTGTTACAAGTTTAGGAACCTATTCTACGTAAAGTTGCAGTGTAATATGAAACACTGTAGTCTCATTAACCATAAGTTTCTATCGAGTATAGAACACTATATTATACTATATTATACTGTCACTAGATGTTTAGCTACAAGAGCCAACTTCTACCACCATTCTATTACATTAAAACTAGCAAATCCCAATTTTCCCGATCCGAATTTCTCTGAAACACCTCTAATACGCTTAACCTTTCTTCCATTACCCTAGGAGACCGAAACATAGGAACGCCTATTACCAAGTAATATCAAGTGTTTCACAATACTTTAATCTTCACAAATGCTAATGGATCCGATGAGCGATTTAAGCTGCTTCAAGGCTGAAATTAGATGGAGATCCGCTAACAGACATGGAGCTTGATCCCATCGCTAAAAACGGTATCGTGTAATCAGAGGAGGACAAGGGTGCACCACGGGATGGTTTGGATCCCCATCGTTTTGCTGATTTAAACTGTGCCCGTGGTCAGTTTCAATTAGGAATTTGCTGGCGTAGAGTCAACCAACCTCGGTCCTTTAACGACATAGAAACAAATTCTGCGGCTTCGCTGGCATCAATGGCAACTACCGTCCCGATTAACGCCGGTTAAAGTTGGCGGAGCCGTTCGATTTTAACGAGTATGTTCCGCTAATCCAGATAGTAAATCGCCGAAAAGCTGCCCGTTTCTCTATCGACGCCACGTGGATCGCGGTTTCAGATTTTATATAACTTTGATACATTTGAATATATCAAATGACGATCACCAACCACTAATTCTCAATCCCTCGATTAAAAGCTCGAATCGTTCCAAGAAAATCGTGTCACTAAAATTTATCAAATTCTACGCGGCGAAATTAATCCCGAGAGCTACATCGAGACCGATCGATAAGTCGCGTTCAAATAACTCGATACGCAGTTTCGCTCAAAGTGATGGACGATCCAGCTGTATAATTGCACGGCGAGCTCGTCGATCGAAAATTTCACTTTAAACAACGGTACAGACAGGTGCGTTCGAATCGATCGGCGGTTGATTGCATTCGAGTGCCATTTCATTGCACTTGCGAACGGTCATTCGCCGACTGTACTCGAATCGATGCTTACAATTAGAGTTACTATGGAGCTCCGATGCACCCTCTCGTAGATCAAATTGCATTGTGTACAATCAGAATTTGCGGATCGAACAAATAGTTCACGACCGACGCCAAGAATATTGGGTTCAATCGGGTTCGTAGTACTGATTGCTGCTGTAGCCTTTGGAATGACCAGCTCCGAACTCTGGCAACGAGATTACCGAATTACGAATGTCAAATTTCATTATTAAACCTCAAGAATTGATTTCATCCACTAATGTTGTTTTTGGAACTTGTGTCGAGTTATAGCGGTTAGCTTCAATAACAGTTGAGAGTTGGACCTCGCCTCCGCATTCTAGTTTTACATATGTTATCTATTAATGTATTTCATCTCTACTATTTTACGAATTTCTTTATTACTTTATGGATTTCTTTATTATTTTATGGATCTCTATCTCTACTATTTTCTCTTTCTTGTTTTCATATGCATGTATGTATTTATGTTTTTTTTATCTTCTTGTTATTATTGTTATTAATATATATTATTATGTGTATATTATTATATTATTATTATTAAGTTTATTATTGTATAGATTGCCGGATACCACGTGGCAGTTGTTAAACATCGCCACTTCTGAATCTGCTTTTCGTAGAAAATTTAAGCAGAGATATTAAATTTATACAGCGTTGTTAAATTCAAATAACTACCAGGCGAATTTTTAAACGATGCACGTTCGATGTTCAACGCGTTGACGCCCGATTGGTAGAAAGTTGTTCACCACCACTGACCAACTACGGAGTTTGCACAGTGCATGAAAATTGGTGACCAGTGGGGATCGCGCGGGATTCGAGGTCCCAGTTAAATGAATTTAAGCGACCCTCTCATTAGAGGATCAAACTTTTCGATGACAGCGGAGAATTGGGCACGTTTAAGCAGAAAACACCCTCGAGAGACCACGGGAATGCTCTTTCCGTTTGGGCAAACTCGTTTTCGCTCCAAACTAACCATTAATGCAATTTGTCGGCCAGCGAAGCTTCCAGCATCGAAGGTTCCTCCCTTGCAAATCGATTTTTATTGCACCACCGATATGGGGATGATCGATCTGGCGGTTAACAGGTCCGCCACACTTGGGCTCGCGTTCTACAACCTCCTTAAATTCAAACGACTTCCTTACGAACAGCAATCACCGAGAAACTGTGCGTGGGACACGAAGAACACGCGGATGACAGTGTAAATATTCACCGATGAGAACGAATTCATAACCCGCTGAACGCAAATCGACCGAATCGAGCGTTTCCCGCCCCGTGAACGCGCGGGCGACGATTGAATCCTCGTAGAAAAACGAGATTTTCCATTCATCCGACGGAAGCCCTCTCCGCTGTTGTTTGACACGAATAATGGCGATGTTTCGCAAATATTGTTCGTTGTAGAATTGGTATTAACTTGGTTGGTTTTACTTGTACAGTTTTATAAGTTGCTTTCGTTCGGCCCTTCCCGTGTTGCCAAAGGAAACAGTGAATAAATTGTCTACCTCTAAAAAAAAATTAGTTTGTGATTTTGAGCACCTGATGTTTTCCTATCGACCCCTATCTTCCTCACACGGCGTGGATTTCGTCGAGATACCGATGAACTAGTTTGGAGGTTTGGAATGATCTAGTATCGGGGGATTCCTCTTGGACGCCTGGCGCTCGAACACTTCTCACGAACTTTTTCGTTCTCCTTCTATTAACTTTTCTTACAGACTCTACTTCTGTTTACATATAGGTGCCACGAGCAAAGCTGAATTATCTGGGCAACGGGAAAGTAAGAAGAGTGAGTTCCAAATGACTATCGATTCCTGCTTCTCTCTTTTACCATTTCAAATTCTCTTACTGCAACTATATCTACACGTATACCTAATTTTTGCGTCTAATTACTATTTGTGCGCGCCACTATAGCCACGGCATAGTGGCTAGAGTATATATATATCAGTGTGGGGCCATTTTCCCAGGCCCTGAAGGAACTAATCGAGGCCAGCCTGATATCAGAGAAAGCCACGACGTATTTCGATTAATGAACCAGCGAAATCCACGAAACCACCTTTCCATCCTTGTATCGCGCGGACGGGGAAGCCTGAAAGTAAATAAGTTGGCGGAAAGTGTTGCCGTGAAAGTCGAACAGCGACGGGATCCCCCCAGTGGAGGTTGTTCGCTGTTGATTCAGCGCGCTCGCCGATGGCGAACACCTGTTACCGGCAGCCATCGCGAGTTTAATCAAGGCCCCGAGGAAGCAACCATCAAAGCATGTCCCCCTTTAAACGACGCGATGCTGCGGAAAAGCTGAATTCAGCAATGGCCACAGCACTCGCAGGGATGCGTCCTTCCTGGAGTCTTCGCGACTGGTCGCCAATGAAAGGCTGCGCTTACTGTTTGATCGCTGACTGTAGCTTTCGGAGGGTGCACGACGGCGGTTATTGGTCGACAGATATCGATATTTCACGGCACACGTTCTTATTTCTTAACGCTCTGACTGATACCTGCCATGTACGAGTGGCGCAGTTAAATAGGTACAGCTGACGGAGGTTTTACCTTGAGTAATTTTTGTGTGGCGAGAATGAGTCCCTGGGGTAAATAAATATTTATTCAGAAAGGTTAGTTTTTGTTGATTTAAATGAAAAAATAAGGAAGATCGTGGTGCTGATGGTTTCAGAGGTAAGAATTCAATTACAAAGTCTGTCTTCGAGGAAAAAGGTAAAAGTTATACGTTTTCGACAAGGTGTGTTTGTTAAACAAATTGAGGGTTGGGAAAATGATGACTTAAACACCCTCTAATTTCACGTGGACTACATAATATATCAATTTCATCAGAATCCCTAATATCAGGTATAAGGAGTGAACGATTTAGCGTGGAACGTCCTTGATACGACTTATTGAATTAAAGGGCCGTACGGGAGACGCGATAGAATATTTTTTTAGAAGTCCTAACGCCTTCGAATGGCTCCGAGCGATGTTTACAGAGGCATATCGCGCCCCCTGTTACCCTGTCACATCCATTTCCCTGGCCATATTGGCCGGTAATTGACGCGAATCGCTCCCGAAATCCATACCAACGTCCATTAATTCAGACATTTTTATCGAACGACAACGAAGCTGAACGTCGCTTTCCCATACGTGACCTGAATGAAATCACCGTGCCCCCGCCTGTCAGGGATCGTTTGACATTTTCCAAACCGTGAATGACTCGCAACGCCATGAACAACCACATAGGGCCCCCTTCGTCATTGTTCAACTGCCTTTTGGAACGATTTCATCAACGTTGCAAACCATTCCAGTTCTCTCTTTTCTCCTCATTCTTCTCGCAATCGGATCTTGAAATTCATGGACGCGTTTCCCTGCTGTCCCTTCGTTCACAACGGACGGTTGTGATGCACCGATGGCCATTAGCTTCGAAAATGCATCGCGATTCGGGCGCCCGTTTGTGTCGTGTCTTGCTGTCTGCTTCTTTTTTCTATTTTTTTTTTAATTCGAGTTGAGCCGAAAATACTGGACAAGTTACCGAGATCGGTTAATTCGAAAAGGGGAACAAGATATCTCCTTTCTCGACAGTTTTGTCTGGCGAATGACGCGCTGACTGTTTTTTTTTCGAGAGGTAATTTAGAATGGATGGGTGGTTCGATCGCCTAGAGCGAAGTGGCGTTATTGGATCGACGTAAAGGGATGTGATTATAAATGGAATAAATTTGGGTGGCTCCTTAAGGTCAGTAGAAAGCTACCACTAATTGCTTCGTAAAGGTGGTAGTCGAATTTTTAGCAATTACACTTGAAATTTTAAAATTGTGCCGCCATTGGAAGAATCTTTTCCAGAGTAAAGTTTAAAGATGAAAAATCAATCCACTATTGTCAACACTTGCATGAACTATTTAGTTGTAACAGAGTTATCAAAACACCCCCACTATAGATAGTAACATTTAGTCTCTGAATCAACAAACTTATTCAATGATACTGAATATTCAACTGATTACCTAACTCATCTTCCGATCACATTTCCCTGTATGTATTACTGTCTTCATAAAATATTCCTGCATTTTGCACTGCAATGCAATCGATACCATTAAATGGTTAAAATCATTCCAATTCCTCCAGTCTCAAAGAGTACCTGAAAAGAAGTAGCTCATTTCGATAAAATAAACGAGCATTCCTTTCCAAAATCATGTACACTCACGCTATTTTCCTATCCAAATATCGGTCCTTTAAAAACAACCGTAGACAGCGACGTTATCGCTTCGTATAAATCGTTCCCGCGCGGCTGACACTTTTTATAGAATTACAATCGTTTGCCCGTTTACGTAAATGTCCCGAAGCTCTTGGCACCTCTTCGAGAAGATAAAAGCACGTCAGTCCGCGGTAAAGGGAAAACATCCATGCCACGATCTCGTGCGCTACCAAGCCACCCTCCCATCCCCCCTCTCCCGATGGAACACCATGATTTATCTACGTCCTGTCCTTTATCCCTCCTGTAGAACGATCCTGTCACCATACCGAGTGCGTGCCGCGGATCAAGAATTTCTTTCAGCGGGAGGATTTATCGCCGTGACGTGCAATTACGGCATCAAACATCCTGCTGGGGTAGATCCACCGTGGAATATCGTTGATCGAGGAATAATGGTCGCGGGGAAAGCCGCGATTAGAATGGATCTTTGAATACATTAGGGGATGAATTTACATTCTTTAAGGGACAAAGTTATTTTCCATTTTTCACGGCAGATGGAAAGAATCTTTGGAATAGATATCAGACATCTTTGGAATTTCTATCAAATTTAATGACTGAACTTCGAGGACTTTGTGGTCTACTAAAACGTTACATAAATGTGTAAATAAAAAATACGAGCTGAAATTGTTGCAAAATTTTTTCACCTGTCTATAGTCCACATCGATGCCGATAACTTTTATTGGAAAGATTCATCAAAATAACGGATCTGTGATAAGTTACAGGGAGATGTATCTTCAGTAGTATAGGTCTACTGCACGTCTGACCATACGCAGGGCTCTTCCACTTGCGCCTCTATACTTTCCCTCTTCCTGACGCCCTAATCGCATGGATCATCGTTTTCTTTTGCATATCATCCGATACATTCATTCTCCGAAACATTCCCTTTACTAAAACATGCCTGCATCACCGAAAACTTTCTACAGCCGTGCGAATCCACTAAATCTCAATTCAACATCCCTAACGTCTTCGTCTTACGATAAGCAGACCTCTCTGTTTAACGAATTATCTTACACCGAAAACGGCGATACCTGCTGAAATCGTCTTATATAGTCAACGGAGCATCCCCAGTTCGAAAACCTTTTCGCCACCGAAACGTGCGGTGAATAAATATTAATATACCCCGGCGCAAATCAGTCGATCCCCTGTCAGTAGAGCGCGCCTGGTCCCTTACCTCCCGCTGGCCACCCCCGATATCCCGTATCGAGTGGCGGAGAAATGCACGATATCCTCTGTTTGCCTGTCAGAAATAAACGAACTGGCGAAGTTAGCCCGGCTGCCGCAAGAACCGACAGCTGGGCCGGACCGTGGAACACGAATCCGCCATTCGAAAGGTTTCCACGGGGGAGCCGCGGCGAAATGGATGTTTTTATTCACGCTGACAGCTTCTTATCTGAGCTGGGCGAAGGCTGGGGCGCCCTCCACCCCCCCCCCGCTGCCCGTATTCGCGGCAAAGAAATCCAATTTAAAGTTCACTTATCAGTCACGGAGTTGCTTGTATCGGTAATGTTCCACCTCTTCGACGGGGCAGGCGGCTGCCCTCGACAATTCATCGGCCTGGTCGGGGAGCATTCTTCGCTGGGAAGGTGCATCAGAGTTCGAGATGATTCTGGGTGGTGGTTGATAACGAACGCTGGCGGAGGAAGACGTTGCCTTTTGGTGAATCGTTTCTACTGGTGAGAGCTGGTTCGATCGTGTGTGGGTTGTTAGATGAGTGGAGATTTATGGTAATTGTTAGGCGGTGAGTTTTGGTGATAGAAGGGATGCTGAGGATGTTGTTCGGGTAAATGGGTGTGAAGAACAGGGTGATTGACAGGCAATGGCTCGTCTTAAGGTTCGGGTACATCAAGGTTGTAGGTTGTAGGGATTTGAGAGGCGAATAATATTTTCATGGCTGTCTACTTGCATGGGACTGGAGTTTGATAAAGTATAAGACAGTGATTTGTCGATTGATTAACGTGGAAGTTGTGAGTGTCTATAGTGGAATAGCTTTTATAATTTCAGACACACTTATCCAATCACAAAACACAGAAGCTTACTGCTACCGTTTGTCTATATTCATACACCACTTTGTAATGTAACTTGGTAATTTTCATTTGAAAAGTGAAACTTCCACGAACTCGATCCACGGAAGTTCCAAGCTATAAATCTCGTACCTTGCCACCATCGGCTCTACTTCTTTCGATTGTTTCCCCATCGCCCCCACCCCCCCTCCCTCCCCGA
Organism: Andrena camellia; assembly: GCA_029448645.1. Taxonomy (NCBI): domain Eukaryota; kingdom Metazoa; phylum Arthropoda; class Insecta; order Hymenoptera; family Andrenidae; genus Andrena; species Andrena camellia. The sequence continues at coordinate 35,744,861 of CM055680.1, forward strand.
GACTTTTATACCCTCGACTTCTCGCGGGAACATCGTGAGGCGTGTATTCCCGCCGGACGTAAAAACGACGCAGGGAGTAATCGTGATTAGAGAAATCCATTACCTCGTACATCGTGAAAGCAAATCAAATTTAAACCTCATTGCACTATCATCTCATATTCTGAAAATTTTTAGACTTCTCCTTCATAAAAGCTCAGAACGTTTCCTGTATCTCGATAAAAATACAATAAGAAGACAATAAGAAGGCAAACTCATCTTAACCGTACCAACTATAAAATCTAAAACACTCCTATAACGATCAAAAGAATCAACTCCTCGATACTCGAGGAACGACCACTCGCGAATCCTACATCTCGACTTCCACTTCCATGATACATGTACGTTTCAATAATCGCGAGGACAAGAAACCGTGGCCAGAGGAAGGTAGACAATGCTGGCAAAGGCTCGCGTTCCTTTTCTTGTCAGCCCGACCGGCCCAAGGCTCTATCCTCGTTCCTTGTCCTGGAGCGGGTGGTATGGATTGGCAGAATCTCGAAGTGGAACACTTACCGGGGTAGAGGAAGAGCCTGGACCCGATGACAGCCAAGGGTCGCCGTTTCCATTGGGGAAAAACCAACCCCTTCAACACAAGCGCGTACCCGCAACGGCTGTGCCCAGCTAGATCAGGCAACGGAGATGCGGGTCCTGCAAGAAAAGGATAAAGAAGTGAGCAACTGCGGTGCTAATCAACGTGTGGAGGGACGGGGTTGCAATATCCCCGTGATTCCAGGGAAACATAAAATGTCCACGATACTTTTTCTCGCGTAATTGTCTCGTAATGGTACTCGTTGACACAAATTCATCATCTCTCTTTTGTATTTTAATGCCCAATGTTTAATGGGATGGGGAACCCGTATGTATACGTAGTGAGGGTTACAGGGTGTGGTAAAGAGGAGGGTGTCCGATTTGGAGAGTAAAGGGCCAAGTAAAATGCCAGTGGGTCGAGGAATTATTATTATTAGAGTTACAAGGGAATTTTATATATTATTTTTCCACTAAGCAGGCGTCAAATGAAGCTTTTAACTTTTATAAATAACAGTTATTTATCGACCTTTAACTTTTAAATAATTTATTTTCTGTTTCAAGTTAACTTTGTACATTAACACTTTAAACCTGTTGTAAGAGTACAGTTTTAATAGTTATATTATGTTCGATTAATAAAAGTTCTGGAGGATCGTATACTTTTGAACAGATATTTAAGGGCAAAATATAAAAGTTAGTGTTGTTTTTTAATTAGTATTATTAGTTCACAAAAATGTATGGAATAAAAGTTTCAGTTAATACACTATATTTTATAACAGTTTTCTCGGAACAGAGGAGATAATAGTCATAAAATTACAGTTATTTCCTAATTAATTGAAAAGTTCGACAGTTTCATTCGACTTCTGGTTCTAAGTTATTACTTCTTTCGCGGGAAAACGACACTATTTTCATATTTCTCAGGAATACGTAATTAGTTACAAGCAATGTCCTTAAGCCGATTCGCGAAAGCTGTTACTAGTTAATGCAAGACGATGATTTTGTGCAACATTGAAAAATACGAGGTTGAAGGTGGAGTTTCCTGGACGAAGTTGTCAGGACGGATTTCAAATTCATGAAATTCTAAGTTCCATCTGGCGCACCGACTGTTGCGAAATATTATGTGCGTGAAATTTAGCAACTTTGTGAAATACGGGGAATGCAGGAAGTTAAGGAAGCAACCGACTTTACGAGACCTTGGGTCCTCGAGTGTCATTTTAATTCTTGTGTAAAATATCAAAGGACGATTTCCTTCGACAATAGTATTTCAATTTTAAACGACCATTTCATTGATCGGAATTCTCCAAAAATTGTGAAACATGTTCCTACAACAATTCGCTCGAAATGAAATTCGTACACGTAGCGTATGCATGCATCTGTATTAATGCAATCCGGTAAAATTCATAGAATTCACTCGCGATCATTGCCGAAATTCACCGCTAAATAACGTTTCATGGCGCGAATCATGCAAATCACTCCCCAGAGACTTCATAGTCTGCGTTTCTCTCGAAAGCATCATGTATATTTCATGTGTAAATGCGCATAAACGTTTATATCGTTCACGAATTATTTCTGATCATTTGGCGCACGCTTGGGGTAATTTTTCTCCGTTTCTTTTCGTGGTTAACACTGTCCATTCAACACTTGGATCCCAATAGACCCAGCGTCTGCCATGCCAAGGTTCAATAATTTATTACTAATTCTGTAATCACAGGGACCTTGCAACTTGTTAATCGATATCGACGAGGGAGTATCCCAGTACTCCCCGCAACCGCATGTTTGCTGGGCGAGCTAACGTCGGATATATCCGACGGGGTATTAAACGCGAAGCTAGCGAATAAATATTGACGTTCACGCGTCTCCTGATGCAACCTCGTGCTTACTGATAGATTAACAGTGGTTAATTATCGCCAACCACGGGTACACGTAGTATATTATAATCAATCACTATCCGCGTGCAAAGTGCCTGCACCTGCGCCACCGAGGGCGATAAAACCAAAGAAACCTCGGGACAGCTTCGACGTTGTGCGTGTTTGCAAGACTTAGAAGGACCTTCCACAGGTGCGAGTAATTACAGGATGCTCTTGGGCCCTGTTACATCCTGGGTATGCTTTTAATGGCTCGCCAAGCCACGTCGACACCCTCGGAAGGTTAATCACGTTAGTCGAGCACTTCGTCATCCCTCACCCCATTCGTCATCTTACCCCATCCAGTGCGGAAGCATTTGTTGCTACGATATACTGCGTCAACTGTCGCTGGCTTTTCGGTAAACATCGATGGTGCCTCGATGATCGATCGACCACGGAATCTTCGGATAGAAAGGATCGTGCTCTTCTCGTCGTATGAGTTGCTTATCCAGCGTTTTATTAAACGTTTGCATCGCGTATTAAGCGATTTATTCGAGATTCGCGAGGATATTGCGAGTCGGTGTTGAACTCCTAACGTGATAGCAATTTATCGACTAAGAAATCATGGAAATGGCGCATAAGGGGTGCTGGCAAACCTCCTTGCCCAGCAAGTTCGGCAAAGGTTCGATGAATACCAGCGAGGTGTCCAGGTGGAATTGCTCCCTGTCAATAAACTATCGGCGAATGTTTACCCGCCGTTACTCGATCTTGTAAAGGCCGGGCCCGTGGAAATTTCGCAGCGACGCAGGAAGTTTCGCAAGTCGTTGGGCGTAATTTTCGAAATGGACGAAGTATCGTTCGCGTCGGCGCGCGTTAGCTCTGTTCCAACTTTCCGCGCCGAGTTCCATTTGTCATTATACTAAAACACCCGTTCCACAAGGCAACTTTCAGCCCTGGCTGCTGGAAATTGCCCTGTATTAGACGGCGTCGCCACCCCCGTCCCTCTGATTCGCTAAATATTGATATCCCTCGTTAATCGTTCACCGTCGACAGACGCAAAGCGTGGCTCGCGTAAGCGCCAATTAATATTTCACCGATTCCAGAAACGTTCTGTTAATCGTCTTACCACGGCGCGCTCATCAAATTTTGCAAATTTTACTGGAATTTTTAATTCCAGCCGAGTGGAGCCTGTCCACCTGGACTCCCCAGCAAAATTTAGCGGCGGCGTGGGCCGAAATTGAAAGTCTATGGGAGCGAAATCGAGCGATTTCGCGTGGAAGAATTGCTCGGACGGAATATTAATTCAATACTTCGCCCACGGCTTGAGCGAGGGCATTCGGGCCGATATTACCGTCGCCCGCGATTAAGAGTGTAAGTCAGGTAACAGAAGTTTTTAACAGGGCAGTTTCAAGTTCCTGAATTATCGCCGTGGAACGCTTCGCGTTGCGCTGTCGGCCGTCGATTTTCGAGTTTTCAAGAGTAAAGGCGTTTCTCGGCTGTGAAGCCTGTATTGGGGGACGAGGGCGTCGAATTTGGATAAAACGTAGATTTTGAGTATAAATAAGCTGTCGGTATTTAATATCGCAAGTATGGTGATTTAATTTATACAAGTCATACATTATTCGCAGCCTGAAAACCATTCTGTGGGCACAATCTCTCTGTACATTTGAAAGTAATTAATTAACGGAGTGCTTCTCATTTTCATTAAGGTAATACTGTTTCTTTCAGTACGTAATGGTAAAAAATGGAGATCCGCGAGTCTGATGGTGATAATTCATTGTACCTTTACGCTTCACTGTTTACCGCGTGGAACTATCGCAAATAGAATTGTTTAGAAATTTGTTTGAAACGAGGTCCCATAAAGTATACATTTTTTAATATTACTGAATTAATTTTTTCCTGAACTTCTTGTAATCTTTTCCACCACAACTGCTTTGAATTTGGGCATGTCTTTATTATTTTGCTATTTCGAATTCTTTTTAATGGTTCATATGAATCTCTGACATATGTTATGAATAAAATAAGTAAATATAAGAAACTCCCTTCAGAAACTTGTATCCACGTTCCAATAATAATCAGTTTCGAAAACGAGCAAGTGTTAAACCCGTGTAATAGAAGAAAATACAGAGGAATAGAAACTACGCGAATACATTTGAAATAGCAGTAGTCGCCCCGCAGAACTGTCTCGTGCGAGAGGGCCATGAATTCTGCCGAGCAATAAGTACCGCCGTCGTTGGTGCTTTTTGAAATTTAACATCACGCCCGCGCGCAGCCACTTTTGGCTCGGAGATAACGAAACCATGGCCGAGTTCACGCGTGCCACGGGTAATTATAACGTTATTGCCGCTATTAATGAGCAATTTCAGGGCTTCTGTGCCGTCGCGCGACGCCAGCGTAAACTTCAAGTACATTATACCAACTTGCCTTATACAATTTGCTGGGCTAATTAAGTTAAAGTGTTATGCTGCGCGTGGTTACGCGATACTGGCCCCTTCTCCACCGACCGGATCCCATTTTTCTGGGTTTTAAAGCCCCCGGGGAGAAACCCTGTCTATTCATATATCACAGGACCTTTGTCGAAGGACAACCAGTCAATTAAATACTTTAACTTGAACGAAGCTGTTATGTTACCCAACTCTTCGAGTCCCTTCGACGAAGTGCTGCTTGGAAGATGAAGGTTCGAGGCAAAGTTGAGCCTCGCAGAACTTCTGTACTTTCTATTTCGCGGAGTTGGTTAATTCGAAATATACCCCCACTTCGAAACAAGGTCTGCCTGCCATAATCTCGTGCTTCACATCTTCAATTAATTGCGAACGTTGCGCAGAGGCGTATCGATAACGAGCAAATGAGCAACGTCAATGAATCCCGCGGCCGACGAACGATACATTAATCAGGGTAATGGAGAGTCGATCTTCGGCTGGTAGCCACTGCAAAACAATGCATGCCGTCCCGATAACATCGTCAGGGGCTGATTCGTTGTTTGATGATATGGGGAACAATTGACAGCGCGCATGAATGTTGCAACGAACAACCTGCTCGCCGAAGCTGACCGTAAGCCTGCCAATGGCGGTGTGAATTATGGCGGCGATAGCGGCAGCCCTAACATGTGGATTTAGTTGACGGGGGTGGGTTTGCACTATCAGGCGAAAATGTGATATTAGGTTTCGCATCTTGGTAATGGAAGAAGGGGTCAATTAGGAAGATCGAGTGATGTTGATAGGATAAGTAGTATGAGACGTTTCTGAAATAAATAGCAGACTACTTAAAGTATCTATGGATACAAAGAAGTGTTTCTTTCTTAAAGGGTCATTTTACTTTAAAACAAATTAAAAAAATTCTTTTTAACTTTTTTTGTGTAATACCAGAGTAGCTTAATAAATACCAAAAAGATTTATTTCATTATATGTTGTATTTACTGAGAATTTTTTTTCCATAAATAGCTTAATTTTTCGACCCATCAAAGTAGAATGACCCTTTAATATAATAAAATAGTTTAATATTTAATGTTTAGTATAATATTTAGTAAAAACATCGTTTCATGTTTGTGGAGAAAAGAGTATAAGATGCTTCGTACATCAGAGGCAAAAGAATAAGATAAATATGATTACGAAGGTGCATCGCGATGAAATATTTAGTACCGATTAAAATATTCAAGGTTTAATTCCCGCCTGTCTGGCATAAATGCCAGATTGAAGGTCCAGAGTTTCAGGCAAGACTTGATTGCGGCTTAAAGCATTTTATTTTATTTGTAATTTTGTAATTCTCATTTACTGCCGAGGAAACGTGCTTGCCAGGATTCTCGAGACGAACGTTAAAGTAAGGGGGCTACGTTTAGACATGGGGGTTTAATAAATTTTTCAAGAGACAGGGAAGAAAATCTGCTCCCTTTTAAAGAAAATTATTGGCTTATCCTACATTCATCTCAGGTCTTTTATCAGAATGAAGTCGAATACAGTTTCATACCTTCCCTGCTATTATCTCTTCATACAAAGATTCTATCTGGAAGGAGCACTTCTTCTTGCTTAAACGTCCTCTTTTAACAGACGACCGAGGGATAAAACAAAGGAATTCTATTTTTACAACTCGACTGTCGATACTGTTTTAATAACGAATTAAATAAACTCTTATCAAATACGATTATATTTTAATTGTCAAAGGAAAACGATTAAAGCGTGGCAATTCAAAATGGAATCCCGGTTTGAAGAACAAAGGGAGAACAAAGTGGAGCAAATGAAGCTTGTATCAATTTCAAAGCCCCAAGCGGATTATACGTCCGACTTGGCGTTTACATCGCTGCAAGCTACAATTTATCTTTATTATTTCAATCCACGCGAACGTTTCAACGTTTATTATGTTAACCTCGTCTGGCCGCGGGGCGAGGGGAATATGGACGATCGATGGCGCAAAGAAAATAGGTACTGCCAAGTGAACACTGGCGATGCTCCATGCTCGACTAACAAGGGATTAGCAGCTTTGATTTTTGTATCGAGAATTAATTCATAGCCCTTGTGGGTTGCAGGTTTTTAGAAATTTCTGTGTGCGAATATACAAATTTCGAATAAACTAAACAATACGATTTAATAAGCACCTGCAGAGGGCAAGCCTCCACCCCAAGAGTACATGCAAATACACACACCTAGAGATTCAAATGTTGAAGTGTTCCCCAAATAGTATCACGCTGATAAATCAAGAGCCACCACTTGACAGAACGCTGACTGTTTACCAGTTCTGACAGATCTAACTTGGGCCCAACAGCTGATTTCACCTGACATAGGATAAACATAGACCAACTAAACGTTGCGACCGGATTCAGTAACCCTTCGAATTGCTTTGATATTTTCACAGGAGTTTTTGAAGAACATACGAATACCACCTAAATATGAAGTTCACATTTTTCGCGATTTTACGATTTATAGCATACTAGCTTTATTACTCGGCTTCGCCCGAAATTTAGATTCTGATCTTATAAAAAAAATTCTATATTTTTTGCCAAAATAGTCACATTCATCTGGATTAGCTAGGCATAATAAGCTGGGACACATTTCGTGCCCCCAGAGTTTACCGTTCGAAAGTTTTTAGGCAACAGACAAACACACAAACACTTTCTGCTTTATATATTAAGATTTTATTGGTGGCAACTAGGACTACGAAACATATACACTCTGAACTGGAACAAAATACATACGGAATGTCCCCACTCTTTGCCTAAGCATAAGCTTGTGTCGTCAAAATGAAACAAGAAATTATATAAGAAAATTAAATTGAAGTACTAAAGTATTAAAACTTAATTTTCTCAATAAAGCTGTTTTGTGACATTTCCCGTTTTCCCCTTGCCCTTCATATGAAGTAGTACTTCTAGAAGTCCACAACTAGGAATCCAACTAAAATCTGTTTCAAGATGGTTGTCATCTCCTCTGTAACCCAGACCAGGTCCACTCCAAGGACGAATACATTGCAGTATCTAATATGTGTAAACTTTAAACGAAAGAGCTCACCCTACTTGAATCTTGTTTCCCCAAATGAAAATGCAACCCCTCCACGTTAATTCGTCCAGCATGGGCACGATAAAACGTACGTACGTTATCAGAATTTATGAAGGTTAAGCTACCATGGAGTGGTACGTGACCCAGTCAAAACAGATTATGCTAACATCGAAGGGTGCTACACTAATATTGCGCACGCGTGCGCCACACGTTCGACGGCCTTTAAAACAGTAAATTCATCTGGGCGAGGGTCGCGCAGCCACGAGGTCGACCATGTTTAACCATAATAACCGCTAACGACTGAGAGTTTCCACGTCGGAAGTTCCGGGAACGAGGCGTTCGCCTTGCAAGGGAAAACGACCCAGCGGCTGGCTAAGCTGAAACGTTAAATGCCGATTACAGGCTAGCTAACAGTTCGGAATTTCTCGGAGAAACTTTCACCCACTACGAAGGGGCTACACAACCATGACTATTCCATCGCCGATGGGTCCTGGGGCTCGAAGCAATCGAACGAGGAATTTTCAATTCTCAAGCATATTCTTAATTATTCATTTGCAACGTCTGCAGCGCGCTTGAGTGAAATTACTACAAATGCTTCATGTGCGGACGAGCTGTTTTAATTTGAAGAATATGTGAAACGAATCTTGAATTTCTTCTGCTTTATGGATATCATGTTGTGAATCTTAGATTGACTTACGAGGAAACGTTCCCAACTCGAAAATTCCTGTGAATGTAGAGGATATTGGAGTGTGCGAGGAGCAATTTTTTAATCTGCGGGAATACACTCTGAAGGGATGAAATCAGCCCCCAAAGTTCTTGCGTGTTTTCGTTTCTGTTTAATATAACTTTGTAACGATGCGAGGTAAAAGAAAACTTTAAATATGAGAATTGTTCAGTTTCTTCTGCTCTATCCTACTGCCGAAAGAAGAATAAAGTTATATTAAAAAAAAACCGCGGTAACTTTAAGGTGCTGATTTCATCCCTTCGGAGTGAATTTCCGCAGAAAAAAATTTGAAGTTACATTAAAATCAGAATTCAAGGGTGGGGAACGATTACTTGTTAGTTCCAGAGTCACTGATCATGATTCACATACCGAGGAATAAATTTCAGAGCTTCGAAACTCCAATGGAAAGTACTGTTGGAGATGAGCAGCAAGTTAATACCAGCTCAGTCGTGGTTCTGATTCAGAGCAGATCTACTGTAATTTTTTATCGATTTTGTAAACTTGTACCTTTTCCAATTATTTGGATAAACGTTGCTTTAAACGAACCAAGTTTCTTTACTTTTCTATACCCTCGCACGGAACAATATATCATATTTTGCGTATCGGAGAATTTAGTTTCCATAGTTGCCTCGTGTTGCCACGGAGAAGCCTACGATTCGCGTGTTCCACTTCTGGCATCGATTCCAACACCGTGTCGCGCGCTATAGATTCCTCCCAGGGAGGATCAACTTCGTCGCGAACTGTCATTTAATTACAGCCTCGAAACAGCGTCGATATCCTCTGCGACAACGTGTATCTCTGGGGCGAGAGGCTCGGGGCCGGTCGAATAAGCGTGTATCTAAGGTGGCAGGCAATTAGTAGCGTTATTTGATGGGCAAACAGCGATTAACCATTCCGAAGTGCCAGAGGGAAGGTGGTGGGCAGGGTGAAGAGTAACCGAGGACTTTGTTAAGGTCATAGTCTGGGCCGGAGATTGTGCAGAACTACGGGTTTAGTTCAAACGAGATATTCGGCTACCCACCTCTGCGGGATAATATGTATGAATGTTGCCTCGCACTTCGACATTGACCCTGTGCTCGAATGTGATAGCGTGACCATCTTTCTGAACGGTTGACACGTCCGGCGTCCCTCAAAATTTGAAGCATTCAGTGGAATTTTAATAAGGATACAGATACAATTGCAAAAACTGAAATTCCTTAGCCACCAAAATTTCCTTCTGTCAGGGAAACGAAGAGGAGAAGGTCTAGCCGTTAAGCATCCGTATCGCTTCAACAACTGTAGAATTAATCGACCATTTCTTTCGCTTCTTCCTCGCATTCGCATCAATTTGCCACGATTTACGTTTGAAACGAATACCTACGCGTGGGATAATAATGGACACGCGTTCTTAGTCATGGCGAAAGCACGCGTTGCCTGTGTCATCGTGACGATAGTGTAAAGTTATCACCGACAATGCACATCCGATTTCCGGCGACGGCCATTCACGATGTGGAATTCGGTCGCGTTAAACTGTACGGTTAGTTGGATCGACCGATTAACGTTCAACAACGGTTACGCGGGGAGCAACGCGGCGAGTTACCGCCAGTTGATAGTTCATGTGCCGTATATTAGTCGTTTCGATCGGGCAACTCGATCAGCCACAAGTTTCATACATTTCAGGGACGGCACACCGATAAAGTAAAACGCGTGCACACAGCACCGATCGCAGCAGTGAATATTGCCCTTCCTGTTGGTGATGTAACATGTATGATGGCATCCGAACTGCTTAGACTCTATTTTCTAGCACACGCGTTTTTCACTACAAGCCACATTTGTGACAGACCTACTTCGTATATGCGTGAGACGAAAATTTCTGCACGTTATGCTATCGAAACGAAGTCTTTATGCTATGGCTTGTGGATTTTCAAATGCATGGTGGTAGCGGACGTGATAAATTATTTCTAAGTGTGAATTGACTGTCGAGAGGAGTTCTGAGAAAGTTATCATAAATGAGGCAGGAGGGAAGTTTAAAAAGTAGTCCAATCTCAGAGTTGGTAATTATTATTACCGTAATAAAGAGATGGGAACATTCATAAGGAAATACAAAAGCTTCTTTGAATTTGAAGGACTACTTCATTCACCTGTCTACTTCACTGATTCATAATATGACACAAAACACAATTATAAGATATTTATTAGGAACTTGCTAATAATTTAAGTGGGTATCAGTGGGAATTTGGCGTGGAATGTATGACAAGTATTTCAAGTAATTCGTCCCTTAAAAATTGATTTCTGAATTTTTAGCTCGCCGAAGTTGAAAATTTTCATCGAAATTACACAGACGTTTTAGCAGGGGTAAAAGCAGAAGCGATCGTTGTGCTCTTTGTTGATTTCAGAATATGCCAACGAACCGATTGTGATCGTTCAAGCAGATTAATCTGATTAACCTCCCCTCGCAATTTACCAGCCCGTTTGAATTATATACTTATCGGTATTTTCCGATGCGCATCTAATTAGCATGATTAACGCGTGTAATTATGCACTCGCAAACGATCGATCGGCGAGTCGACTTCAATGGGTTACGAATTAATGTTTACTATAAAGACGTAATGCTTTCTCATTTACTACCACACATCATGCAACGTACGAAACTATTTGCCAAATAAAAAATTCTTCCCACAACTTCCTCGTACCTATGTTTAAAAAAATATCGTACCGTGTTGCTCGGAGCATTTTTAATTCAATTACACTGACCGCGGGACTTTATCTTCCTTATTCACGCTGAAATTAATATTCCTATCCCCGATGAAAAAAGATGCTTCGTATGACATTACCCAGTTGCTAGCTTACCCTATCTTCTTTCCTTGAACATTCCAAAACACTCAAGTTTAAACAATTACGCTAGAATTTAGAATTGAAGCAAATACAGGAAGAAAAATCGCTCAGGTCATTCCATATTGTAAATTAACTGTTGTATTATTTCACACGAAGCCAGATAACACAATTCCTTTTGCACGCACTAAAACTTTGTATGCCTAATTAGATGACCTCCACCTGAGCTTCAGAACTTCAGAAGTCCTAGAAACAGACGTTGATGAAGTGTCGAGTATTTTAAAGGATCCTGAGCCGTGAACGAAATTTAGAATTTCAGCTGAATATTGCTGGGACCAACAATTCGACGCGATCGAAGACGCCTCGAATGGTACAGGCGGACAATATACGCGTATGAATAATTTTCCAAGCCCGACGAGCTTTTCGCCCAGCGTCCCATGGAAACGCCCTTTCCAATAAAGGGGCCAGCCTACGCAATTTCCGTCGGGGTCGTTGGACGCGAAATTTCGTTACACGGCCCGTGTTTTCCCGTCGCGGCCGAGAGTTTGAAAATTTAAAGGGTGCAAATGAGAACTGGCGTGAGGACCAGCACTGTTCGACGTGGCAGCGCGTTAACCAACGGGGGATGAAGCGAAGCTCGGATTCGCGGCATCCCTTGAGACAACACCGGGATTTTCGAGTTAATTCAACTCATTCCAATTTTTTTTTTCTTTTCCTACTGGCGTCTCTTTAAGTTACACTCCTGTTACACTGTAATATGTAATTCTTTTCTCTATACATTTTATAACCCTTCTGCGAGATATAAATAAATTTGAATTTTTTAGAAGATTGTCATTCTCTGACTTTTTCTTGGTAGACTGTATATTATTATTAGTTGGGCTCGTTCAATTTTGGGGCAGGAGAATTGATCCAGAGGGATAGGGTTGAAAGGGTTGAAGGGTCTCAGAAATTTAGCGGAACATGCCCCTTTGCAAATTTGTTTGTAGGTACGACATTTTTGTGAGGGACCTTGTGAGTAATGCATTTTTGAAGGTACTTCGGTTCCTTTTAAATTAAGTTGAATACGAATATTGAAGGTTCTAGCGATTAGGGCATTGGTAATATTTCCTCTACGATGTAGTTATTTAATACCACTTGATATATTTATCTATCATTAAAAGTTCACAATATATTATATGTACACATTATCCGCTCGTTTTTTCTCGTATCTCTTATTGTTCAGTCTTTATTTACTCATCTAAAGGCACTCTGTATTAAAGTACCTTATACTTCAGCATTCGACAGATACCTCTATTCTTCTCTCCAGAAAAGAATCGCCCCACGAAGGGATCTGACAAAAAATTCAAGCCAAGGTCGCTCGATGCTAAAGGAACGCTCCCAGAATCAAATAAATCGCACTCACCCACGTGAAAGGCAATGAGGTGTCGCAATTCAGGATCGACTCCCAGTCGAGATCTTCTTGACACGTCCTGGTAGCCGAGCTTTTGAAGAAATTGGTCCTGTATCTCCAGCGGCTTCTCCTGCGGAGCCAATCTCCTCCCTGCCTCACCGCCATACTGAAAAATCAACGTAATTTCTTAAGGAAGCTTATTAAAAACCCGACAGATTATTAGGGAGAGTGAAACTCTATCGTTTTCCAACAGATCGCTCGTTTCTTCTGTCCCACAGAAATCGAACTCTTATTTTAACACTTCGAGTGGCACAAGATTTTGAAATACTCTCTTTTAAGTTAGTCAACCCTATCCGAGGGATCACTGACGAAACTTCAGAATTATTAAATTACTAAAATAAAGTACATTACTCGGTTCCAAACTAAAACGATACTTGGACAATACTTTCGATGCTTCCCGGTAAATATGAACGCGAAAACATTCGTGTTATATAATTCGACTCGGACGTGTGAATGACACATGTTTCATCTTCATTTCTGCGTGGCAAGGCTGGTGAGAACTGTTAGAGAGCTCGAAAACTCGTCGAAGCGACAGTGAATCTCTGGGATCGACGCCAGACAGCCGCGTCCCTTTCATCTTCGCTAATTAAAAAACATTCTCTCGCACGTCGAGCCTGACTTTTTCACCCCGCTGCAGTCGCTGCGAGCTATCGTCGCGCCGCGGTTTCCTCTGCAACCGTTGCTTCCGGCTCTACGACGGATTTCTGGCGCGGGTCCGAACTCTGTCTGCCTTCTCGCGATTTCGTTGGACGTTTCGTGGATTTCGAAATATAGGTACATCCATCGTTGTTTCACGTTTTTGGTGAGCATACACTGTGTACGATACATCATAGAGGAATTTTAGGATATTAATCGTAGAAACTAGAATTGTAGAGATAGGATCGTTATGAATTGCACAGAATTTTATTTTCTTTTTACCTATTTTTGTTCGCCTCTTTCTTTGGATTCTTCGTAAAGGCTATTTCTTTGTTGGCACTCCGCAATTCTTTTTCTAAAATATTTGGGGCTCTCATCATTTGAATTTCTGTTGCTAGAGATTTCTCAAATTTTCATTGCAGAGGTCTTCGTTAAGGGTTCGAAGATATATCGATAGTATCAGGGGCGGATTTGGGTATAGGCTAAGAAGGGTGCAGCCTAGGGCGGCAAATTTTGGGGAGCAGTAAATTTTGGGAAGCGGCAAATTTTGGGGAGCATCAAATTTTGGGAAGCGGCAAATTTTTGAGGGCGACAAATTTTGAGTGCAAGAAATTGCAAAAGGTTTAAACGTAAAAGCTTGAGACAATTTTAAAAACAATTCACTTTTTTCTCATGTAGCGAATTAGTAATGACTCAGATGTGAGTTGCCATATTGAATTAATTGTGAAATTGTCTCGACTGTTTTATTTTATTTCGCGGGAAGGGCGGCAGACGCTTGTTAGCCTAAGGGTATAATGATACCGAGAATTTTATTGTCATCGTATCGACACGTAACACTGGTTACGTCCATTTCTAACTCATCACCAGCTTGTAATTCATAGGACACGTTTTACACGCGCGTCGATGTTCGATGAACACTCCCAGGGATAAAAGCGAACGCATGGAAATCCTGAAGGATCGAGGGGGCGAAGGGGAAGGAAAAAACCGATCTCCCGTCTGTACGTTATGCCGGGAGGATCAAAGTTTCCCCCAACCTAGGCTGATTGCACGTAAAAAGGGTGTTTGACCGAACTGCGACTTTTTCCAGCGGAACTTTTCGATTGACGTGACGCTGAAAGCCCCTCTCGATGATCCAGCAGAGCGGTTTCTTATGGGAAACCTGTCTTACAGCGAGGCTGGGCCCTCAAACTTTCTAACTCCCTGGAAAGCTGGGAACACAGCAAAAGTCCATGGGCAGCTTTATCGCTCGTGATATTAAAATCTCGCTGGATCGTGGACGATAACGTGGTTACTGGTAACTGCTACCCCGATCGTCGAACCTCGGATTGCTCGGGCACTCTGCTTTCTCTCAAGGTGACGAAAAGTGCAGGATGGTAGAGGAAACTGGACGGTTTCTGCGAGGCAAATTTTATGGATCATTGGAAGAAAGGACGATACTAAATTTGCAGAGTGATTTGTGACTAAAAAGTTAGCTTTCACGAAGACGAATTTTTATGTTGGAAATCAAAGAGGAATGTCGTCCGTTGAAATTCCCAGCTTCGTAAAAATCAATGCAGTCGTGAGTAATCGCGAGCAGGGCAGTCGAACGTTCTCGACTCGAATCTTTGTTTATTGGCACGGAAGCATGTTGCTCGCGGCGACAATTAAAAGTTTGTTGCGCGGATTATTAAAAATAATCGGCCGCGAACAACGGGCCCGCGAGTTTTACATCGTTCCTCAATCACCGTTTCGATTTCCCGCGCAATTAAAATATTTCGTTTCCGCTCGAAGCGAATACACAGTGCGCGCCAACGAAACCCCGCGTTTTTCGACTGTAATTTTTGTCACGTGAAAATACGCGTTTCCCGGATTACCCTTCCATTGTTAGCCATGCAGAATTACCAGTTTCGCTGTTACTTTAACAAATATGTATCCGTTCACTAACGTGGACGTTTTTAAACAGCTGGATTCTAGCAGAGTGTGATTCAATAGCAGAGCGAATTTAATGTTCCACTGCAGTAATGAATTATATAAACTATGAGGTTTAAAATCCTTAGTTACACGCTTGCTTAAAACATTCATAATTATTATATCCCTAAAATATTAAATACATACTCAAAATAGACCACCATTCTCTGTACAAAGAATTCCACGAATACAAAACAGAATTACTCAAAATATTCAAAAATCGTAAGCTCAAAACTTTCCACGTTCAGTCAAACTAGCATCGAAAATATTAAAGCCACTTTCAGCCTCGTGATTGAACTAGTACAACTACGATAGTTCACCTATAAGTTCCCTTAATAATATTCAAAATGGTCGATGAAATATTCCATCACGTGTACTAAGAGCGGAATTAAACGGTCCGTGGCTCGCGTAGCTAGTGTTTCTGATGCGATGCAGACAAGCCCGCGTTGCAGAGGGGAAATAGTTTCGCTATTACCATTGACCAAATGCCAAAAGTGATGAATGAAACAACAGTCAATAACGCAGCGAGCGTTGTTCACACGACCCTGCTGAAAATGGCTGGACGCATTTACACGGAGGATGTCTGTAGAGACAGCTGGCTCGCTGCAATACTCCGAAGACGCGAGCGTGGATTATTCCCTTTCTCGTAAGTTCAGCAATTCGACGTAACTGCCTTTGGTGCCACTATCGTCGTCGACAAAGCTCGCACAGCCATATTCCCAAATTGCCATAAAACGGCATCATGGCTGAAGGGATCCGACTGTCTTTATTGCATGCACCGGTAAGCCTGACTTAATGAGAACTTGGGAAACACTGTTAAACGAGCATTGTGTTTTATATTGACGCATCGATAATAATATTCCCTTTGTTGGTAGCTTGAGCGAGGAATGTGCTTGCAGGGAGAAGCTTTCACTTGATAGCTTTCACTTAGTAGATGGGAAGGTGGATTTGTAAACAGTGGTTGGTGTAAAATAATTGTAGAAGAAATGGTTGTTTCGCTGGGATTTAGATTCGTTTAAAATTTCATGGTTTGATCGCGTGTTTCAAAAGTAGAGTGAGATCCTGGTGTTTTCTGTTAAATAGTTTTCAGGAACAAATTCAGTTTGAAGTGCATTGATGAAAGTAGATTCTTTCAAACACTTCGACACTCCTTCATACTATTCAAAACTATTTCCAAATGCTTTCAAAACTCTTCTGAACTCTTTCAAATTCTACCAATCCCTATAAAACTCTTCCAGATACTTGCAGTCACTTTCAGTTTCTTTTTCCAACATCTTCAAACACTTTCAAACTCTTCTAAATGTTCCTCCCAGTTTTTACAGCTTCCATTTAATTAAAAAAATTCCCAGATCCACCAATTGATCTCTCAACGCGTTTATGCAGCCCACCACAGAGGGCACTGAAACGAAACTACCTTTAAACCAGCCTCCCAAAATCCCCCCATTTACAAGAACATACAGGGACAAGAAATAAATGGCACAAAGGGCAGATAAATCTCTCGCAGGGTCTTTTATTAAACAACCCAGATCGCCGCTGATCCCTCGAGTGAGTTTAGCAATTCGAATCGGACCGCTAGCTCGCAATGGCGACGACGAAAATCCAGATTCAGTGGCCACGAGGCGGAAAGGGCTCCATCGACGTCATTCGGAATAACGATGCTTTTAATTGCGATGCCACTATTCATTAGAGACCATTCCCCTCGTTCCCAAAGGGAAATTGCTGGCTACGTTTGCTGTCCTCCTATACCACCACCTCAACTACGAACGCGCGCCATCTTCGACACGAAAAGACGACGCGTTCCGGAGTCGATGGATGAAAGATCGTTCGGGCTGATCGAGTCGATGGATCTGGAAAAGGTTGATGAAACAGCGACTCGACTTTTCAAACTCCCAGAGAGGGAGGACATCTTCTGTGCTTAGATCGCTACGCGATAGATCTTTCTTCTTTCGGAGATGGTACGTCGGTGGAGGTATTCTTTCAGACGAGGCATGGATACTTTTTCCCGCGAGGAAAAACTGATCCCCCGGTGTAACTTAAAGTTAACGAAGGCTATGGATACTAGATGAAAGGACCACTCTAGATTAAACCTATTTCCTTCACGGGGTAACTCGCTCGAAATGTGTTTCCCCCAGTCCCTGTCTCTGATAAAGGAATGAGGAAGTTTATGATAATGTAATGCGGGAGGGGAAGAACTTTCCCGGTGCGACTGAATCATTTAGAAAGGAGGATTTATTATTTTCTTTTGGGTATCGTCTTATAAGAATTTTTGTGAGGGAGTTTTTTTGTGGAGAATCTGGGGAGGTTAGGTGATTACTTAACTTGTTTAAATTTAGATGGATGTTCTAAGAAATATCTTCCATATTAGTAGTGTTAACTTCAGGATGCCTAGATTTGCCTCTTTTACTATGATAATAGGAACGTCACTTCTCCCCTCTGTTTCACAAAGGTATTATAAATACTGTCAGCAGTGCAAATGCCAGGTCTCCATCACAAAAGCACAGTATCTCCATCAACAAACCGTTTTACAATCTACAAAATGTCTCTTCCTTCATAATAATAAATAAGCTCAAATGTCCCCTTACTTTCCCCTTTGTCATAAAATACCAGAGCGGTGACAGTAATATCTCCCGGAAAATTAAACGAATGTTTTATTCTACTCGTCTCATTGCGAGGCAAGATTGCTTTTCACTTCTACCCTCTTTGCATGTGCAGTTTAATTCCTTTACACAAACAGTAATCGTTTGCTGGAGAGACATCGCTCTTATTTAGCGTGCGCGTCTAAAAAGGGGCATGGAATCGTATCACAGAGTCGTTTTTACATCTCACCCCCTTCCGCGCGATTGCATGTTTCATTTGAAAGAATCTGGTTCTTTCAAGAGGATCACTATCGTGCCCCTATATTATTTGCTGTCCCTTTTGCAGCGAGCACGTTATTTTCATGCCCTTCAGGATGAATGAAACATAATATTCCTCTCGGGAGCCCCGTTCCCATTGGTTCACGGTTAATTCAGTGAATCCCTGAAAACTTGATTCAATTATGGGTGGAGACCGCGAAGTATCGATCGTGAATATTGCTCAGAGTTTATCGCCAGTTGCTTTCTGTTCCTCGTTCGTTTGCACAAGAGGCTGGCCTTTTTGGATTTGAACCGGTGATCGCGTGCGTGAGTCTCTCGTGATATAATTTTCTCTATTCCCTTCCCGTTTATTCGATCGCGCCATATTAATCGAAGTCACGATCGTTATGGGGTGTGCCGAGAGGATAAGTTGCGAGTGAAACTGCAGTTTGCAAGAAGAAACAATGATGTCTGTTCTTTACACTGTTTCATGAACGTGTAATAGCCTTATAAAATATGTCCTCGAAATGGCAGGACATATTAATTAACAATTCAGTAGTAATTAATGTAAATCAATACCGCTGCTAATAGGTAGTACGTAAACTATTCATTAAAGCAGTAAATGATAACCATTGAATACTGTAATTATCAGGCGTAATTGAAGTATAATTAATGTAACACCGAAATCCTTCATTATTGATTTGTTACTATCATCCCTTAAATTCCTTCGTTCGACTTCATAAATGCAGCGCGAAGAATCATAGGGCACACAATGAAATGTCTAAAAATTGGAAATGAGTGAACAAGAAAACCTTCAGATTAATGGAAAGTCTAAGTTAACAAGGCCATCATTGACAAACAAAAAAGAGAAATAATATACCTACATAAATGATTTAAAAGCTACAAAATTCATTCAGAAATCATTATGATAATAAATCATTTTATACGACAGAGAAACACTAAGAACGGACCACTCAAAAAGAAAATAAAGAAACCCTGTATCAGAACGAAAGGGACAATAACTCCAAAGCAACCGAGTGACAAAAAAAAAAGAGAGTGACCAAATCACCATAATCGAATGGTCGATGGTAAGGAGGGGGATCTTTAAAAAGGGGAGTACATATCTCTGTTCAACAGCGCACGTTGCCGGGGCGAGAAAGAAATGAATGATTGCAGATAAAAAGGGAAGAAACCAAGTATCCTTAGAATAAGTGAATTAATAAGGGAGGGGAAACGAGTAATCGATCGAACGGGGGAAAGAAATGGCGCGAGTAAGTTGGCGAGTTAGCGGACGAATGAGCGAGGCGAAAAGAAGGGGGCAAAGGGGCGATTCCGTGGGTGAAACGGAGGAAAAGAAAGGGCTCGCACAATCCCAACGGTTTTACCTTTAAAATCCTCATTAAACGTCGTGAAAAGCCTTACTTTCGTTCGATAGAAACGACATTATCGATCCACTGGGCAACGTGCAGGAGAAACTGGGCTAACCTGCCCACCCTACGGAGGTTCGCACGTAATTAACAAAACTCATTACAGGCGACCAGCACACTCCATGTACCTACCAGATATCGCTGCTCGCCATCGTAATTTCTTTTACTTCGAACATCGAACAAGAAACAAAAAATGGGCTCCATTGAGGCGAATCTTGGGGCCTTTTCACGCGAGACATTTTTGAGACTCATCACCAGTGTTGAGAAAATATTCGAAAATATTCGTTTCTGTCTTTGCTAAACGAGAGCTATTTTTGGCAAGTGAAAAGTGCCTGGTGTAAAAAGGCCTTTCGAGTTGATTCTATGAGACACAGGGTGTTTGAGAAGTAGAATTTGAGGAGACCTTAGTAGCGTAAAACTGTGGGCAAAAAGATTTTGGGGTTCGATAATTACAAAAAAATGTTTTGTGGTCCTGTGTAATCAACTGTGTAGATGTAATATGCACTTTCTTGCTTCAACGTCTTCAGAGTAAATTTCTCGTCTATTGAATCATTTGAAGAGGTATGCTTGCCAACGTGACGCGTGTTTGTTGAATTTTTTATTAAAATCTTGAACGTTTCTTTCTACCTGCTTTGTAACTCGTTATACTCAACGAATACACAGGAATATCGAAATGTTCTATTTTCGTTGGAAATTTTTCGTTCAAGGATTGATCACGAATTCCACTCACGTGTGAACAATTTCACAGAAACGAGTGTTTTGCGTTCAAAGCAAGCTACACTATAAATAACAACATTTTTCCATTACTGAGGCTGATTGCAGAGAATATTATTAGATAAACCGTTCGTACGGCGCATTCGACCGTTAGTTCAATTTATAACAGTCTTTGAAACACGCGTCGTCAATAATTTCGCTGGAAACATCTAAAATTTCGTGGAATAATTGCTGCAGTGATAACGGTTTGATATAATTTTAGCGTGGCGCTGATTGAATTATATCGTCGATTGATTCCAATTCTAAACGGCAGTCGACTTCCGCCCAATTAGCCCCCAACCAATTAAAACTGCGGAATAGATTGCCAGGCTATTATCAAGGAGAAGGAACGATTCGAAAATAGCGAACAGAAATAATGGAGCGTGAATGACAAACTAGATTCTCGGTCATGGTAAATTAAGAGAAAACCTTTGTTAATTGAAACTAATTATTTAGGTCCAAAACCAATGAACGATTGCATTAAAACCTGAAGAAGCCGTAAAAAATTACTTTCAAATCACTAAATTAATGAACCACCCCATTTATTCCATCCAACAGAGTACACTCCCTCTCAAAATATTTTCTTCCATCGTCAGAAATAATTCATTTCAGATGCTGTATTCACAGCGACGCGTCGTGCATAATAACGCAATTATTCACTGTCCGCGGTAAAAGCGCGCAAAACCGCCGGATGCGAATTGCATTTAAAGAAATTGCGTCACTGCGCGTGCGAGAAATCCAGCGACTGAAACCCTTCGTTTCTCTCGGGCGCCTGTGGTCGAGTGAAAAAAAAAAAGGTTCAATTAGACTTAACAGACCTGATCTAATCTGCCAGCGTTAACCACTTTCCCTTAACGATTGTCATTCTTCACGGCGCGAGGGAAGGTCTCCTCTCCAACGGGGCTCCACTCGGAGGCGGGCGATAAAAGTGCGCGGAGGTTTAGTGTCGATCGAGACGTTTTATATGAAATATAAAGGAGAGGAGACCATCGGCGGAGGAAAATACAACTAAGCCATGAATTCACAGACATTTCGAATATAACGGCCCTTTTTAACAGCCCATTCCGTTACAGTCAATAATTCCCTGTTTACCATCCTAGTCGCTGATCTAAGGAGGCTGTTAAAACGAAGAAAAGCGAGAGGAACAAACGCGCAACAAGTGTTGAAAAGATTCTCTGTCCCAAGAATAAATAAGTAGAGGAATGCTCGTAACTTGGTAAATTAAAATGGATGGTAAATTAAAATGGTAGCTTTCGAATATTTAATTATGGATACTCGCTGTCCTATTAGCGTTAAAACGACGAATATTGTTACGCTGTTGCATCAATAACATTCGTTTTCTCTTAATTCCGGTAGAATTTCCGTTTCATCCAGCGAGCAGAGTGAAGTTTAAACCCCTCCGGAAGTGGCTAATAAAATCGCAACTACGACCAGCCGAAATTAAGTCTGGACTTCGATTTCGACTGCGAAACTTGAAAAAATTCCTTTCTTTACGAAGTACTAAAATTTTGACACGTCGCTGGGCCGTTCGCGAGCAGCAATTTACGAGCTGTCGCATTTAACGGGCTCCTTTTACGGGTGGACGTTGTTTAACGATTGTTGCTGTTACATCGTGTGACGTTGCTGCGCGATTACTCTACTCTTCCCTTTTTACAAGGCCGTCCCTTTTTATATTGTTCGCTAGGCCAGAGAGAATGAGAGGGGGAGGGTGGAAGAAATATTCCGTTTAATGGTGCGCGATAAAGCAGCGATCGCTTCGTCAAAAAGCACTTTACGCTTGGCCGGGCCGTCGGGCAACTTTACGATTTTTACGAAAGCGCCAAGCTGCAGCGGCACAGTTTATATTTATTTATGGCGGTAGCCACGCGTGAATTCGACGTTTCTGACTGCGCACTCCACTCCACTTTTGCCGAGGGTTCCCCGTACGGGATAGTTAAGAATTGCGGGGCGAGTTTAAGTGTAGGAGTTCCTTGCGCTAAATAGGATGGAAAAGCCTTTTAATGTTTTGCGATTGAAGGCTCCATTTTCGACGCACGAGCAGGGGAGGCTTGGTGGTCGTCAACTTCCGGCGCCCGATATTTGAAGTGGCGGCTGAGTGATGCATGCGCGCACTTGGGCAACGAAGAATACTAATTTCTGCGTGTTCACGTGCAGGGAACCGTTAAGAGTAGATATTCTAAAATTTTTGGGGGAGGTTTTGGTGATCTTAACAATGTTTTAGGCATCAAAGTATTTCTCTCTGCTTATCTGATTTTAGACACATGTATATTATCCAGGGGCACGTGCAGTGTGCCATTTAATTCAGTTGGATTTTTAAAATTCTTAGTATCCTTTTTATTCTAGGTATTCTCTTACTTCTGTTGAAAATTTGTTTCCTTCAGAATCGCGAAAGAACGACGCGAAGCTCAGTTCGGAAATTTGTTGAAAGTCAGAGGAACATTTATCTAAATTACATCTGCAACGCTTTTCAGGCAACTGGCGTTTTGTTCACCGTAAAAGATATTAAGGGCACCCTCTACGGGGTTGTTTAGGACGATAAAATCAGCCATGATCGTTCGCTTCGATGTCCATGCTACCTATCTGACGCAAGAAATGACGTTCTACGGTAGACTTCACGCCGATGACACGATTAAGGCTAAAAATAAAAGAAAAGTTGTCTCTTCGATACGGGAAACCTAACAGCCTGCATATTTTGAAGATTTTTTTCATTTTTCAAGTCTATTGATTAAAAATTTGAGAAATTCCTCGACTTTGTATTGTCTTTAGTAAATACGAAACGGTTTCACTGCGAAGGTCTTCAACGCAACGAACCCGTAAAATGACAACAGCTTTTTAGCGGATTAATTAAACAGAATCGTATCTCAACGCGAGCCGTCGATTGCGTGCGATGTAAAACGCTCGCTAATGAAGCCGTCGAGGCAGTGAATGAATTTTGAAGCGGTACGGTTAATTGGAAGACCTCCGATGTTAATTTTCTCGCCGATAAAAAATATTCGTCACGGGATAATCGAGGCGTTCGTTAACCTAAATATTTCTCGCACCTATCTTTCCACTCGACGCGCTCGAGAGGAAACTATCCAGCCAACTCGAGGATCTGCTCGATCTTCAAATATTAATCGACTCGTCGATCTGGGATAATTTTCTATACCCCATTCTACACGAAACTAACAACAAGTGCGCTTCAAGCAGAGATCTGTTCAGACGAGGATAATCTGATTTGTAAGAGAAGAAATGAATTTCATAAGAAAATCGAAGTAAAACTTAAAGAATTGCAATGTCTGTTTATTTGCTGGCCTATCTTTACATTTTACTGAGAACTATAACAGATCTGCTAAAATAGGTTTAATTTGATTGACAAAAAAGCGAGATAAGGTTTTTATAAAAACGTCGAAATAGCGTTTACAGAATATTCAAGTCTATTATTCACTTCCTATCAAATTTTGTTGATTAGTAATTTCCTCGATAGTGATGCATTGAGCTTTATCGCTGGTGCAGCTTAGTTGCTGTTAACAATGGAAACGTGCAGCCCAGCTGGAACTAAACATTTCCTTCCTATTCCACAAGCAGAATTTAGTCTCTGAACCGTGCGTATAGTTTGCAGTAGAAATTTATCGGAATCGAAGCAGGGTATACCAACGAATTTACTGCGAGGCAGCTGTCGCGTCCGAGAACACCGTTGAAACAGGTGTGTCTCCGACCTGAGAAACTGTGGCAAGGAAGTCAGGTAGTTTGTAACACGTGACTGACCGGTTTACGCCACGGACAGGTGTTTAATTACATAAGGGTGGAACAAGTTCGCACGGGGTTACGCGTCTGATCTCACGTGCACTTGAGTATCAGGAATTTGACTAAAAAATCCTCATTCTCGTACATTCATTGAATTGCCAAGTACAACGTTATTTGTTATAATAATATTGAGTTATTGAAACAACATTTATCAGACTTGTGTATTATTCGAGTCGAATATTTTAGAAATGGTTATTTAATTCTTTCCTTTATTCACAAAGGAAAGCTACTTTTTTAAAGTTATTTTTAAAAATAATTCATTATTTCAAATATTATTTTTCATTTCGTTTTTCGATGGATAGTTGATTTTATAAATTCGATAGAATAATTACGATATTACGAACGAAAATTTAGATCCAGCATTATTTTAGATTTATCACGTATCAAACTTATTTTATACTAAGCTTACCATCCTCCCTGTACGTTACTGAAACGTGATCAGAAGGAAAAACGTAATTTTCCGTGCGATAGTAATTATCAGAAATGAAAATAGCGTTTGTCGCTGGGACAAGAACACTTGAGAGCGATAAGTGAAACGACCAGTTACCCCAATTTCCATGAAACAATTTTTCGGCCCCAGCGAATGGTAAAAATTTTATTTCGAATAAAATTTCAGTTTCACGCATGAATTTCACGGTAAACAAAGAGCTGGTCGACGCCCAAGTGCGTGCGTCCACGGAAATGGATATTTTCTGTTATTCTTTTGTGCCGCGGCGGTATTTCCATCGAAAACGCCGAAATTTTATTTAATTTCTGCCTGTCGGTGCCCCGAGACAAACGTGTGATCAATACAAACACGCGATTAAACAATATACAATCGAGGGAATCGTGATTTATCGCAGTCGCGCCTCGCGCGATTTACCTTCGTTCGCGTAAAATCACGTTCCCATCGAAAACTGCTAGCGCAGCTCATCGCTTCGTACGCTTGAAAAACCCGCTGTTTTTTCCATTAATTTCCCACCGGTCATTCCTCGAGTCCAGGCAAGAAGCGAACGAAGATTTCCGAGTCCAGCACAGGGGAAGCCTTTTTCTACAAATCTGTTTGAAAAAGGAATTGGTGGAATCGTTGCCTTGCGAAGTGAAAAGAAGGATATTACTGCTTAAATGGCTAAAGATCAGCGCCATTACCTCTGGACATATCAGATGAATTTATCTCGCGTTCCTTTGAAATATAATATTCGCGTCAAATATCAAAGAAAATACAGCAATTCATATTTGACACGAATAATATTTCAAAGGACAAAAAAATTCGTCTGATATCTCGAGGAGTAATGTTGCCGATCTCCAGCCGTTAGCAATTAGAGTAGACATATATGTGCATGGTTCAATCCTCTGATCACTTTATATGTTAAGTATCTTTTTCTACCCTAACGAGCAATACCCATTGAGGCCGATGCACCTTGATCAAGTCGATTCAAGCTGGCAGTTCTTTCATTTCCCCGCAATCGTTGAACCCCCAGGAAGAAGGGTCCTCCCGCCAATTTACCATCGAAAAAAGGACCGTCGAGAAAACGCGTCGCTCAGCCCCTGAATGCGTTGCAACGAGCGTAAAAAGGCTGCAGCGTTTCAGCCCTTAAATCCGGATAACAAATGATCTTAAAAATATCCGTCACGTCGTCCTTTTAACGAGGGAGGTGGGGCGCGGCGCGGCAAGTGACTCGAATCGGGGCAAAACGAACGGTGAAAGCTCCATCTAGCTTTGCTGCCACTAAAAGCGGTTCATTTAGTTATCAGCCACATGAATAATACAGATAAATGAAGACCCGTGCCGCGTTTTATTCCGCCGTTCCGCCGGATGGAATTCCGATAATTATTAAATCTTTTCGCGGCAACCTCGCCGCGGGGCCGGCTTATCCGTTCCGCGAAATAAAACAACGCCGGTGCGAGACGCGGATCGCGCAAAAAGTACCCAACACGAGCAAATGCAGATGAACGAGGAGCAGTCGAATATTGTTTTTTTGGGTTGCCCCAGCGTACCGCTGTTGCAGCTTTTAAAAGCATCTGCGGGTTTTTTTTGGGGGGGGGGAGTGTTGCGAGAGGGGTGGCTGGGAGTGGTGGGATCGAATTAATTTTCAGGCTGGTGGAATTAATCTGGGGCCACTGATTCAAGCATTGGGGTTGATGAGATTAAGTTGTATATATAATTGTATTATCACGGGATATTGGAATAAAGAAACTGTGGTATTAAAACATTCCATGCCACGATGTTTATTTGCAGAGAAGCTTTCATTTAATTTAATGGAAAAACGTATTTCTCAATTCCGAATAAAAAAGCTGGAGTTATGAAGAATGTAAGACAGGCAATGTTTTTTGCAATTGAATATCGCGATCTACTTTTCCCATTACTTTTTATAGAAATCTGATTTTCCATCGTGGCATGGAACGTGTTAATAGTGCAATATACTATAGTAAGCTTATATGTAATTCTGTGATCTATCTGATTAGAGCCTCTGCAATTTGTATTGATGATTCCCTTTCGATTTAAAGCGATTGGAGGTCGAGCTGGTGACTCCGCCGTGCTAATGGATGTGTATTTCGCCAGGACCGCTATTTGCAACGTGACTTACTTTGATAATAATTGATCAGAGATGCGATTGCACTGTAGATTTCGATGTGATAATTATTGCATCGATTCTGCTGGCATTATAGCCGGGACTTCGAGGAATGTCGACTCTTTAATTATTTACGACGAAACTTACCACGCTGGTCATGATAAGAAGCGTAGTCAAGCTTGAGAATACGATGCAATAATTATTCCACTAATTATGGTAATTTATGTTTTGAACGATACAATGAGGTATAGAGAATATTTGTCGCGTTGTGAAATTAAAAGTGCAACAGAGAAAGAAACTATAGAGATATGTATAAAATAATAAAAGATGGTATAATTTGAGAATATTAAATAAAATTGATGATAGGTAGGTACATTTGTATAATACATTCTTCAAAGGAATGTTCATGCTGGAGGAATTAGGTAGCATATACGATGATTCGATTAATTTGCATTACGAAAGTGTAATAAAGAAATAAAACAAAAAATTCCATGGGATTCATTCAAAGACACTTTAAAGTGTCTTTTCCCTTTTGCAAAACTTGATTGTACGAAAAGTCTTTTCATTTCACATGGAGAAGAAAATGTCAAATATTTTTATAATCAGGGAATCTTAAATAGAATTGACAATGAATTCGTACGAATTTATAGAAGGCAAATATAATTGATTCATACCATTGGAGCGCGGTAGGAAAAGAAAATATAGAAGAGCAAGTAGAATAGCTGTGTATATGGTCAGACGCGCTGGACTAGAACTATAACCCTCTAACTTTTCACACACGCGTCACTTTGAAAACTGTTTCGAGCAATCGATAATAACTTCCTAAATCTACACAAAGTTTGCTACAATTTCATATAAATTCTACATCATTAAACATCACTTCCGAGGAGCATTTAACATTCTCCCTACGAAAAAATAAACTCCACAGTCTAGAATAATAAAACATTCACATAATCATCCAATGAACCATAATATTCCCATCGATATACCCCCAAGAAAACGTCTCTATCGCTTAAGAAGCAAGCTAACGAGTTGCATCACCATCGGCATCGATCGTGCGAGCAGCTACGACGTAACAAAGCCGTGCCTGGCAAGTTAATACTTAATATTTCCCCCCCGTAATTGAATAACGACGATAAAGCAGGGAAAGAGGAAGGCACGAAGTCCATCAGAGTGTCATTATTTTGGCCGTCTGTGCATACACGGGCTGCCAGACTCGAGTACCCAGCAGCAGTTGCAACCAGCAACGAAGAGCTTCTTTTAAGAGGCTGCCCTTGCTATTTAAGTCTTAGCCTCCTTTGATTACTGGCGCGTACCTCGTTATCTTTGAGAAGCCGGGCCACGTCTCCACTCATTATACAACGCCACTCTTCAACCGCCAGCGACAAAACGAGAGGGGAAAGTTTCGGCGAGCCCGTACAGCAAAATCGGTTTGCAGGGGTGGGGGAAAAAGTAGCGACTCGAAAAAGCAAATCCCCGGAGCTCCGAACGCCCCTTTTCATTTCGATTTCGTACGGCGTCGCTTTCGTTTCGACCCACAAAGGTCGGTTTTGTTAAGAGAACTGAACAAGGGACAGGGAGGCAGACGTTGGGCCTCAAAAGATTGAAAGTAAGGAACGTTTTGAAGAGCTGCTGCTAGCGAACCCGTCTTAAGGTAGGTTTTCCTATACGCGGCTGGACGCAACGTCAAGACATTCAAAGTCGATTTTCTCGAAAATGAGGAGCAATATCAAAAAATTTTATTCCTTTTACTCGGCTTATTTACTTGTTGTAAGTCGAAAAGAAATAGTAACTTTTTTTGGTATCGCGCTTCATTCTCGAGAAAATCGACTTTGAACTTTTTGACGCTGCGCCCAGGCATGTATAGGAAAACGTACCTGTCGTTTGGACTGATAGAAAAATGGAATTAGGTTTGTTGCACTTAATGTAGCTTTAGGATGATTTATTATTGAGGTTCTAGAGTTTGGGGTTGAAGGTGTAATACTGGGACGAATTAATGAAATTTTAATGAAATTTATCTTTGTTTTATAACTATTGTGAATAATGTTATGATGAGATTTGAAGATTTTTGTATTATTTAGGAGCTCTGCTGAATTCTTATTACCGTGCATCTCGTTGAATTTTTAAGCTTGCTGAATATGTGTTTCAGCGTGACCCCAAATGCAGGCAGACGACATTATTGAACATCGAAGATTCAGAGAACGATCACGTTTCCAACGTACATATTACCTAGTAACTGTATAAAGGCAAAGTTAATAAAGGCAGCTGGGTAGCCGATATTGGTTTACAAATACCACCCCTATATCAAGCACTGTGACTATCTCAAACATGAAATCCGCTAGGACACCGACGTATAAAATGGCCCACTTGTCCTGGTCGTTTTGTTATCGGAATCGAAGCCACTCGGCTAATCTTGAATTGTGAAATGCTTTAAAAGAAACCAAGTCCCGACTAATGGAGTTCTAGTGCCAGAATAGGGGTTGCTTCAAACTTCTCGTTTCGAGGAACTCTGATACATATGATATCCATTTCCTGCACCCATTAACCCGTAGTATCATTCTAACAAAAATATTTTATTCAACAGATTTAGAAAAAGAATTTCAACGTTAATGGGTTAGCTCTGCTTTCGGTACAGCATGTTCAATAAAAATTCTTCTACCTTGAAACTTCGAACCTCCAGAATTCAAAATTTCAGTGTCCTACAATCTCAAATCCTTTTTAATCGAGACCATCGAATTTGAAGTTAACAGAAGTTGATATACCTATTCAATTCCTTCGCGTGTCTAATCTCAACGATGCGCACAGTTCTATCTCGACGCGTGCTTTCTTTCAGCAGGAAGAAGGGGTGCAAAATTACACTTATCCTTGGTTCACCGTGGAAAATGATATTCCTTCCGTATGCTCTCGCAAGAATGACGGAACGCGAAATCGCGAGACTTATCCCCTCGCAGAGGGCTCCTGCGGTTCCCCAGGATTTCCGGTTTGCTCTGTCGCAGACGTCGTTAATGCTCGGCCACGCGATAAAGCCTGCGGCGAGCTATTCCTCTGAAACCCTTCCACCATTTTTTCCCCCCTACATTTCTCTTCTCTTTCACGTCCCCTCCCTTTCCTCGTGCCCGTCGTCGTTTCCTTTCCATTTCCCCCCACCCCCCGGCCCGTTTCATTTTTCTTCTCTGCGTTAAATCGCGCTTTCTTATCACGTTTCACTTCGCCTAGCTCCCGTCTCAAGTTTAAACCCGTATCGCCAAAGAAACGTGGCGGCGAGGGCGTGCAAGCTGCCATACTTTTGTTTGGGATGTCAGTCACCGATGCAACGTTGAAAATTGTTCGCTGCTCGGTCTGGGGTTACGTCTGATTTCGGAATTTCCATCGCTTCGTCGATACTTTGCGAAGAGCACAAAATGGGGAAATGTATTTCTGGAAATGCATTTATGACGAGGCAAAGGGGGATGCGTGCTGTATACTCTAGGTGGCAATTTATGTGTTGTTGAATGCGGAATTGTGTTTTAATTTAAACTGATGTGACTGTAGCATTTGTCCATGACAAATTAAAATTTAAAATCTCTGTTAATTGATACGGACCGCACTTTATAAAAATGCCACGAAATTCTATAGGTAAATGTAGTTATTCTAATCGTGAATTAAGAAATTGTTACCCGCAAGTGATAAGATAAAAAATACGTAGTTATATATGCCCCGCACGACGTCTGTTGAGAGTCAAATTAATCACGAACATCGCCAGCCTCCAAGTCCTAAGACGCCCACCGCGAACGTACATAGATGAGAAGGACGGTCAGCGGGTACCATTTCGCCCGCCGTTTCTCATTAGTATGTCCGACTCCCCCATTAGATTCAGCACGTAACCTCTGCCCCGTAAATCAGATGAATAATTAGCCGTGAAAGTTGCTGGGGTCGCTTACCTGAATAAACAGAGACAAGTCGTCGCCCAGCAGCATGTCCCTGCAGACGTCTTTAGCGGTGGTATCCAGAGTAAGATAGACGAGGCTGCTCTCGATCCCCGTGTGGATCCTGACCCATCCGCTTCCAGTGCCAACATCCACACCAACCCCAGAGTCCCAGGAGGAATTGAAGGTCTCCTGGACCATTTTGGGGCTCCCCGTGCCCGACAAAGGGCTACCGCACTCGATGGAGTCGCTGCTGAAGCTCTCGGCCTTCTGCTTATCCTGGGGCGCTGCACCGCTGTCCACCTTCCCATCTGACGTTTCATTATCGAATCTGTGAATAGTCTCGTCCAGGTTGCCCAGAATCTCCTTCTCCAGCGCTCTCTGATCGATCGATAACCTGCCCCGCTCGCCGGGCCCATCCACGTCTCTCAACTCATCAACACTGTTGTCCAGGTTAACCAGCCCCTTCGACGGACTCCTTCCAGCGTCCCCGTCATCGATTCCAGCTTCGTTAGAGCGACTAGCGTAGGTCTCTGGGTACAATCTGGAGCTCCCCAGGCAATCGGTGTCGTCGTTCACGGCCGCGTCTACGTGACTCCTCGAGGGCTCCTCGTTGGTGTAAAAAACCGACGAGCCAGTAGTCAGCGCGTCCTTTCTCTCGTTCTTCCTCGACTTCGTACAGTATTCAGCCCCCGTAGCTGGTCGTCGAACTCTGTCCTCTGGCTCGCAGAAGCCAGGCCTGGCCGCCATGATGAAGTTCTCACTGTCGCAGAGCAGCCTCGGCTTTGACATCGTTCTCGTGGATCGTTTCTTATCAAGCGTGCCTGATTGATCCTTGGAGCTAGTTAGCTTGTCGCAGTGCTCCTTGGAGAAGGTGAACTTGTTGATGTCCAGCTTCCGTTGTCCCAGCGAATCCTGGCACCTCTGGACCACGGACTCCGTCTTCGTTTTACCCTTACGTTTCACTTCGGTATACAGAGGGTCCTCTCTCTTCGATTCCTTTTCATCTTCCGCAACCACGTGACATCTGCCAGCTGGATCCTTTGCGCCAGGTTTCACTGCTTTCTTCCCATCGTTCGAGTGATTCCTTTTCGACTTCTGCTGGAACCTCTCGTAGTTCGCCAGGATCTTCTGGTTCAATTCATGGATCAGCTCCAGCCTCTTCGAGATGGAGTCGTTGGTTTTATCAGCCTTCTTCCGCCCCCACCTGCCATTCGTGCTCTCTTCGTCCTCGTTCTTCGCCGACTTGCCCGTCTTCGACGACCCAGACAGCTGTCGCCTCTGCTTAGGCTTCCGCGCCCCCTCGCTGGGCACCCCGATCTCGTACTTGGAGTCGCTCTTGAGCACGTTCTCCTCGCTGGGCCGCTCGATCACGTCGATCTCGATCGACCACGAGCGCCGACGCTTCTTCTCCGCGTCCTGCTGGAACCCAGACACGTTCATCAGCTCCAGGCGACCCGCCTTAATACCGTTCCTGCTCTCGCGATGCTTGTCCGCGTTATCTTTCGCACCAGCTCTGGTATCGACCTCGGCCTTCTTCCGATTCTCGCTGAGCTCGATCCCCTTCCTAGCGTCTGGCCGCACCTCCAAGCCAGCGCTGGAGCCGCTGCTCAGGCTGATCCTTTCGTTTAATTCCCAGTTGATCGCGGGCCGCCCCTTTGTATCGGCCACGTTCCTGCTAACGATTGGACACAGACCCAGCTTCTGATTGAGATCTTGTCGGGGGATCGCTTGACCAGCTGTGTTTGCGCTCTCCCTAACCTTCAACCCCCTGGTCGAGGACAATCTGCGGGACCTCCTCAGCTTGCTGGACGCGTTGGACACGGTTCCAGCGGGGGATCCGCTCGCGACCACCATTCTGATTGCGGGTCGTTAGCACCTGGATACTTGCTACCCGCGCTGCGGCTCGGTAGCTTCTCTTACCATCGCAGTGCAATCGCTTCCTTTGATTCTTCGCTGGTGCACGTTTCGGAGAATCGAAGGGAGGTTTTGTAGCATCTCTGGGGATGGTTCCAGGATTCTTGGGTGCGGTGGTGTGTCCGCCGTTGGATATCTGTGACAGAGGACGGTCGCTTCTTAGTGATATTGGGCAAGTGCTCACTGTTTGAAAATAATGAAACGTGTAGAATGGGCTATTTTGTTTCTGATATATCGTTTATTCTCTGGACACAGGATTGTTTCAGTTCAAAGTATATTAAGAGAAAGGGGTAATAGTTGGAGGGAAGTGTGAAGATTGAAAAATGAGCACTGAATTCACATAGAAATTTCGAAAGATGAAGAGATGTTAGGAAATATTGGATTCGTAATTGCAAACACTGCAAATACCTATCTTGATTACCTTGCATACATTGAAATTTCGCGACTGATATGTTACTAGGACTCAGTAGTTATTTTCTAGTAAGGGTACCTACTAAGTGTGTACAAATACTAACTGCTTTATAAACTGGCTTCAGGTCTTACAATAGAATGTTATTTTCGCGTCAGAGGTATCGAACTGCGATGTATTGATTTCTATCGAAGAAGAACCTCCAGTTTCCTCGAGCCGGAATATTCTATGTTCTCTGGCTAGGACAGAAGGGAAAGGGGGCGATTGTCCTCCCAGCTGGTATAAATTTTGCAGGTGTGGCGATAAACGAATGCTTCTCGTTGACCTGCCGATAGATAAATAGAAAACAGGGTACGTGATTTGAACGAGCAAGACGCGCTTCCATCTTTCTCGGGTCACGGTGCTTCGTATGCCTGCAACTATTCTTCTTACGATCGTTGTAGATGTATCTCTGTCTGATATGTGATCTATAATTCCCCAACGGTATCGGAACGCTTCGACATCGTCGATATTCAGGGGAAAAATGAAAGAGCGGTGAAATAAATATTCCCTTGTCATTGTGCCCAGTTATGATCATAATGAAATGGTGCATTATGTATTTGACCTTCAATATAATCTCCATTTCTTATGCTTACAATAAATGGCAAGTAGGGATTTTTTTTTAAATGATAATACGAGCAATTTACAGTCTCCAATAAATAATATATTTATAATTTATAGAGAAACCTGGGGATTTTAAAATTTGAGAGTACATATTATTTACCGTAGGAGAACACATAAGTACCCAATAAAATTATTTTATTCCAAAGATACAATAATAATGTGAATTAATTCTGCCAATTGCCAAAGTGTTTGAGAGGAGGAAACGTTCGATGGCGTTGCGTTTGAAACACAACGGAGAAACTCGCGTTTAAGTATCTCGAGTAAACTTCTGTCGAGTTTGCTTATTTAGGAAATGAGCAGCTACTAGCTCTAGCAACAACCTCTACTAAAGCGAGGTAATTGTTTCGTTTCAATTTAACGAGCAGCTTTGTTTTCTTTGAATGAAAGTATTTCGTACATTACGTGCTCCATTTCTGCGAATTCTTTGTTAAGTACGCTTCTTATTACGATTTCACGCGGCTTTCGACGAAGCACAAAAGGAGCAACTGCACGTGCTCGGAGTTAGAAGTGTAACGTTATCTGTGAATTTTTTTAATGTGATTCTCTGACAAATAAAGTTTATGCACAGAATACCGTTAAATTGTTAAACTTTCTTGGGAATAGAAATCCTTTGGATACCTCGGGCGAGAATATTTGATCTGCGATTAAGAATTTCTAAATTTTATATTCGGTAAGTGTGTAATTAGATATTGGAGAAAAGATACGTCTTCTAGTGAAAGTTCTGTTGGATTTAACGTTTCACCGCTGGTATATTTGAAGAGTATAATTGGAAGTATTATAAAAACAAGTAATTGGGTAAGAGGTGTAGTTAAAAATTTAGAGAAAGTAAATGAAAGAAATTAAGAGCTCGAATTTATTTCGTTATTTTCGCATTTTAAAGATAGCATAGTGAATTTGTTACTGCCACTGCAAAAAGCAACACTGGAAGGCTCAAAGCCAGTGCTAATATTGAATTGATATAGAATTAATAACAGTCAAAGTATTATAACATTCCAAACATTGAAATATTCTAAATCCTTTGTTACACATACTTCGTAAAGAATATTAGTTTATCACAAATAACACAAAATTATACGTCAAAAACGAAATAACCATACGTTATAATTATACTATACTCTAAAAATAATTTTGGTAATAATACCATTACCTCAATTGACATCAAAAACATAGTTGTGTTTCAAAGACCAATTCACGAACCAGGTTTATATTGTATTTGGAAAATTATTTTCAAAGCGCACGGGAGTATTAAATGTAATTTTCAGCCAATTATTGCAAAATCACATAGGTGTATCGAATGTTCCCTACACGAAATAACCACGAATTGCCAGTTTCTCATATTTGATACATCATTCCAAAACCACTCAGATGCATTAAATATTCCTTTAATACCAGTATGTCATTACAAAGCAACATGACTGCTTTAAAAATCAAAATAACCATCAACCGAATTAAATATTATATTTCCCCGATAGGATCACCTCATTCAAAAGCAACACACGGTTACGTTTGAATTTTAAATAAACAATAAACTACGGGATACCTAGCAGAATGATTACCAAAGTGCTCGAGCGAGTTCGACACCGATCTAATGAAAATCGAAGGAGAGGCCTGTCATGGACGATCGACGTCTCAGGTAACAATGAAAGCTTCGATTGTCGACGTTTAAAGAGCAACGAGCAAAGCCGAGGTTAGACGGCGCCGATTGGTTCTCTCGTTAATTGGAAAACCGGAAGGTTAAGTGACACCTAAGGAGCTTCGTGTCTTCGCGGATAGACGGGAAGGGGAGAACTTCTTCCACGATTTCTCGACGTTTAACGAGATACCGAGAAAAATTCCCAGCCAGGATGAAAAAGAAACGCGGCCCCCGTCGTTCGGTGGCTCTCGAAAAGGAGAAAAACAACGGACCATTTTCCTTCCGTTTTCCTACTTCCTCGCCGGAGGCTGGGCGGTCTGATAAATACTTGGAGAGACAATGACACGAATTACCATTGTCTCGCGAGATATCGAGGGAACGAGTGTATCTGCTCGAGGCAGCTTATAGCGCGAGAAGGGAACCATTAATCCGGATCCCCTGAATCGCTGATAGCTTGAGATGCTAATTCGATGGAAATCATTGTTTCCCCTTCATATCGATTACATAGTATTATCGAGCAGCGTTATGGAATAATTTCCCATTCGATCTCCATGATGGAGTAGGATATTGAGTGATGAATATACATATGCGAATCTTCGGCAGACTGAGATATTTGGCTTCGTAAGATAAAAAGTAGAGAGAATGAGATTGAAAAATTTACAAAAAGTGGAGTCGTTGACTCCATCCTCGTGGCAATTTTCAATTAGCTCTGCCATTGGTATGTTTCGAATCACTTCGAACATTCCTCGAATTTCAGGAATTGTAAAAATACAGGTCTTGAAGGTTTTCAGTATCGAAAGTTTTTGTTTGATATTCTAATGGAGCTTCCCACTGTTTATTGCTCGGAAAATATGTGGTTTTCCCTTCAGGAGGATATTACACAGTTTGTTTTTCGGAATTCTCATTCGACGTCCTTCGTAGTAGATCAGCAAGTCGATCGGTATTAGAACGATGTTGGAGATCACGGCTATTAACGATCTTGTCAGCGATAGGATGATCAATTCAAAGCGGGTTAGCATCATGGCGGAAAATGTTTTTTCGATAATATTTGAAACGATATTGCGGTGGCTCTCTAAACGCGTGCAAATACGCCGACAGAGAATTATCGTTCTAGGGGCTTTCGTATTTGTCCAAGCAGAAGTAACACTGTGTATCCAACAGTTTAATAACATTAGGGGATTTAAGTAAGAAGATTTACTGGTTTCCATTTAGTGGCGAAAAATATGAATTGTATCTCCGTCCAGGTATGAATTAAAATTTCGTCTCCGTTGTTACGATAGAAATAATTAAAACGAGCTTAGGGGAATGAGGTCATAAGGGGATGTATCAAATTAAAATATCCTACATAGGCGCACTTAATTCTGTTTTTGCACAATTTTGATTTAACACCGTCTAGAAAAAATTCATTTGCTTCGCTCTAACACGATCCGATAAATTTGCCCTTTTAAAAATCTTCACTCAATTTTAATTCTATGGAAAAATATTCCTACTTATTTTTGTAGGGAATGGCTCAGAATTAATCCTAATCGGTTTATCGTATTATTTTTACTGCTCTTATGGTCTGGATACAATGCTCAATTTTTTCATATGCGCGGTATCTTTTTTACACGGATTTTTCTTGGACGTATCTATTGTGTAAAAACAGAATGAAGTGCACTATTGTATTTGAAATTTAAATTAACGCCACTTTTCAATCGAATACTTTTCAATAAATCTAATCTCTTTTATATATCCTTATATCCATAATAACTTCTTTTATCATATTACTCTTGAATATCCTTAATTTCTCTAATTAAATACGTCCATTAAAACATATATTCTTTAATAACATCACACTTGCAACAAAAAGTGTCCGTCTATTTCATATAACAATAAAAGAAATGCCGACTTTCTCAGGAAGTAAATTCCTCAATGGCAACTTTCTTCGACAACAGCGGGTGATTGCAGACTTTTGACTGCTAGTGTACAAGACACGCGAACAGAATACTAACTTCGATACTTATCGAGACTCGGAGCCTGAAATCTAACAATGCCTAACAACGATCATGCACGCCGACGCAAGGCCAGGAATAATCTTTCGCCGCATTCATTCAGACTCGAAACACTTGACATCGATATCGACTAACACTTACTTCTTCCGTCCTCGATAAAACACAAAGGAATGCGATGTTCCTGGCCGCGCTCTCTACCAGCAACAAAAGGCCCTTGAGACGCACTTTGTTCCACTTTCGTGGCCACCAAGGATGCTCGAAAAATTTCCCACTTGGCGTCGGACCCCCCGGCGTCACTAATCAAGCCTAAACGTCGCGACAAATCACACTCGATCAACCACCAACGATCTCGCTAAAGCTTCAACAGCGTCACTCCCGTATCTCAACAATCCTAATCTCGATAACCCTTGTTTTGAACAGTTTCAGCGACGTGACTTGTTCAAACCATCAGCTGCGCATATAACACCAAAATAATTCTTCCCGATTCCACTGCCACGAGTCAGACAGACGTTACCACTGCAGCAGGGAAGCTCGACTCACTTCCGAACCCTAAATCACTGCGAAGTCGCGGCGAGATCACGACGCCACTGTGTCGAACACCTCACTTATCGAATCCGCCTGGAAGCTCCGATCATTACTCATGTATCCACTGATCCGAGGAAGCTCCTGCTCCAGTTCACAATCCACCACTGAGCAGAGCTCCACGAGCACCTTTCATTGAACGCGCGTCGAAGTCAACGTAGAAAACAAGAAACCAGCGGCACGGGCGAGGGAAGGCTAACATTCCTGTGCCCTAGTGCTTATCGCTATCAGCCGCGGTAAACAACAGCCTGAAAGTCGCACGGTCCGATCAGCTCGGGCCTAAACACGCGTACGTTACGAATCATCGCGAGCACTGGCGAAGAGGGCTTGGGGATTGTCGTCCGGCACCCGACACATCATGAATACACATCGGCCAGGCCACCTGTCTCTCTACCTGTTGACCGCGTTGCAACGGACGCGGGGGTCAGACGAGGATGGCGAGAGGGACAATGAAACGCCGAAGGGGGGAGCAGGCAGCGAGAAGAAGAGGGACGATGAATTAAGGGAGTAGGAGGCGAAAAAAGGAGCCACCAGGGGGGGGGGGGAGGGAACATCCGAAAGTGTGCGGGAAGGGGTAGGACACGAGGTGGAAAGGTACAAGGACGAAAGGGAGAGAAATGATAGTGTCTCTGTTCCACGTGTTGGCTTCACGTGGCCGCTACGGGATGGAGCGGGAAGGAAGCTTCTCTCTTCCAGCTGTCGACCCTCGTCTGGAGAGGGGAGGTATTGCAGGAGAATGATGCACTTCCGCCCCTTGATACACTCTGCCCCCCGTGCCAATGCCTGGGATTAATTTCTCGGGCGTGTTACGCGTGCATGGTTCAGGGGTATTTGCTGTTTGTTCTTTCGAAGAAGAAATTGTGTTTCCAGTTCGTCGCCTTGGAAGACAGAAGATTCCTCGGGGATCAGCTGCTTGAATTTCGATTGGATTTTTAGTAGGTATACAGTGTATAAAGGAGCTTCTAGTGTCTTTATTTTAAAACAGACAATTTTGGGATTCGGTATTAAGAGAAATGGGGATGTAGGAGGAGTGAGAGGTATAGTGGAGCTTTGGTAGCATGGTTATTTTAATATTGATGTAGGGCTACAGCGGCGTCCTGGGAACGCGAGATCTTGCAGTAGGATGATTAATGGAGCTCCAGTTAATTAATTGAGTAACTAACGATCTTAATGAACTACATCGTTCACACTGCAGACGATAGTAGGTGCAATGCGAACTGACTAATTTTCTCATGGAGAAATGAATGGAATTGTGGTGTTAAATATGTAATCAAGGTGGGTACAGTTTCGTTAACACAATAGTTTGGGAAATTAACGAGCTTCCGGGGCCTTAACTTTGCGTGGAATTAAATGCAGGCACTCGAAAGTCGATGACTTTAATTGACGAGTACCGTATTTCTGACGGTCGACTGCTTTAGAGATTACCTCGTTCTCCATTTCTCCTTCTCGAAACGTAAATGAGAGTTCCTTTAAGATGGAGCCTCTTTCGCTTTCGAGCACCTTGGCACTCTATCAAATAAAACGCTATCGATCCGTGGATTTCGTATTCCGAACACAGCCCGTTCTCAATCTTCCCTTCGCTTTATCATCGGGGGATAATGAAATATAAACGAAGCATCAATATTTCTGCGTCGATCATCGTGCGCTGAATGAATGCTAGTGATCACGAGGGAATCTCAGGATCTGCGTACCTCCCACCGCCTCTGGCAAATGATATCGTCGTAAAGATTAACCTGCATCAGGAAGTCTGATGTTTCAGCTGATTAAAGTAAACCGAAATCTTTATTCGCGTAAGAATTAAATTGAAAGCTATCCCCGCTGGCGACCTACATTTTCAGTTTACTTTCTCTTACATTCCTATTAACCCGCGCTCGTGCAAAAATTCCTACGCTAGGATTATTCTTTGGCATCATTCTCACGAACCGTTTCAATTATATCACGAATGGAATACTCTTTCCTGCGCTAAGTTTTCAACCTGAAAGACGATTGGTGCGCGGGAAATGGGTTGATTTAGAAATTAATCACTTGCGAATCGATGGTTTCTGAGTGGATGTAAAGTTTTTTCGGTTTGCCCGTTGTCTTTTGATGGAAATTTCGATTGCATTTGGTTTTATCAGATTTCAAAGTTTATAAATGTAATTTAAAGATTTCGTGTTTAGAGGTTGAATCAAATATTATGTACTGTCAAAATTATCAGATACCTAACTAACATCCGCAAAGAATCTAAAACGATTCTTTCGGGTTTTAGATCGTATAGTGTAAAGAAATATTTTGGGTAGCCTATTTCTAATCAACTCTTCGACAACAGATTTTGATGTATGGAGAATTGAATAATAAATAAATATTCATATAATAGTCTCCGAAAGCCTTGCTCGAAATCAATGAGAACGAGGAATGATATTATTTATCTTCCAAATATCCCATAGTATCATATGATAATAGGAAGTTCACCCAAGTTAGAGATGAAGCAACTAAACGTTCAAGATATTAATTTACATTCTCAATATTTGTACTCGTGGAGGCAAACATCCGTAGAGATCAAGTGCGCCTGTAAAGGGCCACTTAGCCCACAAATTCCACCACCTGAGAATTATCCTTCACCTCGCACCGACCATCTTCCAGAAATCAACGATACCTATCCGCTTCCTTCCACGCGAATCTGAACCGCCACGCATGCACGACTTTTCCCACGCATCCTGTTCCCCGATTCAACGTGCGTGTCCAACCTCTCTGCCAGGAAGCGGGCAGAGGTGTGTCGTGGCCACACACGGGAACCTGTGGTTAACGAAAAAACGTGGCTTCTACACCGAACCATCAGTTCCTCTTTTGTCTCTTCCCGCGAACAGAACAAAAGTCGCTTTTGTCCCAATGAGACTCAAGACGACTCTTCGCGAATTCAGAGTCAAGAAATTTGAAATTTCTTTCCCAACAAATTGCAACGATTTACCACTTCCCCCTTTCGCAATAAAATACACGTCACCCCATTTGTTAAATAAACTTCTTCCCCCACTCCTGCACGTATCGTACCTCGCAGAGGTGCAGTGACTAACCCGAGACCGACTCAAGTGGCGTGTATGGCAATATTCATGAAGCTACAACCGTCAAGTGTGTCCTCGAGTATTCCTACACGGCCAAGAACTTACAGTGTACATTAATAGTCCAAAAAGTACATATATACTTGAAACATATCCCTGGGATGTTGACTCGCCTACAAGCCACTTAAAGTTGCTACCAACTCCACCCTCCATTCCTTTTGCAACATCTCCATATCCCTACAAGCCACAATACCGATCTTCATTGTTTCGTACTGCAGAACCAGTCTCTACAGTACGACTACTATTACGAGACACAGCTCCCTTCCCTCGACCTATGCTCTCTTCCAACTTACCCTCCACTTTCCTCCACTTCTTAAACTTCCCTCTGACCACCGATCCGTGCAGACTCGTGACGCGAGGAAACTTGCACGAGTAGGGCCGGCCGTGGACCACGTACAGGGGGCTGTCAGCGTCGCTCGGTGCGTGTGCGCCACTTGGAAACTTGTTGCACGAACCGATAGTGTCAGCGTGTGTGTGCGTAGCTGCTCGCAGGGGAAATGGGTGGATCGGTCCTTGGGCCAGGATCGGGCTATGAATGCAAAGCGGCGGATTCCACTCGCAGGAAACGCTGCTGATACGCGCGCAACCCTCCTCGACCATCGAGGGGAGCTGTCCCCTCATCCTCCCTCTCCCCCTCGCCCCTCACGATGAGACCGTTGAAATTTCGCTGGAGTTTGCTTGGAATCGGATCGAAGGGTGCGCGATTGCCACCGACTGATTGAAGGGGCGATGCAATGCGGTTTCCCAGACGTGCGGGTTTACCCTTGGTACGCTCCTCGGTTCACGCTTCGACGTGCTCCTGCGGGATACGAGCGGATAGAGCTTAACGGTGACGTTAGGGTTGGTCGAAATTGCTCCGAAACGAACCATTCAGTGTATTTACGGGCGGCTATTGCGTCAACTTGCAGGGAGATCTCTACTAATTTCGCGGCGAATTTCGGGGACAAGTTTCGCCGGTAGAAAAGGGAAGTGTCCCCGTGCTTCTACCGCCTGGGTACTCCTGGCATGTTTGTTCTAATGGACGGTATTGATGGCGGAGTTCTCATCCTTTGGGCCACGCTAATCGACGGAACGAAGGGGAATTTTCTTACTCTGGTTGGGGTAGCTGATTTTTTAACATTAAAACTACCGACAATTAATGTATACCTACTTCTACCAGACCAGCCAAAATGACCATTTATCTAATGAATGAATCCGTCATACCACTGTTACTTTGACTAATGTATCTGGTTTTCAAAGTACTAAAGCTTGTTAACAATTTTGTAAAAGCTCTTGGAGTTAGATGCGAACTTCAGGCGGGAATATTCGAAGCGCGAAACATGGAATTTTGCTAAACTCTGGTACATTTCGAGGAGGCTTAGAGACCAGGTTTTACACAGATGTACTACCACAGAGGAAATAAATATCTGCTGAAAAAGCTTGCGTTCCACGTTTAGTAATAACAGTTTTTTTTTTCCTGTATACATCGAATAAGCATGAATACAAATTTTTCGAATGCGGCTTCGTCCAGCTATTTATTATGCTTATTATGCTGCGGTAAAATCAGTAAAGTTCGTAACTGCCGCGTAAAACTTTCTCATGCAAATTGAGGGAAATGTATGTCAGTGGTTTGAAGGTCGAAGAGTCTTTTACCATCCCCCATTATACCACACATTTCAGCCAATATATGCCCCTCAAAATAATCACAGAATTTTATCTTCAAATAATTCTAGAAAAGAAAGTAAATACTGCAGCTGCAAAAAACGGTACACATTTAATACAATAATATTTATATAACTTGAATATAATAATGAAGTACACAATCCTCCAAGCCCATCTGCGCATTCTCTTATTAATTCTAGACTTTACTGCTAAAAATTATTCACATTTTACGAACAAAACTACATATAATCCATTCAAAACCTCCACCAATGTACACACCAAGCCCCATTATCAAGCAACTCATTAAATACCAAAGAAGAAACCACATCCTGCCTGAGGGATAGGCACATCAATCCCCGACTAATAATCCAAATGAAGAAGCCCCTCCAACTGCGATTCACTTCCAAATACCACTTCTGTCCCATTGCCTTCCTCATCAAATACCAAAAAAGAAACCGCATCGTGCCTGAAGGGTAGGCACATCAATCCCCGGCTAATAATCCAAATGAAGAAGCCCTCCCACTGCATTAACTTCCAAATACCGCTACCTGTTCCACTGCCTTCCCCAATAGGTTCCTCACAAAAAAGTTTAAAAAATGACATTTACTATTTTTTTGCTATTCCGACCAAATGCATTTTTTTTTTCAAAACGTCGAAACATGTCACTTAGCAAACTAATCCTTCCAGCTTCTAAAAAAAAAACTTATGTCGTTTGGACCAATTCTAAAAAAGTTATGCGATTTTAAAAGTTGTAAACTTTTTTCGTCCGCCACTGTATCTTCACGACTCGTCAAGAATCCACGACAATCGACCAGGGTCTTCGACTATTCCGCGGTATCTCCGCCCTAAGACAATCCTTTAGCGCCGAATACGCGAGCACGCGGGAAGAAAGGAAGAAAGAAACTTAGCCACGGCTTTTGTTTCGCCCGACGAACATCTATCGGGTCTTTCCTGGCTGGAAGGACCTCTCCGACAATGGCTGTGCGCCCTCCTCTAACCCACTTCCACCGTCTCTTCAGGCCACAATCCACGTCAACCTGCAGTATTCGGGGTATTTCGTGGAGCACAGCCCACCCTCCGCGGCCCAGTTAACCCTTTCTTCTTATTGTCTCCGTCCGTGCCCCACCCGCGCCCCTTACCAGCCTCCGCCGCCTCTTCTCCCGTAATTACAAACGAAGCCCAATTAAAGCGGATGAGCCTAAATGGCCTGGCCCCGACGTTTGACTGCGCCCGCCAAAGCCAACACACAATGGGTTTGACAACGATCGTGTCACTTCCGCCACCCTTTCTCCTTTCGCGGCAATTTGCTCCCCTGGAGGCGCGGAGGCGGGTGAGTTTTTCGCGGGCTTGCTCGGACAGGGCGCCCCTGTCCACGGCGTTTCCTTTCTCCCGGTTCGACGAGAGAATTTCAATCGACCGGTCGCGAATCTACTGTTGGCGGGATTGACTCGCTTCGGATGTCGTCTTGAGGGAGATTTTTATGATCGACACTTTAACGCGCGCTGTCACGAATGGGTAGAATCAATTTTATTTCATACTTATCACCGATTACACTATGCCATTCAAAGGTTTATATCCTAATTACCAGAGATGGGCAAGAATTTTATTTAAATAAACATTTGGAATAACGTATAAAAGTTAAAAAAAATTCATGTGTTAAAGTAACTTTTATGCGATCCGTATTTAAATAATCTTTTACTTCATTAATATTCAACTC
Source organism: Andrena camellia (assembly GCA_029448645.1). Taxonomy (NCBI): domain Eukaryota; kingdom Metazoa; phylum Arthropoda; class Insecta; order Hymenoptera; family Andrenidae; genus Andrena; species Andrena camellia. Next base: position 35,789,222 of record CM055680.1, read on the forward strand.
TGCTATTTACCGTACCTATGCTGTTTCGATAATTTTTATAGAAATGCGGCAGTCAGAGCGGTAAATTGTTTTCGTGGTAGTTTGAATGAATGCAGTTTACGTCGACTGTTTTTTTAAGATTATCGTTCATGGAAAAATTCGTAAATAAATTTGTCGAAGGGCTACACATTATTTTTGTTATACGTTATATTGTTTTGGGCCTTTTAATATTATTTAACTACACCATCGCCAATGACGTTAATTGCATAGCTACGAACAGGGTTAAAAGGAATCTATAACGGAGACTGCTACAATAAGTAGATGATTGTGGAGTCAATAAAAATTTGAAGATTATCAAAGTAAATTGTAGGAACACGCGCGGAAAGTATCAAAGCCAAGTGCAATGGAGTTCGTTTACGCTGTGTTAATTCGTACGACCGTGTGGAACATTCCGACGGGTTTGTAATGTTTTCCGCGTCGTGCACGCACGCACCGCAAGCTTTGTGAATTTCTTACTTAATGGAGCGTATCACGAGCCATCCGAAACGTAATTTTGCCCACTTTCTGGCTGTCGTTGCCCGTTAAACGTGCGTAATAATGCCGGCCGACGAATACACGCCCGACCACGCCACGCGGAAAGATTAATCCCGCAGAGTCGTTTGCAACTCCAGTCAAAGGACTTGTGACGTTGATTAAGCCGCAAACGCGGGAAGGCTCACTTTGTTCCCCGGCTATAGAAAAAGGTCGACTCGCGTACCAGGGATAATAATTTTCATGGATTCCCCGCCAAAGTTTCCAATTACCATCGTTACGTCGCGTATTAAATTAAATAAAATAATAAATCTGTCTACATTTACGTTAAAATAAGGGGGCCAAAACAACCTCACTCGAAGAACAATCTAAAACATAAAAAATTTCCTTCCTTTTGAAATATATCTATTATTACCGCGTCAAAAGTCGCTACAACGAAGAACTCAGCAGTCAAAACGATGATTATCGATCGTTCCCATCCTTGCCATGTCCTTGATTACCGTGGGCGTGAACAATCGGAACCCTTTCACCTCGCCTAATCCAACTCGACGTCGCCTAATCGCCCCCTCCCCCTGCCCTCTTCGCGAATGTTACCTCGACCTTCTTTCGGCCAGGGCTTGTAATCCATAGGAGAGTTCACGGGAGGATGTCTAATCGATCGTGGCACTCGACAACGGCCCCACGGATCTCGCAATTTCACGGCCTGCACGATTTACCTGTTACCGCCGTGAAATATCGGAAAACTTCCTGGGAAGATTACCGACACTGACAATTTATTGGGCTGGCGTTTTTGGAGACACAATGCCTCCCTCTCACCCCCGTCACTTCCGTGACCGTCACGGCAATCGACCAATCGAACGAACATTTTCTATCGACACCCGAATCGTTTCCCTGCCTAGCGGAGGCTGCTGACAGGGATGGTTTAATTGGTCTTTCGGGGACATCCAGTTGCGTATATAGAATATATAACTAATTTAATAAACGAGGAATGTATAAATGTGCGTTTCCGGCGCTATATTAATATTGTTAATACGATATTTTTTATTCCAATTTTATGTGTATGTATATTCTAATTTTTAGCGTCCCTTACTGGGCAATTTGTACTTTGAATGTGACGATTAATAAAAATTTATGACCGCTATATTAATGGTGTGTTTTATTTAAAAATTATCGAGACTATGTACTTGTAATAAGGTCCACAGCTACCACAGTTATGGACCTTTACAATGGTACAGCTACTTTCGACGAGGTAAATGTTTTAATCTACATTTATGCGGGAATAATATATGAATTCATTCCCCAATTGAATTTGTTTCCATGAATTTCCATGTAATAGCCTATATTTTAGAACGATGTGCTAATCTCGCGCGCTTATTTGTTCCGATTTAAGAAATCTATTATTTGCAATGCCATTATTTTTTTAATTCTGCGAGAAGTATTTTTAGAATAGAAAATTTCAAACTCAACATTTTCGCCTACTCTAAAAATACTTCTACATTTGTAAAAAAATCTCCTGCTTACAGAAATATATATATTTCGCTAGAGCAGTAAGGATGTTACTGCTCTAGCGAAACAAATAAGAACCAATTTATTTATGGAAATACCATAAACCCGTCAGTTTTTACAGACTGCTGCAACGTTTCCTTCGTAAGAAACTTTAGCTTCGATGTGATCACAATTGGGGCAAAGCGCCACGATAAAGTATCTTTGGAGCCTCCACGAAACGGTGATTTATTAATCCTCAGCCCACCATACACGTGACAAAGTGTCGTCGCCGTTGTCATTGATTTATGTGGAATTCATTTCTCCAATCCAGCTCTTGTTTTCTCGCTCGTCATTTATCCCCTTCTCAATGAAGCTTCCGCGTTCAAAACTCTTTAATTAAACCTGCCCGCTAAACATTTTTTCCTTCGCCCCTCGGGCGTTTTAATTAAAGTCGAGAATTGACTTTCATTAAGTTAACGCTGCTTATCGTGATCACGTAACGACGATGGTATTTACGACGATCCAGTTTCCTTTCTGCCGTCCCTGGGGGTATTTTTTACAGCAGAGAAAAGCGGAGGGGAGCTCATTATTATTCCATTTGTGATGATATACGTTCATAAGTCGATGCAATTTAAATACGCAATTTCTTAATATGCATGAAATGACTGAAATTGTGGAAGAGTTATTTTCGGCTCCACTTTTCACGCGACCCTCGACGCTGATATCGAAATTCTTGTTATCTTCAACTCGTTATTTTCAAAAGATGTACTTGGAAGATCGCGCGTGTGTAGTACAAAGGAAAGGAAGAGGAAAATTTTGTCTCCACCTGGTAGCGCAAAGAGCAAGGCGACGTCGTTCATAAATTGCCCGTTTTCAAAATCGTCCTTTCAAGATATCTTCCCCTTCGGATTGTCATAACCCCGGACACACCTCCCTTTCCTTCCTCAGCCCCTCCCCTTCGTCCTTCGTTCCACTCTACTGAGAGCTGACTCACCTCCTCCCTCTTGCGACGGTTCTTAATAAAAGTGGAATTGTTAAGCGGCTCATTATAATTTGAAAAGGAAACTTCCAGCACGGGAAGCTGGCTGAGTTGTCGCGGGCGAGGGGATTCGGTAAAAATTTGGTTTCGTGATTCGCCGTTCCTTCCTGTTCCCAATCTCGATTCCTGTCAGCCCGTTTAATTCACGGATTTAGGACGCCAGTCGCTATAACGAGCCCTCCCTTTTAACGGGCAAATATCCCCCCCCCCCCCCCCCGTGGCACAATCGCGAGAGGAAAAGCCTGTAATTCACTGCCAAAAATGTATACCCTTAGCCACGTGACTTTAACACTTTGAATGACGCAGGCTTTTGAAAAATGCCCCTTTAAAAACACCACTTATATAAAAGATATAAAACAGTTATTTATATTCGTGATTACGTATCATCAGCTTCTAGCTTCTTTACGTTCCGAGCCGAGTACGAAATGTCACAAAGGATATCGCACAAAAGTTCTTTCAATCTTCCTCTGGGCAAATACATTTTATAATAATCTATTTGTAAAAATCGCCTCTTTTATTCTGGATCGTGTTAGTACCGCTATTGTAACACTCCAAGAATCGTGAATCGAGCGTTGACTTTACAGAACAACAGGAGTGGTGTTTCCGTGATGTCGATTTCTCCTCGTTAATTTCGCGCCAGGGGCTTTCGTCGAACGATATCGATTATAACGCGTAACGGTGGCTCGCCGGGTTGCGAAAAGAGAAGTCGAAAGCATCCACGTAAAACGAAGTTCGGTCATCGAGATCCCCCCGCCATTTAATCTTTCCCGCGCTGTTCCTTTTTTCTCTCGCCATTGCCGGAATCTGCTTTTCAAAGATTCCTCGAATCCCCCTGTGCGTACGCAACCCTCTGTTTAATTAACTATTGTGCTTCTATGTCCCTTTGTCCCTTTCAGGTACGCTCCTTCACGGGACAATTTATTTACCTATGCACTACACCCGTTTATTATTCTCCCGCGGATAAAAGCTGCTCTTCTTTCAGGAATATCCCCCACGGGCGGATTACTATGCAAGCAGATCGTACGTACACTGGCGCCGAGGTTACGCTAACTGGGATCTACGTAATTTCCAAACACTTGGTCCGAATTAATGTTTTAGTCCCACTGAAATCCATTCGCCTTTGTCGAGCAACGGGGTTGCAAGCGGATGTCGAGCTCCGTCTTTATCGCGATGAAAAGCAGCCTTGCCGTGAATTAATACGCGCGAGACTCGGCGAGTGTAAGGTGACGCGGCACTTCGTCGCGAAGTCGCGTTGCATATGAATCTTGGGGAACCTTGGATATTTTCCAATGATAACGCACTGCGAAGAGTGTTGCGGACTGATGAATTGAAATGTCAGAAATTAGAAGACGAGTATGCTGCAAGATTATCAAGAATACACAACGTTGGAAGATCTACTTTTCATTGTGGAACCGACACGAGGGAAGTAAGTGTTCTACTCCCTGAAAATTTCCTTAACCAATTGTGAGCGCCAAAAATCAAATTCTATACCGTTACCATTGGCACATAGAACATTTGCCGATAAGTTTGTATATTAATTCTGGCACTTAAGTGTTTTCTGCAAGAACTCTTCAATGTCAAATCGCAAATGGAAAAGAGTCCTTCCTTAAAAATGCTGCTTCCACCTACCTCAGTTATATCAAATTTCTATGAAATAAAATAAATAAATCTATCAGAAGCTAGCGTTTCATAAGTGTATCGTCTAAAAGATGAGCAAGCAACCGAGCTGTTCGAGTGAACCAAGAAGGAAACGTGAAAGAAGCTACGTGGCCGTTCCACGGCGAAGACAGTGGCCGCAAATAAAGTTCGCCGAGTTACGAGCGGAAAGTGCTGATCAATTCCGACGACAGACCGAACGGCGGGCTATCGATCGTTGCTTTCTCGCGCGAGTCGTCACGTACGGTAACGAAGACACGTAATAACACCTGTCGCCTGTCCCGCGACCAGTTCAGGCACACACACACAACACGGGCCAATTCCTTTTCACTCTCAGCATCAGTCGAAACCAGTTTAAGGATTCCGTTCGTCCCGTGTCCCTTGCTATTGCTTTTCGTAGTCCGTCACCCGCTACGCTCTGTGCATAGTGAGCGCCCGATGGTTTAAGAATACCTGAGCGAACGGACGACTCTCCGAAAGAGACGTCAGGCATGTCCCCGGTGGGAAAGGGGATAAACGTCCCGCCGCGAGGACGACACGATGCTGAACAACGACTCGACGGAGACGGGAACACGGATGAACGTAACTTTGAACTGGGGAGTACAGGGTCCCTGTAACGATTTAGGTATGTATGCTGATTTCCGCGACGGACGGTAGTCTTCGTGGGGATTCTGTAAAATCTGTATAGGGTGGTGGCTAGGATAGTTGAAGGGTTACGGTCGTGGAGGGTAAAGTAATTGTAGAGTGCTAGTATCGAAGTTCATTTTCATATTTAAAAAAGTATTATTTGGTACTTTCATTTTATAATAAAATTGCTTACGTGGATGATGGAGGTTTTAAAGAGTTAGATGTACTAGGGTACCTGTCTTTGAGGACTAATTATCTTTGAGTAACGTCGGATCGAATGGCTTCTAGTTTCCTATGATATTCAACTATCAGAGTTTTCGAACAGGCTGTAACGTTGAGTAATCTCTAAATTCAACAGCCTCTATTTTTAAGCGATTTTTATAATAACTTAGAGCAGCTTAGAGTCAAATTCGAGAGAAATCTTTTTTTTAAAAATAATTCGAGCAACATCTAACTTTGACGACTTCTAAGCAGATCTCGGTTTAGAACACCCTCGAATCTCGAGCGATGCAATTAAAGGATCTCCTGCCCGGCAAGTTGGTTTCCTTAACTTGAGACAAAGAGACGCTCCAGTGGTAACATTTATACCACACGATCGGTTCCTCCTTTTGATGTCATTCGTACCTCTTCGCCCAGACGCGACCAGTCCCTCGCCACACTCGCAATCCGATCTAGGAATCGGAATGAAGCTGTCAAACATGCCATCGATTCCTAAAATCCGACCACTAGTTGGTCGAAGAGTATTGGCGAGTTTTTGGGCGCCGTAGCCGGGCTGGTTGCCAAAATCTGTGCGGCACCCATCGTCGGCGTAATACTGGCCCACCGTTCGATTCCGCCGAGTATCGAGTAGAAAGCAGCTCTCCGCTGACCGGTAACATGTCCATGCTGAACTAGATGCGGATTAAATTCGACTCGCCCAGCGTGTAAACCAAGCTGGATCGGATTAGAACGACGCTATCAGAGTAGCCATCGAATACACAAGGAATTATAGGCGGGACGGGACCCGGGCGCGGGAGGAAGAGAATTGATTTCTATCGCGCCGCACAAGTGCCATTTTCTCCACAAATTACTCTTTCGAGAGGGAACCCTCCCTCTATTGGAAGAAGTCCAGCTTAATTAATATCTGAAATTACTTGTCTTTGCAAGCCCAGCCGTCGATGGTAATAACTGGCCACCGAATGTGGTCAAACTCGTTATCTTCCTGACAATTTCCCGACACGATGTCGATACTTTGGTAATAGTTAATAACCCCGTGTTGGAACAGTGCTGGGGAAGGTTTTGTAGATCGAGCGTTTCATTTGGTAAAGGGTGGGAGCCTTGTGGGATTGCTCCTGAAATATCTCTGATAGAAGTGATAGGTACCTATTGTGTATAAAAAATGTGAACTAAATTTATATGTATTATATTAACATACAGTTTTCAGTGATACGTACTTAGCCTTCAGCAGTGGCAGATTTGACGGGCGGCCGATGAGCAGTTGCCGCTTGGGTCACTGCCCAGAAAATCCACCCACGGCCTCAGCTTCCAAAAAAAAATTATGATATTATCCAAACATTATTTTTTTCCGTACTACTATACTTAGCCCGTTTTTAGTAAACTACCTCTTCATCTTTCCGAAAAAATGAGCCCCTCAGAACGTTTGCCACCTGGGCCTTTTTCCTTAAACCCGCCACTAGCTTTCAGAGTTTCTAAACAGTTTCTGCCTTGATTATATATTTTATGCAATCTTGTGCAGCTCTCTACTTTCCAGAAATCCCTTAACATTTTAAACTTCGTTACAATATCCCACACATAACCCGGCGCAAAAGCAGATCAATTTTTTACCCCCCTTCAAAAAACATACTACCTTAAGCGTGAAACAGAGTGATACATAATGCAACGTAACAAATAGCGCACCTTTCGTCATCGAGCCCCGTCAGCCGTTCTATCGATAAATTAACGTCGCTACATCGGCTCTGGCATGCTGCTTTCCTCCCCCGGTGCCGTGTATCGCGACTACGTCGCGAGCAATAAATAAACGCCCCGAACCCAGGCAGCCGTGGACCCACCCCCGGCATTCGCTGATATTTCCGCGGAAATAAAACGATTTCACGCATCGACGTGGAATTTTTCGCCCGGATCCCCTGGCCGACGGCGCCATATGGGAAATCAGTTGGGGTATTACCAGAAACGTTATGACTGTACAGTTGCACCGGTTGCACTGGCCAGATCGCCTCGACAGAGGGGCCCAGCCATGCTTACTTCCTACGGCCACTACGTGTACGCGCGACCCCGTGGGACCACCGTGCGCGCTCCAGCGCGAAAGAGGAAAGAACAGGCGAGAAGAGCGCGCCGGCAGACAGAGGATGGCCTTCCCACGTACGAGCAAGAAGCGCCATAAGGCGGTCAGCCTGGGAAGGCTGGCTCCATTTCCGCGCCACTGGCTCGAACTGTCGCCCTGTTCAATTAAGTAGCATTCCTCCCACAATGCTAATCGGTGCGTTCAGGTGCTCGCGAAGAACGTGGCCGAGACGCACTGGACTGAACACCTGTAACCCGAGCGGCTGGGAGAAATACTTTGGAGTGTTGTTGAGAGATGAGTTGTTTGTTTCGTTGAGGGGTGGTTTTGTTAGTGTCATCGCTTAGCTTGGTGCTGTGGTAGTAAGGTGCTGGGACTGTTGGGGGGTTTGCGATAGTCTGGCGATGGTTGGTAGCGGGTGTTGAAAAAGGGAATTATTTGGGGATGTAGTGTATTTCTGTGACGTAAGGAAACGCTGATTAATTTGATGACTTGGAAATCATCGCGTCGACTTTCCTAGTTTTTTCTAAGTTTTTGTTACCACCATTTTGTAGTTTCTGCTCAAACCACCACCGTCTAATTTTTCAATAAAATATCAAGCCTGTTCCCCCGAAAGTGCCATATCTATTTAATTCCTCTATTCTGTTTTCGAATACGCAGCATCCGAGTTCATAATCGAACGTGATTTCAGCGAATGAGAAACCTGTTCCGCCATTGGATTCTTATTAAATTCACATTAAAAATCCTGCTGTATGTAAATGGCAAGAATTACTCCCGAAGCTTCTGGGTGAAGGAATGCCACGAGCACAATCGTTCCTGAGCTCCCTGTGTGCTGGAAAGTCCGGATCGAAGACAGTCGTGAAAAATTAAGCCGATACAAATATGTCGGCGGACAAGAGAGGGGGAGGCTGTACCACAGGCTCCGCCGTTGATTCGACCGTGAAGAAAAATGAGACTCAAAGAAAATAAGCTGGAGAGAAGAACCTAACGAAGTTTCCGCAACTACGAGCAGCGCCTCCGTGGAAAAAGTGGAGGGGAAAAGGAAATTACATTGAGGAATTACTTCAAGAGATTTCCTGTCAAGCTTTTACCCCGCTCGCTCCCCCCTCTTCCGCGAGATATACAGTAACGGATCTCTCTTTTTTAAAAAAAAAAGAAAAAAAAGGAAAGGCAGAACCCTGGCTGTCGCAAGAAACTTCAGAAGTAACTTCTCATTTCTGCGGGAACTGTGACCGCAAAGGGATTCAAATTTTTCTAATAAAAATGGTAAAACGCGACGGAACATCCTCATTCTACGCGCGACAAAGGGGAAATTATTCTCGAACCGCGGTCATTGGGAAATTGTGGAAACAACGTGAAGCGATAAAAAGATCGCATCGTGGATGAAATAGTGTTGATCTTCGTTCCACGGTAAAGACTATTTCTAACTGATGTGACTTTTAATAATTACTTCTGTGGTAAGGAATTTTGCGGGTGATCCAAGATATTCCTACCACGGGGACACCACCGGTCTTCTGTAAATTTAAGCGTTATATAGATATAAAAGTTTTATATCTACTTCTGAATATTTATGATATAAAATACTACTGTGCGGTAGGATTGTTCAGATATTTATATGATGCGCATCACACGGCCATCATTCTCTTAATTTCTCCCGCCCTCTCCCCCACAATAAATGTTCAGAAAACGAGTCGAAGGCAAGGAACAGTTCGGTAACATAACTCACGACGTATAATAAATTGATAGTAATACCCCTGTTACCCGCAATTTGTAACAGTTACGAGATATTATGCTATCGCGTGATATTATCGCATTATTGGGGGCTAAAGCTAAGCACGTGTGCCATAAAAGTCGCCCACGTAAACAAATAAAAAGACCGTAGATTTACGGGACACCAGCTGTTCAATTGTTTGCGATCAATGTGACTGACTTGTGCTCGCAGTGTGCCTCGTTCGAATTTGCATTTGGTAACCAGTGCCGGGAAAAATGAGGGAAAGGTTTTCTCGTTCCCAATCGATGGATCGTTAGAAATTAATTGGAACAGACTGTGCCACGCGTCTCCTGGCGTTTAATTTCGCGCGGTTTTCAGCCGTGGAAATCAACGATATCCGGTCTCTGTTCGAGTGTCGCGATCGGGGCCATTATTGCTAACAAATGCGCGACAGAATTGAAATCAATGGGTCGGCGGATTCGCCCGCCGCCTCGTCGCAAAACACTCGACGAAAGGGGAAAAATTATGTCGCGGGATTTCAATTAATGCCTCTGGCGGAGCGTGTGCAATTAGAATGTTTGTTCTACCGCGCGCTCCCGATTGCCATTTGAAGGGAAGGTAGACGAACATCGGTTCGGTCATTCTGGAGAGTAAAAATTGGCTTTGATGATAGCCCCGAGTAACGAGCGTCTGTTCTGTCGATAGTCTGCTAACAAATATGCTAGATGACCTACCAAACCTCAAATCATCCAGTCGCAAATTGTGATTTCCAAATTATGAAGTCCCCAGGTGCGAACTCCCACGCTATGGAATCTGAAGGTATCGACCTCCACGCTGTCGAATACCAACCATGCTATCAAACTTCAAATTATCCAGTCCCAAAGTATGAAATCCCTAGTCGTGGATTCCCAAGCTATGGAGTCCCACAAGCTGTCGAAGCCTAAGCTATCAAATCTGAAATTATCGAGTCCCAACTTGTGATTTCCAAATTGTAAAGTCCCCAGTTATGTACTTCCACGTTATGGAGTACCAAGTTATCGACTCCCAAGCTATCAATCCCCAAACTACTAGGGTTTGTCGGTTTTTAAAACCCTTTTTTTTTATAAATTTATAAAATTTGAAAACCAATTGTTAAATTTAAAAAAAAACGGGTTTATGTACCGGGCCTCAAACTATAATTCCTCAAGCTACAAAGTCCCAAGCCACTGATGTCCAGCAATATTTTCGAAATCGAGTTCCACGATACCTCTTCCCCCACCAAAGCATCTCACCCTTCAAACTAAAACTGCCTTATCAATCCTCCACAAGGATAAATTAATCTCAGCACTTAACTTCCAATTGAAAACTCCTGTACCCACACAAATTCCACGTCTTCCCACTCTTCCCCCACGAGTCAACGTGTATTTCAAACGAATGAAATAACAAAAAGAGAGAGGAATTAATCCTGAAGAGAGAAAAGGACCATTCCACGTGCCAATCTCCAATATCGATTAGCAGTATCAGCGTGGAGGCAGTCTCTGCATTTCCATGACACCCTCGTCGAACATCTCTGTGAACGAGTGGCCCCGTATTTACACGGGTGCGTGGAGTAAAGCCACGCATTTTAGGGTCGCCCCCTGCGTGGCAGCAAAATGCCCACTGACGCGTCATATAACCTACAGAGCAACGTAGCCAATCGTTAAATATTCATCTGGATGGTCCGCGGTCTTGGCATCCAGCCAGTCGATGACAGTCTGGCATCTGTTACGAGCAATAAATCCCGATAGGGGAAGAACTTCATTCGACCTGACGACATCACCGACAACTATCACCGATTAATCGACGCCTCATATTATTAATAAATGACTCTCGGAACACCCGAATTATGCATATAGGGTAAAGGGCCCAAATTTAGTCCCCGCGCCTAATTTTGTCCCCCTGCAGTTCTCGATTCCTATGGTTTAGAGCGATCACTATATCGAAACTGAGCGAATTCCAAATTTCGTCCCCAGGAGGTGTCCTAATTTCGTCTCCGGAACTCTGAAGGAAATTGAGACGATTTCCTAAAGATTTGTTATTTGAAATAAAAAGGGCCGAAACATGAAAAGTTACAGCAGTGAATTATCTTTTATCGGTTTTCAAGAAATTTTAGTAGAAATGTTTAATGTTTTGTAGATGCCGAAACGAAAACAGTGGAATAAGAAGTCCATGCGAAAAGAAGACGTTTATTTGCCGCGATTGCTTGCACACATAAACTGTAAGATCACTTGAATCGATAAAAAAAATTAATTTTTACACTTTTCTCAGATCTCGCATTTTGCACGTTTTCACATTTTGTTTATTATCTGGTATTGACATGACATAATTACATTTTGCGATTCGTGGATACATAGAGAAACGTTCAAAGAAAATTCATGCCAAGTGCCAGCTCATTCTAACATTTTATACACCCTGTACAGGGTCAAATACAAATATGGAACGAAATTTGGGCCCTTTACTCTACATTAACACATTAGCACGCCTGCTGCTACATACCAGTTTTTCCACCGAACAAGAGTGCAGCCGGCAAAGTTAATCTAGCTACAAGTTTCAAACAGCCGGGCGAAGGGTTCAGAAAACAGTCCAACTATTTCGTTGCAGTGTAACGTACCGAGTATTTTTTTCGGAGAGCAAACATACGTCTACTCCGCTCAAATGATTCTGTTCTCTGGACTCTGGGTGCACTCCATGCACCGGGAAATAATTTCCTGAATCCTCCCCTGCCCTACCACCCTTGCGTCCACTCCGAAAATCCTCCAAACTCTTTTACGACCACATTGGCGTCAGGGTAGCATCGATTCTAACTCGATCCTCCATTAAAACCTTAGTTACCCAGCCTACTTGTCTAATCATCGCCTGATGCAAATTTGCAGCACCAAATCAAAAGCAAACATTTTCTTCGCGACCCACCCCCCCCCCGAGAACCTTCCAACAACGCCACGCTGCTGCAATTGGCGCGATCGCTGAAAACGAGGACACAAAAAGTAAGCGTACCGTCATATTTTTCCGCGGCGATCGAAGCGAACAATTAAGCCCGCGGCGCGCTCCAACACGCCAAGATACGGCCGCGCGTATTGCAATTTGTATGGAAATATGAGCGGGTCTCGAGTTTCGTAGGCAGTGGCTGCGCGCTCAGATATACCCGCGGCACAGAGTGCATTTCCTGTATCGTATCGTGCACCCCTCCTGCCCCTCGTTATCATGCAGAGACCTCCTCCCCGCGTCGGAACGACCCTACATCGTCGCAGCACACACGGAGTTACGGGCGATGACGAATGCCTTCCCGGTTGCGCCTCCATTCTTGATGCAAATAGCCCTTTTCACGGGGGCCTACGTCGATACCTAATGTATTTACCGTGGCGCGCAACGGCACAGCCAGGAAAACGTCCCCCGCGCTGTCTGGTCGTTCTCCTGGTTTGTATCTTCAAGCCACCGGGGGGGAAAGTTTGGAAATGGTTGCACCAGGAAATGGGGAATCGCGAGGCGTTCGTGGTGTGGGTGCTGGTGCATCAGGGGCTCTCGTGCTATATTAGAGGGGTAGCGGTGTAGTCAAGGATATTACCCCTCCATTCTGTGCTTTAAGGGTGACGTGAAAGTACACATTTGATACATTTTCTAACATATTCAATCACCTCTATCATTAGTGCATACGTCCATATTTATTTAGGTACTAGTTATTAGTTTGAGTTATAAGTTTGTAATTAGAAGTTGCACGTAGGTTAACAGAACAAGCTTTATAAAAACCTTGGTAAATTAGACGCGCAAGTTTTCCAAATTCTCTTTTTCACATTGTCCCTCAATTCTAAGCGATTAAAGGTATTTTAAAACAACACACACATCGAATAGAGATAACGATGAGTGACTATCCACGACTACCTCTGTCCAGTTAAAAAAAACCAAGTGTAGTAAATCTTCAACAACATCGCAGCCGCTTGTCCGCCACTGTTTGTCATAGATAGCGTGATCGCCGAACGATCCGTGAGGATTCACGTAACGAATTTTGAACGTTATCCCGCGAAGGGGGGCGATACAGCTAAATAAATTTCACTTTCGGCTTTAGTACTGGATTACTCGCCCGAGCGTGTACGAGTATCGCGCGAAAAAAATGAAGCAGGTACCTAGATTCGGTTGCGCGAGGGCGGCACGAAAGTTTCGGGCCAGCCGGAATAGAGTTTTTCGACTTTCACAACTTCCCGGCGCACCCGCGTGATATTTTTCGAAAGCGAATACGAGGCGACGCTTTAAGTGAAATTTCACTGGTGCCGTTTCAAGGGGCTAAATATCGCCGTTTCGGCGAGCGCATGGGATATCGTTTTATCGACAGGTTAGCCAGGGTGTCCTTTCATTTCGAGATCGCTCTGTAATTAGCGGTTAAAGGCCAAAAGCGCAATTCGCCGCGGCTCGTCGATCGTACGAAATGATTTTTCCATCGAGCTATTCAGCCTGGTAGCTTTGGTCCGAGCTGGCGTCGATTCAACCAGCAAAGTGGACTTCGCGTGACGTCAAATTGTCGCTCGTCATTGTACCGGTTCAAACGTCAGTTAACACTTCGCTTTGGAGTGTTGTGGGAAATGTTTCAGAATATTAAGTGACGTTATTTTTGTAATGAGATTCAAATGTACAGGATTAATGCTTTTGAAGCGATGGGGTGTAGAAAAATTGGTAGGGGATGTCGAGGTAACGTGGATCGAGGAATATCGAATTCACTGAAGGTACTATAGAACTATATAGGACTGATTATCTAATTATGGTGAAGATTTAGCATCCCACAGGTTGCCTGCACTGTTATTCTACTTTCTTATTTTGCAGAGTTTGCACTTCGAATAGAGAAAGCTATTTTGAATCGCCCATTTTAGTAGCAAGGTTTACTCAAGATAATGAAGGCAATTAAAACTACAAGATTCCCTTCTAACTAAACATTTGTGTTCTACAGTTGTAAGAAAGAGCGGTCTTTGAAAAGGAACTGTTCCTCTCGGACGCTCAGGTCAACAGATTAAGGGATTCTTGGAGCTGGTATCTTCAGCTAATAAATATGTAATATGTCGGCAAAGTTTACACGCAGGGACGCGAGAGTTCCTTGTATTTCTCCACTCGAGGCTGAGAATAAGGGACGGCGAGCAATTAAAGAGAATCTGTAAAATTCTCGAAAGGATCACTTCTCCGTGGAACAATAGTCTTGCCGGGAACAATAGCTTTTCGCGTCCAACTCGTCCGAAAGAACGACCTCCCCCCCTTGTTCAGTATACTTTGCGCTACAACCGAGAGTTCCTCGACTCCAAAAAGAAAGTTTTGATCGAGCGGAATACTTTAAAGTACATAGAGCCGCGACCTAAACGCTGGAGATATAACTTCTGCTCGCCGAAACGGCGGTTCATTGAAGAGTACACTAAAAAGAAAAGCATCACAATTCGGGGAGGGATAAACCATTTCAATTGATCAATGTTCTTCAAAAAATAGAAAAAGAAATTGGGAAGAATTTACGATTGATTCTTCTCTATTTGAATAATTTTAAAACAGTTATAATAAGACTTAGGGGGATTCGTTAACTTGAAACAGATCATTGGTCTTGAGAATATTGAAAAGATGTTAAACATAGGAGTGTTGTTTGAAGTGTGATTCACTCCATCTCAGGATCAAGTTGTGATTCTATAATTTCTAACGCAAGAGTGCAGGTCTTTTTTAAAATCGATGCTACTCAAAAGAATATTTTCTAACTTCCAGGCCATTCCATTTTGTTTTCGTAATAATTTAAAGACACCATACACCTATAAAGCAACGTATCCAAAAACTGAAGTCCCCTAGTCGCATCAATATATCAACTACTAAATTTCCAATACATTCCAGCAGACTCCCAAAACAACTAAGATCGAAGAATCGATAGATCAACCATTTCTGAAATCAGCTTAACCTTCCGAACCCCACAGCCCTTTATACTCAGCTCCTCGAGATTCAGCCCAATCATTTTACCCAAGACAACGTCCCGCTTCATCAACTTCCCCTTCGTTCCATTATCTCTCCGCTGAAAATCTTCTGGTTTCGTTCGCTTTAATCCCGTATCTCCAGCTTTTTCCTCAACTTCGCAAGCTCGACCAGCTTCCTCCGTTGCCCTTCTTTCCCACTTGTTCGCGACTCTTAT
Source organism: Andrena camellia (assembly GCA_029448645.1). Taxonomy (NCBI): domain Eukaryota; kingdom Metazoa; phylum Arthropoda; class Insecta; order Hymenoptera; family Andrenidae; genus Andrena; species Andrena camellia. The sequence goes on from CM055680.1 coordinate 35,804,682, forward strand.
CCGTCCCTTTCTCCCCGTCTACATAATTCAATTCCCATTTTCGAGGTGCCTGGCCCCGTTCTAGGGCTCTGGCTTCGTCTTTCACCACCGGCCATTCACTCTCGAGGCGTTCGGTTGTTTTCCAAAGGAGATCGAGGGAACTCTTTCCGCGATCCTTCTTCGTACTCGTGTACTTTCGAGCCTCGCCTCTCCTCCAACGACGTTGTTACCCTTTTCCTCGGGCTTTTCTGCGTGCAATTTCCTTAAGGTTCCCTTCCCTGGCCATTTTTCATCATCCGTCTAGGTCGTCCGGTCCGCTGCGGAGCCAACTCCGTGGATAATGTATCGTTCGAGTGTCCACTCGCTCTCACCATCCCGCCTGGTCCGAGCTCCTTGTTGTTGCGATTTTTATCGTGGGACACGGGCGAAATTGCAAGCTTCCGAGGTACCTGATTTAGCATTCACCTATCAGGATGAAGAGAGTCTGCCTCGGTGACGGAGGAAGTTCTATGAAATATCTTTGGAAGAGGTTCGTATTTTCATTAAAGTGAAATTCGGGAGCCCCAAGAGGTCCAAATATTTATTCCGAAGCATCCTTATGAATCAGAGACAAATTCTAAGTTTTCCGATTGTATGTTTGGTATTTCTTTACGAGGAGTGGTAAAAATCTACCTTGAACAGCAGAGGAGTTGTTTAAAACACTTTTTGAAAGGGTATGTGCTTTTTTAATTATTCGCAGGAATATTGTGAATTCCAAGAATGCCTCGTCTGTTTTTTAAAGTACTCTTACAGGTCTAAGTACGTGATTCCTACGAAAAATATCTGTTTCACGTTTAGAAGGAGTAAAACAATGCTGTCCAACGGTTCTATTAGAACAACTTCAAAGTTGTACGTCGTCCCCGTTGCATCGTGCCGACAAACAGCCGATCGGCCTAGCAAAGCTTTATTTCTCACCGCCTTGTTGTTCCAGGCAGCGAACAAGCCGGTGAAATGCGGCGGAAAAGCGCTGAAATGTAAGCCTCGCCGGATGACCGCGACTGCATACATAGCCAGGCGTTACAGGTCAACGCGGATCGATATAAACGCGATAAAGTTCAACTTCTCGAATGGCCAGGAACTTTAACATTAACCTAAAAGCTTCACGGTGAACAGTCGAGCCTCGTTGATATCGGCTTTTATAAAGTCACCGTGAAATGATCGAATTAATTTATGGAAATTTCCATCGCCCTTGTTCAACCGACGGCCGACCGATCGTAAACATCGACAACTAGCAGAATATCGTGAAACGATAAATGACGCGCTGTTAATCGTGCCAGATATTGGACAGTTACAGGCAATAATGAACCGAGATTTAGTTGGCCTGATTTTACGTACGCCTGTTTCACTGAAGAACTGAAAGGTTGTGGGTTGAATCGCTAGAAAGGGGGATCCTGAAATAAAATTGTTCCTTGTACTACAATGTTGCATACAATTAGGAAGTATTTTACAGCTTTGCTGAATTTGTTTAACAGCAGATTCGTTTAATAGCAATTTGCAGAAATGTTTCAAGTAATCCTACGAGGGAGGAATCAAAGATGTTCGAATTTACAGTATGACTAATTCTTGTACACTAATACATATGTAAAAAGTTACTCTATCCAAAGATCACACCACCGAGTGAAATACCAGAAATAAAAGAAAACCAACTTTACGATCAATCTAAGAAGAAGCAGAAATTCCTCCAATCTCCCCACTCTTCCCATTTCCTCCTCATTCCCACTTCCTCGTCAAGCTCCCCTGTGCCGTCCGACCCGCCTCGAAAATCGAAACCGCGGCAATATCCATTATTGCCGCTTCATAAATGGATCAGGCCAATTCGAGTGGAACACGTAGCCACCACAGAGGCTGTACCAGGGAGTCGCGGTGCATAAGAGACGAGGGCCAGGAATTTCCGAAATTTCGTATATCTTACGATGGGGAATAGTTCCCACGGGGGTCGTTGGACCCTCCCGCCGCCATCCCCCATCGTCAGACTATACGGAGAGGCGCGCACATTCGCCAGCGACGAAATATCCGGCGATTGGACCCGCCAGCCACGATATCCGGCCGACTGGGTTCTGTGCATTAATCGCGCGTCCAGGACGTTCGACGCATGCCAAAACAGTCGGAAGATCGCGTCTCGCGCGGCGAATTCGGAGATGTTGCGCGAGACGCGGCGTCACGTTCGCGATTGTCCCCGAGGCTGATAGAGAATGGTTTGCTCGCGAGCGGTACGCGCTGGAAAGAACGGCAATATTGTCGGTTTCGTTGGAATAATCGGGACGATGGCGACGGCTGCGGCAATTTTCCAACGGGGGCGCATCCTGGAATCGATTCGCGATGCCGCGTCTCGCTGCGACGTCTCTCTATCCGGCACCGAGCCATCTGTATTCATTCCTGCGCCCTCGTCTGCTTTTGTGACTGCCACAAAGAGGCGCAAAACACGAGCGAGTCGACACGTGCGATGCGACACTGGCCTGATGGATATCCGCCGATGAAGGGCCCAATTGTGCCGGAGGAATAATACCCGCCGCCGGCGCGTTGCACTGTCGCGGTTTCACGTTTAAGTCCGCGCGGAGGGTTTAAAAGAGAAATTATCGAAGAATAAGTTGGTGGATGGTGGATGTCTTTCAAATATTTATTTTATTTATTTTCCGTCTTTATTGCACCAATTGTCCGTATCCTACCTGGGGCATGTTCGATTCCAATGCATTTCCGTTTTGAAAGTGGAAGATCCACGGTATCGGCACGTTTCGATATGTGCACGTATTCGTGCGGAATCCTCGGTCAAAGATAGAGCTGGAGAGTGGCCGAAATGGCGGTCAATATTATAGTCTGTTCCGTAGACGATTATTCCAACATTGCCGAGGAAATGAACCCCCGGTGTTCTACTTAATAGCGGATGCTCCCGCAGTTCCCGTTGCGCATCATGCTGAAGCGCAGTCAAAAGCAGCTGCTGATGACGATGATTAACCAACAGGGATGCCTCTCGGGGTCTTCCTTGATTCGTGCAAAGGCAACCAAAGCCCGTGCAGCACGCAACGATTCGCGATAATAGCTCGATGGAACTCGGTTTCGACGCGAGCTGCCACGTCTTCCCCAGCTACCGAGCTCCTCGGGGAGACGATTTCTCGGCCCAGATCGTCGTGAATTTTTTATCATATTGCGGGAGGGAGGGATTTGAAAGGAAGAGTGTTATCTTGTTAGTCGAAATGGCTCAGAGGCAGCTCTGAGCTTTTGTGTGTGTGGGAGGCCTCGAGAAAGCACAGTGGTAGTGTGTTTTTAAGGTATTTGATAAGTTTAGAAGGTTGGAACGGGTGCTATTTGATATTAAATATTATTAATAACATCCCTTTTTATTAATCGTACTAATTTAAGGTCTTTGCACTAGGGATTACTAAAATTATTCTCCACAATTTTTCTTTGTCAAAATTTATATTTTAAATAATTTTAAATTTCGAAATAAGACGAATAACAAATATTATAAGCAAACGTTGGTTGACAGAATTATTTATTTCCATGGAATTATTCTTTTGGAAAATACACGAGTAATCTGGACACACCTCGAACCACGTCTCCCAGAGAACTTTTACCCCCAATCTTTTTACCGCGACGGGAATCGGGGTAATTCTACGAAGCAGCAATTAGGAAGAACATTAGCTGCACATTTCGTCCGCGATTCATTTAAATCGTAAGGCGAGCCTTAATACAATCGTTTTTGTTAATAGGAAGGAACGGGGGCGTTTTAAAATACCGCGGGAAATCGAGATAATCACCTTTCCCCTCAGCGTCCATTATAATTAAAACCTTCGTGCGTTATGAAACATTTAGCGGGGAGCTCTAAATCGCGGCAGTTCCAAATTCCGTGTGATTTATTTAATGGAAGGAGAAGATTTAACGAACCAGGCGATGGAAACTCCACTGTGACAATTATTGTCCGCACAGCAATTTGGATTCGATATATAAGAAGAGCCTACACCAGTTCCTGATCTCGGTAAGAAGATTTGCCCGGATCGATCAACGATTTAAACCGACCTACACGACCATAATTGATTTAGGCGGTTAACGGCCGCAAGTTTGGTCCAATTTGCAGTTCACCAGAATCGTTGTGGATCTAATCGGTCTTAATATCCTGTGTCTCTATCAAACGTGGTCCATTAATGGTTTTAGAATCCCTAAAAAAATTCTTGGCATAACTGAGTTAAGTATAGCTGAGTATATCGAAGGCGAAGCCGCTGGTATCGATATCATCAATGATATTCCACGCAGGGAATACCGAGGATTGTTAACATTGGTTTTGGGAGATAACCAGCAACGACTGTCATCGATTACACATAGCAGATCTACAGTATATAAGTAAAATTGGATGCTCGATGTTGTCAAGGCAGTTGTACCTTGCTGATCGATGAGGAATCGATTACTGACTAAAGGAGAACTGGTGTTTTGTGAGTGCCACAACTGTTTGAGTTCACTGGTATTCTCTTGTTGAGGAGGAGGAAACTCGATGCAGATGAGTAAAGTTTGTCCAGTGACGATGGAATTAAGGAACGGTACCACTTGCAAGTCGCGAAAGAGATTTAGTAGTCGCGATTTTAGTTTGCAAAGAGAGTGATAGGGATTAATGTGGTATTTATAATAAAAGATGCTCGAGAATTATTAACGACTGAACTGCACTTAATTCAACAACGAAGGCGAAGCATTTACAGCGATCAATACAACCCGCATAAATGTGCAAATATTCACACATTTCAATGATGTCCCTGATTCCGCTAATTCAAAGTCGTTTTACCATTTTTTTTATTCGCCACAATAGGCGGAAAGTACTTCGCATTCATAACTGTAGGATCGTTAAGCAAAACGTTCGAACAGAATAGAAAGCAAGCCATTTATTTTTGTCGCGGCGCTTTCCAAGCAGCCCGATCAAAAACGGGCCACTTCCACTTCTGCAGTTCCACTGCGTTTCTTGCTCGTTAATCACACTTTTCTTACGACCGTCACCGTTTTGCCTTACAAGCCTGGCAACCCCCTCCCCGCCCCTAACCCTCCGCGGCAATGTAATATACAGGGGAAATCAGGGTATTGCAGTGGAGAGGGTTTTTTCCCGCGTCCCTATTCTCTTGGCGTTTTTTACTCGTTTTAATCTCGCAGCGCGTACAGGGCGAATTTAATCATACACCCAGTAAAAGTTGTTTTGACGAATTTTAAATGCGAGACCATAACTCGAGGCAACAACGACATTAATTAACCAACGAGAGGATTTTCAGTTTTAAAATGGTCGCGTCATTTGCCCACGATGAATGAGAAAATTTATATTCCGATGGAAATTAAAGTGCGTTGAATTTACGCGCGTTATAGGATAACAGTCTGAAATAAAACTGTAAATTTTGAAAGGCCGTTATTGTGGCTTTGGGAGAAAAGAAGATTTGTAGGATTATTTCTTGTGTGTTTCTTGAAGGGTTGTAACGACTTTATTAAAGTTTTCTATTGAACTCGAGATAAATTGGGGGACTAAATATTAGTATATTAATATTTAGAGGAGAGACCTTTTTTTAAGAAATACTTTCATTAAAATGAAACAACGAATATAATACCACTTTCATATTATTACCTTATTCAGACTGTTATTTAACTTTCACCAGTAATCCCGCAATATCCTTCAACTTCATCCCCATTCATGCTCCGTTATTGTTTAATTCACAAACTCGTGCCACCGGGCTTCCCGCGTGTAAATAACGTTTAAGTGAAAAAGTTGGGCAATAAATTTTAACAGCAGCGATACCGTGCAAATCCTCATGTTCGCGAACAAATTTTCATCCCCTTAAATAACTTCAGTTCCTGACGCGACGTCCAACTTCAAACAAAAAGATTCCACAAGACACGGAGACTTTAAAATCGCAAGATTTCTATTTCAATATCAACTTGATTCAATATTCAAAGATCTTTGTGAAATCATCGTAAATCTTCCTTCCATTCTTTTCTGCCCTAGAGATAAATGTATTTTTTGAGAAAGCTGAGCGTGGAATTTGTCGGAAATATTATTCTGTCCCGTCCAGGAGAGTTAAAGGTACACGTTTTATTATTTCCCCACCGGCTGGGCGGAAGTGCCTATTGCTTGGATAAAAATTACTTCCCTCGAGGAACAGAGCGTTCTTGCGGAGCTGAGATAATCGCGATCGGAAGAACTTTTGCTCGCGTGTGCCTGGTTAACTAACCACATTCACCGGCGGTCTACCTTTTCTCTACGCTTTCCTCTGTGTTATTCGGGAGGCGTTTGTTTGTCGACTTAAAGGCACGTGCAGATCGTTCACGATAGAAGGAAGGAGTTCATTTTCCACGATCGATAGCCGTACAACGAGGCGAATTACGCTAGACATTACATATTGTCACATGAAAAAATGTCCCCGCGGATAATGTGCAAGAAATCTGCGAGCTTGAATGGAGGATTCATTTGTCAACGTTTTATGTCCCACCTGGGAATACAGGGACATTCGAATTTAAAAGTAATTCCATTTCGTTTTAAAATTGAAGATATTTTTTTTTAAAGTATTTTAACGTTTTCGGGGACACTGGTATGTATGTGTAAATCAGGTTTAATATTTAATATACGATCACGAAAACAGGAACCCTGTCGTATGATAACATTTATAATATTTTATTCGACTCGAAATCTTGTGAAAATTTGCGGTAACAACAACCGAGAATAATTTTCCCTTGGCCCCTTATTTTTGAAGTGTCAAAATTGAAGAAGCAATAAAGAATATATCCAATCTGAAATATTGAAAACTCCAAGCCCTAGTAAATTCAATCTACAGTTTTATCCGATTTCCAAATTCATCGATCGTTCGACGTGAAATGATAAAAGTATTCGCGTGGTTCAATATTTGTAATAAAAATGTAACTGGCAATGACAAATGTGAATAGGCGCACGAATATTTTGTAATTCATTCATTTACCTCGATTTCATAGCGGAAGTAATTTCAAGTCACACAAACTGGTGCGCGTGCATTAACGTCAATCCAGAAAGTTCTGCAACGTTTGTAAAAACGAGGCATGAACTGTTAATCGTCGAGTATACAAAGTAACGCTTGTTATTTATTTATTTGCTACGACTAAATGTCAGTGTTGAATATTCGCGAGGGCTTTGCTTGCGTCGGGATCGGTAGATTGCTCGATCGCATTCTCGAACATATTATTTACTCCTTAGAGGTCAAGGCCGCGTTGCTGAGTCAGCTATGCTTCACACAGACGAGGCTCCAATACTTCTATTCATTTTTTTTGCTATCGCTGGCTCGGAGAGCGTGCCTTCGATCATCGTCAGTCTTTGGTTCTCTCGCACCGCGTCAAGTACGATTTCGATACTACCGTATCTAAAGTTATTACCTTTTGTAATTACTAGCCTAACGAGAACGTTTCAGTGCGTGTTATTAAAGTTAAAGTGTGCACCTTGGTGTTTTATTGTCGCCTACACGAATTTCCGTCGCCTAACCGTACAGTCAGGTTGTATAAATTGCCCCGCACGCTTTGATATGAATTTTGAAAAATAGATATAATGGTCAAATAATTTTAATTCAATATTGATTTAACTGTCAAACGAATACCTACTTACCTATGTGGATGCGAATGTAACGCGAGTTTAAACGATGCTGACGTGCGAAAACCTCGTCAATGTTCCTGTCGTTCTTATTAACTCGAGTCACGGTGTAATAGGCAGGTGTTCCGACTCTGTACCTTTTACTCCAGCGATTTTGTGTGCCGATTTCTGCTTAGTTCCCCTGGCCGTCGCGAGAGGCGTCGTGACTTAGAAGGCATACACATATGTATTAATGAGACTGTAGTAGTAGAGAGTTTAGTGGTATTATTGGGCTCGCCAGAAACAACAGGCGGCCTGTATATATATGTAAATGCCTTTACAACATCGACGAAATCTGCCGGTCGCCAGAAGAACTAGGACGAAAAAGTCACGCATTCTGGACTAGAGTCGGAACACCTGTCTATTACACCGTGACTCGAGTGATAAATAGTTCGTGGGCTTGTTCAACTTTGAAACCAACCGGAAGCAGTAGTAGTTTCGTGCTTTTCTTATTAACAGAGTCCCATGTTCGTTTCACTTACTCATTCACGCCAGTAACGATTAGCAACTGGAAACTGGCTCACGTTACTAATCACTAGCTTATCTTTCGTATAAAGTAGAAATTCAATATTCTTTCGTCATTTCTGGTCTTCCATTACTTATTCATTATGGATGGTTTCAATTAACCTAATCGTTTACCTTCAATTAGGTCATTCCATTGGTCCGCGAGGCATGTTTGACGTTTATTTACAGACATTTATCGAGGACCGGTAAAAATAATGTTTCCAGTAATACAGAAGTAGGTAATGAAGCTGTCAATAATTGAAAGGCAAATAAATGCAAGTAAAAAGAGGAAATTAAGGTTGTTTATAGGTTTTGGAAATTACACTCATACGATCTTGATTGCCCTTGTTTACTTGTTCCAGTTGAAACGTTGACATTAATATCAGAAGCTAAAGGTCCCAGTAGAAGCTTGTTTAACGTTTAAATTAATCACTTTCACTAACGCGTCGCTTCCAACTTGCTGCAACTTTCTGAAATTTGCCTGGGAACTTCTACTTAATACGACTTCCGTAAACTAGGATTTTCTTTTAAATGCCATTTCGACAAATTTGCGCGGCAGAACGTTCATTGGAGGTGATAAAAGTGACGAGCTGTTTTGCAAACGAACGTGCAAACAGAGAAACTTGCTAAAGTTACGAGAACATTTCTGTGACATAGCTACGTTGTCACTGCTCTTTGTTTCAACGAATATCAAAATTTTCTGACAATTCTCATTTATCTTTCAATTTCATGCAGGAAGGGTCGCACTAACCTCATTACGAATAAAAAGTTGAGAATGGTGTAATTGTTTTGCTGAGAATTGTGGCGAACCCCGAAATCTTTAGAAACGAATTCTAAAGTTTCGGCTCGTTTATGATAAATGGGCGAAATTTGAATTTGAAAGTCTCCTAAGTGACTGAAGCGAAATGGATTAAATATGGGAATAAAGGAAATTGCGAAGTGAAGAAGCACTCGGATTACTGAATGGTTGAAAGTTCCTTTATCAATTTGAACAGTAGATTATATGGAAAATATCTGTAAGACTATCAATATTAACAGCAGAAATATACAGACCACCCAATTAGAATCGTCAAGTTAATTAAGTCTAATTATCAGAACACCTTCAAAGCTGAACTTAGGTATACCTTGAAGCCCAAAAGAAACACCTTCACTCACATCCTCATTTTTCCATTCCCCCCTCCTGGGCAGACCAACCACATAATTACCCTAATTAAATATTCATTAAAACAGCAGTGTAGCGAATCGAGCTTAGGTAAACTTTGCTCCTAAAGCTCCAAACGCCCGAGTCACAGTTTCACTAAACGTTTTTTGTACCTCAAAGATCTCTTTGTTTCCATTTCATTTTGGAGGACATCCATGGACGAAGGAGTCGACGACACTTGGAGCTTTCCTAGCCTCGCTCGTCGAGCTTTCCCTAGCCCGTAACAAGATCACCGCCAACCCCTCTGGCTCGACTAAAACTTATCTCTTTCTACTTTATCGCCCGCTTCTCTCGCCTCCACAAAGTCACCCTCCCGCGCATCGGGACACAACGCAAAGGAAGCCAGTTGGGTCGCCTTCGTGGATACGGAATAATCACCGACGAGGAATCACTTCTCGCGTGGCGTATGCTCTCTTCGAGAATTACTCCGTGAACGAGCAGCGTTTAGGAGTAACAAACGCGCCTCGGTGTGAATTAAACAGGGCAGGACGTCAACGTGGAACGACGCGGATTTTACGAAACGTCCCCGGTACCTTTATCGCGCGGAACGTGTTCAACGTGGATGTGCAAGATGAAATTATCTCCTAGAGGCCGCGTGCTGGGTGCTGGGAAAGCTCGGGACGATTTATTCCGCGGCGATGTCTCGGGCTGTTTTAATCCAGAAATGTTATCCCCAGCCGTTCGTCTAGAAAATTGCGCAAGTATATTGCCACGATACTGTGTCATGGAAACTGGAGTCTGGTAAATAAGTCTGAGACGGTTAGAGGAGTAATTGTGGAATTTAGGTGGTCACGGGATGTTTCCTATGGACATTCTTGGGTATGAAGAGATTTGAGATTCAGAAACTGGTGGATCTAGTGGTACTTGTACATACTGCCAGATCAGTGTGCTTTAAATTTGGTAATTGTGTGGTTTGATTGATCTTTCGTTGGGATTGAAAATAAAAGATGAAATGATTCGTATGCCTTCTGCATCATTAGGCCCAATTGTAGCTCATGAAATTGAAGTTGGAAAGTTTAACGATCACGGTTAGGAAGAATGAAGAAAGATGAAATTTATTGTATTTGTATTTCTAACTGAGAATATGTTGAGAATATGAGATATGTTGTTTGTCTCACTGAGAATCGATTATGAATTGAAGCGATAGTAAGTTCTTGGAAAGAAACATATTTTGTGGGACTTTTCTACGTATTACTGTGTAAAAGTGATCTAACATATATATTATAGCATACCAATCTTTGAATATTCTAAGAAAACTAGAACGGAGGAAAATGATGAAATTTTTTAAGGTTATAATATATAGCATACTCTCTTCCAAACACTATTCCAAATGGAATATTTAATTATTTCAAGATTCCATATTACAATTAGTATAATTTCCATATTTTACAGTAACAGTTCCGTGGAATATATCCTAACAAAAGCAACATTTCCCAATGCTTTCCTAGCCGAGCACCCTCAGGAAGCCTTACTTTGTTTCAGCAGTAACGAGAATTACTTTTTCCTATCTGCCATTCCATCTTCTTTTTGATACACATCGCCCCATCATCAAGGACCGGGCATGAAATTAAAATTTCCCTTTGACAGCCGAAGGTCTTCAAACCGGCGGCGAACAAAAAAAAACTCTTTGCGTTACTTCTTCGCGGAACTTCTAAATGAAAAACTGCATACTGTTCAATTACATTTCTGTGAAGATTGTTAGTAAACAAACGGGGAAACGAGTTTCCCGTATTACCTTCTCTCTCAACGGCCGACGCAGTTTTAAACGAATCGAAACGAATCTTCAGGATCGCCACCGAACGTTTAATCTGCACGTCAAACTCGAAAATACAACCATTGAGATTAAAATTTTCTAATAAAAATAAGACAATAAACAATACGACTCAGCAAATTATCTAATTCATCACCATAGAATGTCATCGATACGAACACACTTCGAAGTCGCCATCAATGGTGCGCCAACTGGTTTCACAAACATCGAGGTGAAAATCGAAAGAAAGCGGCAGTTGTTATAAAGAACTTTTATAAACACGTTTCTAACGTTTCGTTTCGATTGTTTGCCGGCTTGAAAAGTCGCAGAGACAAGGGTCTTCGACTGTTCTCGTTCGATTCGAGCGACGGGATGAGCACGGGGACACGCGGAAAATGCTCGTTAACACGGAGGAAAAGCGGTCCGAGGGGGGAAAAGAGTATCGCGGTTCCTGCGTCGCGGTCGTCGTTAATCTGGCCAGTAATTGCGTCGCGACTAATTAGCGCGTGATTTTCAGTCCCTTTTAGTCACTGTACACCATCCGCTGGCAAACGGGTGTACTGTTCCTTCGGTTTCACGTTTGCAAATGATGCAACTCTCTCCCTGCAATCTGTATTTAAAATGCCTCGATAATTAAACGGCCTGATTAATTTACGCGAATGTTCCTCCGCGGGTGCGGTGGAAACGTTACGTGTGTATACTGTGCACGACTCTTATTTGAATAGAATTTTTAATTGGAATCCCAGTTGGAAATTTAGGAAGGAAGCTTGCCATTTTTCGTGATTAGGAAGCCTGTACGAACTTGTGCGTTCATTAATGCTCGAAATGTGAGGTTTAATTTCAATTGCTAATTAGTTTGTTTTACATCAGCAAAAATAGCAAGCAAAATTCTTTATTCTAAATGAATGCAAAATAGAATATTAAGGAATGGGTTTTTAACAGATGAATGGGATTTCCATGATTTAAAAATTAAAGTTGGAAGAATAGCTTGTCTAATTGCCGATAAGGGCGTAACGAAACTTTCGATTTTCTGCCTCGCAATCGGGTCCCTGATTAACGACGCTATTATAGCAATCTATCGGTCCTTTTGCTGCTGCTATTACGTGGTTAATGAAAATTGACAGTAACTACAGAAGACTTTCAACCTTGACTACCTGCTAAAGTACTCTATCAAGCCTAGTAATTCACTGTTCTGAAATTGCCTCTTCGATTTTTTGCTTCCTTCGCGATTTCCTAAACGAGAATCGCCCCACCCATCTTATGTAAGCAATAATGAAAGTAAATTGCAAACGACGCGGGCTAAAATTTACCTCTCACTTAAAAAGAATTAATGCTTGAACGTTAATCCTCAGCTAAGAATACTGTGTCCCCATTCTTCTAGCTCTCTTAGCCTTCAACATTTCTTATTTCTTATCGTTCTTCATTTCAGTCTTCAAGTTTTCTTCCGACTGTTACCACACTTTTAGCTTTTTAATTTTCAATTGTCTAAATACCACTTTTCGAACGAGTCTGAAACGTTTACTAATCCCCAAGAATCACTTCGAATAATGTGGGCCGCGAGAGAACACCTTTCGACATCGCTGATTAACGAATATTGACGGTCATTAATCAAGACCGTGATGAATCAATCATTCACGATAATCACGATTAAAAGTGATGAATCACCCCACCCGTAGGTAAAAAAACGAAGCTGCCTCGGCGATTGTGCCGAGACAAACAAACGGTGGGTCGAAAGGCAGAAGGCAGAGGAGGAAAGTCCATGGAGCAGCAAGGGGAAGAAGCGTTCCGATATGAAAGTGGAATCGCGAATAATGAGGAGTCGCTTTCACGCAATTACCCATATTTCGCCGGGGCATTCTATCGTCCAGGATATTTTCGACTCATCAACGTTAATGGAAAACTCGGGTTTCGCGGTGCCATTTCACTTCTTTTCCCCCACCACCCAAGTCTCGTTCCATCGCCGTCTCAAGAACACGTGGTCGTTTTACTTCCTCGCCAACTGACCCAGGTATTTTTTTAAATGAATCTCGCTCCCCATTTCGTGGCCCCATGATTGCATCCCCCTCCCTCTGTTTCCACCCCCCTCGAAGATCGAGACTCCACCGCAGAAACACGCGATTCGCGATTTTTGCACCTGGAAAATCGGTTCGCGAGATATAACCAGCGTGTTGCGTTTATTTTACTAATCTCGCGTTTCATTTGCGACCCAGTTGGCTGGAAATGAATTTCTGGCCATGCACACGCCGGTAATTATATTCACTGGAAGCGTCGCGGAAACTATCGCGGCTGCTTTACAGGGTAAAGGCAATTTTAAGCGTTCACGAATTTCTAACGATAAAGGGCTGGCCTTATAGTTAGCTTGTTACGACAATTAAATTTACTCGCGATCGGATAATTGTTCGGTGTGCATGATGATCGTTGTGGGTCGTGGTTGGTAGTAAGTTCTGAGGTGTTTGCCGTTGGATTAACAGATTATTGCGCCAGCGATAAGACGTTGATGCTCTAACATTTTGGTGAAATAATTCATTTGACCGAGTTTCTTGTTATTTCAATAGAGTGACGTGGAACTAGGTTTGCGAAAAAGTTCTACTTGTTCTGTTATTTTTGTTTTGTTATTCTTTAGTTGGGGATCTTAGGTAAATTGAGAATATTCAAGCAGATTTGCTGGAGAGATTGTAAGTAGCTAGAATTCTTAGAGAGTCTTTAGAGTTTAGCTAGTAGTCAGCTTCATTCTCTAGACTTCAGTCCCTAGTGTTCCGAGAGTAGTAATAGAATTTCAGTTCATCTGGTGTAATCGACTCAAACCTACTTAAGTCCGCCATATTCTTCTACTTTCCTAATCAAAGACCGTTGTCATTTACGAAAACCGACCGTTTTACAAAGAATCCCTTCTACAATTATTATAATTATTATAATCCTAAATGAACGTAGAAAGTACTTGTAGCTAAAAAATCTAGCTAATAAATAATAAATCATTCGCCTTCATTTCTTAATTCCTCCAACAAAACACGCTGCAATCGCCTCGTTTAACAATGTCTAGGTACCTCATTCCCTTTCAAATTGGAAACATCTTCCGAACATTATCAACGACAAGCGACGATTTCAATTACGTTCTCGTTGATAGAGCATCGCAATTAATTTCGTCACATCGTGTCGTTTATTATCGAAGAAGATGCACCGGAACGCGAGCTTATTCCAGCCTCCTCTAACAAGTCAAATTAAAAGCGTGCCGTAAGCGCCATCCACGTTTGTTTGCACCCGAAATTCGCCAATCAATTATTACGGCTGACGAGCCGGCAAAAATAATTGTCGCGGGGGAAACCTACGACGATGCTTGTCGATATTAATTTCCACGCTGTCAAATTGGAAACGAGTGCAATATGGGCGAAAGCCCCTCTCTCGTATATTTTGCTTCTGTTTTGCCAAATTGCTCCGCCGGTGATGGAAACATCTCACGTCACCGGCAGTGATTAGTTTTATGAAATTATACCTTTATCTTCACGCAACTCGCGGGGATTGATACATAAATATAATTTCAACAACACGCCATCCTCGATCTCCTAGTGTCAATTTCAAACCACTGTTAAACAATTTGGTCTGGCCACGTGTTTTTGTCTCATTTCTGCTGAGCAGCAATTGATCAGTAACGAGTGATACTTTCGAGTGTTCTCGAATGAATTCTTCTTTTTATAATATTGAATTAAAATTTTCCTTGTTGGTACAGTATTTACCATCGACCAAACTGTGTCACCGAAAAATGTCTATTTTATTTACAAGATTCGATTGAAAATTTGAAAAAGGTAAATTGAAATATTAACACTATTTCTTAAAAAACTGTATATTCGATAGAACACAATTCTCTATTAGAAGCTCAGAATATTGTATCCCTTGAATCCACGCACCTCAGAATTTTAAATAGGTAGATATTGCAAAATGAAATCAAACAATCTTCGTTACCCTCAAATCAACCCCGTCGTTTCAAACCTGACGCACGAAATGAATCTTTAAAACAAAAATTCCCTTGTGCAGTTTCGCCAAGAAATGTTGCGCTCTATCCTTCTGTTTAGCACTGTTTATTTGTGAGGCACAAAATTTGGTTAGCCAGCTCTGAGATCCGGTTTCTTTCCAAAGATCGAGTTAATTCCACCGACAGCAGTCGCCGGAGCTTCGAAATTGCGCAGGTGGCGGCGGGACTTATGAAATTCCAGTGCAATTTTACGTCGTCTATGCGTGAAGGGGAGCTCAGAGCCAGCAGGCCAGAAGCTGCTTGTTTCGCAATTAATGCAGCCGTGTAATTTAGTAACCTTCGTCCTCGTAATCCCGCCGAATGGTCCTCGTAACACGTGCTCGTTCGCCAAACAATAAAGGGGGGAGTGGCTCGACTTGCGCGCGTTTAATTCCGAATCTTAATACGGCCGGATTATGGGGCGAAACGACACGCGGGAGAATCGAAATTCGGATCGAAGAGAATCCGAGGCCTGCCGGATGAACACCGGCGCGGCACGGCGACGCGAGGCGTCGCGCGGAGATAATTATGGGCGCGTGCTCGACGATCGATGGATACGATAACCCGTTGATTAAACACGCCGTCGAAATGGTAACGGATAATCGAATGGTTTGGTGGCGATACGATCGATCGACTGGGAACCGATGTTCCCTGTGAATATTGACTTGTGTCGAGCCTCGTTATCGGATTAAAAAAACTCTGTGCCCGTCTCCGCCTTACTTTTAATGGCAAGAAAATTGCGTAAGTGGGATAGACGTACTGTGAATTCTTTATGATTATCGAAGAATTGATTAATTTATGTGTAGGTATGTTTCAGTTATTCAATTGTATTGGTGGTGGGATATTAACAGTTTGAGTGGCGCAAGGCTTTGAAAAGCTTGGCATGTGTTTGAAATATATGGTGGAACTAATTTAAGATTCTATAGTGCGTGTCAAATCTTCGTGACAGTAAGTACCACCAATGGAAAGGCAAAGTTTTTCTGATAAAAATAAGTATAAACACAACTATATCTATATTTGGAATATTTTTAATTATCCTAATTGGAATCACTTTAGAATTATGTAGACTAAATATAAATCATGTGTGATTAAAAATATTCCGATGTGGGTCGAGTTTAGACTCAGTTCCATCGGGAGAACCTTGCCAATCTATTGGTGGCACTTTCGCGAGGATCTGATATTCATTGTGTACTATATGATTCTGATGAGCGAAGGATCGCTGCGACAGCGAAGTGCAAAGCAACCTTCGAGTTTGATATACTTTTCAATTAAAAATCCAGAGACTTATAGGTACAATACTTTCGATGCTTTCCAGCAAATCCCTCGGCGTGTAAACACGCCGTCACCACTCAATCTGAAATATAGCATACGATAGGATACTAAACAGATAACTGGGTAGTAAAATATGGACACAATATGCCTGCTCGTACAGTTGTAGGTAATTCAAACATAATTAGATAAAGGCCTCTTTTAATGGCAATGTGAAAAATTCTCCCAACAATGGTTGGATAACAGAGGCTTCCCTGGTCCCACCTCGAAACTCGACCACCAACATTTTGCCAACGGTCCACCATTAAGAAAGCCCTTCAGCCCTGCATTTGCTTAGATTAGTAGGCACAGTGATAACATAGCCGACGTGCTGGCTGCAGCGCATTACAGGATCGCAAGCTTCGAAGTACAACCTGCAACCCTAATCCTATAACACTCTCGAACCCACGTAATCCTGTATCCTGTTACCTGCGGCCTCGGGACAACGTCGTGGAAGAAATCAACGCAAGGTTCATCGGTCGATATTCGTAGTAGCCTCACGTCTAGGCTACGGAAGAACAAGTATCGCCAGACAAAACTGTGTCAACTGAATTCTCAGAGGTTTCTCGGGGAACTTGGGGGTTCAACTGATACGAAATTCTTGAATGCGATTCCTCGATTCCTTGAGAAACGATTGTGCCCCATTTGTGATTCGAGGAAGGGGCACCTTCCTCCGAGGAATTCCGTTAATTCCGTCGAAGGTTACTACAGACTTCCCTCAAAGGATTTTATACTGCGGCGGGAAATAATTTGAAAAGATTTTTGGAGTATCTTGAGAGGGATGTTAGAGCTTCGAAATGAGAGGATTGAATTAGAGTAACAGCAGTATTAAGGGCTAAAAGAATAATTCCTTGGGCGTTGCAGCTTTTCAATGTTATGAGCGGAATTTTTAATTCGCAGTTGGATATTGAGTATATTCAATGCCTTCGTAACGTGTATCGTGAAAAATTTTTGTCCTCTAGCCTGCTGTTTAAAGGGAAACTAATTATGCCCCGAAGCAACTGAATCTTGAGACTGTAAACATTGGGTCAGCGGAAAGAAACAGATACTGTTCGCAACATCAGGGATTTTCTCTGTCCCTGTTTCCCTTGGCTACATACAAAAAAATTCCTCCCTATTTATCTTCGGTTTTTCTCCTTCGGTATAGCAAACACGCGAGGGAGGTGTACAAGTTAACCGCACTTCTTTGTGTCCTTGCGAAAGAAATGGGAAACATCCAGATGCAAAACTACGTGGGTCATTTACTTTGCGCGACGTTATTAACAAGTCTCTTTCAGGATAATTCACGAGCTCCATGACGGTTCGCAGAGGCAGTGCACGAGATTTGGATCACTGATTTGTATATCATAAGTGCATATTGTATATAATAAGAAGTATTGTGCATATTGTATATAATAAAATGTTAAACGCGTGGGGCGTACTATTCAATATTTTTTCTAGAAAATCAAGTTTCAAGCTCTACCTATATGCACTCGTACGTGAACAGGAGTATGTATCCATTTTACTAGTTTTTAATAATTTCTACTAGAAGTTATTTAAATTGCAGAAGACGAAACTTGGAACTCGATTTTCCCAAAAAATAGGTATTGCAATGAATCGTACGTTCGCAGATTTTTAAAGGAAATTTTAAACCCTTATCTTTTATCAGACCACGCGCTCGCATGAAAAGAGAAATGGTCCAATGCTATCATGCAATTGAAATATCTGCGACTTATCTCGGAGAAAAGTAACGTAAAACGTCACTAGGTCGAATGGAATTTCCCCATTTTTTGGGGAAAAAGAATTTGTGAATCCTATGTGTTCCGATTAAAAACTGCTGGTTGCGAAAATAAAATATGACTGGAGAGATTACGGGAGCCTTGCACATCGAAGGATGGAAATTCAAGCTTCCCGACCTTTGTCGGGAAACGGCTTTTGCATAAAAAGATGAGTGGACTGGGCTGTCGCGCAATTGAAAAGGGTCCATGAAGTCACGGTGCTTGGAAGAAATATGGACGTAGCTTCACAAAGCACCGATAAAAGCGCAATTGATTCGTCGCTTCGACGAACGATTTCACGTAGACGTCTCGTGTTCCTCGATGCAACGTACGAAACAACGGATGCATAAAAATAAATACGGAAGACAGTTGGCCAGTTTTGTTTAAATAGGATGTACCTACTTTTGCGATTTTGTAGCAAATTTGATACGAATAAATTCTTTCTCATAGAATATAAAAGTTCATCTTACAAAATTCTGTTAAAATTGATACACATTCAAATGTTTTGATATTTCGTAGTTACTGAGTCTCTATTGGATAGCTCCCAACTGAGATCTATCAAACGTCGTACCTAATGAACACATATAAATTTATATAATTCTTAATAACCACAGAAACAAATACCAATTCCACTCTACCTGGATATTTTTTCAGAATATTAGTCAATATTCTTCATTACAAAAAGTACTATTCCACCAAAGCTTGTTGATTTGGAAATTTTCACGAGAAATTTTCTTAACGATTAGTTTGAAAAGAAGATCAGCTAGTCTACTGGATTTATTAAAACTTCAAACACCAGTGTTTGCATCTCTCCAAAGGATTTGAGCAGAATTTATGAATAATCAATTCTATGGAACTTTTCTGTCATAAACAGTAAATTACCATCGTAAACGCTTTTAATTCTTTATTCTAAAACTGTATCAAGACTCGCCATTCGCCTACTAGCCGTAACAAAATGAGAAATGTTGAATGGTATGTAGGATTTGAACACAATTCAGAAGGAATGTGAGCAGTCTCTACGATAATTGGAAAGGTAAATTATCGTTGTGAATCTTCTTAATTACTCGTTCTGAGGATTTTATCCCCACTTCGTCTTAAGAGGACCGCGAAAAAGTCCTAGAGTCGGCGTGGAGGCGAAGAAAACAGCTGCTTAAAGCACGATGAGAATCAACTGCGTCTGAAAACACCTTCTAAATGGGTAGAAGATATATCTCGGTGCCTTCTGGGCAGAGATCCCAGCTACGTTCTACTGGAAATGCGACAACATAATCTTTGATAAAGCGAGAAAAACGCAGTGCCGTGGAAATGCATACTCTCCGCCCTGAGGAACTGTTTCCCTTACCTCGAAGTTTAATTAAACTCGAAACACTGCCGCTGTAAAGAACAGCTGAAAGTAATAATCTCATCGAAACGAAGGAAACAGAACAGTTTCTCACGTCAACTACCTGAACAATAATAATACATAAACGTCAAAAAGAATTGGAAGCATAGCTGAAGGAAGCTGGGATTTCTTAAAAAAGAAATCGAAATAAAATTAGAATAGGTAATATGATAACTCACGCTGCAAATTTCCGAACTCTGTTCTATTAAACTTCAACACCAGTAATCTCATCAGACGACAAAACTATAACATTCTATCGTTCCTACAAAACCGTTCGAATTATTTACGAGTCGAGTTACGAGTCCACCACCAGATTCACTTAATTATCAGTCGACTCGAGCAAATTATCAGCGAGTTTAAGGGAGTCGAAAGCGAAGGGACGACCTTTTGTTCGATTACGACAGCACCTCGGCTTCGTGGCAATCAAACTCCTAACCAGCTGCTCCACGGCGCGATCTCCGATGCCCCTTAAAAGTGCGATTTGCACCAGCGCGAGAAGCGAGGAGGCCAGACCCACCGTCGCAGTATTTTCCTCCCACGAATGGGTAAATAAACGAGCTTCGTTTCCTCCCTCCGAGTGCTTCGGAAGGCATTCGCGCCACCCACAATTTCGACGGCTCCAAATGCAGTTTGCATGCATTTATAGTTATGCAATATATCCCAGCATTTCCGGCTCGCTACGTGCGGCTGTATCTAATACGAGAATTGGATTGTCTCCCTGAATCGGGGACATTAGATGGCGTGCGCGTATGCCAAGGGCGGCTTATAAATTCACGAAGCTCATTTTCCACAATATTCTACACTGAATCCCCAACGCCGATCATTTTTCCGAACCCTTTGGGCGTTAAACTGTAACGGCAATTACAAAGTTCGTCTTCGGGTCCTTTCTTTCCAAGAAATACCAGAACCTTCTACTTTACCCGCGCCCCGAGTCCGCAGAAAGTTTACACAACGTAGTCCCCAGATTAAAACTGAACTTTCTAAAAATTCCACCCACTATGTACTCCCCCCTCGCAAACTTCGAAAACTGCCCTCCTTCCCGCCCGTATTACCCAGCCGGTAGTGTTTCAAACCGGGAGAAAAAAAGGATTTCGGGTTTAAATAAATCCCCCCGATCTTCCCACTATCCATCCATCATTTTTTACGCCCCACGAGCTCGCTGTCTCTCCCCCCCCCCCCGCCCCTCAAAGCGCACGCTGCATTAATTCTCATTCTTTCTTAGCAAATTTCAATAAAAACACCCCTCCCGTTATTATCTAAACGTGGCCAGAGCCAGCGGCCGCGGGTTTAAAGTCGTCGAAAGTAGGTCGGGGGATGGGGACTTATTCGATTATGAGGGGAGGGGAGCGGGGGACGGTCGATTCTCCTGCAACGACCGAGCTTAACTGGCCATTCTACGGGGGGCGGCATCTGAAGACACTTAAAAGTGTAATTCGCATAAGAATGAAGAGCTGGTGCACGCGGGCACACCTATGCAAGTCCGTCAGGATGATTTTATGCCGGCCCCCTTACCTCGGCCTCGGTAAATAAAAAGTCTGGTGACCATTATCCGAACTTCATTGACCGTGAGAAGAAATATCGCCGGGGACCTCGGCCAGAGACCCTGGGACAACGGTTAGGACATAAAATTCGGCCGTCCCACCGTCGTTCCCAGGCAAATCGGCTGTTTCAGCGTCCTGCGCGAGCTTATGGCCGATTTCGCGACCGGGAGGCGAACGTTTCCGTGCCCCTCCGTGTCGTGTATTAAGAAAGAAATGCTCGGGGATAGATGTGTAGGGGGAACTTGGCTGAGGTTGAATTGTTATGGTTGGCGAGGCTCGTTGGGGGCTGATGGTTTGATGTCCAGGTCGATTTCGATGGATTCTTTGCTGCGAGGAGTAGGTTGAAATATTCTGCTTGGGGTCGAGCTAATGGGGGTTGGAATTCCAATCGTAAAAGTGCTAATTTTACTCTTGTTTCTTCCAGTGATCGTCGATGCAATAACACCTCCTTCTCTTGCAATACAGAATTGATAAAATCGAAATGAATAATATTAATAATAATAATAATAATTCTTTATTGCACAGTACAATTTACAAAAGAAAACATATAAGAAAGCAAGATATTCTTTCTAATACAGGTACGAAAAGGAAGTTATTTTCTCGAATTATTCGTCCATTACGAATTTAGCCTGTCTTTGACACAATTTGCAAAACTACTTAGTCAAACTTCTCGGCAAGGAAATTAGGACTTCAAATATTTCCGATATAGCGTATGAGAAACAACGAAAATTAAGAAATAGATTTAAGAGCAGTCACAAATTCTTACCCAGATTTAACCAACACCTGTATCGACTTTCGTGGTCACGACATTCCACCTTTCCATCGTCGATTCTCAGTAAATCCACTGTTTCGCCGTTCCACATTGGCTCACGATCGAGCTCGGTTGCCCCCTATACCGAACTCTTCGAATCCGCGTATTTATCGACGAGGAAACAAGAGCAACAAGAGCCGTATCCCTATGCAGGCTGCGTCCGAAGTATAATCTGAAGTCGTTACGATTCTCAAACCGCGATTCGAGCTCGCGAGCAGAGCAGACGGATCCAATAAGTCGGCCTTTAACGGTGCAATTCGTGGGCGGAATGTTAGGCGGGTCGTAAGAAGAGGGACGCCCGAAAGCGAGGAAGAAAGCCGATACGCGACAGAGGAACTGTGTTCTACATTTTACGAAAGAACTTCTCGGGAAGTTGCCCGCCCGTTCACGGGGTATTGGACGAATAATGACGGGCCATTAAAGAGCTAACAAACATAAATTCCTACGGCATGCAATAGACTTCTGGACCTCCGACAAAGAAGAGAAGAATTCTTTATCTTAGAAGTGGGGCAAAGTCGAGGAATTTTCGCCGTGTTACTGGCGATTGCCTTAACTTCCGTTTCCATTTTGGACGAAAGATGAATTAGTGTGTACCATTCGGGACGATAATTCAAAGAAATTTTTTCACCACGGAAATTTGAAAATAAACCTTAATTTATTGGGAATTTTTGGGGGAGGGAGAAATATTGGTAGTCATAGGTTCGACAATAGCCTACTGTGCCAAAGTTGCGTTACTTAAAAATTTGTTTAGAATATTCTAATAGAAGAATCTTCGAACTCAGTATCCCGAAATTCGAAGCTTCCCTCAGAAAGTTAATTCCACCTGCCCGCTTTATACTTCAACAATGAATCACCGCATCTTTGCTCCCACCGCGAAATGTAGCATCCGCCCCAACAGTGATCACCCGGGAGACGTTGATCAACCAAACTGAAAGGGAGCCACCGCAAAACGGGGACAATTTTCCGCGGCAGAACGTTCCCAGCGGAGAGGAATAATTTAAAGAAACTAGATTCCCGCGAAGTGCCGAGTCCACTCTTTTTTTCTCTCCTCTCCGGGCACAACCCCTAAACCAGCTCAGCGCGCGAGGAAGGAAACTTTTTTGGAATTACGGTTTTCAAAGTACGTACTTGGCCGTCGTAAATCTGCGGCGGGGTGGTGGAGTGGCGGGAAGATTGAAAGAGGTCGGAAAAATCCGTCGAACGAAGAAAGCCGAATCGAAGAAGAATCCCTAGCATACTCGAAACTTTCCCTTGGTTCGTCGTGCCGCGCCGTTGGTGTGACTGAACAGTAGAAAGGGGTGGGAGAGCGATACAAGGGGCGAAGAAAGGGGCAACCGGAAGAAGGAAAGTCTTTTAGTAGAACGAGAAAGGCAGGCACGTGAGTATGTACGTGCGTATCGATACGGGGAATACAAAGAGGGGTGTTTCCGGGAAAGATAAAGAAGAAATCAGAGAATCAGAGCGTGTGATTTTCAAAGAGGCAACACCATATGCACGTGTAAAGCAATGGCGCGAGTGTGTGGGTGGTTATCGATGCAAAGAACAGAGGTAAGTTTGAAGGGAAGGAATTTGGAAATAAAGAAGACGGGGCCGTGAAAGGTGCGCGCTTCGAATGGGGATGGAAAGGAAAAGAATAACAGCATAGACACGCGGTGTTTTGTAGAACTGGGTCGGGTGGCACCGCCGAGATGGCTGGAGATAAAAAAGTACGCTGTAAGGCAAAATTGAATGGTTTCGGATGCTCCAACTTTCCGCGTTGCCATTATGCATTTATATGCATTTATGCAGCCGAAGAGCGCGGGCGCATCCCGTTGCACTGAATGAAAGTCTAGATTTTTTTTCATTCAGCAATTGTTGCTGCTTTGTATTCCTCGTGGGATGGAAATCGTTGCCTGTCGAATATATAAGAGAACAGGAAAGGTTGAAAGAGTGTATTACCATAAGAAGATAGATTCCACTAAACAATAGAATTCCCTCCACCAGCCCCTATTTGGAAGACCTACAACCCCCATTTTTAGGGAAGGAACCGGAACGTCCAGAGATCCAGTGAAGGAAAAGGAGAAATCGAAGAATGAATACCCTTTAAAGGGTATATAGGGAACATTGGGGGGCGATATTTGATTTTTCGAAATAAAGAAGACAGGGAGTTAAGGAGAAGAAAAGAAGTCTCATAAAATTGTTAGAGCTACGTCGTCGAACGCCAGTAGAAAAAGGAATGTGTGAAAGTAAGTCGAAGGGAAAGGAGAGAACGAGAAACGAAGGCAGAAGGGAAGGGCTATAGGCGAAGATAAACGCGGTAATCTAAGTTTTTCCATCCTGTGGGACGAGCGAGCCTGGCAAGATGACCCAGCCCCGACAAGAGAGGCAGTGTCTGAAAGGATCTGTCCTGAATCTCCTGGCGCACGTGCAGCTGCGTGCAGTGCTACAGCAGCGGAGTATGTGAAACGGAAATCGTTGGGAATTCCTGTTACTGTCGTTGCGAGACACGGGGGAATCGGGCCGCGAATTAAACAGACTTCGAATTACGTAACAGGACGTGTTTGCATGCTGACACACGGAGACATACGGTCGAAAATTAATTCTGCCGAGGAACATTCATGGTAAACGTTACGAACGGAACGGTGTCTGGGTTTTCTATGGTGTTACGCGTGGATTTGTCGGTGCATTCGAAGAAAGTCGAGGGATTTACCCTCTTTAATGCGACTCCCACAAGCTTATCCCATATTTTCTGTATATTCGCGTTGAGTTAGACACGCGTAGGAAGGAATGGGAAGGTTTCATAGATCATTGATGCACTTTGGAATATTTTAACTTATTATTTGGTTCATTGTGAGTGCAGCTTGCTTAGTTGTATTGTACAGTTAATGTTATTGTTTGTTACAGATAATTACTTATTAATACTGATGAAAAATTGTAAACAAATTTTTTACAATCTACCACAGCATGAAAACAGCAATAATTTGTTTTGTGATTTTATTCGAAATTAAAATTCAAAGAAAACAGGTTTCAATTGAACGGAAATGTAATGAGGAGAAAGTAAATTGAATAATTACTTTAATTAACATTCTGATTTTTATTTAATTATAATTTTTATTTAATATTCCGGTTTTGAATGGAAAAGTATTCGTTTCATTCATTTATATCAGAAATGAGGAAACGTTCATTTGTATTTAAAAACGCTGCAAAAACATTGCAGCCATTTAAAATTGACGTTTATATCGGCAGAACGACGTTATTAAACATAATGTTAAATTATGATGCAACAAGATTTATATAAATTAATGAATTTAATTAAATATTGATACATTTAACGATCAATTTGATTATCAATTTAATATACAAATATCAATTAGCTGACAGTACGATAATATTCTTCTCCAGGGCACATCCAGTGTTTATTAGTTAGGTAATGTATTTGAATGAATTTTTATGACCCAATTTTATATTAATTTATGTGATAGCATCACATGCTCACCACCTTCCCAAAATCTACCATAAACGTCGATATTAATATATCACCGTTAATTTGACTAATCTTCTTAATTATTCAAAATACGAAAAAGTATCTCAACTTCAAACGAATACTATGAGGAACAATAATTTACGCACCACTGCACGCTATCAAGCCAATCGTAATTAAGACAAAAGGAGCTCTCCAGTCTCCTAGTTACAATAAACTTTAAACATCCCCATGCCAAAAACGCGTAAACCAAGGATAAACTAAACTCCACGCGCGCCAAATCCTAAATCCCGGGAACAACATGGGAATCGCGTCAGCATAATAAAAAAGCCACCCTCCCCGACGGTGCCCTCAACATCCCCCTTCGCTCTGGGTACAACAGAGCCTGCAGGCGACTCGGCGCATGCATCCCCGCGGCTCATTACGATAAATTACAGCAATGGAAAAGTGCAGCGCAGAGTGAACAATGCAATTCCAGGAAGGGAGCGCCCCTTGCGTCCCGTTGCTACTCAGGTTCACGTAGGAGCGACGTAAAGGGGTTGCATTCGAGACGTAGCGCGTTCTTAACAGCGTCTCGCGGGGTGCTCGCCCGTAGAATTGCATTTCGTCGTTTAGCGCAAGTGCTCGTAAAATCGCATGCTTTTTTACGGTCAGCCCACCGTAATCTCACCCCTGCAGCTCTTCCCTGTTCGCCGCCATTTCGTCTTTCGCCCCTCGTTCGCCCCCACCGCTTCTCCCATCTATTTACCCCCGTATAGACACCAGCGACAGTCTATAACGCGGCTGCGATCTTCCGAGCGAAGAACCGGCCGCCCCTGCGGAACGGGGTTAACAAGATCAGCGTGGCCTGCGCAATGTTATTGTGAAATTTTGCGCGGGCTTTGCGTTTCGACACTTTGAATGTTAATACCGTCCCACGCTGCAAATTAGTCGCCCGACTGACAGCGGCTCCATGAATAAGAAATCGCATTTCAAGAGTACGAGCGCATACCTCTGTGAACAAAATTGAGGGTGTTCAGTTAATCGAGTCGCGAACAGAGAAACATGCAAATGAACAGTCAGTTAGGCTGATGGATATTAAATTACGAGGTGCTTTCGAAGAACTTGAATTTTGGGGAGGAAGGGCTCGGGTTCGCAAGGTATGGATGATGGAATATTAAAACATTCGATTAACGAAGAGGACGAGCCAACCGAACGCCAGAACGCGACGTTTCGAGAATTTCGTGGAACTGGGTGATTCGTTTAGAATCCAAGGTTGAAGCTCCAGCGCGTGCACCGCCGAAAATACAGCTTTTTCACCCCCTCGACGATCGTAACGTCGTCGACAATCAGGAAAAATTGAATCGTTTGCGACTGGCAAAAAAAAAAAGAGAGAAACTTCGCGGCGCGAGTAACTGTGAATTTATACGGACAGAGGGGGGTGAAAAAACGCGAGGGTGGGCTCGTCACTGAAATTCAACCTGAGCGTGAAATCTGAATTGCGGTCCACGTCGATAACACTTTGCATAAGGTATGCGGAAATTTACTTAAGTGGATTCCCATATTTCGTGGAGGCATCCAATATCGGGGGGGAAAAAGAAGAGACACAGCGTCCTGCGTCGAGCATTCTTGCAGCGGGCAGAAATAAACAACAATGCGAGCCGAGGCTGGCGCTTGTCCAAGGGAACCTCCATTCATCGTCACAGAAATATCTCTATCTAGTTGCGGCTCGTTGCAAAAATTTTATAAACGTACACGGGGGATGTAATTCCTTTTGGTTGACGCAGTTCACTTGATTCATTTCCCCTCTGTTATTTAATCTACCTACGCGATGAGTGAGGAGATTCTTTCAATATTTCGATGCTGAGCATTGATGAAATGTAATGTAGGAGACGAGGAAGTGGAACTTTGATATGAATATAAAACAGGGGAGCGTAACAGCTAAAAGTACTAAAAACAATTGAACAGCTTTTCGATCATTTCTCAAAGTCGAACCTTAAAAATTATCAAGCCCCACATTCCACTGTGGCGTTCAACGTGTCCACAAAAATAACACTACTACGATTATAAAGGAGATTAGAAAATAGTGACTTACGTTCAAGCAGAGCAATGGGATTAATTGTCCAAGAAGATGCTACTCGGTTGATGGAGTGAAATGCGCCAGGGAAGTGAGCCCGGAAGTTTTCCAGACGGTTAACTATAAAGATCACGGAATAACAAACGAGGGAGAAAAGGGGAGACAGGGGAAGAGACCGTACCGTGGAACAATCATGGTGTCTTACATCGTCGAGAAGAAGCCTTGCCCTGGTTTAACTCCCAACTCCGAAACGTACTTAGCCCTGAGCACGGAATCAAGAGAATAAGCGCGATCGCGCCAGATCCAGTTACGTGCATGCACAGGCGCGACGTTAAATAGACTGAGCAACAAATTATCCAAATCTGGGTTGTGCACGGCAAATTGGAACGAGCGCTTTTCTTCCAGGAATACACACGACCTCATATATATTTCCATCTGAATGGAGGCTGCACCAGTGGCTCTTTCTTATTAAAGCAACCAGACAAGCACCTATCGAAGGGAACATGAGTGGCAGCCATTTTGTATATCGGGCTTGAGAGGGAAGGTTTACATAATTGAATAAAGGAATCGAATTGGACACGAGAGGTTCGCATCCCCGGTCAGTAATTAGATCTCTGCCGTTTTTACGGAAACATATATACGCAGTAAACAAGAGAGAATAAAATTTAAGAAAATGTATCGGTCTGTGAGGTAGGAGATTTCTATGATATCGCAATTACAAGTGAAAGATTACAGTGATCTTCAGGGATCTATAAGTATTCCAGTTGGAGTACTCCGGTACTATTCCTCTCGAATCTTCTTCTTCTAATTCACCTGCTACTGCATGCCAGACCGAGCACACTAGTCTAAAGTAGAACCGAGGAAAAATGAAACTTTCTACCCCCCGCGAGGCAAGCGCAAGACTGCGAATTACTTGGAGTGGAACAGCAATTTCAAACAGCCACAGCGTCCCACTCGAAACTGGAGCAAGAACTCGCGTCACTGGATCAAACCGAGAACCACAGATCTCTCGGCTGCGAAGCCTGACTCTCGATGAACAAGCAGGTCGAATCAAGATACCATCGAGTCAGAACGAAACTTCTTGCCTGGCGCGATCGTCGGTGAAAGATCGACAATTGCACAGCTCGAGGGAGCCTGCGATTTTAAAGCAATCGCGGCGTTTGGTCCCAGAACCAGGATCTGGGTCCTCGCGACATCCTAAGACTTAACTCGCGATGAACACGGGGGAAGAAGCTCGCCTCCGGGCAACAACACTTATCAGAGTGAAAGACTTTGCCCTGTGACGAGCATTTTCCAGGCAGAAAAGGGAAGGAAGAGGAAACGTACGGGCCTGTGAAACTGAGAAGCAGCAGGAACACGAGAATAGAAGATTCAAATGGCCTTTCATCCGCGCGATCCCTGTCTCGAAGCTATCCGAGGCTTTCACGAAAATTCATGGGGCAAAAGCTTCGACTTCAGAAGCGCGGGACTCGGGTTCCACCGCACTGCCTTTGTCTCTGTACGCTGCTTGCGCTTTCTTTTGCATCGAACTCAACGATTCCTTCCCTCGACTAGTATCAAACGATTCTTTATCCACGGCTTCCCAATTCTTGAAGTTTCGTGATGGGGATCGGTGTTAATCGAGCACCGAGCTGCATTTGATAGCTCTAAGACCAACGTTATCTCTTTGACGATGGAATCTGCTGGGGCTCTGATAGAGTTAGTGTGTCTCGAGATTATGAAATTGATGTCGATGGGCTTGGGCTTTTTAGTGGACCTAGCACAGGAATTTTTGGGTATATTGATTGCATTTGAGATTCAATTGCGTTTATAGACCACGTGGTGTTTTGTTTTTGATGAGAATGATTTTCTTTAATATTAATGTGGAGTTTAAGAGGCGGGTGGTGCTTTTAGGATTTAACGTGTTCGAGTATATTCTTTAAAAAAATTTGTGCCTCTAGCTTCGTTAATTTCTTTTATCAGTATTTATGTATTCTGAAGATTGATACTTGTTGTAATATTTCTTTCGAAGTGCACCAGGTCTGAACGCACTGAAAGCCTGGTGTTTTGTCTAAGCTTACTTCTTACCAACCGTTCGTAGCTTTTACGTAAATTCAGGAAATACGTCAATCTCCTCACACAAATCTCGCATCGACCAGTTCGACCTCTCCTATTTTCGCTGCTTTGCTCTAAAGTGATTTTTGTTTTCCGATGCGTGAAATATTTACCTCCGCGGAACGTACTTGTTCCCCGTCAATCACACAAAAGCCGATGAAAAAACCGTGGGAAAGATAATCTATCCATTCTATTATTCTGTAAAAGTCCCAAGTTGGCAACGAGTTCCTAATTTCAATTTAAATCCTGCAAAAACAGGGACATGCAAATATAAAACGTACAGATTATAACAAGTCCAACAACGTTGCTTTAATTTTTCCTATGCTGATATTAAGTTGGAAATATTGCCTAAATAAATCCCAAACTTACAAACAAAATAGTATAAAAATAAAAAATTAAATTAGAAGAAATACTCTTCGAATGGCATAAATCGCACGTCAAAAAATTTCTACAGAAATTATTTCAGGAATGTGCAATAAAAATGTTTGAAAGATAGAAACGCAACTACTAACTATAAACGAGATATATATACATATATCTTTTTACGATATTAAGATCGGTTCATCGAGATTTTAGATCCTATTTGAGAATCTTTCTTTCCATACACCCCCAGTCACTCGTGAACCTCAGGTTCGCACAAAAGAAAAAGCGGCAGCGATGGTGGCATCGCAGAGGCGTGTATCAGGAATCCCATTGTTTTCTACCTTTTGTTCTTCGCCGCGGCCTGACGAGCGTGTTTCCCGCTTGCGCGCTTTTAAGTTCTTACCTTCTTTTGAGCGGCGACTTCCACGAAGACGAAGGTCCCCCCCATTCTTCTCGCGGAAACGTACGTCTTCCTAATTTTCGTATGCCTCCTCTTTTTTCCGGCTAAGAAAGAAGGGGACGAGTTTTCACTTTTACGGCGATAGGGATACGCGTGCCCCGTTTACGCTGACAAATTAAATGTCGGGGCAAATGGAATTACGACTTCTGCATTTGACAAGACACTGGGACTGTGTAGATTGTGTATGAAAGGAAAGCTTTACCGTGTTCCTTTTAATGACAATTAACGATCAAGTTTCTGCTTGGCACACAGATTGGAGAGGATTTATAAAGAAGTGATTATGTAATTCGATGTGAAGATCATTCCGTGACAAATCGATCATATTTCGCACTCGTCTTGAGGGATTTTGATGAAATTGAAATATGATGTAGTCCATGTAAAATCAGGGGAGGTTTAAGTCATCATTTCATTGATTTCGATTTTTTTTTTTAAAATACTGTCAAAGATTACAATTTTATTCCTGCCTGTCCCATTTCTCGTTAAACTCAGCCACTTTTCTACTTGAAACTTTTTCTATAGCTATCAAATTTTCTTCAAGAAACCCCAAGTAACATCACTCCACAGTCGAAAACGTTCGCAACACAGCACAAGGCACAAACAGTTGTCAGGACGAGTAAGTGCATTCGACAGTACACAAATCACCCAAGCCTCGATTTTAAAAAAAAAAGGATTTTCATTATTTTACGCCCTATGAATCTCTTCGTTCCCCAGTCCCGTTCGATGTTACGACGTCACTTGACAAATGTGCATCGCGCCCCTCCTCCGCTTTTACCTCTAATAAAAATCTACGAGCGTCACTGACAAAACATTTTTCTCACTCTACCAGTGCGTATTGGGTTTCTGGTGGCCACTGTACTTGAACTCCGGTCCTTCGTTCACTGAAATTCTGTAAAACGAATTCTACAGATAGATCTGTAAAGGAGGTCGACGAATATCGAATTGCTTAAGTAAATCAATTGGGTAGAGAGTCGGTACATCATCGATCACAGGCCCGCAATATTTACTTATCTTGTCGATATTCTTGACCTACAGAACATCGACCCTCCGCATTTCTTCTGACCAGGATGTTTGAAAGATTCAGCTTCGTTGCCCCAAATCCATGGCTTAAAAAAATTGCGACGGATATAGAGTGTGTTTGAAATAACCTAATCGACACGAAGAACCCGAAGAATTTAAATGTGAATTGGTCTAAAGAAATCTAAATGAAAATTCCAACTTTGAAGAAACATCAAACTTAATCTTGCGTCATCCTTATCAAGGTGAATTTGAAGACCTGCGTTAACTAGCTATCCTTTTTCCTCAATTCATAGACCTTATATCCACTTGGACGTACAATATCGTCAAATCTCGACGAAAAAATTCTGCTCGATAGATTGACCCTTTCTTCGACAAAATGCACTCGATTTTTTCGCAACTGTCAGCCCCTGCTTGCGTCAAGGGTTTTTGTGCGAAGATAAATGTCCATTCTTCGTCGCGTTTCCGCCATCGCGTCTTCTTCTGAATACCCACGTTCCTCGAAGAACCTTCCTTTGTCCGTTTTCATTCTGCATTCCCTTCGCTCGCTCGCCTCCCAGAATGCTTCCGTAAATTTTCGTAATTTTCAAAGCTCCCGAGCAGCCTTTCGCGAGCGTCGTTTAATAATTTATACAACAGCAAAGTAAATGTCGCCCTTGTCGCTGAGTGGCTGTCATTACGCGGCACAATGCCGTGAAAAATTCAAAGCATCCTGTTGGATGTGTCTGAGGAACGTCAGCGATGTTAACTGTGCAGCCCGATTTTTCTCCTTTTAATAACGTCCCTTGCGCACACTGGCTTCCAGGCAGCGCCAGTGGTCGATACTATTATATATTTTTCGGCTGCAGCATGTACCGGACGTACACTATACTTCGATGCAATACAGTGGAAAGAAAAAGCAGAAAAGACAATACTCCCAAGTTCCACGTTTAGTTTAGGGATGAAGGAGAATCGAATATCGATCTCGATTAGTCGACGAGAAATACCTACGAGTGGCGATATCATCCCCGACGTCACGTTTTGAAAAAATATGTATCAAAGGATAAGCGCGCCAGTCGGGCTCAATATTTCCATTATGGCGAGTATACTATGCTAGGAATTTAAAAGCTGTGGACTATAAAGTAACGATGAGAAGAATTTCAGTTCATCGCCACTCTTAAATGCAATCCACTCAGCATTCTCCCTGGATACGACGAGGAATATAATAGCACCGAGAAATTTACAAAAAAGGAAATCTACAGCTCGACGATACCTCCCAGAATTTCTTACCATTTCACAAGCAATGACATTCTTTCTTGTCCCCATTCAGGACGCCTCGCGCGCGCCAATTGGAAACGCTTTATTCTAAAAAAAAAAAAAAAAGGACAAGGCACATCTCGTGCCTAGAAGGCGACACGATAAACGCGCCTGCACGTCGATAACAGTCGCTCAATCTTCCGCTGGGTAAACTGAAAATTACAGCCCCTGAATAATGGCGCGAGCGTCCATGGATGTTCGCCGTTGATCTACAGGACAGTTTTACTACCTGCTCCCAAATGATTCTTATTTTATCGCCTGAAATTACTATCCCCTATATTTTTCTTCGGGAAACTAACTCTCCAGGGCAGTGTATCCGGCCGTGGAGGCAGGAGGGAAGCGAGGAGACAGGATCGCCCTGATGCACATCCTTCCTCCTTTCCCGCCAGGAATACACGCTATATACCCCCCTTATTCCGCGGCCACACGTTGCTATCGTTTCGTCTTTATTTCCAGAGAAAATTGAATCCCTTTGTACCAACCGCTCTGCCATCCGCAGATAATATTCACTGTAATTTTCCACCTGCCGGACATCGATTCCCTGGCTCGATAATAATCCCCCCAGTCATCATTCCATGCCCCTGTGTGTCGGACCAGTTCTACACTTTCCACCCTCCATTTTCGGGGTGGCGTGTAATCTTATATCGATCGACTGGTTTTTACGACGAGAACGGTTGCGATAACAAGCACCGTGTATCGAGAACTTGAGGATCAAGGGTATGTTTTTTTGAAGGAGGGGATGAAGGAAAAATGTAGAGGGTAATTAGTAATATCCTTATCTAGCTTCCGAAATTCAGTATTACGTATACTGGATGATTAATTTGCAATATTGATACTTGTAATATCTGTTCATCTTATTTCATGTCTCTCTGTTGTTTTCTTTGGTATTTGTTATTTTAAGATTTAATTTTAATTCTACCTCATTTGTCCGTTCTCTATTCATGTTTTTCCATGTTACAATCATGTGCCAAAGGGTTGTTACCCCGTAATAAATAAATAAATAAAGATTGAAGCCTTTTTCGAATGAGACTGATACTTGTGGGTTAATAGCGGATTTAATTTAGCGTTTGGAATGGTAGAAATTTTACATACTGATGGGGGTTATATTTTGAGATAGAATTCTATGTTCGATTAAGAAGAAGCTTATGGAAGTTCATTCTGAATCTTTAATTACAGTTATAGGATTAGATTGAATCGTACCCCAAGGTGGGGAGTTAAGGCAACGGGATCAAGTTCCCACTTTAGTGGGACACGCGCCGTAAGGACTAGATAAGAATGAAGTAAAACTACCATCGATTTAATTAACTTTAATTTAATTCCTCTTTTAAGCGTCTTCGCGGAGCGTGCCAGCGTAAAGTGCGAGCTTGAATAGCTACTTTAATATCTTGAAAGAGTGTCTTAGAAAGAACGACGCTCTAGCTCTCTGCTTTTAAATTAAAATCAAGCACGTATTCAATTCCTCAGACTTTTTCAAACTCCGAACTTAGCATCACTCAACATTACTTCTTACTCTGTTGCATTGGCGTTGCCTCAACGAGCTCAACATTAAAATTCTCGCAATTCCAAGTCAAGGGTCTTCTGCACCTCAAGTACGATAATTATTAACAACATTTCTTCTCAACTTAACCCATTCTCTTTCCCCCTGAATTAAAACACACGCGCCCCTTCTCCCATTGAAAATATTCCCCATGCCCTGGGCACTCTGTCCATTGTGCCTAACGAACAATACCGATGCCTGACGGAAAGCCAAACTCCACAATTCCGAGCAATCGATCTGCAAGAAGTCTTACTTATTCCATTGTTGGAGCTTTCGGGCCACGATCCGCAACTTCGTTCTACATCGAGTGGGTCGGCGGGGGTGAAACGATTATTCCTGCTTTACGATCCCGAAACACTTCGTCAGCCTGTCGTTGGACGGTCACGTTCCAACGAATTAGGATCGGGGCGGTAAAATCTTTGACGGGGTGCCGCGACCGCGCGACCGCGCGCCCAGGGCACGGCCGTCAACTCTGATATTACTGGCGCGGGTCGCGATTAAACCGACTTCATTCCACAATGATATAAAGCCGAGCGCCGGGGAGCCGGCCTCGTCTTTACGAGCAACGAAAATCCAGCCCGTTTTGTCCACGCGTGGAAGTTGTAAATCGCGGTTTCCTTTTTAATTTCGCTGACGCCGCGTCCGTTCCTCCGCCCGGGCATACATTAAAGTCCCCTGGCCTTTATCACGCTAGAGAATACAACGAATTTGGTGACACTTTTGCGCCGCTGGAACGCCTGCAGAATCTCGGACAGGAAAAAAAGAGCGCGCCGCTTTACGCCGTTTATATTTCATTTCGCCTAGAAATGGGATTAAAATAACTTCTCGTTACTCCGTTTCTTTCTGTGTTTTAACGTTGCGCGCGTTTCTGTTTTAAACTTGTTGTAAGTGGAATTTGCATGGTTGTTAACGTATAAATATTCAGGGGATACGTTACATTTTTAGCAGGTTGCTGAAAGTCTGGTTGATTTCTAAACCGTTGCGTAGCGGGGCGAAATCTATGGGCAGCAATCAGCTCGCTCTAATTGGAACTTATTACACCTCGACGTAGCGTTAGTCGTCCGTTTTCGCGCACGCGTGCTCAGCCAGTTGCGCGGTAAATCGTCGCGGGGGATACGCGGAGACTTACGGCGCCGATTGCTCGGAATTTTCGGGTCGTTTTGAGCCGTCACGCGATTCCTCGCGCGCCGATGCACGGGAATACGTTTAGCTAACGATCGTCATAAATCAGAGACACGTATTGGAGTTACTTTGGCAGATGGGCGAGTTGGTTTCGGATTCTCTCTGCTGTGCTGATAAATGGCGGGATCGATGCGTCGATTGTCGAAAACAGAATTCGAGTGACACGAATAGGGATGCATAAAGAATGGAAAGGAAATGGAAGAAGTGGAGATGAGTGCTCCGAAACAAGCATTTTGTGGAAAGGTTTGTGATGTAATATGAAGATTCGAAAATTTCGTAGATTAACTGAAGGAGGACTTGTATCGAAAGTACCTGCCGTTTTCTCTTGTCTTTGAAAATGCTGAGAACTAGTATTTTTTCAGATAAATTGCTCTATCGTATAACATAGTAGTTTTTCATTTTTATAAAAGTTTGATTTATTTCCAGATATTTTCTCTCAAGTGTCTAGACATTTTTGCTTCCATGCTTTTAGAAAAATTGGGATCGCGTCACATTTCACTCGCCTGTCACTGTATATTCTCCGTCTGACATCTCACGAGAAGATAACCATGTAGATCAATATATTCAATCGTGAAATATCACCCTTTTATCCCCTCTGATAAAAGGCTACAAACACTGTCACGCAATATTCTCTACCCTTGAATGTAACAAACATAAGAAATAATCTAACGTACAAGAAAGAAGTGACACCGCACACTTCACAAGAATAAATTAAAACCACCACAACATTCACCACAAAAATTTAAATACACAAGTTATCCCATCGCCAGGAAAAACACAAATCTACATATTTTCCTCTTCCTACACCACAAAATTAAATTCTGAGCCTTCGTTGCATTACCTTAAACATTATTGATTTAGTCATAAAAAATTATTCCACCCTCACAGAAAGGTGCATCCACGTCACCCTCTTCCACTCGATACAGACCACGAAAACTTTGTTATCAGTCCTTCACAGCACCGTTCAAGCTTGCCACAAATTCACATCCCAGTCCACAGTAATTACTTGAAATTACTCCGGTGCCTCTTTTACCACTTCTCTGCGAAGCGGCCATAAAATTCGACAGATTGAGCCACGCGATAATTGCACGAATTTCCACGCTATCAGATTTGCTTTCCAAAAACTGGCCGCGAATAAAACACTCGGAGGAAACGGTTCAACGAAAGCAGCTTGTGGCTCGCTCCGCGGATCGGTTGGGCGACCAGCGTGGAACGAAGTGGAAACAAAAAGAATGTAACGAAAGGGTAACTCGATACACGACGCCGACGATCCGTACGAAATTACTCCACGCTTCCGTAACGAGCCTTGTAATTAGCTACACCCGCAAATTACCCTCTTGCATCTCTGCCACCGTCGCGAGCCCTCTTCCGCCCTTGTTCAGCCATTTTAAAGCCCGCGTATACCATCGTCGCGGTGAAGCACGGAATAAAAGGACTTGCCCCGAGTGCTAACGAATTCATGGAGTGCCTTCGAGCTCGCGGATTTATTATTTCGTACCGCCGTTCAACATTCTGCTGTGAAAGATCGACGGGGGACATTTATTCGGGGGGTGGTTAACCTTTGGAGGGCACTGTTTGGTGCATCAATGCGAGATAGGCTTTGTTCTCATTCATTCCGGGGGGAGGCTGGATGAATTTTTATTGAAAAGCTTGAATCACTCCGGCGAACCACTTCACAGATTATGTGCTTCGGTTACCGTAGGATACTTTTAATGGAGAGATTTTGTTGGGCTGAGGATATTGATACTCTGCCAAACGGATAAGAGACCGCTATAGAAAATAATGGGAATGATGTAATCGGAGTGAAGTTCCTTTTGTTAACGCAGCAAATCATCTATAATTGTGTTCTTTTCCCAACATTTTGGGGTAGTAAACGTGGAGCGGGATGTCTATAGAAATGGAGAAATAAAATTAACCAAGAAGAACTTGTGGACAAAATAGGTGGGTCAAATTGACCCCAAATTTGACTTAGCGGTAAAATATCTTTAAGGCATTTAAGGCATCATTCAAGTAGAGGCCCTTCCCGAATGAGGGGAAGTTTACTTATTAAATATTTTTTTGTATCAAACTTTATTATATTTTTATTAAAGTAGCATATCTCAAGCGACTAATCACAGTTTTATTTTTAACCTAGAGAAAATCCCTACCGGATACCCCGCCCCCCGGAGGAGGGACGGGGTTATGTCGGGGTTGCACCGACTAAAAACTCCAGGGTGGCCGCCTGGCCGGAAGGAAACACGCGTCGGGGGGGGGGGGGGGGGGGGACTTGGGTGAGCTCAAAGTAAACGATGCATTCACCACCACCCTCCCTCCCTAGTGCTATGATTCTCCTCCTGCCGGGACTCATATTTGGGACCCCTCCTGGGAGACACTATTTGATCCCCCTCCGGTTAGACTCCTCAAGAGTTATCGGGGCGGCGCGACGGACCACTCGTCGCGGCGCCCCCCTGTCCGGATCGTTGCTTCTAGAGGGTGCCGAGCCCCCGCACGACGACCCTTTACGATCCCGCAGGCCCCCGGCCGAGTAGAAGTCGGTCGGGCGGGGGTGGCTGGCTGACCATTAGCCCTGTAAGGGCGATCGCGCTTACGCCGGACCCCTCGGGTCGGGTAAAACAGCTTCCGTGAGAATGGCTGTTATTCGTTCATTTTTATTAATGTTTTTCTATAACAAAATTACTGAGAATTGCTACATATGTATACTTTTAAAATAAGCGAATAGTTGTAAAAAATATACAGTAGATATTCCACAAAAAATTCCCGCAAATCGCGTTCTTTTTCGAAAGCTGACTACCAGGCGTAACCCCTTAAAAAATACATGCAACTTTCATCACTTAAGACATTAACGAAATGTCCCTCCAAAACAGTTGCAACGGATTCCATCGAAAGCAACGTTGATCTGAAAGTACGGCGTGCGCTATCATTTTATCGCCAGTTGTGGAATAAAAGTGGAATGGCGCGCAGTGGGCGTTCTCGACATTTTTCTGGCATCCCCGCGGAATGATACACAACCACAGATTCCGGCATTATCGCGGCGAAATATACATGTGTACAGGGCAAACACCGGAAACAACGACGTCTCTCGCTTGAACGACTGTCAGTTCCAGCTGCTAGCTCAGCCCAGCTAAGGAGGACTGCAGTTGATAAAACAATAGAAGGGCGGAGTGCGAGGGGGTTGGAGAATGCAGCGAACGAAGCAAACGGTCTGGCAACGGTTCTAATCGAGTTGCCCGTTATCAGGGCCCAGGAAAATAACGCGAAATTGTGGGATCGTCGGTCGAAATTAAAACAATAATACCAGCTAATGTTTCGATACCGGCAACTCACGGCACTC
Organism: Andrena camellia; assembly: GCA_029448645.1. Lineage (NCBI taxonomy): Eukaryota > Metazoa > Arthropoda > Insecta > Hymenoptera > Andrenidae > Andrena > Andrena camellia. The sequence goes on from CM055680.1 coordinate 35,843,361, forward strand.
AACCTCCAAATACAGTAATTAAAAAGAAATTGAAGCTTCGTCGTTGCTTGAAGCAAACCATCAATTCCACCAGATAGATTACTACAATTTTCCATTAAAAAAGCGGGCTATTCAAGTCCCATGATACACTGCACGCAAACGATACCATCGACGGTGCAAAGTACCATGGAGATCGTTGGAAATCAAACGAAACGCGAGAACCAGGGAAAAATGATCCACATTGAATTGCTGGGAATCGGTGGGGGGGAAAAAACAGAGTTTCGAGTAACGAATGATATTTTTGCTTTTAATCAAAAGCAATCGAGAGGGTGCAAAGAGGGCAGGGGGGTGGGGGGTCAGAGTGGGGAGTGGCGTGCTGGAAATACGTTAATGAGGACAGGGGCTGCGATCTGCAGGATGCGAGCGACGGGACAAACGCGCGTTACAATTGTGACGCGAAAACAATCGTTACGCGTCGATTGGGCTGCGTGGTAGAATCGGTTGTAAACACGGGGCTGAATTAAATTGTGTAACGGCGACGATATTGGGAATTATCAGCTGCGCTGGCTGTCCGCTGCGACCGGTCGGTATCCAACTGCGGGATAAAAGTTGCAAGAGTGGACGTTTTTCGAGTCTATTTACGATCGCGCGTTCGTTTGATCGCATTATGCGATGTGGGCGCGAGTTAACGCGCTCTGTAGCAATATTTGCAGGTTGAAACGGTTTACAATTCGCGATGGACTGGTTTGCAAGTGGAAATGAATGGGGTATTCTTTTGCAAATTTCTGCGCGCGGAGAATGCTGCGTTAATCTGGTGACTGGGAAATATTAAATTTTCAGAATTTTTAGTTAATTAAAATGTTATGCTGTCCGATGAGTACGAACTTTTCATATTCCTGTGAATTGTCAATGGATGCACTGATGCGTCGTTATTGAGGAATGATTGATGTGGCAAAATTGCATGTAATTCTATAGTTGTTTGTACGCAGTTTTGTAGATATACAGAAAAAGATGCAACTTTTGTTTAAATTTCCCTTGTAAGGCAATAATCAAGAATCTTTCTTTAGTGTAAATATGGAAGCCTGTGTGTGTATTTTCGTATATTTCATCAAGCTTTCGCGCAGAGCAGCGTTTCACAATCAGCCGGAAGACCTCGGAAATGAAGCGTGAAACCCGTGTCTAAGGGCACGAGCGGAATTTCCACGGCAAGATATCGCCAAAGAACAGGATTCTCGACGGTTCCCTGCAGCTCCCTCGATTGCAACCTCTCCGGCGAGTACAGTTCGCCGGTAGAAAAGGCCGTGGAAAAGAAGCGCGTCCGAAAGAGATAAATAAACAAAACGGCGAACGGGAAAGAGCTGTGCAAAGCTTGCAGAAGGTCTTGGTACACGGCACGGTCGAGCTGCTCCTCGAGGGTGTCCTCGTTGCTTCGTTTTCGTTTAAAATTGATCGATTCTAATCTTGGAGAATCACGCGAGAAGAGCGGATTCCTGGAAGCTCCCAAGAATATCGTTCTTTAGGCATCGGGCACGAAGAACAAACAAGCACGAAAGAATATCCCACTAGCACACAAATTCGAATAAAAACCTCGCCTGATCTCGAGTTTCACGTAATCTACAGCAGCCGTTTGTTTTAAAGAAACGAGCAAACATGTGGGGAGATAGAAAATTACTGTTTGCGAGGAAGGTATACAGATTAACTGCTCTTTTACGTAGCATATTTTCATCCCCGTTGGAGTTCGCCAGCTGCAGCAGCGATGCAATGAATATCCCAAAATCTACGGCGTTACGGTAACAACGGGGCCGGGGAAAATATGGAATTAGACAATGTCAAACGACACCGGTGCTCGGACGGCGAGGGTGGAAAAAAATGACGTCGGAGGTTGGTCGTTGCGCGCGGAGCCCCGACGGAACTCGAAAACAGGAAGCCACCGGAGAATTATTTCGGGGGCGTGAGGGAAAAGCGTAATTACAACGAAAATTGCTTCCCCGATTTATATTCTCCGCCGACGGAACGGTGATGGCGGCGGGAAATGAAAAATGAAATCTCGACGGGCCAGCGAGGCGACGCGACGAGGGAGGCAGGATATCGTTGTCTCGAGCGAAAACAAGAGGGATCGGTGGTAGCAGGTGCTAGGGAAATTTCTTACGAGACACTACTTAACCCTTTATTACACTCACGCCTCTGTAGGAGCATTCTGTGCTTTCACTGTGAGGGCATTGTTTCGGGGATGGTTTGTGTTTTTGATTGGATGTTCTATTGGCAGTCGAATAGTCGGAAGATTCTTCGAGTGGAGTGAATGAAATTACTTGAATTAAATATATATTTGCGTTTATTGAGGAATGTGCACAGTAGGGGTGCAAGTGTTGTGGCTTGTTAGGAAGGGGTGTCGGGGAAATTGAATGGAAATGAGTGTCCTGCTGTGGAGAATCCTGCTAGAAGTTTTGATGGAATGAATTGGACGTGTGGAATCGGTATGAAGGTAGCTACGTGTTTGTCTTTTTCTGTAGAAGTCACAATAAAGTTTCAGATGAGAACAGAGATATGCGACAGATGGAGGTGTCATATCTTCCCGATTCATCAATACTGACGAGTGATCCACTACTCCCCAAATCCACCCCACTTTGAACTCCACCACACATCGCACAATCGTTAATCAACATTACTCCACACAGTAATGAATTCAGTCTAATTTCTCCCTGATATTGAAAAGTGACAGAATAAAGTGTCTTCTATAGTATTCCATATACACACAACAGACAATAGACTCACCGCTAAATAGATCCACGATGGAAAACTGCGATCACCAGCTGAATTCCCATCTAATCATCCCCCACCGTAATCACGGTAATTGTGATTGATGTTGATCCAGCATCACAGACAATAGAACAGCAATTACAATTACGTTAGAACGATGAATCCCACACGCCAGTAGGTAGGTACACACCAGCACGAGCGCTATCGAACCGATCTCGTGAACGATCGAAATGGAACTCCCACCACCTCGAAACCGAAAATCTCCGTTACCTTGGTTCCCCTTTTAACACACCTCGGGGGTGAGTAACGCCGTTGCTGGGGATGCAGATATTTTCGAGGCCAGGGTGTGCAGCTCGGCAACAGAGGTTATTTTCGAAACCACGCTGAAGTCTCCGCCATTCCGGGCTTTACGACGGAACGTTGCTGTGAAACGAGCGTATAAGAACGAGGAGTCTGGAAATTAATTGCCCTGGCCGCGAAAATGAAGCAAGTTGCGAACCCTCTGGTAACAATGCGACGTAATACGACTACAGTCCGTGCAAAATCAACTGATCACTCGATGCCACTTCCAGGAACCACCCCCCCCCCCGCCCCCTCCACAGGTATCAACAACTATGTACCTCGCCCTATTCTTCATTTCTTTCTTTCCAGTTTTACCTCTTTAGCAGTTCAACACATTTAGAGACACTTCACACTCGTCTCCGGCGCTAACTACGAAAAGCATATAGGTACTATTCGCAGTGCAACTATTTTCCTGAATTTTTTAAGAATTTCCCAGAAACACACGTGCCAAAGGAAGGCAGTGGATAACTATGGCAATTCAAATTGAGGTATTATCGGGAATATTCAGTGGATACTCTATTGAAAATGGAAATATGGAGTATTCCAGAATTCACGGAAGTATTGGGGAACTACGCGTGTCCTTTTTCTAATTTTAGTTAAAATTCATAGATGTCTGGTGTAGATTCACAGTCTTGTGAGTATTCTGAAGAGAGCCAGTTGATTTTCCTGCGCCTGTAGTCGCGCAGCAAACTCGGTCACCCTCCCCAGACACAATCTTCCCTCGTTCCTTGGACATTCTTTCGATATGCCCTTAAGCAGAGGCGAAGGGGCTGGGGGGAGGGACTGAACGAAGGTGGCGAAGTAATTTCATAATTCATAGAAGACAAGAAGTTTAATGAACGCCCGAACATATTTAACCGCGCAACGAAGGACGACGAGATGACTCTGAGCGAAGTTCGACCCGTAAAAACGCGGAAAATGCGAGACTCTGTACTACGTAGCCGGGCTTCCTAGTTCTATGGCTCGTAAAGTAGCTACCCTCATTGCGACCACCGCTGGGTTTCGTGGAAAATATTAGAAAGAAGCTTAACGCTTTCGTTCGCCCATTTTTAACGAGTTAGAGAGGATAGGGCCCTGATAATCACGATGTCGTAAAGTACTCCGAAGAGCAGTGGAGTACCAATATTGCGTGAAAGATATCTTAAGAAATATAAGAAGAGACTGTTAGCCTGGAGAACCTGTTTTGTAGAACTGTTGACGCAAATGTGGAGAGTTCAAGAAGAAACCCTCGCTGCTTATGAAATACCTAGTGCATCTTTTTTTATTAAAGTAATTCTGAAGGAATACAATTTATTCCACAAAATTATCTCCTTTTCGAACAAAGATGCACCCGTTCGATTGCTACTCACATTTCCTCAGTACCTCCACAATATCATCTACTTTCTACACATAATTACTGCCCTAATGAATTTTCCTCAGTGAATTTGATAAGTGAATAGGTATCGCAATTCAGTTTTGAAATCAAAATGGAAGAGGAAATGGTTGAAGTTATGAAGAATAAAACGCAGGTAGTATTTTTCTATAATCTTCTTTTCAATTTTTGTAGACTTACCAAAAATCTAAATTTCCATTTTGAAAGTCGATTTATCTTGAAATATAAGTAACACTTCTGGTTGTCCGTTACACTGGCAACATATCAATAGAGGCCAGGCATTTTTAATATTCCTCTGGCACGAAGCAAAAACACGAAACTACAGCGAAATATGCATACGCGAAGCACGTTTCATATATCAAAGTTTTCTATTGCCGTTGGAGGGCGCGTATGCGTGCTGGTATGTGTCGTAAATCGAACGGTGTTTACTAATTAAAATTATTTTATTAGCGGGAATAAGAGGATTCCAATAATTACAATTTTTACACGTCCCCCCTCCAAATGTCGCCCGTTGGGACGGCGAGTATTAATTAAAATTATTGTATTTGGCGCAATAATGCGGGAAGTATTAATTACTTTTTCGCGTACTCGACGGAAAGCTCTCGTTGGAATAATGCTCGGTAATTCAATTTATTTCACATTTATTATTACTCGCAACGAAGTACATTCGTAATAACCAGTGAGTTCCTACTGGACTCACTTAGTTTTCAGTTTTTATTTTCTAATTAAAGACGAAACGGCACTGCGATTTATCGGACGCGAAAAATGTGGAAGTTCGCAATCACTTCCTGTTCCACGTATTTCTATTGCCCGGTACCTACGTGTGAAAAATTTGGTGAATAGCAACTAAGTAGGTATACGAGATCATCTATCTACGTTTGACAGAATTTTGGAATTAATTTCAGAAAGAAGATTACTCTGCGGCAAAGGTTACTTCTCGAGAAAATCAGGAGTCACTGGAAGAATAAGAGCAATATTTTCGAAATTGTTAAAAATTGATTATTTTCCATGTTACTACCACAAACCTACGTGTTGGAGAATTATAGAAGAGATTTTACTCGGTCCAAAAACTATTATTTTTAAAATCACAGAAACATGAAGCACGATTACACATATCCCAGAAATATGCTGCAAACAAGATCAACGGTAAATTTTCCAAGTCGGGCACTCCTTTCTCCAGCTCTCTGTACCGGCAGCCAGGAAAGCCAATCTCGGCGCGAAATTCCGGAGAATATTGAAAACTGTCGGGCTTCTAAGTACGGGGGACTAGCATCCTCTCGTTCTGCGTATAACAAGCAGCGAAACCATGCACCTTTCACCATAAATGCCCCAAGGTTTTTCCCGTGGTGGAGACAAGGGGATAGTGGAATGGAGAAACAAGACGCGAGACCTCTCATCTTCCAACGAGCTTAGCATTTTTATCGTACCCGTGCTCGTTCGCCAACAGGAATTCGTGATATCGAAATAGATGGAGGGGGAGGGGGTGAGCTCCCAAGTTAACCATTCTGCGTGGATACACCTTTTATTCTTGTCTTCGAGATACCCGAAGTCCCCAGAGTGTTCAGACCGAGCGGATTTTTATTCTCTGGAAGGGAAGACGAAGCCTTCCTACGAGGCTTCCATTTTCATTTCTTCGGCAGGGAATTGATCGAATACATTGCAACGCGTATAAGCATTAATATTTACATATCGTTTGCACGTCGAGGATAGAAGAAAATTCGATCAGAAAGGGAATCCATTTTGAAGACGATTTTTACCAGATAGCTTCGACCTTCGATCTCTATCGATATTAATTATTATAATATAAGATACTATGTAAATCTTGAGTGCCGGAACTGTAAACACTGGGTGTGCCAATATGAAGTAATTGGTACGCAGAGTTTATTGGTGGTGTGCGAGAGATTCTGTTTTTAATATCTTTTTTTAAACAATTACTCAAGGAACAGAATTTTGCACGGAAGACAGTACAGATTCTCAGCTACCACCAACCATTGGCTTCATTTTAGAAAGCTTTGTCGAGTGAAGGTTTGTTTAGTTAGAAATTGAAATAGTATTACTGGATTCCGCTTAGAATTAATAAAGAACTTTTCACAGCGCAACAATCTTGGACACCCTCTTTGGACACGAATCGCTCAATGAATGTAACATTGTTCTTCGCTCCAATCGCTAAACACGCTGTAAATTCACGCACCCGTTGTTCATGAATACTATTCATGATAAGGTATTGTTACGAGGTCAGTGTGGCACCAGCATGCAGGCGCTGTCGAATGCAGACAATGTGAATTGTCCGTTGGCAATTATATAAACAACAAAACGATAGAGTGCAAGGGGTGCAGATGTGCGCGTTCACATGCTCGTTCCCTAATAAACTATTCATTTTCGCGCAAATGCCCGCTTCACCACATCAACTCTCGAATAGTTCCCTAATTTCCGAACAATCTAACGGTAAACTCCCCTAGACAGTTCTTGTAAGATGAAACTGCCGTTTGCAGCAGCCACTACACCTTCACTGCTGAGAATCAATGATGATCAAACACGATCCCTTTACCACAAAATTACAATTATAAACTACCTCCTATGTACACGCGTAACACTTCTCTGCCCCTCGACTAATATTTCGAATATGCATTCACTTTGACAGCGGTGATTTAAAAAAGATGGAAACATTTATTTACTATTTTTTCTAACCTGTACCTCTGCATAATAAATACATCTGAATTAGCCGAATTAATCATAAAACACTTCTCCAACTAGGCACTAAGATCTAAAATACCCTCCCACATGTTCTACCTTCAGCAGTCACTGTCCTCTTTCAAATCACCACTATCCTCTTCAATCGAACGCAACTGAAATACCAGTTACGTGGCACACAAATGTCACGTGCGAGAATGTCCCAAGATCCCCAAAGGGGACCAAGAGCATCGATAAGAACCGCGGAGCAGTTATCTAGCGGGACTCACACGGAGAAAAAGAAGTTCATTCGGGAAATGGCGCTGATACGCGTAAACTTCTCCGGAACGGTTCGCAAGTAACTGAACTTCGTTACACGCAGTTAGCCGCAACGGATACAATCCTCCTCCCTCGATATCCTGCGCTAAACACGTGCCACGAATGCGACTACGTGCGCAATGTCGCGGAACTTTAAGCACCAGGGCGGAAACTCTCGCCACTCCCGGGCATTTTCGAATGAAAACCTTCCCCAGCCCACCAGAAACGAAGTTCCCCTTTCAGGCGGGTCGTAAGCGAATTTTTTCCCCTGCCCCTTTCTTGCCGCGTTTACCGCTGATTGCCGGGCATTATCCGGCTTCTGCCCCCTTTTGTTTGCACCGTCGACACCGTACGGGCACACTTGGCCCGCGACCGTGGGGCAGTTTGCACGGAGACAACGTTAAAATCCGTGGAAATTCTCCGGCCCGCCATTAGCACGCGCCCGCGCGACCCCGAGCCGGCCGATAAAACGGGGGAGAACATTTGGAGGAACGGGCGAAATCTCGGATGAATTGAGACACAATTGGTCGGAGGGTGAACGAGTGAAAAGTGTGGAACGAATTTTGTCGATTGCCTGGCTGCTTCTCGAGATATACTTTGGCAAAGTTTAAGGGAGGAGCGATAGGTGTTCTCTGTTCAAGAAACTGTTTCCGCTTCATGTTTTTAATGTTATTATTATTAGAAAAAGCGAGGACTGAGGTACTTTTTCTTGTAGAATATAGTTTACCTGTGAGAAACGATGATGGTAATGAAACAGTACTATCGTAGGATGGTGTTAATGGAAAGCTAGTTGAAGCTTGCAGGAATCAGTGGTACGACTTAACGATTAGTCAGACACAGTGTTTGTTCGACTTGGTTCTGTTGTTTCATTATTATCTTGAATGATTATGGGATTTTTCAAGTGATAGGAGATTCACGAGGATATTGTAGAGATGGTTTTTGAATATTTTTTTATAGATTCTTAATGGAATTATCTTTGAAATAGCAAACAATCCTGACTATAACGATGGATGGCATATTGTAATAGAGTGATTGTATTATTCTTTCTAATTACCATTTTGTTGTGATTGAATGTGGAAGACAACGAAATTCTCTGATAAATCTACTGTTAACTTTGCCAACGTCAATGGACTTATTTTATAACATTTACTCTATTTACGCGCGCAAGTATTTTCCAAATGCTAATACTAAAACGAAATGAAGTGGAATAAATGTTTCCACTACTGTATGTATGAAAAGAAATCTCATTAGTGCCCTTACACAATTAAGACAGTTAAAAATATCACTTTCAAAGTTTCCTTTGACAACCACTGCATTTGAACGAGGGATCAGGATGAAGACGCGAGAAAGGCCTGTGTAAAAACGAAGTGGCCCACGTTTATGCAAACGCAGCTGTATATTGATTTACAGCCACCCCCGACCGTATTGAAATCGTGCTGACGTCGCTGCTCTGCAACGGGAAAACTTACCTTATGTCGTCGCGTCCAGGATGGCCGAAACTCCTGCAGGATGGCCAGGGCTCGTCGAATCGGAAGATCTGCGTCAGCTTCGCCTTGCTGGTTCGCGTGAGGTGCTCGGTTGCGTCAATTGTGCAACGATCGATCAAGAATCCCTGGCTGTCTCGAGAACGCCGAAGGGAGGCACTTATCATACTAAACGGAAGGTGCTTTGTTAATATCATTAAGGTTACGATAATATCTGGCTATTTTGCAAAAATAACGTCTACGTTCATGATGGAATGAAATTCAAACGTTTCTCTGCAAAATATACTGGTAATTAATTTGCAACGGGGGTTGTGTTACATTTTACAACGGGGTTGATCGAGCGTGAGAGCTATCTGTGTTTAGGTCAGATTGTAATTTTAATCATTACTACGTTAATAAATTTAAAGAAATTCAAACTCTTTTTGATGCATTAGCACGGTATTAAATTTTAATTAAACGTGAATTTAGGTTGAAGTGGAATATAGTAATTAAAATCACCACTGAACAATGAATATATTATAGCAAAATGAACAGTATCCACAACTATTTATAGCGTGTAACATAAACCAGAAGAAACTTTAAAACCGCCACATTCGCGGGCCAATTACGTCTTATTACACAATGCAAGCTGTAAATCTTCGCTACACAGTACACTGGTTGCTGATTTACAGGAACAATCCCCGAAGTAAGTAATTTGATGAAAACTGAGAAGGAAACGTTCCAAACATTCCCACGACGCGATGGAGATAAATTCCTCGTGCGCCGTTCGTAATGACATTCCTAAACAGATGTTAGTTTCGAGTTTACCTGCGCTCGCGCGCAGAGAGCCGCAGCGACGAGGGGAAATTAGCAACAGACACGGGAACCGCCCTCGATCGAAGCAAAATTTCATCCACTTCAGAAGAACGTTTCTTCGTTCGTGCGATGGAATTCGTTTGTCGGTCGACGCTGCACAGACCGCCTGACAAATTGCGCTGAAATTAGGGAAGACAAAGGCAAAGCAGCTCTAATTGATGATATCTCATTGGGCCGAACGCTGGATGCAATTACACGGGGTACGAGCGGCTGCTCATTTTCTTTTCCATTAATACACTTCTTCGGCGATGGGTACCGGCCAAGCCCAAATTCAATTCCCCGCGGCAGCGATACAACTTTGATCAAGCGGAATAATGTCTGTCTGTGGCAGAACCAGCCACGAGTAAGAGCTGATAGATTTGTTCCCTGTTGAAAGCACTACCTTCTGGCTTGCATACGTTCTTTGAGTTGAAAGACCGCGCTCTGGTCACCCCAATCGTTTCAAACACGGCTCCAAGATGGGGGATGTTAATTAATAAATCGGCTGGGTCAGTGGCTGCGGCGGCATTAATTTCGGAACTCTGAAATTGGCCATTCATGGGGGACCTTTTGTTTTTTCTCAGCTATTCCAATGGGTACTTGTTTCTTCAACGCATTCTGTGCTACGGTGGTATTTTCACATTTCTGATATTTAATTATAGATAAATAATACTAGTGCTATATTTTCATAATTTCAGCTCTTTTTCTTCTATTGCTATACTTTTTTTCCTTCGCTTCCGATTAATATCGTGAGCATTTCTTTAAGTGCATCGGGGTTCAGTAGTAAGTGGAATGTTCGTGACAGAAGGCTTTAATATAGAATATTTATATTAAATTGAGAAGAAACATATTAACATTTCCATAACAGTCGTTCTAAATCGTCAGATTTAGGGACGAAATTGATGCTCAAGTTTCTTGCACCATACATACAATACTCTCTTTGGTTAAGATTGCAAGTATGAAATTGTGGCTTTTAGAAGCCGAATTGGACCTAGAGGAGTAACGAACGTCCGTGACAAGAACACAAGCGTCGAAAGGCAGTTTGTACGCCGGACAAAGCGGACTGGCAAAGACGAGGAAGGTGAAGTTATGTTACACGTCCAATCCTTTGAGAGAGAGTCTAAAGGGCGAGTGCCCTGTCTGATCGATCGAATCCCAGGGACCTTCTGCGACAATGGACCCACGGTCGATTGAAACCAAGGATCGACACGTGAGTTACCAGCCATGGAATCGAGCAGCCGTAAGGAGGCGATAATTCTCCCTATCGTCGGAGAAAATAAAGACCTCGTGGGTTTCCCCTGGCAAGATTTTGATTAACGAGAACTGTGCACGCGAGCTTGCACTCGTTGGTACTTTTCTGAGGTCTGCTTCTCGCTTGCTTTACTCTGAGCCGCGAATCTAGTGCCCAAAGAGCTATGCTTTGTAAACCACAAAAAATGCTTGCTTAAGTATTTTCTACTAATTAGTGATTGCCACATGGGCGAGTCACTTGTTTGATTCCATTTTATGTTTGAAATAGGAAGAAATGCAAAGACTCCGTACCACGGTATTTTTTTACTTCTTTGTGACGTGAGATACGTTATAATGAAATATCCTCAAAATACAAAAAAGCTGATAGCTTCAAAGTCCTGGAAAGTAACGTTTCACGGGTGGAGATTTTTTAGCATGATTTGAACGGTGCTTCGATATCAATTGGAAATTCACCGGAAAATTTGCCAACACCTAGGGGACGTGTTTTGATTACGCGACGCAAACACTTGGCGATGAAACGCTCGGTGCGTAAACGTTTGCCATCGCCGGCGTTGTATGAGCTTCAAAACATACAATGGCGATAGTAGTTCGTGTCACTTCGACCGCGAGATGCCTGTTGAATTTCAATTAATCGTGATTTCGTTACAGTGCTTTCCACCTGCTGTGGAAGGTAACAGGACATTATAATCTATCTTTATGATCGAATAAAATAAGAAGCTTCAGGAATTTTCATTGAATTGTAAAGATTAACTGGTGACTAGTATTTGTAGGTGTACCTGATAATAAGAAACCAGATATTCTGAGTGACTAGGAAGGAGCAACTGACGATTCAAATTTTTAGGTATCCAGGTATCAGGTATTTAGATATTTTACTGAACATAAAACTGAGGCGGTAGAGGTGCATAAAAAGTGTATCAGAAGTGCAGCAATTCGAGCCCAATTCACTCTCAATAGCGATGCATCGATACTGTCGGTGAGCTCGCCAGGAAAGTGGCTTCAATCTTCGTCGAAGCGAATGGGATTCACGGTTGATTCGCAAACAAGATCCCATCGCGTTTTAAACAGTCAAACAGAGTAAAGTGGCTGGGCAGCTGATTTATTGTCGGGATTCTCTGCCCTCGTTCCAGGGATTTCGATGGTCTTTTGCGAGGCTTTCACGTGGGCGTCCACGTTCGTGCATTAATTAGCTACTAGTCCATTGAATTTTATCGAAATTACTGGTAAAATTGCGAGAATATCGTACGGCACTCACCATTCCTTTAAAATGTTCCTTTCTAGTTTCTACCATTTATCTTCTTTTCGCATTCGGAGACCATTCTCAGATGACATCAATCAATTAATGATTAAGCTGATTTAAAGCAATGGATGGTTAAAAAGCGCTTTATTTCACTGATGGAGTAACAAATTATATTCTAATGGTTCCATAAAATGTGTATACTGCAGCGTTCTTTAATTACTTGCCAATCCATCAAGAGGAAATAAATATTCCTGTTCACTTATGAAACCAAGGCATTTTGAATGTTTGATTATTTCGAAGTACGAGTACATATTAATAGCACACTGTTAGTATAACTCCAGAAACGCTGCATCCGGTTTATTCGATAATGTCTATTGACAGAAGCTAAACGCCTCGTGACTCTGTCGATAGACGTTATCGATTAAATCAGAGACTCGACGTTCGTGTGCAACGTGTGCAGCTTGCATCAAATTTGTATCTGATTATGTGCAAATAACGGGGCTATTATCTGGAGAAAACACATATTTTGGGATGAAATGGCTGTTTGCCGTAGCTTCCGCTTTAGTTATTTTAAAATCATGCCTGTTTACCATTTCGAAGGGAACGTTGACCCAGTTTCTCGTTTGGTTAGCAAACTCGTGCCTCGATACATTCGTTCGTGGAACGAAGATTAATGGGTAGATAGTCGCTAAAGGAAGCGATAATTTTCAGACACTGGAGCAAAAGAAGGAAAAAAGAAGCTCCCCCTCGGCTCCTGATGGGTTCCATAGTAGAATTCTTTATCCTTCTACCGCCATTCGAAAGCCAATCGATTTATGCCCCGCAGAATTCCACTTAATCCTTCCCAGTCCCCTGTATAACGAATAAATAGCATCGAGCGATTAAGCACGTCGGAAAGATAGCAGCCCTCGTATTAATTCCCAGCCAAAGCCTCCATAACGGTTAATCTGATTTATTGATAAAGTTGCCATCTCACGGAGGGAGGCTTAAAATCTCGGTTCAGCTAACTTTCTTTAGTTCTCGAATAAGAGAATAAGTTCTCGAATAAATATATTTTATTTTTTACAAAGTAAATGGTAGCTCCAGACCTTAGACTCTCGGGCAAATACGAGAAGAGACCGTCGGAGGAACATCTTTTTTCAGATGAGCCTATGGAGGAGATGAAGAAAAGCGATAAAAACGACGACGTTGATGGAGGCTGAAGTCACGACCCAGAATGATAGAGTTAAATTAAGGATGCAAGGGGCGACAGAATGAGGGTACAGCAGCTCATTGCGAGCATTATTTTAGAAATAGGATTCGAAATGGGACAGTGGCGGAGAAAAATCGAAGAACGTACGATTTTAAGCTGAAACGATGAAAAGTTATAATACAAACTATTGATGTTAAGTGATCTACTAATAACTTTTTTATACTGTACCCATTTCCTTACACTCCCCTTAAAATTTGTAAATTAAAATACTCGTGAAATTATAAGAATTAGTAGGTATTGAAATTATTACTAAAGGAAACGACACTTTGAATTAGAAATTCCCTTCTATTCCGAAATAGAACACAGGATAATAGGAAGTGAGAGGAGGGCCATTTCGGTAGCCGAGTTTTCGACTAAAAAAAGAAATGTGGAATTATCCATGTGAGATACCAAAGTACTCATAAGAATGTTACAAATAGTAATCCCGGAAAATTGTAGGTGACCCATTTTCCTCCCCAAAAAACCTTCTATCCTAAATGAAACTAAAACGAAATTCAAGCAGTCCATGTGAACAGTATCGTTGAATTTTACAACAGCAAACCACGGGGGAATTATTATCCGGGTGTTAAATATTGTTAAAAATTTAAACCTTCATGAAATCCTTACCTTCCCCCATTTCAGTACCTCCCATAAAACCCTCCAAAGCCGAACAACGCCGCCACGATCCCACACTGTGAAACATAACACCGAAAAACACGAGTGAAATAAGGTGTGCGTGATTTTTTGGTAGGTCAAAACGAAATTCAGCGATGTATGAATGTCAGTCGACAATATAGTATGTACAGTATTCTTTATTACGGTAAGTGAACAAAGTATGACAGCTTACAACATCTTGCACGAAGTTGCGTATTATTCAGCTTTCGTATTACATCATTACGTGTAACATTAACCTCTTAATTAATACTTAACGCGGTTAAGTGTCCCCTATCATCCACAGATTCACGTCTCTTCTTGTTTAACGTTGTTCATTATACGTGTACCTTACGAGCTACTCTATACACTATATGTATACCTTAAGCCGCGCTCCCACGCGTGCAACTCGCAACACAGAACACACTTGAAGAAATAAATTAATCGACCTCAGCTTAATTAGACCCGAATGAGTCTGAATATCACAAAATTTATTTCCAGTTAATCGGCCCAATGTTTATTCAACACAAACTTTATTTATCTTCAGACAATTCAAGAGAAGAGCTGCTCCAACAAGTTCCAGAAAAAATTCAAGTGAGTCTAAGCGATTTGACGATTTTTGGACCACCCGAATTGTGTCGATATACTTAACTACCGAGCATTTGGTTGGGTTTACTGATACTAGGTTTCCTTCAATCCGAGAGTGCGATTCATTCGAATATTTGAAACACTCAAGAAGCTTTATTAGAAAAATTACTTTCTAAAATTAGCGAGCACTTAAAACTCATGACAAGTGTATGCCGAGCCAGCATCGCACACGTGCGGACGTGGCTTTACGCTCAGCTCTCGTTCCAAACTCGTCACCACGTACATATATATTTTTCTCTCTCTCTCTCTCTCTCTCCTCCATTCTCCTTTTAAATACGACTTTGAAAAGTCGATGACTACTCACTATTCCATTCACACTTTGCCTACACTTTCCTCTCTCTCGTGCCTCTCACACGCAGATCCCAATTACAGTTATCGATCGAAACACCGTGAAGTGCGATGAAAAATATCACCCTCTCGAGGATACCGAATAGCAAATAAACTCTACAAGGATGTTGGATACGCGTCGACCTATGCAACGATCTCGCACTAGACGATGTGACTAACATGCCACTCCAAAATTCATATTTCTCAGCATTCGGTGAGTGCTTATGAATGCATCGCAATTTAAAATATACAATGTCCCTCTGACCGAGAAACAACTCTGATCTGTTCAACGATTGTAATTTTAGGGGTTACGTTAATCGATGGTTCGCCGACGAGATGTCGGGATTAAAATTCCTATTGGCTAGTAATTGTCCATTTGGATATGTAGAGGGCTGGAATTATTTACAGTTCCCTCCGGGATTATCTAATCGCTTTAGTTTGTTAAAAAGGGGTTGTTTTACTTGGGCGTTTAAAATACACGCATCCATAAGCACTCGGGGGGTGTGTTGCGCTCCAGACTGTTGTCAAGGTTAAGTGGCGAACATCACGAAGAAATTGTACAACGTCGTGTACTCTTCTTCGGTATACACTGACTATATTACGTGGAGCTTACATCGGTAAACACGTTTCAGAGAGAGGTACCACTTATGTTTATACAGTTTAGTCCCACGTTTAGGCGACACACGAGCCCACCAATAAAAATAATTAATTTGTGTATACATCTTCTGCTTTGATCGGAGGAAAAGAATGAAGAAAGTAACAGGGCGAAATGATTGTTTATAGTTCTCTGTTATGAATGAATCTAGACACCGAAATTTGAAAAGATCGGGTTAAATTGAATCGAGTAGCGGAAAATGACGTAAGCAGACTGAAATATTGAGGAATGCAATTTGTAATTTTAGAGAAATATTTAGCAAAGTAGCAGAAAGAGTTAATTCTGTTTAAAAAAAAGACTTTTATATGACGCAACTAGCACCACGCTATATACTTGTATCGAAACTCAGAAAATTGTAATCCTTTTCAACAAATAAAGACTCTGAATTCTTGATCACTGGCTGACTAGATTATAACTTCAATAAAACGGTAATAAAATGAGTATGTGTAGAAATACATCAGACAAATTACTGGATGAGCAAGGAAACTCAAGATCGTGGAACTCATTACTTAAAAAATGTTACTCCCTCCTAGTGCAAGACCTGTGTAGCAAACGAAACCTTACAATCTTCACAACTACAGTTCAAACTAATTACTTCTGCGGAAACACGAAAACATTAAAAAAATCGCATCGTAACACAGAATTCTTTTAATTACTCACGAAACCAATATTACGATTCACAACTCGACCCTCTGAAACTTTAAACATCATTGCAAACAACCACACTAGGTAATTCAATACACCGCGGTAACAAAAATATTGCAAAAATAACTCAGACCAACCTTTACGAAAATCGTGTAACAAAACGAAACACTCAAGTGTAGAAACTACCGAAAAAAATCGTCAGTAGAATCTTCCAAAACTTTTAACAGAGAGGAGCAGACGAATATAGCGAACAATTCAAAGAATCTAAACACAGCTTCCCAGATCTTCATCCGCTTGATTGTAACACGGACTACTGTCGTGTTAATGATTTTTATTGAAGGCTCGCAGGCGACGGGAATGAAACGGCGATGAATACACCACCGAGATACACCCGACCGAGGTTCACCTACGAGTTTTCGGTTACACATGTATGTACACACTGCATGCACGTCTATATAGACACCCTTATCGTTTACAAATATCAAAAGGATTCGCCTGATTCTCCAGATCGCGCGGGGCATCTCGATTCATCCCCCAGCGCTTCCTGGAGCCATCCCCCTCGCCGTAGCTCGCCTTTAGACGACCCAGGGCTCGCTTCGACCACCCGAGACAACGGTTCAAAGGCGAGCTACGAGCGTGTTCGCAAAAAAATAGAGTAGATTTCCGGGGGCCACGTTGTCGAAAGTGATTATCGAGCAAAGGGAAAGTTTCTTCTTGGTCACCGAGGCAGTCGCGACGGGGGAAAATAGTCAAGTGGTAGAAGAAAATAATATGTAGACGTAATTAACACGTTAGACTTGAACGGAGTTTAAGTAAATAATAGGATAGAAAGAGAAATAATGGGCAGTAATTGGCAATAAAACTGGTTGACAGAGGAGGAATTATTAATGGAGGACGTTCAGTAACTGTTTTGTAAAATAGAACAGGTTCGATAGTAGTTTCTCGATGAAAGGTAGAGTAAAAAGCAGATGCCTTGGAACGAGGACAAGTATGATAAAAGCAGGATGTAGAAACGAAATTGAAGTGTCAGTTCTATCTTGCCGTTTCGGTAGGTTTCTACCCAAATCCACCGCAATTCAATAAAATAATGTATTAATCTCAACAGATTTTCGAAGCGAAATTTCTCGAGCACGAAACTCATCAGCCACTCGATTGCACCTACCTCCTCGTATAACTTCCGGCGTCAAACAAAACAAGTGAAATATCGTTCCGAGCAACTCGGCCCGCTCCGTAGCCGAAGTGTTACCGGAACAATACTTCGCTAATAGCCGCAATTTCCGCCAAAATCAGACGTAATCGAAGAAGTCATAAATCGACTAAAACTAAGCGACGTAGCTCATGCATGCCATAAAAATACACATAACACAATTTCACAAAACCATTGAAAACCCACGCAAGCACAACGCGACTGAACTTCGTCACCGAAGTCTCCGGTCGCTCCAAATTTTCCCCAGAAAACGCATTTCCCTTTGTTCATCGATGGACCTGCAACGTACGCGTCGTTATTCGATTCGAGGGCAACGATCGACGCGTACACAGGGGTCCCTTTAACGCGGCTGTGATTCACGGGCGGCCATGAATTCTATGTAATTTCTGAAAATGATCTCGTACCTTCTGCAGCTGCCGATACTCGCCCGTACTTGGCCGTGGATACCGCGCGGTGCGGTTCAAGATCGACCAGTCGGCGGGCCTGGACACGTCGATGGTCGTTGTCACTACCCGTGATGGTAGTAGATCTTGCCCTGGCAGTTGCAGGTGGCACCGCAGAACTTTCGCCGTTCCCTGCCCTCTTCGGTGTTCGTCTCGCAGACCCAGGCTCGAAACGTCCTCACCAGTTCGGCGCAATTCGACCACAGATCGGTGTAGTAGCAGGCGTTCGTGCAGAGCTTGTTGCGCGTGCAATGGTCCTTGCACGTGCCGCAGGGCTTGCCGGCCACGTACGGACGGCCCAGTCGACCTTTGTAATTGCCGCTGCAACAGAGAAATGACGGATCAGTGGGGGGATACCGTTTGAGGGACACCTTTGGAGACGTTTGCTGAGATGGGATAATTTTCACCACGAAAATACATAGGTTTTAAAAGAAATTGTGCAACAGGCAGTATTCTCGGACAAACTCAGCATCTTAAAGTAGGCAATCGAAGCAATCCGAGGCACTTTATCCGAGGATGATACCTGCTATGCGATAGATGCTGGAAGACTTCGTTTTAAAATCTAGCTTTCTAGTCAAAGTTACGCCATTTCACGGTATTGTAAAGAGAAGCGTAAAGACTAAAGAGGCACTCGACGAGGTTTTCAGTGGTGCGTAGAGCAGAGTTCTTGAAAGTATTTTTGGTGGAATGGATGTGGTGAAGTGGTGTAGGGGTGCGAAGTGCTATCCTTGAATGAGGCTGGGGCTTTGAAGTACTAATGTTCAAAGGGGATAGTAGGAGTGTACCTGAGTTGTAAACAACGGGCAGCCAAGAGTGCTATCATCTATTACTCCTGCTGGTAACCTGCAGCCACCTCCTTAAGGAGGTCAGGATTCTATTGTGCTAGAATTAGCGTTTAGAAATTCCTGAGTTTTCGTGCCTAAGCGTGTTACCATCTTCGCTTATCACTTTTACACCAATCGAATTTAAAAGTACAGTGCTACTGAGGCACTCAAATAGCGTCAAACTCGGGGTACTTAACCTACCACAAAAATAAACTCACAGGTAGCTCAGAAACTGAATACCACGCCAAGCAGAACACGCTGGTTATCCCAGAAGAGTAATTATCACCGTTCGTGAAAATTACTAGCACGATCCACCACCAAAATGAATAATCATCGTTACAAAGTGCCTGCAGGAGCTCCAGCCACCGTTATCTACAATCACGACAAGTCGTTCCGTGCTCGAAAAACGTGAGAAAAAGACGCTACCAAGCTCGTTCATTCATTCCTCTTAATTTGAGGACGATTTACCGCGAGTCCTCCCCTTCCACTAATAACCTCCTATTCATCTGCCTTCGTTCCTTCTCAATCTTCCCTACAACTCCCAGTCAATTAAGCTGCGCGGGCTACGTTTTACGATTCAGCCTGGAAATGTCGTCTAACTTTTACCGATCTCTCGGCGCTCCAGTTTCCACCCCCGCAGCGACCCTCCCCCTAAACCCATCGACAAAGTACTCGGGAACTACCTTAAGCCAATTTCCAAACGGGCCGGCTCGCAGCTACAATTAATTTACATTTAGAGTATTTTTCGCGGATCCCGGCCGCGGTTCTGGCCGCAATCATCGCGCTGCGTTTTGAATTCAAATGGCTCGACCGCGGGTATATTTGCGAAATTAATTACGAGATTGTGCCGGGCAGGCCGCGGGGGGGGGGGGGGGTGTGGGAACGGAAGGAAAAAATATGGCTGAACAACGCAGCGTGACGTGGTTTATTTATTATTCACCGCGGAGAGATCGTGATTCGAATGGCAGGATTGTACACCGCGATGAAAGAAGCACTTCTCGTGGTAAAATGTTTCTTATTGCATCGGTTAAAAGAGTGGAAAGATGAAAACAAACGTTCGTTCTTGTTATTTATAGTTTCTGTGGTACTTTCACTCTGGAGGAGTGAATTATGTCAGTCGAAACAGTTCGCGAAGTTACAATAGATTTTCATTAGATGGATATGTCAATTTTTATGCAATAAAAAGACAGGGAAATAGCATTGTTATTTTTAGATAGATATTGGCATTTCAGTGTCTATGATGCGAAGGAATGGAGGAAGTAAATATTAAAGTGAAGTATTCGAGTGAATTCAATGGTCTTCTATCAAGAAGATTGAAGTGTTTGAACGATGGGCCACGTGAATTGTTAATACTAAGGGCAGGAGAATTTTCAGATATTTAAAATTACATTTCTTATTCCTCGGGCCGGTGGCTTTGAAACTATTCTTTGAATGTTTCCAAGGATATCGTGATCGAAACAGAAATGTAACTTAGAAGACAAGAACATGAAATTGCTAGGAAGGGGCTTCTACAAAGTGAAGCAGCTTCGAGCGATAGGAATCATAATTAAACTCCAGTATCGTGCGGACTGATCACCAAGAGACTCGCAGTTGGTAGTCAAAGGATAGCTGCATTCATGGAATGCCAGAGGTTGCACGCATTTTCCACGCAAAGTGTGTCAAACGTCGAGCGAAGTCGTGGAAACGTGATTCGTTGGTCGACGAATAACATTCACCCCTCCTGGTGATGCGTTTCAGAAGAACGCGCGAACCTCCACCTATCGCAAAACGACCTATTTTTTATGCGTCCCGCATCGCCAGATCGGAGATGGAAATCGATAATTTAATTAAAAGTGTCTTCGCAACCAATTACCCCAGAATTTCCTGCAAGCGTGACTTCCCTATACTACGAGATTTGTATAGAATATGCAGAATATGTGGAACATAGAAACAGGAATATAATAACATAAAATAATTATCACACATAGTTGTATTAAATTGACATAATTTCTATTCCCAGTTAACTGAAAAAGAAATGAAGGACAGAGGAATCTTCATAATTCTATTCCTCCTTCAATCCTCTTCCGCACCATTAATTCGCCGACAAGGGTGCAAAAACACACACAAGAGTGTGCATTACTCGCACTCAATCTCATTAAGGAAACAGAGAACTTTCGTCCCTCCATTTTTATCTCCTCGCGGTGAACTCGCCCAAAACTCGAGGGACACGCTTCCCAACGATTAAGGCTGGTGATATATCAGCATCGATCCTGTGAGCACGCCAGAGATCGCGTAACACAATAAATATCCCCGCGAAATAGTCTGACGTACGAGTTTCCGCGCGATTCATGGAAGCGACCATACGATTTTATGGGACAGCAGTCGCCTTCCTTCCCCCGCCAGGCCAACTATCAAATCCATTCGAAAGGACACCATTGTCCTGTGACTGATATTCCCGACGACTTGTTCCGCTCTTTTATCAGCAGCCACCTCCTATTTCTTCTCCATTTCATGTTTTCTCCTTCCTCGTTCCGTTCCTTTCCTCCTTCTCCCTGCATTCGAAAGACATTTTTCATCTTCTGTCTTCATTTTTATTTACTATGTACTAATCACTAGATTCCCTTCTCTTGCTCCTTTCATCCTCGATTCTCGCTGACCAACTTTCTTCATATTTGCATGCATCGTCACCGTTCCGTCCCCTTTTTCTACGCTATAAAACCCTCGTCTATCTATTCCACACGAATTATACCTCTCCGTTTGTTCCTTGTTTCATCTTCCTGCCTGACTGACTCCAATCCCCTCCTCCCCCCTGCAATTTTGCTGTCCCCCCTTTTTAATACTGTAATGCCCTACGTGTTCTACGCTTCGTTCACCCATGGATATACTACAAACGCTGGCGATTCTTTTCCCAGCGCTTTGGAAAACGTACCTCTGTTACTTCTCCCTAACAGTACGTTTTTTCACGAAGCTTCTCTGCTCCTCCTGTTTTTATTACCAATCTGTTCATCCTCGTGGCACGCTTCGTTTCATCGGAACGTTCGGTTTTCCAATTCTCCTCCATTATTCGGATTGTATTTCAAAGAGCGCTTTCGAGATTTATTATGAACGTGAAAGCAGCAAATCCCGTTTTTGCCTGTGGAACGTTTCGAGAAGCATTACCCCCGGTAATACAGTATTAATTTATCGACACTTGATCCCCAGGTTTCGAATATGAGATCACTTACTTTTTCACTGGGGAATAAAGGGGACTTTTATATTATCTAAAATATTATTGTAGCTGGTACAAATTGTTGGAATAAATTACTTTATATGAAGCAAATACCTCGCTGCTCATCGCCATCTTTGTAACATAAACATGATTACACCTTCCATCCCCCCCAGATTTTCATTTTTAATTCCCTCTGTCTACCTTAATTTCCCTATAATTCCATTTCTCCAGATCTGTCGTCCTTGCCCCTATTTATCTTCCCTCCAACGCGAGCGCGTAATATTTCGTCGACGCGATACCCGCAGCGAAAAAGACGAACGAAGAGAATTTAAATTACGCGCCCACGCCCCCCCCCCATCCCTATTTTCCGCGTCGAGAGCCGTCATAAATTTGTCTCGCGGCCGCAATTTTCCGGATTATGCCCGTGGCCTTCCGGTTCGCGCACGCCAGTCCAGCAAACTTTTCGATTACAATGAGCCACTTGCGTGAACTCCCACCAGACAAACGCGACGATTTCGAGGGGCAACAGTTTCCACTCCCTGTGGTCAATGAGATCGATAGAAAATGGAGACGAGAAATCCTCGGGGAACACCCTGGTGATTTCAATGAGTGGCGCTCGAATTAGATCGTCGTTCCAAGTATTTTATTCGGAGATAAAAATGGTACTAACGGCCCTCGAAGAATTCCAGGAATGCTCCGATCGATGAGAATGTTAAACACGTTCCGGAGAATTTTTATAATTGAACATTCACGAAGGCTGAGACATCCAAGTATTGGAGACTCCTGGAACGTTCTCGTCCACGGGTATCTGAATTAGGTGAACGTTTCTATTGAAATATCGATCATGGAGGGTTTAAGTAATTTTCTAGTTCGCTGGAATGTGAAAAGATATTGTTTTAACAGGTAACTAAAAAAGAACGGTGACTCATCCTCACGTGGAATCCACAAGTTATCAACTCAATTTCTATAACTAGTTAAACATCGTATGGAATCGATACTCTTGTGGCACGAATACAAGTGGCTCTAATACCATCAATCCAATATCTCCCCTTTCCTGGACAGCGAACGCTGAGAGTTAGCCAAATTCAAAGGGAAGTGGCGGGAATGCCGCGAACGAAATATTAATTTATTTCAAAAGTCTTTTCGTATTTTTATTTGAATTTTATTACGAAGAGAAACATACAACGGAACAAGTTTAATCATGACTGTGATCTCCCACTTTTTCAATGACCCCTTGACATCATTTTACTAACTGGTCGGTGCCTCGTTGAAAAAATTCAATAGGTTTTGAGTTAAAAAATGCACTGCCTGCAGTTTCTATTACTCCTATGTGTATTAATATTTTCCACCAATAAGCAAACGAAACAAAATAAATACAGTTTATTAACGAAAAAGGAGGCCAACGTCGGAATGGCTTGTGCAGAAAACAAACGCATAGAAAGTCACAACCGCGTCCTACGAAACACGCAAAGACTTTTGAAACGACCTGATAAAATCCGAAGCAGCCAAGCCGCGAAACCACCGAAAATAACAGAAGCTTGGAAAATGAGAGTGCGCGTTACCCCGGCTGTGCACGCATAAAAGAACAACCACTGGAGCCTCGAAGGGAATATGTACATACAAGGTGCTTCAACTTCTCATAGACGCGCGTATTGTTGCCCCGCAGTCGGCATTGTATCGCGTTTGCTTTAGCTGTTCGCTTTATGCACGCTTTTCGTTCGCTGACAAGTGGTTCTCCTGCAGCCGGAGCGTGGAACGTGGAAACGTATCGGACGGCTTGCCATTCTACCGAAATTTAATAGAACGACGCGATTAGTTTCCATTTCGACGCCGGTGAAATCAACGAGGACTCGCAAGCCGCGAATATACACAATTTTTTATAATCTTCAGAGGGTTCGGTTTCGGTAGCAACATTCGGGGTAACGGTAGGATTAATCTGAAAATGGGTGTGCATGTACCTCGAAGGTAGGTATGTGTAATCGACGTTCAAAGAGATTTCAATGATATTTAGAGATTTCCATTTCCACAGAAAATGTTTTATATAATAGAACTCGGAATGGCGAGCAACATTGGAAGGGAGATGTGAAATTACTGTCTATTATGAATTGTATATGTTGAAGGAATTAGAGCTCACGTTGAGCTGTGATATGAGATATTCTAACGCAACATAGTCAGGAAGTTAATACACAGATTAATATTTCCATCAAATGCCTTTATATCCACGTCTACGAACAGAACTTCAAACCCAGGAAGCGCTTTCTCCATCACCCAGTGGGTGTCTGACCAATCGTTGAATATTCTACTGCCTAGCCACTCGGAACAGCATGATTTACCCTTTGCACTTCAAGCTTGCCAACCAGGCACGCTAAAGTCTGCATGAACATCACATACTGACTTCCTTAGACACTTTAAATATGGAATGACTTCGTAATTCGAGGAATTAGATGAATCGCTAGTGACTAGAGTGAGTCTGCTGTATTACTTCATATTGCAAAATCCTGCATTCAATTCGTCGGTCAAAGATTATCTCTAATCCATCGATCAGCGAGTAAGTTGGAGCGTAAAAGGTTATGCCTGCCCTTCAACAGGAACAACAGACTCCACTGAGCAATTTTTGCCCCTGGAAAGCGCACAACTGTTATTCCATGAAACGCGCCTCACCTTTCAATTGCAACGTAATCTTGTAAAAGCTCGCATCGCGATTGTTATTCCCCCAGCGAGCCACTTTCGCAGCGGAGATCTCGCGGCGCATCCCGGCACTGGCGTGAAATGAAGTTTCCCTCCGTGGGGCGCAACAAACACCGATATAATGGAGCGAAGCAAAACGTGGGTGAAAAAATGGGGGGGGGGGGGAAGCTGGCGTTCCCTGAGTTTTCTGGCCGACACGTTGCTGCTAGATCGTGCGATATTTCTTCTGCGAGGAGAAATGCACTCACCTTGGGGCGTAGTTGCAGACGTACATGAAGAAATCCTTGCCGAGAGGACCTTTGCCACCGGTGCAGTGGCTCACACCGCAGCCGACCAAGTGCGTCGATGCCCACGCGATTTGAGTGTAATGGCCGATCTCGTGCAAATCATTTGTCTCGTCGTCCCCGAAGTTGTAGTCCTTGTACTCCATAAACCACATTCTGACGGGGAAGTTCCTGGAAGAAGGGATACGCGAGGTTAAATGGGAAAATTCCGTGTTGCACGATTGTTGTGTTTGCGATGGAATTTTTGCACTTGGAATATGGAGCAAGATGAAAGATTTGGTGTTTGGTGAAACCTAGGAAAAGTGAGCCTAGGACACGGGTTGTTATATTATTTGGAACGAGTGAAATGATCACTGAAACTACCCTTCATTTCATGTGGACCACATCATATTTTAATTTCATCAAAATCCCTATCCATTAAAAATCTACGCCACATAAGAACTTTTGTCACATAGTGCAAAAGAAACACAAATGTTCTAAGTATAAATTAGGCCCTCCTCTGAAATTCTACTTCGTGCTTTGGAATACCCAGGACATATCACAAGAGATAATGCCGAGAAGAGAAACCATTTCATTCGGAACAATCGAATCAGATCAATTAAAAACTGGCATAGACTTACTCGCACAGTTCCAGCTGAATTGGTTCTAGCAAAGGAAGCCGTGGAAATAGCATCGGCGACAATTGTTTCATGAATGTCAACAGGTGGGTCCCTGAGGAGACCAACGAGTACGAAAGCAAGTTATCATTAGACAGGAACAGAACAATGGCAATCTGAATGGCAGCTTCGAATCAATCGGGGCCCTCTGTGTCTGAACAATAATAGGCTGCTCCACTGAAACACCACGGTGTGTATTCAACGTTTGCTCAACCCTGACAGAACTATTTCTAGCCTCGCTTGGGACTTAGATTTTCTTCATTTAATTAGTAACTGCCTTGCCTATGCATATATAGATTATGTTACGTTAAAAAGTAACGAAATAAAATATGTGAATATTAGCACTTACTACCCAATGAACTGACAACGAAGACAATATTATATTGTAGCATACACTATTTTAGAATTTTGAGAATGGATAAATAAATAATAAAATAATGAAATAACTGTTTTCCGAGATTAAAGTCTCATGTGAGATAGGATATTTTTGTCTCGCCCTGGATTTGCACCTTTAAATTCCAGAAGCTAATCGATCGCCTGTGAATCTTTTACCCAAGAATGCGTGACACCGCGAAACGTCCAATATCGACGTCGAGTAGCTGAATTTTTTACAGTAAACAACTGGGAAGCCGGGGAACAAAAAAATTCATTTAATCAAGGCGCATCGACGGACCGAGTTCTGCGGAAATAAAGGTCTGGCTCTCCTGGTATTTCGCAATACATGATACTCGGAATTCGGCACCTCGTGCGCCAGAATTCCGCGGTTACTCGAGTACCGCGAAACCGTCATCCCTTACGGCCAGGGACCTCCCTCCGGGAGACGAAAGCGTTGCTCGCGCAACACCAAAAACTGGATTATTCAACGTGAATTTCAATAGAAATTCTAACTATAGTAATGTCCAACCACTCTATTCGATTTATCATTTATTAATTTATTCATGGAATACCAATTTAGGAAACTGTCTTCTTGAGTTTCTTAAGAATTCATTCAAGAATACATGTACTATAGACTGTTCATCGAAGCAATTGGCAGTGGAAATGTGTGATGTATAGATGAACAATTTGATGTAGAGTATCTTAGGAACCGATGAGGTTTTCAAAATGTAGAATTTATGATGAAATAGATTTATATAAACATACCAGAGAGTTCGACCAGTGGTGATGAAGATATTCTGTCCACTCTGCCCGAAACCATCCAAGTATAAGCCGGTTGCATTGTCGTGGACCAGCCCCAGACACTGATTGGCCCATCTTTGAGCTGCCTTAGCCAAGCTCGGCTGCCATTTCTGAAGCCATAATTGTATTAGAGTTAGTTGTATGTAATTTCAAAACGCAATGTTTAAAGAATGAGGAGCAATATATTTTTTATTGTGATTTCAGTAAATGTAGATTATTGTAACAATAACTTTAGTATTAACTGTATTTATAAGCTAATTGTATCCTAGATATAATATCGAGTGTATTATAAATAGTAATACTTAATCAATTTGAGTGAAATATATATAAATAAAATTCTCCCACGCCAAACTATCATAATTCTGTATAAAAACAATTAGTAATAATTTTAGAGACAGAAAACTGAAATTCTAACTCAAAACCACGAAAGATTCTTCACTAAATCTACCCCCAAGACTTTTTGATCAATATTTAATATTAACCTAACCCAGACCATTATCGACTACAGTTTAAAGTACCCCTCATCTGTTCCATAAAATCCCCCATAATCCCACATTTCTGCTAAAAAATCTCGTGCAATTAGCTTAGTTATACGACAGCAACCTGGACGCCTCAACTTAATCTCCATATAAATGTATTGGGAAGCAGACTCGTCCCCAAAAGTCCTCGTAAGCACAGCCCATGAAACCAGAGCAACTGTGTCCAAAGCACTTCTTCCACAGCTCCGTCTCTCCGAACTGGTGTCGTTAATTTCCTCAGGCAATGAGCCACGCTATCATCGTAACAGTTGCGACCCAAGTTCCCTCATAAAAATTTATACCTGCCCCGCGACGCTACGATATTGCGTCTCGCCGTCTAAAAGGCGTTAAGCTCCCTTACAACGTCGTCTCTGTAGGGACAAGTTTCCCCGAGACCTGTCAATTCGCTAACGAGATCCCCCGTGTGGATTAAAACAGTACGAGAGCAGGGTTTGTGCTTTAGAATATGGTTTCCCTTGGCGAACCCTTATAAACGGACGTCTATTAAAATATACAGGGTATATCGCGGCACGGAAGCATGAATTCTAGGGGCAACGAAAACTACTTGGGAACATACGTGTGAACTCCCTCTCTGCAGACACGAAATCAGGGAACGGTTGTTATTTGTTCGTTATATAAGAACAACTTTATTGGTTTATCTATCGCCGTTTATATTATTCATTGATTTATCTGTAAAGTTTCTTAATGGTCGTGTCACAAATGGCTGCTGGTTTGAAAGAAGCGACGATGAAACGGAATAACTAGATCACCTTGCCGCTGTCGTTCTTCATGAGAGACTAGCAAAGAGGAAGTCTCGAACCCGAGCGAAGCTTATTACTTAAAAGCTGCAGAGCAATCAGCTGAATTACAGCAGTTACATCGAGAAATGAAATAAATCATGAAGCAAGAAGAGGGTGGCGACAAACTCTTCGTCGAAGAACAGGACAATCAAACTTTCCTACGCTAATCGGTTTACAGGAGTTTTACAAAACTGATTAAGCCGCGCGGACCTATCGCAGTCGAAAAATCGTTTAAACCGGCTTCGTAGCGCGACCGGCGAAGCTGTTCCGCCGACGCTTAAACTGAACGCAATTAGTCTAATTGCCTCAAGCCGGTTTAATTGAAACAATTGCATTGCGCTGCGAGGAAAACACGTTAACCAGAATACCATTACGATTAATAGACAAAAGAGATATTTAATTGTGATAGAAAATAACGCGTTTAATTCGCGTGCAGCTGAAATTTCGAATACGATACGCTTCAGGATTACACATCTGGCGAGGTTTTATCATACATCTCGATAATCTGCGCCCCCCTATTTAGTGAAATTAAATGACAAGTAGCTAAGTCACTACTAGAATGTCATTGACACAGAGATTCCCATCAACCCCCTTAAAAATCTTTACCTAGCCCCTCCGTAATAATGTTTCGAAGGACGCGTAAAACGACGATTCAAGTCGAATCAGGGGAGGTTCGTTACGCGCAGATTAGAGGCAGGTCGACGTGCCACTAATGTGTTTATGCCAGGGGCTGCACGCTGGCGTGCGACGAGTTGCATTTTAAACGGTCTCATAAAAATTTATACTTCCGTCGGAGCATCGGTGCGCGCGCGCGAACAATCTATCCATTAAATTCATCCCCCGCGGAGGATATACTCACGCATTGAAATTTTGTAAATGCTGAAGCGGTCGGAGAAGAGTTATGCTGGTCGTTGAGCGCTAAATATACGGCGCAACAGTTTTGAGAATTCTCGATGTTAATATTAATTGAAAACAAGAAACGTGAGTAGCCGTGACATCGTGAAATCAGTCGAAAGGGGATCCAAAGGGTACCGGTGATTTGATTTGTCGAGGGTCGTAATTGAAATTTAGGAAACAGGTACGTTAGATTAAAGCAGCAAACTGGGGAAGCTTATGTTTTGAAGGATGGTGTTTTTCCAGCATGCATTTTTAAAAAGATACGATGTACGAGTATGTGTGGATGAAATATTCTCTTTTAGGTGAAGTGGTGCATTTCATCATTTTATTGAATGTTTCAGTATTAGGTACCTGTGGATTTCAGTTTATTAAAATTTAAAAGAAATAGTGATTAATCTCCGAGGGGTGCTTTGGGTTGTTGGATTTTGTACAATTTTGTTGAGGGTTTTTATTTATAAAATGAAATTTGCTTCATGAGTGGCATTTATTCATCATGGGTTATTTAACTGTACAGAGGATTGATTATAATAAATTTACTGTTGAACGCTACATTTGCTTTTTACATTAAATTAATTTCGATTGAATGAAAACATGTGATATTAAAGTCCATTTGACTTCATATGCTTGATCAAGTTAAGTGTAAAGCATTTTATTTTACATCACGTTTCACTGTTCCACTCCATTTGGTTGATTAAATCTGCGAATAATTGTTGTACTTCTATTTGACAGTGCAGGTAATTCAGTTTGGTTTTCAATGAACCTTTTTATTCGAATTTCCAGTTTGTACAGCTTGCAGTAAAAATGAGTTGCAAGTGCAATCTGTATTCGACTTCATACCAGCCAAAAATGCACAATGTCTATTTCCCTCTAGGATTCCAGCCAACCGAAATTGCATTATCAGAAACGAAAGTGTGGAGGCTAAAAAGAATCTAAAACAATCTAGAAATTCAACTTCAAATTTCCAATAGATTAACATCTAAAAAAAGAAAAGGACTGCACCTCGAATAAACTAATAATCTTAAATCTTAACTTAATCAATCTTAACCGAGTGTAATTCCTGGCTTCCTAGAAATTGAATTAAGGACCGAATTAGGACTTCATTACTGTTCAACTAAGAATACACACAAAATCATTTCAAATCTTGAATTCACAATGATCCTTCAATTTCTCAAGGAACACGTATGATCAATACCAATGCAGAACTTGCCTAAAAATAGTGACCTCCCCCCATCAGCTGGAAAAATTCTCTTCCAGCGAGGGCCACCAACCTCGAAATAAATCCCCTGAGCGTCGATCGTGGTTTTGCCGAGAGAAAAAAAGGGAATTTAAGTGAGAACCCGTGTAACTTACAATATAACCGAGCCAGAGATCGGTAGGACAAAAGAAGCGGCCGGGGGTGGAAAAGGGGGTCAAGGGTTGCTCTGACCACGTGTCCGGGTAAACGTGTGTACATATATTATTCTGTAGTATCATAAGAAACATGGGCAAGCGAGTGATATACAATGCCTTCGGGTTCGCGCATTTATATCTGTGCATCGAATGATAACGCTGACTTGGACGAAAATTGAAATCTCGCTGCGAGATTAACTGCGAACCCAAAGATTGGATTTCTCCATTCAATATTTGAACCGCGAAAAAGCCCATGGAAAAGCAATGTATTGAATTATTACATCGATGAAAATCCACCCCCCTCCTATTTCTATTACTCTCTCCAGTTTAATAGAAGAATGGGGATGAAGTGTCTGGAGCTGACGATGCTTTTTGAAGTAATCCGAATAAAGTAGTCTATTCAATACATAGGATGTTCCAAGATCGGTACAACTCTACACTTCAATTCAGTGTGAGTTGAGTTAAAACTTGTACGTCCCAAATGTTGGTATCACTGACCTATTCTGGCAAACCCCTAAATTATGGGTTACAATTTCTAAGATATAATTCCTTGTAATCGACTTCCTCTATTTATCTTACTTTTTTTACTATTCCGAGTTTAAACTTTCTTTTCGCCACTACTGTATGTTCGAGTTGAAATGCGACCCCCCTTTGAATTCACATAGGGACTTGAATGGGGACTGCATGGAGATTTTTAAATATTTTTCCCGATAACAAGCGCTCGCGTAACTGATCAGTTAGCTTTAATGAAACTCGTGTAATTTGGGTTGCTGGCGATTTCGGCTGACACAGACAGATCACCCATAGAAACTGCCATGGCTAACAAGCTGCGGCATTTTTGCCGTTTAATTTTCATCAAAGTCCAATTAACGGCGTGCGGCGGACAGGAAAGTTTTTCTAGCCGACGCCGACGGATTAAACACAAGTTAGAGGGTCCGTGAGCGAGCTAGGAATTAAATTACATTGCTTTCACCATTATTAAGTCGCGTCCCGATCCCCCAGCCCACTGGATTGCACCTTTTGTCGTTGCCTTAACGCGTGTATAAGCTTCCGCGGGACTTTTGTTAATAAAAAATTGCGACGCTCGCGGAACTAAGCGGGAATGAGGAACTGCTTTATGAGCTCCTTTCAGAAACCTTATCCTGCTTGGATTATTAGTACCTTTTGTTAGTGGTGCGGAGATATTTCGTGGGGCGGATGGTGCAGGGGATGAAACGGGAGAAGCCGTTGGTTTGAAATGAACATGATGCAACATTAATTTGTCGTGTAACATTAGTTAATAGCTTCTAGTGGATAGGGAAATGGAGGAATATTCTGTAACTGTTATGTTAACATTGCGTGCTCTATGATGCTATGGTATTCAACTTGGTAATAATGTGTATTATTATAATTATAATTAGAAGCTTTTTAATGAAATGCTATTTAGGAAGCAAAAGCAAAATTCGATGCTTATTAAATATTCATCACTTGAACATCCCTCTTGGACATGGGGATGATGAAAATACGTAGAAGATAACGAAACGAGCACGCTATTTTGTAAAATTATTCCATGCGTCAAGTAGCTGTTATTAAAGCAAGATCGACGACGTACCCGAATCTAAGTGAAGTTTCCATTAATTATGAAGAAACTTGTATCAAACATGTAGTCAAGATAACTTCCACATAAGGGGAAGAATTTAAAATTTTTAATAGAATTGCTTCTAAAATTTGTAAATTATCATTAAAATAGCACTACATACCACAGATATCAAATAAGAGACAACGGTCAGAGAGAAGATAAAGAAAATTAATTTTACAATCCTATTAAATCTAACCCTAAATAAAGAAATAACAATAATAAAGTATTCATGTACTAAAACAAACTTTTCTAAGTCCCAACGTGTTAAAACCCCTACGCCATAGGAAACGAGCACTCAATTTATATTAAAAAAAATAAACGTCACGCGTTCAAAGACATATCGACGAATTCTCCAAGTGGAAATGCATCAGCTGTACATTCCAACGAGCCAAGCGAAATTTGATTATTTCCAGCACTCGACAGAATACGCCAGTTTCCAAGTCAGACGCGTTCCCTTTCGTCCCAAGAGGGAGTTTCCAGGGTGTGTGTTAAACGCGTTCCAAGCGGATCGCTGCCCGTTTGAGCGAGTGGAAACATTTGTAACGCGGCTGACTAATGACTATCCTCTCCCCACGCAAGACAACCCCCCCCCCCCCCCCACTCCCTTGATGATATAATGAGCCGTCCTTTCTTCGAAAAACAAGCCGACCAGTTGCTTTTGTCGCAACAACTAACGAAGCGTAGAAGAAACACAAAGGAACGCACTCTTCCAGCGAGTTAACCCTTTACACGACAATTCCTGAGAATGTAGCTTGAGTGTAACTTCTAAATGTAATTTGTACGTCGACCAAACGAATTTTTATCTTAACATTTGTATACTTTTTTATATTGTTGGGAATACGCTGGGACAGTTGAAGATAAAATTTTATTTTCTTCTCGATTCTATGTCACTTTCTGGTTTACTTTAGTTCTACTAAATCTAGTTTCTTATGCGTGCTAGAGATTTTTTGGTGCTCGATGTAAGATAGAGCAAACGGAAATGAAATTTTGAATAATGTAGTATGTATGATATTTTTTTGTAACTCAATACTGCAATCTAACTTTTTTTAATGTTTGGAAATCGAAAGGGTGGCTTGAAATGCAAAATGGATTTTAGTTGGCCTGAAATGCTTCTACCATTTTGTGTGATAAAAAAGAGGTATTGCAAACATTAGCATTGCAGATTACAATACCTACAGATATAACTGATATATGATGATTAATTTTTGTTCGTACTGATGGAATTCTGGCTTGTTTAATTCACCGGTGCAAGCCATTTAATGCTGATTGATATCGTAAATCAATTGGCTTTTGACGAAACTAATTACAATAATCACAGAAGGGGTATAATCTCGAGTATTATTGGAAGGCTGGGGTATTTATAAGATAAACTCTATTGTATAAAAGATTGGCATCACAATCAATACACCTCTGTATGTATCTATTTCTTTCCACGACATTAGATTTTATTTTACAAGTTTTATTGAATGAAAGAAATGAGATTAAAACCGTTCATTGTATTCTAATTAATTTGGAACTCACACTTACGA
The DNA here is from genome assembly GCA_029448645.1 of Andrena camellia. Lineage (NCBI taxonomy): Eukaryota > Metazoa > Arthropoda > Insecta > Hymenoptera > Andrenidae > Andrena > Andrena camellia. The sequence goes on from CM055680.1 coordinate 35,876,978, forward strand.
CTCTGAATAAGTAAATCTTCTATCACAAACTGGTATATTTCGATTAAAAAAAAGTTACAGTAATTTTCAAAATTGCATAGTCTCACTTAAATTTGGGCATCTAACCAAAATTCCAATGATTACACAAACTATATGCGTCAGGTCAAATTATAAATCTCGGACTGATTAAATGCCACAACCTGAACGTACAAGATCATTCCATTGTTTCATAGATATTTTGCGTTAAATACGACTAATGCATAATAAACAACGTCATAAGTCATTCCCTAATCCTGATTATTCACCAGTAATGCATTAGCGGTGATAAATATCTCCACAGCATCCATTACTGTTGAATAACGCTCTACCAAACAGCAAACCGACACGAGACTTCTGTCTCGATGCCTACTAACGATAATTGCCTCCTTCGACTCAATTTGCGTATATCAAATAATTATTTAAATCGAACATCATCGTTCGAATTCAAAACCCATTTATTACATCTTGTGTCTGAAAATACTCATATCCAAGAAGAAGAAAAGAAGGAAAATACAAACACCAAGTAACCAATTTGTAGGTAGTTCTCCAAAAAAAAAATGAGAAAAAATTAATCAATGCTTTCAAGAGTTATTTGAAATTATAAAATATTTATTTCCTAGTATAGAGAATATATTTTAGAGATAAACGATAGCGTTCCTTTTAAAGGTTTGAAAAGCATCAACGAATTCAAAATAATTCCTGATGTTTAATATGGCATACGCGAATATGGTAAAATAAGGGAGGACTTTTTGATAGTCCTGCTATTACTTCGTATTCCGATTGCTTCTAAGGAGGGAAATGTAAAAGCGTCGAAGCGATCTACGTAGGTAGTTTTAAATATTTAAACCCTGGAGCTTCGTTGGCATTCGTAATCTAGTCACGTTACGACTGCAGTTCGACGAAATGTTATTCACCTACCGGAATGTGAATTGGAATGTCGCAATGTGGTGAAAAGTCACATACTTTTCCTCTGGAAAGCAACGTGTTTCACCCACGAACAAAGGGGTGTTTATTCGAATTCAACGTGGCTCCTAATGATAAGCTCACAATGCAGAGGCTGAGCGAGCTAGTTCCGGAGAAAGTTTGTGAAAAGAGAAGATAAACATGTCCCAGAAGTTAAACTAAAGAAGTTCAACTAAAATTATTCAAACAGAGATAGGTACTATATTTACAGATGATTTCTACAATTGATAACATCATATACTCCAAGAATTTTGAAAAATATTTAGAATTTATAAAAAAAGGGATTTTCAAGTACACATCTATATTCTTTATTGAATACTTTATTTAAAACTAGAAAGTAATAATTCTGACAAACATTGAATTTCCACTTTGTCGACATCGTCACTTTTATTAACATTCAAAGTGCAAATAAAACAAGTAATCCATGTACAAAGTGAACTTGAATTTTATTTCTTCAGCTCTCTGAACGTGCAGACGATTTGTGGTCGCGCGTGAATGGTAGCAGAAAATAAACCAACAAACTGCCGGATTTATCGAGAACACCAGCCATTTTATACAATCCTCGGACAATGCATCGTCTGAACAACACACGATAGCCAAAGATTTCCAGCAGAAACTTCCATTGCATTACCGAAACTGGACTATAAAATCGAAGTGGGGGGGGGGGGGGGAGAGGGGTTGCGACATTGTTTATAGGTAAAGTAGTTCCAGAGTCGTGATTATGTAAACTGCAGTTCGTGCGTAAAGTTTAATGCCGGTTTTACGGGGATAAACATGATCCGAAAGTAATTTCCATTCTCGCGATAAAACCAACGGGAGATTTCGGTATTGTCCCCCGTCGACGGAATTTCGGAAACTGTGCACGAAGAACCGATGGTCCCCTTGCACAAAATAATCCGGAACATATTCAGAATGCCAATATAACTCGAGGACTTCTCAAGGCCGATTACCACTTTTACTTTGTATTTTTAGGGTAGAAATAAAAAACACTCGTTTACATTTCGAAATCAGTTGTATTAGAAATCAAAGGCCCGATCCCAGCTTTCCCCCAAAGAATTTCATATAACGACACGAATAAGCTGGTGCTTCTGTCTCATCCCACCCTCGAACGAAAATCTCGGCGAATCGATCGCGTTAAACGCAATCGAACGTAATTTCCATAGAAAGGAAGCCCAAAGAATCTCGAACACGATCCCATCTAGAGGAGTGCTGGAAAATTACCGACGCTATTCGCGTCGCGGGATTTCGCCCTGGGAATCCGTTGAAATCGATGGAACTTCAAAGCGACTGGCGCGGGTAAGGGTTGGAAACGGCCCACGAACATTTCAGGGTTATGAGCTCGTAATGCGTCCGCCAGGCCGAGAAACTATTCTACCGATGCAAAGGCCCGTGTTCAAGAACGGTCAGCGAACCTTGACGCTGAAACACCCTTTCTTTCTGTCACAAAGCCGATTCTTCTCTGGCAATTCAACCCCTATCCCGAGACCTAATCTGCTACTGTACCACGAAGGGAGCATTCACTTTTCGAATAAGTACTGGGCATTGGGTGGAATTCAGTTAAAGTTGTCATTTGGCTCATTTTTATCACTCCACATAGGGTCTAAGAAAACGCGATGCTTTATTATCGTGTGTGAGAACCGTGGCACTAATTATTGGGTTGGTGCATATAAAATTACCAATCACAGATAGCATAAAAGAAAATAAAACGAATGAAGTAGTTTAAAGATAGAAATTATTTGCATTCAAAGTTCCCTACGCGAAACGACAATTTCATGTGGACCAACCTAATACTAATTTCAGATAATCAAGGTCTTACCCTACCAACAAAACACAGTGGAGTCTCAATAATTCCAAGCCTGCTTAAAGCTAGTATTCCCTTAATTCAAGGTGATACTCCAAAGAAGCTAAGATGATATACATATTCAGTTCAGATTTTGTCCCATTTAGGTGCCTGGAGTTATCGAGACCGCGCCGTAATAGGCCCTTTCACACGAAACACTTCTGTAACTGACGGTTTGAGTTGCACGCATATTTACGTTCTCCATTTTTCATTAAACGACTGAATCTCTTTCTCTACCCGCTTGAAACGTGCTCGTGCCTCTGCCGAGTGAATGCATCTGAAACACCACTCGCGGTCGGCACAAGTGTTTCGCGTGAAAAGGAGCCGCGAGTAACGAGCTTAACGAAGCGCTTACCATTATGAGCATGTTAGAGGCGGGAGGCTTGACCTGCGTGCGAAAGTAGTTGTGAATATCGACGATCTTCTGGCGGACCTTGCTGCTGCTCGTCCTGATTAGCTTGACGGGCACCCTCTCCCCGTACAGCCTCGGCGCTGAAAGCAAATGCAAACAGTTGCACTCTCGGCACAGGACTGCCGCCGATAACCGATATTCGTTGTCAATAAAAGTCCTCGGCTGGTACGCGTTGCTCCATTTCCTTCCCTTCCGCGAGCGGAACAAGTGTCCGCTTTAAAGGGAGAATATCGACTGCATCGGGTACGTCCAAACGGGCAATAACATTCTATTTTCATACCCTTTACCCTTCTGGCCACGTTGCAGGAGAGCAGCGGGCGCCTCGAGCATCGCGCCACCAGACAGGGCACGGAATATTTCCACGGAAATGCCGCGGGAAATGTGCTTTCCCTAATGCCATATGCGCGAGCATTCGGGACGGGCGCGGCGGTGCTCTCTTTCGATGCACGCGATAGTCGAAAGCAAATGCACGATATGTAACGATCGGTGTTGCCAACAGGCGAGGTTTATAGCGAAGGAATCGTCAGGTGCGAAATGGCAGAGGGAAGCTGAGGGAATTTCTTAAATGGTCAAGGAATCATCAGCCGTACCCGTGGAAATTATTTATCTACATTCTGTTACCTTTTCATCGAATTCTAAACTAATAACATCCAATATGGCTCCCTTGCATTATTATAATACTCATGAGTTCAATTACTTTAACTTAATATTCGCGGGATGGCCGTCGATCATACTTCAAATGGAATACCATACACCCTCGAAAATCCTGAATCTTTTTCTCATAATATCCCTTCGAGCTTCACACCCCCAACACACGCGTGTCGCATGAATTTTTATTAGCTCAAGGATGGCGGAGGCGGTGCCTCTCAGCTCCCGGTAGGACCGATTTATTGCAGACGTCATAGTTCGCTAACTTCGCCCCCGAGTAAATACGGACCGCGAGCCCCTTTCACAGACGCGACGACAGCTGCGACGTCGAAGATTCCGCCGCGGCGAGGGCAAAACGAACGAGACCCGTTTTTCGACATCAGCAGCAGCATTTTTCGGCGAATCTACGGGCGAACTTCTCTGCCAGAGCCTGCAGGGGCGCGTGGCAAAAAATTCGCCAGGAAATTATGAGAGTCGAGGTCCGTATTGAATCTCGCGAGCTACAAATAGACCCCTTACCCTCTGCAGCTTTCACCGATCCCACAAATTGCCACCGCGACCTTCATGAGTTCGCTAAACGAAATTGAATGAATCACCCCTTAATTCCCCCGCTGCCACGTCAGCCAAAAATGGCCGACGCTACTATGTAGGCTTCTTCGGAACGGCAGAAGGTTTAATCCTCGGATTAAAATGTCTGAGTCGACTTTATCTCAGACTGTCAAGAAATCCGTAATTATATATATTACAGCCCACAAGGCGATAGGAAATGGAAATGCATTTCCTGATCAGTTTTCAGATATACAGATCTAGCTTCTGTAAACGATCTCTAGAGTTCGAAATATCAATCGCTGTAGGGAAAGAACCGCGTTTCTAAGTGACAGAAGAATAAAGAGAAATGAGTACGAGTCAAAATTGAGAAATGGAGAAAATAATGAAATGAAGACTGTCAAAGAATCTCGGAAGGAATATCTTAATCAACAGTAGACTCGCCGAGCAATCTGCACGTCGATTTTCCTTTAAATTCCCACGTTCTCCCGGCGAAACATTTTCCCAGTTCGCTCTCGAGGAGATAAACGTTGTCTACCGATGAATAATTCTCTGGGAACTTTGTTTCAACCCCCTTTAAGTACGGATCAAGCATTTGGCCTCCGAAGTTGAGAGGCGAGCTATTCACTTTGGCCAAAGTTGATCCCCTGCCGGACCAAATGTTAAATTAGGGTCAGAGATTGTTTGGGGGCCGTGATTTTATCAGGCTACAAGTGGATAACAATCTGATCCCTCGTATTCGTAGCTTGCCCCGATAAATTAGGGTTGAGAGTAATCTGCAGGGAGATCAAGTTATCGTTGCTTACGCCCCACCGCTTAGCTTCGAATCACGATATACAGATGGGTATAAGGTAATTTCTGATAATTCAGGGTGTACTTGTCTAATATCGCCGAAGGACTTTAATCCAGTCAGGAGGACTTGATTGTCCTGCTACAACGTAGGTATGTGTTCGTTCATTGAAACTTTGTTTGATTGGAGTTCCCAGCTTGTAGAAATTAATTTATATCACTCGAAGTGTAAGGGAGGATGTGAATTTTAACACGTGGAAAAATTGAGGAAATTTAATAATGTTTTATTATTCTCGAGAAACGAGCTTAACGTTCAGGAATATCTCATTTTATGGCAGGCTGAAGGTACGCGAAACCTTTGGAAAACGAACTTTTTCAATTGTTTTGATGGAAATCTGATTCGTGCTCTTTTTATGACGACTCTATATCACGAATGAATTAAATTTAATACGAATACTTTGTATGGTTTTTGTTCTCGAAGCAGACGCAGGATTCAACAATTAGTGAGTAAAATTAAAAACAGAAATATGGAATACTTCAGTTTTATTTAGAGCAAAGATTCAAGAAATGACGAGAAATGTTAACATCCATTTGCTAACATGCATTGGAATATGTTTCAGTAAAATTAATTTAAACTCGACGGCAGTGGGAAAATTCTACTTTGGAATTACTTAATTATTTGGAAAATAATTTTAATATTCCCTCTGTTCCAGAATAATATCTTATGAATTGATACTAAAAATGAATCTTTTATTAAATTGAAACACGTTTTAAATTCCATAAACAAGGCTGTTACGGAGTCATGTTCAAGCTACAAATATAAAGCTATTAAAAACAACTTCTTTATGCAGAATATCATATTCCAAATTGCATTCTCGTATATTCAACGTTATTTTATCAATAAAAGCAGCACAACTTCCATTTTTATTCCTTTATTCCTAAAATTCTCGATATCATATTCGATTTTACTTTATCATTTTCACTCTACACATATTAATATGACGTGCAGCTCCCTGAAATTTAATAACTCTTCTCATAAGCAGCAGAATAACCAATCCATATAATAATAATTAACAGAGCTCCTCGAAGTCAAATTTTAATATCAGAGATAATTAATTCCCGTGTCATTACGTGGCTCAGATAACAATGAGCAATAACTAATTATCAAGTGAAACGTAATAATGATACTGATTTAAAATGAGAAAAAATTATCTTTGAAACGCCCAAATGTTGTATCTGACACAAATGAATTGAAAGGTATTACTAATTAAATCTACTGAAAGATAAATTTCCAGAAACTTATTTCTAAAATGTGAAAGCAATTTGTAGCAACATACTTACATCCCACTTATTGCATCCTAAAAATAGAATTTAATACGGCAGTTGGGCCAACAAGCTACCCAGAATTATAATATAATTGAATAAACTATTGTTCTTGCTGCACACGAGATTTCGCGATATCTTTCATATCTCCATGCACGTTTCCCTGCATAAATTTTACTTGCAGATTATGGAACTCTCCGAGTAACCGTGTTCGCGGAACTACTGCTAGTATACCAGCATCCTGGAGCATTGTTTATAGCAACTTTATATTGGTACTCTTTCTCGGCCCCAAAATTAGAGGCGATGAAGTTTAGAGCTCGCCGTAACAGCTGCGCATAATGAATGTTCCTGCGATCTCCAAGATACCAGCCTTGCCATTCCTATCGCTTGCCAGAAACCCACGAAAAATCTGAGCAACCCTGCATTCTTCCATCACGATCCCTCTTACCCTAACATTCTTCTACTCTATTAACACGTTTCGTGCCACCTGAACCACGATATTGATCAGGAGTGAATGTTTCATTCAAAAGGAAAAGGTACTTCTCAATTCAGTGTCGAAATCAATATAGAACAAAAACAGGTGAGAGTATGGGGAATATAAAACAATTACAATTTTATTATAATTGAATATCACAATCTACTTCTCTTATCGCTTTTTATAGCGCCACTAAAAATTGGAAATCCCACCGCGGCACAGAACGTGTTATTCTATTAGTACAAATATCTCTCGATGCAATTGAAATTTCAGTTGTATTCACGAGTATATATTCATACAGAAATACGTTTTTGTACTATGTAAATACGGAATTGGGAATTTTCCGCTCAGAAATTAGGCAACTGAAAATTTTAAAGCTCGCACGTTTCACAGCGATGGACAATATAGAGTCCGAGTTGTGAAGAATAATGAAAATGGTTCGGTTGCCCGAAAATTCGGATTTTTTTTAAACTGTGCAGGTTTGTAGAGGACCTCGCTAGAAGTATCAGGCAATTTTTAAATGTTAATGTATGATGTCCTACTTTCCTGTGTATCTTGGAAACTGTAGTAGATATAAAAAATTATTAAACCGAAAACTTAACGGGTTTTTAGGTTCTATAAAACTGTGTAATCAAATTGTTTAAAATTTGTTGTTTAAATTAAAAAGAAAACCACGTTTTCATAATCTTTTTAAATATGCACGTTATGATTAACCTTTAAGGGATGTTTTCACCCCGATGACCCGAAAACGGGCACAAACGAAAAATTGCCTGATACCTACTTCTATTGAGATCCTCTATAAACCTGCACAGTTTCAAAAAAATCTGAATTTCCCTTGTAAGTAATGCAGCATGCACTAGTAGTATACAAATGCAATTGCAGAAGTGTAATTTTTATCCACTTTTGTGCACAAAATTGAGTGGGAAGAATTTAGCCACGATCAGAAGAGTAAAAAGAGCAAGCACTTCATCTGAATAAATACGCGTGTGTAGGGAGGGTAGTTCTGCAAGCAATTCCTTTTAAGATGCAAGAAACATCCAGAAAATATCGTAATAGCCCGGCAAAACAGAATTCTCGGGTTGTTCGCGGGCAATCCTCCCGTCTGGTAACCGTTTTCCGAGGGGAGGAAGGAAAAAGGAGAGCGAGAACGATTAAAATAAATGATACTTTACTGGGCTTGCTGCGATGCGTCTTCCGTGGCACGGCCGCTGGCAGCGCCAGAGCTATCAGCACGATAATCCACAGCCACCTCATAATTTCTGATTACAACCTGAAACAAACGAGTAACACGGACGTGTTATTCCATAGAAACGATAGAAATTTTAGCCAACTTAATTCAGAGTTTCAAGAGACCGTGTAACTTTCGCCCACTGACCCGCCACAAGTCACCGTTCCATTTATACGATGCTCCCAGCAATTTCTTTTCCCTCTTTCCACTGAATTTAACAAATGAAACCATTCTTTCCATTTATGAAGAGGAAGCACGATGCAATCTTCATTTCCACCAAATGTTACGGGCCATTTTACTTCGCCTTTTGTTGCTCTCAGAAAATTAATTACCTCCTTCGATAAAACCTGTCTCCTCTGAAAAGACATACTTGGTACTTTTTTAGCCATTGAAATGTCGCAAACGCGCACAACGATTCCGAGCACTTTATAGCATCCCCCGTCGGCATCCAGTCCCACCCATGATTATCTCCGGCGTCGAACACATTTGCGCAAGCAGCCGCACAATTCCCGAAAATGCCAAACAGCTCGCGTTTATCCCGCGGAACTGGAAAACACCATCACAATGACTCTGCGAATGGAAGCGCGCGATCGGTTTACCTCATCGACGCCTGCCCGAGAAATGAATCGCAATTAAAGAGGCGCGAGCGGCTCGATTTGTTGTATTATTATTTAACAATTAAGCGACGATGCAGTGCTGCCCCAATTTGGGCGGAATAAATATTGAAATTTCAGGCGCGAATTAAATATCAAAACCGGATCTCGATTATTGGTGGAAACCTTTTCTCTCGCTCGTCAAGAAGACACAAGATTTTCCCCGTCCGGGGATGAGATAGCTCGCGCTTCATGCTTCGACTACAATATCTGCCAGGGAAACGTTCCTTTTTTCTTTTTATTCGCGTTGAAATCTGCGTAGGAAGTCCATTTGCTGGTTTTGTTATCAGCCGTGTCGGCGTGGAGGGTGTATCTGCCCCGACTACCCCTAACATGTTTGCATATGACCCTGCGGGGGATCTACGACCTCGTAAACGAGATATTCATTTTCTAAAAGGCGCACGAACGCGGAAGAATGTCCAGAGACTACTCGTTTCTGCGTAATCGAATTTCTCGTTTCGCCAGTGCTTTTCACAGTGGTTCCACCAAGCAAGTGGAATTGGAAAATGATGGAAACAGCGTGGTGGAGGACTACGGGGAGGCTACCCATTGAAATCGTGCTTTATGTATTTCAATAACAAGCTTTTACAGATTTCTGTAAAATCAGAAGCCTGAATTTAGTGGATTTAGTTACTTGCTTGTTTCATCGCGAAGCTATAATGCATTGAAAAGTACCACGAACGTTCAAGAAAATTTTTCAAGCGTTTCGAGATCGTATTTTGGGAGAAAGTAGATTAGGTGTACGAAAGAAAGTGTATTCCGCGCCGCGGATTCCTGTTCCCGGGGAGCGAGATGGTGGTTTCCAGGGCGATATGAGCTCGGAAAGCGGAAAAGAGACATTCAGCGCAGAAATGTTCGGTTTTCGTGGGGAGAACGATCAAGCAATTACATCCAGGTCGCGTCTTTCGCTGGGACGCGCCTCCTTTAGCGCCGCGGCGCCTTTGGATCTCTTATATTTTCATTTCCTGCTCTTTTCTGGCCGACTGCCTCGCTCCTCGTCACGGGCTTTCCGTTCCCGCGCACGTACGCGCCCGCCTATCTGAAGCGGATACGAGCACGCGACGTCGTTTCGCCGCGAAAAGAGCGGAGATAAGAGGGGCTGGTAAGAGGCTTTCTTTAACGAATACATAGCCCACTCGCGAAAATAGAAGCCCGCCAGACCGAAACGAACCGAAGCCGCGGGGAATCGAACGAAAGATGCACGCGAAATTTAGAAGACTCGTCGCGCGTGATTCTCGGTGAACAATCGAAACGGAGAGGAATAAATTATAGAGACACTTCTGCGATATTTCCGGAGTGGTCTGAGAACCAGATTGAAGGGATTAAGGGATCAGGAAATATTTATATTCGAGATCTTTCTGATGTCTGTCAAGTTTCTTACACCTTTCGCACGTTCGTGCATTTCTGTGGCTATGTTTTAATTTAATTTTCTGTGGAGACTAAATGTGATGGAGAATTTTGGAAGATTAAGAAATGAAAAATTGGTGGTCGAATTTAGCAGCCTAGTTTTCAGTTGGAGAAAAGTGAAAAGTGAAGTTTGACGCAATATAGTGTTTTTTAGTAATTTCAAGTAACCTTCTATGGAATTGGATTCTTGTATTTAAGATGTCGAAAAAGGTGGGCAAGTTATTTCTGATAGTGTGTGAAAGGAACGTGGAAGTATGAAAAATATTAAGAGCGACGGGATAATACCGAAGTGCGCAGAACAGTTTTACTCTCGTTAGAACGACTCAAAATAAATAGTATCATGAAAGCGGATTACACATGGGAATATCCCCCCCTCCTTCCGTTTAATAAAGCATGATATTATGCAGGGTATTTTACTTGAGGGCGCGCATGAATGTATTCAGTTTCGTTACATTACGTTCCGCTTGAAAATTCATCTGGACTATTTTAATACCACGAAGCTATACCTTTGCCTTAGAGAACGAAGGGTCTACAGAGATTCATATTAAACATCTCGTTACAGTCGACTCTGCTTTAACAATACACTGTGGTCGACGCATAGAACAGTCATCTCAATTTATATAGCATTCGAACTTACAAATACACGCGATAGTTCAAACATCAAAAATCAAAATTTTTTCACTCAACTGAAAAAGTCAAAATATTTTTAGGCGATCAAAATACTCGGTTGAAACTACATACATCTTAACACTCCAAGTGAGTTCAAACCTTCCTTAGAAAAATTCTTAAAAATTCTCGTGCGTGGGTGGGGACGCGATAAAGTAGCATCGGCCTGGATTATTTACACCCAACATAAAAATATGTATTTTTCAATTTCTCAATAGACCAAATGCTACACAAATTCTAAATACAATACAATTCTATTCCACAATTTCCTAACAACCAATAGCATATCCAAACTTATCAGCTTTCTACCTCAGAATCCCGAAGGTTCTCGAACTGCACGATGCCCGTAGTGCGCCCTGCACAGTCGTGCGTTACTAACACACAAACAGCCTCGAGGTATTCGCCGTAATTAAATGACCAGTCGAAAAAGCCCCGTGAAATGTGAGAAGTTCGCCACAGTTTCGGTAACAGCGCCGCGGGAACTGGCGTGGACGCGAAAAGTCGTGCGCGAAACGGCCGCGGGGGTGGTTTTTGCGTGCGAGCGCACGTCTCATTAATCACAATTCCCCGCTTCACCAGGAGATTTCATTATTTTCTCGTGTCCACCGACGCCGCAGTGGGCGTCGATGCCCGTGAAACCGTATCAAAGGCGAGCCTGACAAACGAAGACAGATTGCGTTAAACGTGGATCGCCGTGGGCAAGCTCGTGAATCGAATTCGAATTTCGCGGACAGCGGTTTTTCGCGCGCGAACGCCTCGGCAAGTTGCACGGAAAATGAGCGAATTAGGGGGACGAGTTAACGGGACACGCTGCTCCCCTGTTAACGAGGACGCGCGCGTTCACGACGTCGAGATGGGGAGAAATTAATTTTGGCTTCGAGAGAGGCGTGGGGAGACCTAATAGTCTAATAACGTTGCATTAGGTGATTCAAGACAGACTGCAATTTTCCTGATTGGTAAGTGAAGAGAAGCGGCTTGAGAAAGCGGGGATTTATTGTTAGTTGTTAGATTCCCAAGGAAAGATTTTGGTGTTTGTAATATTCGTGGAAAAGGGAATGTGAATTATGTGTCTACTGGATTTTTTGTGGCTTCTTTTCTTCCGTATTTTATGGTCTCGAGGGACACATCGCGTGGTCAGGTTAATTCTTCCTAAGTTGAGGAATATAGGTAGTACTATAATGAATATTGTTCCCCTACATAACAATGTATGCGTCTAGATTCTACGTTTGTAGCTCGTGGTTTGGCCGGTACAATAACAATGGCTAAAGAAACCCGAATTACTTCCCTTGTCTGCCTCATGGACGGTTCCACTACTAGATGAGACGAGCAAGTAGTGGCGCTCAGTGTGTGGTCAGACACCACTCCCACCGTAAATGCGTTTAGCGTTACAAAGCGAATTAAGTTACAAATGCACCACTAGTAAACAGCCCATTTCACTCACTATTTACATACTACCCCTTTGGGAATTTCAAACACATTCGACTGCGTGGAAACACATTACTTTCTTTCAAGCCTTAGGCTTACATCTGCTTCATATTAACATACATCCTCCTAATGCTACGAATACTTCGAAGAATCAGGTATTGAAAATTCCACTGTATCACCCACCTTCGCCTGAACCCCGCTGCCTACCATCGAATCCAGCATCCCCTTCGCGGGCAAAATGAACGCACCGCGAGTCCAAAGGACCGCCACTTTCGCATTTCCTGCTTCGATCGGTCGATACCCCGTTACGATATTTTCCTCTAGCCGCTTGCTCAGCAAACGAACTCCCCCCTGGTTTCTGCCCCCCCCCCTTTCGGAGTTGGAAAACCTTTGAAATTCTGCCAAATATTCGTCGCTTAAGGTATCGTTACGCGTTCGGCCTCGATACCCCGAGAGCAAACGACGGCTCATGGGCCCGTGTCTTGTCTCGATTTCAGGCTCGACCGATCGGAAGCGGATAAGAAGCAGAAAGACGGAGAGGGACAGAGGAAGAATAGGACGAGGAGCGTGGATCGAGGGAAGCGGGGAACGTGTATCTGCTCTATATCTTAAACCACTTTGCATGCGCTCCCGTGAACCGTCCTCTTTCTGCTCGATTCCTGAAAGGGCGAAGGATTCCGGGGCGAGCGGCGCGGCGCAGCGGGGGAGGGAAAGAGAGAAAATGAAAACGGAAGACATAAAAGCGTCTGCATGGTCGACGGAACAGGGCCGCGTAGACGAAAAATATCTTTGACGTTCGATTTCGAGGGCCCTACGACGCTGACTTTATTGCGCCGAGGACTCACCGTGTATGCACCGAACAGGGATCCTGATCCCTCGCCTTAGCCGAGTATCGAGCTGAAATTGCACGATGTTTACCGACAGGGCGGATAAAGGTATCGGTCGCGTTTACGCGCTTCCCCGTCGATGCCATTTCCATCGACGGTGAAGAGCCGTACATCGAGACCTTTATACCTTCTTCAGTGTTGTTAATTCGATACGATTGTCGGTTCTTAATTTCAGTTAACAATTATCGGACACATCTATGCTGCTTCTGTAACAGCTTGTTGAATAATTTTGACGCTTCGAGGCAGAGGGTTGTTGGAAAAAAATTGTCTCCAATATGAAGAGGTAGAAAATTTGAATCTTTTGGTGTGTAGTAATAGGTACGATTCAATTTTCTTAGAATACTAGCGAGTTCACGAAACAAAGCGCAATTGTACACATAAAATGCTAAATAGTAATTAAATAAGTATACAGAAAAGAATCTGCTAAAATATACTGGAAATTGAATAACCCTATTTTAATTAATCCTGCACATTAAATGTTTGATGTTGTTAGACCGTAATGATTGTGCACCAGGGCAGACGGGATATTAATTCGTGGTATACAATTGAAATGAAAATAATTTCACCTGTGATTCGTATCACCTCCGAAATCAATGTATTTCAACACGCTATAGAATCACCTCGAACCGCGTTTCGCTCGATTTATTTATACCGCTCCTTATTTACATACGCCCCCACCCCCCAGTCCAATTAGAGAGACGAATCAACGACAGTGCAGCTGTTTATTCGTAAATTCATAATAATCATCGCGCTCTCTTTTCAAGCGCCACAAGTGCAAGGGTGCAGTATGCTCGTGACGTGGCTTTCTCGATGGAAACAGATGAAAATGATACGATGCGGACAAATTGTAATATAAAACGAAAATTTGGAGGATTCCTCCATAAACGTACACTTCGTCGGAAATTATTTTATCACGATTACGCTAATATTGACTTTCGTAACAGATCAATCATGTACACGCAGCGTACAATTAATTTAATGTCAAAAATTTCACTCAAGTCCCAACGTACATTGAACAAGTCCCTCAAATTCGACATCTCCAACGTGCAACTTCCTCCACTTTTACGACGAATTATGTAGCTTAAAGGATCTATGGTGCATTAAATAGAAACAGATTGGAAATTAATGTAAACGGTGGTATTTAGCTTCTATCCGTTTGAGCAGTTTCTACAACGAATTCGTAATGTTTTGCGCTCTAATTTAGCAGTGGCTTGATGGCATTGGATAGATACTTTATAAACACTCGGTATATTTACTTCATTTTGTGGCGACGCCGAGAGGGCACCCTCAAAGGTGGATGCTGCGGTCGCGCGCCTCTATGCCAGTAGTAGGAGCAGGGATAGGATCAGCCAGGTCTGACCAGAACCCATCTCCACCACTGAAGCCACCTGCTTGCCATCGGCGAGAGACCGTGTTGCGTTTCGCAAAACGGTACAAGCTTCGTTACAGATCGAATTTACGTGTGAAAGCTGAGTGAATGCTGAGGCTAATCCGTGGCGAACTGACATACCACAGGAAAAACATTTGCTATTTTCAATCGCCTTTGCATTCCACATTGGACTCCAACATCTGTCGCTACAGTTGTATTCCCATTGGCAGTCTCACTTCACTTGGATAATTATTGCACCCATTTCCCTACCCACCCACTTTGTAACATGTTATGTTTACATTAATATGCACACGAAAGTACAGCTATAGATACCGATCATTCTCGAGTCCCTTTAATTTTAGCTTCGTAAATTTTGGTACATGATTTTCTGAAACTCTTTAGGTGCACTAAAAGTGTGTATTTCAAAGATATGAATATATATTTTCATTCTATATGTTGAATCGGTGAATTAATGAATCTTACTTTTGCTCTACTGTCCAGATTGAATAGCTTCGTGGATATTTTAAGCGAAACATTCCATTATACAGTCATTTCGTGACTCTCATTAGAGACGTTCGATCGCGCCCCGTTTTCTATCCAATTTTAAATCCTGGATCAAAGGCGAGGACGGGCGTGCTTTGCAGAGCCCACCGGCATGCTTTTCGGGGGAAAATATTAAAGTTAAAATTTAATTACAACGCAGAGTTCGACGATGAAACGCCTTTGTAGCCAGCCCGATATCAAAGTCCTGTGTAATTAAGAGAAACGCGGGCCACGGATATAGGGTGGCCAGAAAGTTCGAAATATACGGGGGATCAAATGCGTTTCGGATTGCCCCCTCTGTTTCGTGTAATCACATTGAAAATGCTCTTCAACGCTAAAACGATGACGATTACGAATCGTCAAGCGATCCCTGCTTCATTATAAGCACCTCTGTTCCGAATGTGGCCGACGTGGTCGTAATCTTCATCTACGAAATCGAACGAAAATACATGAAAATAGATTTTGCAACGAGTACGTTAATTTACCTATTAATTCTAGCCTCTTCCTCGTGGTTCACTGGGAAAGAAAGTATCGAAACACCCGGGTCTCCTGACCCAACCCAACGAGAGCTTAAAAACAGAAGAAGAAAGACAAGAAAACCTGAAAGGAAGTCTTCATGAATGAGTAAAACCGTTTGCCAGCTGCGCACACTCAGCTGAACCTCTACAACCTAAGATACATCCACAAAGAATAATCTTGAATAAAGACAAAGCAGACTTTCCTTTTCTGCGGGTCGCGAGAGTACGTCTCCAGGAGGCTTCAGAGGAGATCAATGTACCGATGTCACGAATACGTTCCCAGGGACGTCTGAATAAAGTCTT
Organism: Andrena camellia; assembly: GCA_029448645.1. NCBI lineage: Eukaryota > Metazoa > Arthropoda > Insecta > Hymenoptera > Andrenidae > Andrena > Andrena camellia. The sequence goes on from CM055680.1 coordinate 35,892,991, forward strand.
TTAACGAGGTTATCGAAACACCCCCTCTACGTCTCGTTAGCTCTTTAGCGGAGGGGGCTCCGAGGATATTATAAAAAGCTCGCAGTTTCGTGAAGCCGCAGCTTAAAGGGGGGGAGGTGGGGGATACGATCCCCTGAGGAGATCCTCCGTCGTCAAAGGGACAAAGGGAGACCTCGGCCGGCCGCCTGACTTCTACTAAGACCTCTGTCGCGTTGGTCGGATTTTTATAACCGAATCGTCGTCCCACCGTAACGCCGGGCCATTTTTCGTCGACAAAGGGCCAGATACCCACAATCGTCCTCCGATGTGTCCGGACATAGAAGGGACACGTCGCGGGGAACGAGGGGAAACGACGACCAGAGATGAGGAAAGGCGTGGGAGGAAAAACGAGGCAAAAGTGGAACCACGGCCGACCACGAGGCAGAGAGAAACGTGGGAACAATGAAAGGGAACGGGGGACACGCTCGTTGACGGTTCCTCTTTGCCGCGTTTCGAGAGAGCGGGGCCGGAAACCGGGCCAGCCGAAACTTTTTCCAATGTTCGACCGAGTAAAATATCGGCCAAATAACGTCCCTGCCAGCAAATGGCCATTAATTCGCGGAGAGAAAGCTCCTCGTCCCGAGGAACTTTGCCTGTTTCCCGATACCGAGCCCACCCCCTATCGCACTCTCGCCTTCCTCTCTGGCCAGGAGCTCCACACTCCGAATTCGGCGTGTCCACCCTGTCTATTCAGACACCGAATTCACGTTCCCTCTGCAGACACGATCGAACGAATACAAGCTGCCCGCTATGAATATGCAACGGTCAATGGAATATCGTGGCGATTCTGGGACGGCGACGAACCACCGCTTTACATCAGCAGTCGATGCATTTCGTTCGGCGTAATGATTAGTTTCTTATGGCTACCGGGATGTGTTATATTTCTAAACTTTCATCTGCTTTATTTGCAGAAGGGTGGTTAATTGCTCGTTTCGGTATTTTGACCTTGCAGATGTGTATGCTTATTAAATTATTGGGGAAGCTCCTTTAGATGATTTCTTTGGGACGAGATTTGCTTCTGCCGCATACTCGACTTCGTTTTTCTTAGTCGAAGAGATGGAAGTTGCGGGGTAGCTCCGTGATTCGATAATCGCGGTGGTTTGTTCGATTTTTCCAACGCTTCAGGCATGAAATCACCGTTAAATACTAATCTTCTTGCGGGCGTAACTTCCTTTTTAATCTAAATCGTGATATAAATTTACTTTCACCGGTCTGCGCGGCGTTAGAAATTGCGCCATAAATGTCCGTGCGGGCGGCTTAAGTTCGCGAAACGACCGCGAATTCATAATTGAGACATAAAAATAGCTGAACTTCCGAAGTGCAATCACGTTTTACGAGCGTGCAACTTAACGAGCTCGCTGGCGTGATTGGCGATCAGCTTGAAACTTTTTTGTTGCGAGCCGGTGGTCGCCTGTAATCGACGCTTGCTGACAGTACTACTTACGTCCTTTTCAAACGATTTCATAAAAAATAAACAATTCCATGCACATTTTTAAGTCAAGATTCTATGAATTAAGTTTCCTGCGATACTTCGCATAAAACAGAGCAGATAATAAACTGCATTCGCAAATAATTCGATTCTTATAATCTGGGGTAATAAAAGTGTACTCGGGACATATTACTGAAAGGAGTTTCAGCGTCGACAGCTTTGAATAGCCTGGCCGTGTATAAATAACATAGAAAGCCGAACGAAGTACATGTCGAAGTCTTTCTCAACATTCCATCGACACAATTTGCAAGTTAATGATCAGCCGTGCTCTCGATTCGTGGCATTGTTAGACCACGCGAGGCGCTTACTTCTGCGCTTGACATTTTTAGTCCCAGAGAGAGAGAGAGAGAGTGGCACGGAATAGCAAAGGGTGTCTATCGGCAATCGATTGTATCCGTCCACCATGAACATACAGGTTGCCTCAAAGTGCCCGATACAGCCCGAATGATTCCTCGTTAAAAAAGTTCAATGAAACGCACGAACATAAAATTCGTTAGAGAATATTTATTATACACTTTTCAGCTATTCCTTCGGGAATGGGGACTAACATTTAGTTTCGTTAAACTGTCTGCAAATTTCTATTATATTTATGCACAACAGATACAGTAATAATTTATGATGAAACACATCCGCGAAGATTCATAGAGAATTGCACGATCCTTTAAAATATATTCTCATCAACCACTTCCAAAATCGATTCCCTCGAAAACGAAGTCTCCCATGGAGCAAACTTTATTTCCCACTGTTCAATTTGTTCCTCCAATAGGAACTGCCTTCTTTCAAGTTGCATCGCGTATTTTGTGACATCCTGCGGAAATGCGCAGAGGAATCCATAAATTCGTGCCTTAGTTAAGCACACGTGTGCACCTCGTACATTTACAAAATCGATTCTCTCGCAAACGAAGGCTCGTGCAAGAATGTTCCATTCCACGTTTCCGACCTGTGCTTTCGAAAGGAACCTCGAGGCATTTCGAGACACGCTGTATAGAGGGGAATATGCTCAGAAACGTCTGATTGTTATGCAAACACGCACGTCCATCTCGCTGCATCGAAACAAGGCGTACCAGCTTGTTAGTGGGCATAATAATACCCCTGTTTGAATCCCACTGAGGAAGGCAACTTCAAATCGTATCAAAGGAACAATAAATCCAAAGCCTGAAGCAGAACCTACTTTCGCAGACGATGGACGAAGTTGTCAAGCAATTTTGAGAAGTTTAAGCTGAATTATAGATTGATCAGTCAGAATTTCCTGAAGGGAATTTAAAACCGTAACAAGCTACGATTGTAGACATTGGAAAATATTATTGTTTTGGCTGTGACTGTGAAATTAAGGTGTAATCTTAGAAAACGAAGGATAAATTATGTTTATTGTCATTTGGCATGATAATGCCTTAGATATTTGGAGAGAGGGAAAGATAATGGCAAATTTTATTGAAGAAATGGAAAATTTGAGTGCAAGAGAATTTCAGAAGTTTAGAAAGGATAGTATGATTAGTGGGGGATACTTGAGATTTCTTAGAAATTAGAATTTCGAATAAGTATAGTTCCAGTAATAGCGATGAATTTTCTTGGAATGAAGCGATGCTTTATATTCATAAAACGTAGAGGAAATAAAGGGAAGACCTGGAAGCAAAGGGACGGTCGCCTTTTCGAAGTGAAGATAAAGTTACGAGGTAATTTTGATGAATCGAAGGTGAATTATGGAGACGGTGATGCAGCAGCAACTTCCATGGTCCTCTTTTTCTGCCCGCCATTATCTGTCTGGCTGTTCATTCACGATGATTTATTTCCTGATTCGTTGGGAACGTGGACAACACAAGTTTCTCTCGAACACGAGCCATTTGTGAACGGAAATCAAGAAGTTGGGCATTATTCGAATACAAATTTCGAATAAAATGAAGTTATTCGAGAATAACGAATAATTTTTTATTCGAATGATGGCGCTGGTACGTGTCATGGGAAACCGTTAGAAACTTAGTCGAATAAAAAATTATTCGTTATTCTCGAATAACTTCATTTTATTCGCAAATCTCATTCGAGATCATTCGAATAAAAAATTATTCGAATAATGCCCAACTCTGATTATAAGAAAGGAAAGTTCTAGTAGCTGTAAACAGATTGTAGTCTTAAAAATTCGAAGTCCTTTATGGTGTCCCAAATCGAATAGTCTCCTATTAATCTCGATGATTTGTTTTATATCCTCGAGTCGCTAAAGGAACAAAACATCAATTTCAACCTACCTCATCCAACATATTCATCGACTTCACATCGTCAACTATAAACTAAAAGCAGCTGATCGATACCGAAGAAACTTCGACACTTCGAGAGGCCCCTCGCCGATAAATACATAATCGTTACGAGGTGCAGGTGAGGCAACAAAATAGGGACATTGCACCCCGCGCCCCCACGTTTAACAGTTTAGTGAGATGAACTAAAGCACTGTGTAATAAAGTTTCAGCGCGGGTGCGGGAGAAGGAGCGCGTTTACGGCCTCGTTTCTGAATCATTGGGCGCCCCTCGTAAATCGATCCAGCGGGCAGATCGTAATTCCACGATGCAACCAAATCACGCGTGGATCGTTCGCGGCTTGACGAGCGAACGCGCCACGGAACAGGGAAGACATTTTGTCGCTTCGCCGGCGAGAAACCCGCAAAAATGCATTTGCATTCCGTGCCTGTGTTTAAAGTACTCCGTCCCACCCCGCCACCTCCCTTCTCCGCGGCGTCTATATGGAAATTCAGCAAGAGATGAAGCTCACAAAGGTTCCGGGGGTGGAATTAAATATCGCCGGGCGAAACAGTTCAAAGCGGCGCGCGAGAACGTTCGACGTTCGCCGAAGTTGAATGAAAACATGCCAGCTAGAAGTATCTCCTCCCCTGCTTTTAATCTTCCACTGTTTTTGTCTGGTTTTCGGCTGTAGTCAGTGACGTCTCGTTGGGAGGGTGCCTGGGGGGTGCACTTTGCAAGTGTTTTGTGGTATTGTGAAGGATATTGTATGTGTTTTGGAGGATTGACTTAAAAGACGAACAATGGAAGGTGCGTGAGTGACAGGGGGTGCAAGTCAGACAGATTTCACGTGCAAGAATTATTGGAGAATGTGCAGCAAGATTACATATTTAGACACGAGAAAGAGGTCTCCTCGAAGCCTTGTAATGACATAAGGAAACGCCTGTTCAAACTACTCACCCACGAGAATGCGAAGAACACATGCAGATTTACTTTCTAAATTGAGCATTACAATCCTGCCGATTCGTCGGCAAAGGCCCATGAAACAGAAGCGCCCTGAAGTATCAAACACAGCTCCCATTGCCAGCTCAGCCATAAGAAATCCACAAAGCGACCCAGTAAACCACCACTAACCACGCCGGCACGGTCCAATTTCCTCCCCCATTCTACCTGCAGTCCGTGCCCGTAAACAAGCCAAAATGCCTTAATGCCATCAAACCCAGCGAATAGACAGGCAAAGGGGTCCCTTCTCTCGCTTCTTCCAGACGCCCTCGCGAAAACATTCCATAAAGGCGACGCTCGGAACAAGCAATCCTGACTCATGGAAATCCTTCTGTTCCTTTCCCACCCCTAACCCCTAGTATCCACTCGTTAATTAAATTCACAGATTCCTGTTCCCGTTGTCGCTCGTGGACACGACGCTCGCTCCACGAGCCCTGACCACCTGCATTTGCATGCTGTTTTTCATACGTAACAGTCACGTTCCACTGCGGAGCCATTATCGCGAGACAGACCTGTGTACTCGTGCAATTTGCCATTCAGCCCAGGGCCGCTGTTTGCCGAATAGTTCGCCGAATATCGTGCACGGCCGCGCCTGCAGCCTGATTGGGTGCATGTGCAATTCCATCAGCTGCGCCACGAGGACACGGGCGACAGCAAGGCTCGCGAGGGAGGGAAGGGGGGAGAGGAGGTAGGATGTTCCACCGGCTCCTTTCGACCGAGATAAAGAGGATGCATCCTACGCGACGAACTTTCACGAGATTAAGGCCGACGTGGGCGTACGGCTGGCGATATTCAACGGGGAACGAGAGGTGCTCGGCCCTGGGTAAATAAACATGGTGGCGTCGAGGCTCTATGGTAGGTAACGCCGGGGATAATCGAGAAATTCTTGACGTTACGGAGAAATTGCGCAGGGGAGCGTGTTTTATTGCGATACGTTTTAGAGGGAGTGTGATTGAATGAATTCAGGGTTAGCATGGAAGGATGGTTCTTTGTGGGAAGGTAAGTGGGGAGTGGAGTGAAGTTGTTTGGTGTAAGGACGAGTTCTGGGAGAAGTAGGGTTGAGGGCTCGATGAGTACGGGTCCTTTCTTGGGGAGCTGTACCAGTTGGTGATGAACTTGTCGGTGCCATCGTTTGGAGAAAACTGAGGTCTTAAATTCCACGAGGAGAATGATACTCAACGAAACTCAAGATGAAAACAAAATTTGTACTTAGGGCCGGGTTAGGATTAAGGAAATTGTAACATTTATATTACTTTCCAATTTTGTTATTGCTACCTGTATTATTCATTCTGATATAAAGAAATATGAGCATGAGAAGACTGATTGTGAACGTTTTACTAGTCGAGAAATCGCATCGCCCTATTAATTCAGACACTGTATATTCCACTGTACTTGCAAATTTTTCTAATCACCGCTCAGAGTTTCCTTCACGAGACCACTTATCCCCCTTCGATCATGCCTGATATTCGATTAAAATCAGCAAACGCCCTACGCGTTTGACTGCCCTCCCAGAAAGTCGATACTTTCCACCCCGTCGTCAAACCCCGACAGAAATTCCTAAGACGATGGTGCGTGAATTTCACGATGCAAATACCTGCCTCTATCTCTGGTTCCTTGCGCGCTAGGGGAGCGTAATACCTCACCCCATTTACGCCGTTGCTGCGGCGAACCATCAGGGAGATTCGGGGGTTGTATATGGGGCTTATGGGGCCTCTGTTCAACAGTGGTTTCACGTGCGTGCACCGGCGTAGCATCATTTAAGCGGAAGCGTGTTCGGTCGTCGGCGAAACTTCCCTCGCGCCTTTAAGTTCCGCGGCGTTTTACTGCAGATGAAATGCGATCTAATAAGTCGAGGGAGACCGGGGAATTCGCGGGCTCCGCCGCGGAGCAACTGAATTTATACGAGCGCATTCGGTTCCCCGCGATTCCTCGGGCTTAAAGCACTCTGACGCTCGCCTCTTGTTTGCGCGGATTTTAAAGACGCCGAAGCGCGCTCCTCGAGCAAACACCAGCCTTTAAATGAATCTTTTACGCCCTCCGCTTTGTTCTTCGCCTCTAATCGCGAAAAATGAGACGGGTATCCGGAGAATTGTAAGATTTCATTCTACCCACCAATGGAGGGAATTCGGGTCGCTGGAGTTACTCGTAATTTCTGATAGTTTCATGGGAAAATTCTGCGAGAATGTATTAAACACTTCAACTGTTATTTCACCGGAAATTGTTTCACTAATCCTACGGTGTGAGGTTTCAACTAATCTCGACGAATAAAATTCTCTGAATCAAACTTACTCATCTTCGGAATGTTCCATTTACCTATATCTACGGTCCTGTGGATAACGAACTCAATCTTGAAACTTAGTTGCCCAACTGTGTATCGCCAATAACAGCCGCCACGTGCCCGAACAATTTTTCCGTCGACGGTCACGAGTGTTTAATATTTCGGCTGGGTCCCTCGCTAACCCCGCGTCGCGATATTTAATTTGCCGTTCCCTTTGTAACGTTCGCCGTTCTTGTTCGCGAAATTTGCATACAACGTGCCGTCGCGACGTCGCGCCACGGAAATTCAAAGAACGAGAGTCGCGTCACGTATCAGTCGTGCATGCAAAACTTGCGCCCCTTTTTTTAATCTTGCGTGAAACTGCACTTCACGATGAAAAGACACCGCGTGACGGTTCGCAATTGAGAATCGCCGTTGCTGGTACAAAGGGTGCGTTACAGTCCTCGGTCGCAGAATTCTCCTACCCCTTTCCTTTGCTCAAGCAAAGTTTACTGATTCCCTGCTGCTTAAGAAATTCCAATGAAATTCGATGTTCCGATGAATTATCGGGTGCATTCGATTCCCCCATGTTATCGAACTTCTACAACCCCCAAAACATGCACTGTTCCTTTCATCCTCAAGCTTCCGTTCTCGATCTAAGTCAGCCTTTAAGGAATGGAATCAGAAGTGGATGAAACGAAAGAGCGAACGAGAAACTAGGTCGAACGTGAACGGTGAAATTAACGGGGGGAGAATTTTTCCCAAACAATATAAATCTCGCGTGACGAGGCCAGAGGGAGGCGAAGCTAAAAGGCAGAGTTGAGTCAACGCGGGATTCAGCTGCAAGTTTAAAGTTGTAACGAACGCCAGAGCAAACTCGCGACTATATTAGCCGAAACGACGATAAACAGTCGCGGATAGAGTTATATTCAGGCGTTAGGGGAGCGATAGGGGGCCCTGGGGGGGGGGGGGGGCGAACCATCTTCGCCCGGTTTCCGACGGCAGTATCGATTGCGAAACTTGCCACGAACTACTTAAAAGTTTCCCCGCGGTACTCTTTTACTCGACTCAACCCGTTTACAGTTACAACCTGCCACGTCCAACCCTCTACACAATTACATCGCCCCCGCCCCCCTGTCGCGGACCTTGCACCATCGAGGAATCCCTTTTCCCTCCTGGGAGTTACGGGGCACGGATTACGATTCGTCCGGAACTCTTTTCTCGTTAGCGCGGGACTTAAGCACCCCCCGGACCCTCTGCGACTGCACCCGCGAAATGAAACACTAATGAAACGGCAATTAAGTGGCTTTCTCGGAGATCCGGTGAAGCAAAACATTCTGACGGAAACTCTGGAAGTCTGGTTCTTAAAAGTTACGTACAGCTGATGAGGCGTCCCGAAACGACCATCTACTGCGGCTTGTTGAATGAAAGGAAGTGGGTGAAGATTGAAGTAAATATGTAGGACACACTACCTTTTTTCACGAATTTTAAAATATGGGAAGATTAATGTCAATTAAAGATGATGTATTCAATTTGTATTGCTTTTCAGGTATCAATAGTGTGTATTTGTTTCCTTTAGCCTTTGAAATTTCTGATTGAATAATAAATGATCCTCTGAAGTTAGAATTAGAAAACAGGATCAAAATTTAAAAATCGGATTCTGAAACTCCGTGTCAGTTGAATGGTAAAAAGAAATGTGCGATTAAGAATGTCAAACGTAACATTGATTCACCGTACCACGGCTTAGGGTCTGGGACAGGGTCGTTGGACAGGTTTATGGCCCATTCCAAGTAGTATAAATCAAGCATGTGGCGTGCGAACGCGGACATCCCATTAAATCGAAACAAACCTAAAACGACGTACAGGAAATAGATGTACGTGGCGTGATATTGAAACAAAATACCGTCGCTACCTTTATATACAGCACGATCGAATTTAGATTAGAATTCATTGTTATCTGAATCAATTTTTCGAGATGTAAGAGATACGATATTTTCGTGGATGAATTATGAAGGGAATCTTTGTCTATACCTCTGAAATTATGATTACAAACACTAAAAATGTGAAAATGAAGTATACCTCAAACTATAAGTCTCGAAGAGATGTAAATTAAATGTAAAGCTAAATCGTCCCACGCCTTCCAAGAAATCGTTGTAAAAAAGCCTGCCAAAGTAAGTACACCCTTCTAATAACTACTACACCAATCAAGCGAAAAAGTTGAACCCATTCAAACCAAATCTGTTAGGTCGGTGCATAAGACCGTTCGTTCTACTGAACCAAAGTCTGCTAAAATTAAAAATATATTACATATCTCTTTAATCAAACTGAGTATGTTCCTTGACTATCTACGACCTACTGCCACTTTTCTGGTAAAAGTACAAGTGGGTATAGTAAAAAGAAAGTAATTTCCGTACCCCTAACATTACCTAACAGTGAGCGAACGAACTTTTCCACAGAAGCCACAAGCACTCGTTCCCAGAAATACACCCTCTGGAATCTACCCCCATAATCCAACAAAATCAGGGCCCCTCGTCCTTCCACCGCGCACGCGCTCGAAGCGATTCGAGGGACACTCGTCTAACGTTACGATTAACCAGTCACTAGATGGCTAAACAGAACGCACGGCCGTCGAAAGCTCCCCGAGCAACAAGGCTAGCGATGGACGGCGAACTAAGAAACGCCTCGGTCGGCTCTGCGCCCTTTGGCGCTGGAATTCACTTGGAATGGATAAAATCTCTTATAAAATCCCGCCCCTCGACGTGTCCCAGGGCATGCATACATGGATAAAAGTGGTTGGCTCGTGCGGCAGAGCTAGGCGTGCCCGCGAACATCAGAATGTGAGCACCGGTCTGGCCCCCGCGACTCAGAGATACCACTTCAAATTGCTCGCGCGCCGCATCTCAAACGAGCCCGCGGCTCCGCGAATCCCCCGGGGATAAACGTTTTCGTTTCCTTCATTTGAGCGAGAAACGTATCCAGCTGCGGGGGAGCCGGCTTTACGAAGCAGCACGCGCGCCCCGCCACTTGAGGAATTTCGGGGTGAATTTTTCAGGGCCCTCGCTCCTCCTCGATCCGCCGAAACGACGCGTCGCCTCACCCGGGGACTTGGCCCTATTGCGTTTCATTGTCCAAGCCGAGGGGAAGATGTTGGCTTCGAGTTGAGGATTGCGTGTGCCGGAGGTAATTTAGTGGGTGCTTGTTTCAGGGATTTGATAACGGGGGCATTGACGATTTGGAAATAGGGACACGCGATTACGACCTATCACTCGTTATGCGGAAACAATTCTCTCCATGCCAGTAATGCACTGGGCTATGGCTTCATTTGTCTGTGCCAGTCCATTGTCTGGTTAAATTAACAGCATCCTTCCCCTATGTATCTTCCTCCTATTATAATTCTATTCCCTTGGAAATTCGTTCATTGTCATGCCCCTCCTCTTTTAAACGTGCTGCCCGCTCCTTCATTCTTACCCACTTTCCTTAACTTTCTTATACTTCTTGTCCGCTTGACCTAGATTCGTATGTCCCTACGGTAACTTCGAGTCTATCGTTATGTTTATAGTGTTATGTTTTAAAACAGCAGGAATGCTGAACCTCGCTCATTCATCACTTGATTAACCGTAATTGGCGATGTAACCAAGTCGTTATTATTTCGAAGTTGAAGAGGAAATGGTGTGCTAAGACTTCTATTAACTCCGTTCATAGATCGCGGAGATTGAATTTTCATCTTGAAGCGTGAGAAAGTAGAAGGTGGCTGGAAAAGTATCTATTACTTCTCATATCTCGTTTTCTTCCCAATTACGAAACCGTCGACTACCCCCTCGTTCCTAAGTCACCCTGAACACATCCAATTCCTTCCTTTTCCCACTTTTCTCGAAGCACGGAGCACTCCAGAGATGAATAGAAGAAGACCAGTCCAATTCGAAAACATTCCAGGAGCCATTCATCGCGAGAGACGTAAAAGCACACCCTGATACTTTAATCTCCCACGGGCGATACGATGTTACGTGATCAGGATCCCCGTTATTGATGAGCAAACGGTGAAATAAACGGTTCCCATGGCCGGGTGAAATATTCCCAATTAACGGGGAGAGGAGGGGGGTCCGCGAGAATTCGTAAACAACGCCGTCAGTTTTTCGCCAGCGAGAAATCGCCGAGGGTGAAAGGGAAGGTAACAGTGAAACTTACTCGCAATCAGCAAACCCCGATTCGCTTCCTCGTCCCTGCACGCGCGCCCGCGAAGGTGGCTGGAACAGAAGAACGAGAACAGGTTGATCGATCCGCGAAGGCAAATTTCGTGACGATTCGAAGGGTGTCGTGGGTGCTAATTGTCATCGGTGCGTTAATTAAATTTATAGAATTTCGGCGCGCTAATGAGGGTAAATGGCATTAATTGCCTTGTGCAGGCGCATCTCCACGATGACGTCCGCGAGGAACTGTGTAAACACGTGTATATTATGTATCGGCATCCGTGTGCCATTCGCCAGCCGGAAATTCAGCTCGGCGCGCGAACTTGCTGTAATTAATTAGCGTGACAATTATAACGGCTGATGAAGCAGCGCGAACAAATCCGCGGGACCAGTGCGACGTGTCGAATTGAGCAATCGTGATTTCGCGGCTAATAAGGATAGGGGTACACAAATGGGCAACTGCTTTTGGGTGTCAGGTTTCTGGAGAATAAGAAATGGATTAGTAAACTCACTTCGTTACATGTTTTTAACGTGATTTTTATGTGGGGAATGTTTAGATGCAGAAAGTTACTCGTTATTGCTTTGTCTTTTAATAGGAAAGTTTAAAATCTCGAGGTTTTAACTAGAAGCTCGTGGAGAAAGTATAATTTGTAATTTTTAATTAGCAAGTATGTGTGATCAACTTCGTTTGGAAGGAATTATGATGGATAGATTCTCCTTGACATTCAAATGCACTAGAATTACACTTGAAACATTTCCCAACACACTTTCTTCACATTCCTAATTCAACTCCACATGCATCAATACCTCTCCCAGAATCTACTAACCAATAATTAACATTTAAGAACAGTTAAACAAGTAGTGAACTATATAAAAATATTTTTAAAATTCCCATCAAGTGCCTATTCCCGCGCTTCAATGAGGTATTATTGAATTCCTGGTCCAAGGATTACGGGCGCATAGTTTCGCCAATTTATCAACGCCACGGGAAACAAGAAGCGCAGAAAGTGTGAAGGAACCTATCTGCGGCTTAATTAGGAGCATTAATATGGATAAACTGAGAAGCTCCGCGCGAAGGATTTGCATGTTGGCCGGCTGCCGGCGAAGACACCTTCGGATTTCCAGCCGTTTTCCCTTCCTTTTCGACAAGGCCAGGATTTGCTATAAGACCCCGTGGATTATGGACCAGGAACCTGGGATTTCTGGCTACGCATATTGCCTGACGATGGAGCCATCGGGACGTAGAGGCGACGAGCTGGTCGTCGAAAATGATGCATTCATAAATACATTATAAAGTATCGAAAAAGAGCAATCAACAACTTTTATTCGTTTCATTCAGGCTCTCGAAAAATGATGATGCACCTCGCGAGGGCGTGAAAAATGTGATGAAGAAATTATCATAATTATCATAATGTAATGCAAATATGAGTTAGAAAATTGGAATCACAGAAGGTGATAGAAGGTGGAAAAGCAAGGGATATTGAGCCAAGTTCGTTGAAAATAAATGCAAAAAAATTGATTAATTTCAGTCCGTGCAGACAGTGCTCATGTATCGTTAACAAAGAAATTTTGTCAGTGATACGTGCTATCCACAAGTACCATTACACCTCAATTATATCGCTTGAAAACCAGCCCAGTCGTAATATATTACTCTTAAAGCGATACAATCTTTCCACCCCGCATGTAGAATCGGAATATAACAATCGAAAACAGAATCCAAATCAATCGAAAGCATTTTACACGAGTATAACTAAAATACTCCCCATATTCTAATTTCAATCAAAAATATTGAGTCTTGAAATATAATATTTACAGTGACTTCCAGGTTTGCTATAAATAATTGTGAAATACACTATCTTGCTTTTACTTTTTAAAGTTTAGGTTGACATCACTTAAATAATCCGTGATTTTCCTATGAAAAATAAGATTGCACGTGTAATACGGTCGAAGTAAATTGACAGTCTTTCGTGAACAAATTTCTGAGTGACTATACGTATGTCTCAGGTCTATTCCGCTAAAGTGGCCCTGTGGAATTCGCACAAATCACGCATATACCCAAAACAGGGCTTGGACATGACAGATTACATCGTCTGAGACCGGCAGCGATCCATCGTTTAAAGGAAATCGATCGCACCACCTATCCGTCGAACGATCGATGCCTGGAGGAGTCCCCGCAGTTCCAGTCACATTCAACAGACGTCTAATTGATCCCAGGGGAATCGGGGTCGCCGATGGGAACGCATCTGGGCCGCGATCTACGTAGCCAATTAACTAAGTCGCTGAATCCCGACCGTAAATACGGACAAATGGTCCCTCGCGATTGTACGTCAAACGCAGGATGGAATGCACTGTCACAATTCCTCCTGGAAAACCGTCGCTGCCGTTCGAACGGCAATTCCAGCTGCTCGAAACGACTTCGCCAGCCTTCTGCAGCCCCTGCTTAAGAAGCGACATTCCTCCATCTGAGGTTCATTTACTTATAGCTTAAACAGTATTCTGGAAGTATCAATGGGAATTCATTACTTAAATCTCAAAAATAAATCTATGGAGTATTCGGGGAGTACCAACGGGAATTCATTACTTAAACATCGAGGAATTAATCTGTGAGTGAGTTCAAGAAGGGCCAGTGTCAACGTTAATAATTAATGTTCCAAAATTGCCAAAAGAACAAACAGAAATGTACTATAAAGTTTTTGCAAATTTTTAACGCCAATTAGTCGAAACTGTCAATTCCATCACTATCGCACATCGCTAACTATGGTGAATTAGTTGCGTTACTAGAAATCGGGAATTTGTAAGATTCTTATTCAAACTTGACTGTGGCTATGCTAATTATACTGAGAAACCGGGAACGAGCCTTCAGATAAAAGAGAGGAGTTCCACAGGATCGTAGCTACCAGAAGCACCCGAGTATCGAGATTGTCTCCACGTTAGTATTACGTCCGATCGAGTGGTGACTGATACAAGAACGTGATACGACCGAGAAACAGCTAGAGCGCGGATAACAGAGTCGGGGAATTGCGATCAGTTGCTGGCGGAATCGACATGACGTCGTAGCTACTTCAGATTTATCGAAAGGGCCGTCCATCAAGGGAAGCGGAGCGATAACGACGGAATCGACGAGCCCCGAGAGATAACAACACTGCCGAGGACTTTCACGGAGTCGCCTAATGATTGGCTGCTGCACTTACCCGACCCGTTCCTTCTTCCTCGCGCTGGTCGGACGCATCTTATTCTGCCAGCAACAGCAAACGGTGAACGAAAGAAAATGGAAGAGAATCTCGAACACCGCCACGATTGTGTCAGCCAATCGAATCGCCCAGCTCCTGGCGCTTTGCACTATCTCGCGTGCTCTTTGTTTCCCCTTTCTGTTTGGTCGACACGTTTGACTTCGCTGGGGCAGATTTTCACGCGGGGGAGGAATTTTTGATGGGGCCACAGCTGCGGCGAACAGAACACGATGGGCGAGAATTGGCTTCGCAATTAAATTGTCAGTGGCGAAGATGATAGTCAATCGTGGTGAAATAAATAATAATAGGGAAGTAAAAGACACCAGTAGAGTAATTAAGAAACCCGTGCATACGTTTAATAAATTGATGTGGTATAATAAAAAGCTACTTGAAGGAATAAAATATCTCCACAGAAAGTCATTTTACGAGTTCATTAACCATACGATATATTCGCCAGTGCCCATGGAAGCAAGCGTCTCATTCTGAATTTCCGTCTACAAGCCAACCAGCGCGCGCGATTTGAATACAAATCCACGCGCAGCCCGAGCCAACGAATCGTTTATTAAGGTCCAAGCAGCGATCTGCACAGGTCATCGAGAACGCTGCACATGCACTTAACAATTAACTCTGTCCAATTGCCTGATCTCGTTTCCACGAGCTATTTCCCTACATCTAACTCGACGGACGTTCAACTGAGGAGAAGGAAGAACAACCGATTGTTGAGGTCATCGTACGAAACGAAACTGAGGGAGTCAATCGATCACGAAGCTGTTTAAGCAAGATTTCCTCTGACACGCCGCTTTTCCACTCGATTTTCCTGCAAACGCGCTGTCCCATGACGTGCATTTCAATGCTTTGAACGTGAATCACGGGATTCTTAAACGGCGCGGCGACCATCTTATAAATCATCGAACCACCTTGTTCATTGTTCATCCCGGGGTCTTCAGTTTCGTTCCAGAAAACGCATTTTCGTGGGAGGACGGGATAGCTTTGAAATAGATGCCACGTGCCATGGAAATTGCGACTATGTCGACAGGAAACGTTTAAAAATAGTATAAAGTTAACAATTGTTACGTTCACTGTTTTATATCCAGTTGAAGGTGGTATATTCAAAGGAGGAAACGCCACGCGTCTTGTCAGTGTCGATGGGAAGGAAGTCGTTCGATAAATCGAACATCCCGAAACAGCTTCTGTATTGGTTTATTAAAAATAATGAGCCAGTGACAAGTTGGTGCTTCGCAGGGAAATCTCGGCAAACGATGTCTTAGGACCTCTCGTGAAGACTGTTTGCAGAGTCTGACACTGATTTTCTCACACGAGACACATGTCCTTTTATGATCTTTTTTACTTCCGTGACTTTCTATACATTACTCTGATTATATCCAAAGTACCGTTCACGTGGGATAAAAGTGTAAAGCCATAATGACATGTACAACACAAACAGCGGAACTACCTACTCTTGCTTACACAGAAGTGAATGTACGGATCAATCACTGCGCGCAGAAATCCACGGGAGTTGCTGCAGTAACTCAACATTTTACCACGTTCCTCCAGGAATCCTAATGATATTCAGACGTTTCGAGGATCTGTCGAGAGGATCAACGTGCACAACAGACCCTCCCGAGCATGCACGAGAATCTTCCAGACAACTACAATCGTACCAATCAATCAGATAGCCTCTCGACTCTATGTACAATCAGGACATGCCTCTTCTTCCTCCCTCTACCCCTTATTCCCTCCCCTCGACGACTCCTTCGATCCTCGAGGAATCTCGCCCAAGATTTCAGCAGCGAAACTCGAACGTCAGATCGCGTCGCAACTGGCCAACGTGTCGAAACTGCAAAGCGCCGGTTCGACGCGAAAATCTCTTCATTGGTAAACAGCTCGTCCACCGCGCACGATATCCCGGCAACGAAATTTGGGAACATCGGCTCGTCTGCTCTCGTTATCCTTCCCCCCCCCCCCCCCAAAGAAACGCGATAATTCGTGGCGCGCGCCGTCTAAATATCGCGGATTAATATTTGCATCTTGCGTGCCCAATAGCCTTCCGTGGCGCGAACCCGTTTCATTTGTTTCGTCGTTCCAGTGTATCGAGTGCAGCTGACCAGGATCGTGACGGGAATTTTCATGAAATATTAGAAATAAACGGGACCATCGTGAGATACTCGAGCTGAAATATTTATGGCCGCATATTTGTGAAAAGTTTTCGGCGAAATTTTACGGTCCTCCTACTCTTTCTATTTTTCCCCTGTTTTTTTGCGTTTCTAGTTTTACAGTCGCGTCGACCGCAGAGGTCATTCGGGACTGCACACAATTTCACGGTCGTTTATATATTTCTTATACGCGAATAAAAATTCCGGTGCTTAGATAGTCCTATTCTGTTATTCGCTCTACTTTTAATAAATATTGTAAATTTTGTAAATTTAGATATAGTTGATTATGAGCCCTCAATTTTATGGTTCGATTAGCTCAGAATTTGCCAGCTTTGGTTTTAAGTAGTATTGAGAAATTCTTCTGGACAAGTTTTCGATTTTTCCACGAACAACTACTGTACCGAAAACGAGCCATATTTTACTAACTATTTAATTCACGACTACAAATTGCAACTGCATAATTCTCATCTACGCTCCGACGCTCTGATAAATATTTACAAATAACTACTGATAAATAAGTACAATAAACGTTTCGTGATACTCCAGCACGAATGGACACATTCGTCCCTCGATTTCTATCCAAAGTATCGACCACAAGCACGCCCACGCGTCCCGTTCGCAGCACATCCCGTACAGTCCGGTCCCAATTAAAAGAAACGTGGGAAATAATTCGACGATGTGGTACCCGTTCTAATTGGAAACTCCGGCAAATTATTTCGGAATAATCGGAGAATTTTCCCGTCAGCTGCCCAACGAAAGGATCAGGAACATTCTTTAATTACAGCTCGACTGGGCTGCTTCCGCCGGAGGGGGGGGGGGTGGAGGGGGAGTCGGGGAGAAGTAAAAAAGAAGAAAGAATAGTGGGATGGGAAGAAAGTGTTATATGAAAATCTTCATCGTCCTACTGCATCGACGGAATTTCATTAACGAGTTCCAAAGCAGACACACCGCCGAGTGGATTAATTCCAGCAGACACCTGAGGGGATTGAGGAGGAGAAAGTTTCGCGTCCCTGCCTGATATTAAGGGAAAAAGAAGAGGAGGTGGATCAGGGTTGGATCGATCCGAATACAAATCGACATTTCGATGCAAATTCTAGGCCGATATGATTACAATGAGTTCTAGGGAGGGGCAGGGGGGTAGGCGAAGTGGAAAGGCCAGGGGCTCTTTTACAAGAGCAGATGGAACAAATAATAATAATAGTGGAAATAAAGCACGCCCAGGACGATAATGGCTTCACCGTCCGCGAAGGAAATAACGCGAGAACCTCGTGAAATACGGCAGGGGCGGTGAAGGGGAGACGAGAAGGGGACGCGGAGAACAGGTTGGTCTGGCTAGGTGCTTTAATTTTCATTATTCGTGTTCAGACGTCTGTGGTGCATTCCGCGAAACAACAAGCCACGGGGAACGAATGAAAACACGAGGGCTTGATGATCCCGATGAAAATGTCACTGTACGGCGGGGGGGGGGGGGAGACGGGCGTTTTCGTTTGTTCCTTGGAAAGATCGAGCAACGGCACGAGGAATTTTCCTCGGTTGCACTAAATTGTTCGGTGGAGAGTACAGCGAAATTGTGGAAGCAAGTTCTGCCGCGCGGGGCTTAGTTTTCGGAGAAAATTTGCCTGGGAAAGTGTTGGGCGCCTGTGGATCTTAACAAGTGCTCTGCCATTTCAATGAAACGCATGCTGCGTCGTCCGTGTGAACGGCGTTTAACGTGGTCCGATGCGGAGCTTGTGTCTTTGGTTCAATTATAAATGGAATTTAATTTGGTTTAAAATATAAATTAAATTCTGTGATATAATGGAGCAAAACAACTCCCTTAATAACGGTGTAATTAATAACATTAAGAGAATATGAAACGTTATACATTATATGTTCTGAAAGTAATTGCTATGGAATGAGTACACCATTCTGACCATTATCAGTATTGGTAATGAGGCTATATTTAACAAAGAAGAGAAATGTTATTAATTAAATAAGCTCCAAACATGGAATATTCCTCGCACGAAAATATATTCGCGAAACACGGCCCTGGTGTCGCGACACCACAGACAGCGATGGAAGACATTTTATTCCACGTTTTTCACTTAGTCTCTTTTTCTTTTGGACTGCAGTTTAATTGAGACTTATTGATTGCGTATGGCTAAAAGGATTTCGATAACGAAGATGTGGAGATATAGTGGAGTGATGCTTGAATAAACAGTGAAGTAACGACATCAATTCCACGCATGAGCGATCGACCACTGTAGATTTTACAATCGACTCGCTGGAATTGTAGAAAGTAGATGACCATGTTGGGCCAGATGCTATTGCCTACCGATATGGTTAACCGGGCAATAAAGTTAATCGAGCTGGTTAAGGTGCCGATAGTCTGTGCCAGAATATAGAAGCAACAGTACATTCGCAAGGTACGTATTGGTAATTGTGTACAGCGCAGCATGAACTTCGATGCCAAATGCTACATGCGCAATCTGCTGAAATACGATTTTACAAAGTCCACATGGAGCATCTATCTCACTCTTCGCATTTACGTTTCATCAAACAAGCTCCCTATACTGTCAATTTTCTAATTGAGGAGCATAAACGTGCAGAACTTTAACGACGAATCAAGTGCACCAGAATAATAAAGAAGCTATCATAGGAACACCTATCAAAAAAATGGTCATTTCGGATTTTAAGATTTGAACATAAACTTATTCTGGCCCTCTGTAAATATCAAACTACATATATTACTTTATTAGCATTGCTTCTTCAAGATAAAATATTTTACTTCATGACAGGATCGTAGTCTAATATAAAAGCTTATTCTGAGGTGTGTATGAACGAAATCGTGGGTCAAAATGGACCCTTGCATCCGACGTGTCCAAGTAACCGTCTTCCAAGGGTTAACTACATTCGTTATTAGTGATATTCATTTAAAGGAAGACTAAGTGCAAGCTTAAGAATTATCTTAATAAGCGATTCACAGAGAAGATGTCCATGGGCATCGCTTTTCGTGGAACACTGCTCCGTGAATACTTTCAAACTTTGCCCATCGAGAGATATTCGAAAACTTGACTCGAGCGACGCGAGGGTGGGCGATCGATAGAGTCCTCGAAGGACTCAGCTGGGCATTTAGTATCCCGGAAGGCCTGCTTCTCTTTTCCACATGGAGCTAGACTTCCAAGGAAAGCCTGTATTTTTCATGCACAGAGAGAGGAAGAGAGACAGCCACCCCTTTGGTATATTCATACGACCACTTTACTTTCAATTAACTTTCCCTAAATTGTTAAACAGAGCAGCGCGCCACCGTCACCAGCGTTTCTGCGCGTGTTCCTTTCAGAACGTGGACGCGCAGAAACACACTATCCCAGCTTCCATGCCTCCCTCTTCCGTTCAAAAGTATCAGCCCTTCTGTCGGTTTAATTTCAATTAACTTTGCCCCGATGCTTCGCGGGCTTTTCGTTGGAATTATTGCGCGTGCTTTTGAAACGCGGAACAGGCCGCATTCACACGGCAACGTCCACTTTTCAATCCTCGCTCCTCTTTTATCTGTGATTCAAAGGTATCGATTCGAATCGATGTGCCAGCCCATAAAGCAGGCTCCAAAAAGCTGATACGATATTTACTACTCACTTCAGCACTAAACAAATTTAATAACTGTAATAACTGTAATTTACAATCGTTGCCTACTATAGTTGCTTCCTTTATGATACCATACCTAACAGTATTCTCGTTCCGCTGAGGAAACAAACGAATCAATAAAGCTGTCACGATTGAAAATAGTTTCTAACACTGGGAGGTAATTATTCTTTCGTTGTGTATCGAGCGTGTACTTTAAACACTCATTTTAATCAGTACTAAATACACTCTTCAAGCCTCGAGTTCTCTTTTTTTAGAATAAAGTACGTAGACAAGTGGTTGCTCTGCTTGGCGGTGCACTTAATTTTAACCAACGTATCGCAGGAAACGGCGTGGTGGAAAGAAACTAAGGGAAGTAAGACGCCCTTAGTGCGGACGCTTTTGCGAACGCGTGCATCGTTAATTAAATCAGCCACTCTATCGAATTCACTCCGCGCTGCGTGTGTGGGGAAGCAATTTTCGGATAAGCTACACAACGTCGCCCTCGGATCCAGGTCAACGAAGCAATGCGGCCTAATCGCGCGATAATTAGACGAGATTAAAGCTGAAGTGTTAAAGGGAAAAAGAACGAGCCCCTTAACGAGACCTTACGAGCGACTACATTACCATTCTCAGATACAACTATCCCACCAAATTACCATTTTTCATCGTTAACCATTACTCGGCTACCTCCACGCCTGAACTCTGTTTCCCTGGCCACCGCTCTGCTGAATGTACAATGATGAGTAATTCCAACTTCAAATATGGCTGCGTCGTAAAATTTATTACCTCGAGTACCCGTTCCCTTGGGCAATATCTCGGTGACGCAGCGTTCATTTTGACCCGAAACAGAATTTCATTCATAAAGTAACCACATCCTGGATCCAATTTTTATATCAACTCTATAATCATCTGGTGATCTAAATCTTCAATACCACAAGCCTAATAATTCCCATAAATCTTTATCTTCCGAAAGAAGCAAAAACGGACTAACCCACATTGAAAAAAAATTCATTTCTCCTGTCTTATATGATTAGTACAGCCTATTGGAATACATTATCGCTAAAGCTACTAACTCAATTTCGCAAGAAATGTGAGTTGGTCTGTTTTTGCTCTCAATGCCCCATATATAAGATGGCCGCAAAGGAAACCCGTACCCGCGCAAACACACCCTCCTGACCAAGAAAGGAATAAGATGCCACCACGTTTACGTACCTACGTAACGTTCCCCAACCCTTTCGTTAGGAGACGACCAGATAACGAATCCCTTTTAATTACAGACTGCTCGATACGAAGGAAATTAACTCCCCGTACAATCAGTTCCACTGGCCTCCTCCATCCCATTCGCTCGACCTTCGAGGACGACCAAAAGGAAGGGGGGAGGGAAGGATCGAAATCTTCGAGAAATTAAATGCGGAATTAGTTTCCTACCGGAGCCGCGATGTTGCTTCTGTTCCACGTGAACTCGGCGAGACTCGCGTAACATTACCGAGGGGTGTGGAAGGGGGGGGGGGGGCAGGAATTAAAAGTAATGGCCTCTGTACAAATCAAGAGGAACGCGTTTCAATCACCAACGACAGACTCGGTAGCTGCTTCGCAGCCGGCTATTTATTTGATGCGGATATTAGAGCGGGAACTCGGTGCCTTTAATTAAAAGTACATTCCTTGAGAGGCCAGAACTACGCGGAAGGAACGGGTGAACGTTACGAGCACCAAAAGTACAGGACTTCGGAGTTGCCGTTGGTCTTTGGTATTTGCCGTCGGGAATTACTTTTTTCGATCGCCGGTCCGACTACTTCGACTACTTAGCCGCCTATAATTAAGCTTTACGGCTGAAAAGCGTACGCGTCCTACTGCGCGAGTGGTGGAAAGTAGTTTCTGCATCAAAGTTTCACGGGGAATCTTGAGCCCGACTGATCGATTCTTGGACGAAATAAGTATATACCGCTCCTACGTTGGCAATGTTTTTCAAGCTTATTGAGAAGGGATGAAATATTGAAGTTTGAATATAATTTTTGTGAAGGGGCAATCGGTGAATGGGTTCTGTTTAAAATAGTGGCAGGACAGAATACAACTGTGCTACTGTAGCCTGTATTACGTACCTTTTATAAGAAATGCAATAGTTGTCAAATGGAAGTAAAGAAATGTTTAATGTTTCTTTATTCACTTTTATATTTTTGAGTATAAGAGCAGGATACGGTGTATGAACTTGCTGAGCTTGTTTTAATGTTAAGTGGTGTGTGTTTTACTAACTCTGTTACACAGAGTTTGTTGAGAATACATTAATAATGTCAACATAATTTCCTTACTAAACTTCGTGATACAGAGAGGCTTTCCGCAGTATGTAAAGAAGAGAGCATAGTGCGCCCCTTAGGGAATGTTTGTAAATAAGGATTTTCCAATGAAATTACTGTAAATTTTGGATAGACTTCTAAAGTTACCATCAATTTGAATAACTTTCAGTGGAAACACTGTTTTAAATATTAAACGTGTGAAAAGTTACAGAGTGATATTCGTGGCTGTAGTAATACTGCTGGAAGGCGTGTCTGGCCACGGACGATCCATTTCCCCTTAATCAGTTATACTCTGATTCCCCTTAACACTTTAGTTGTACAGATGAATTACACCTTCTGGTATACTGTTGCGTGATCTAAGGTTGCATTATTTTCAAAACTGAATGGAATAAAACTTCCTCAGATTAGCAAACTTTAATCCCTTATGGCACTTCAGTAGTACGACTCAATTATATCTGCGCCCTTTTTCTACTGCTTTTAAGATTACATTACTTTGAAAACTGTATAGCGAAGAAGATTTTCAGATTAATAAAATCTTCGTAAGGATGCACAAATTTGTCCGCAATGTCATTAAAAATTCTTCACGTAAAAGGAAAGGGGTTCTGAAAGAAATAAAGAAAGAAATTTTGTTCAAATAAAAGTTCCATTTCGATGGAATTAATGAAACAACCTGCACGTACCTCAGTTTAAAAAAGAATTCCCCATTACCTACGTAATACTGCCGATGATCCAAAAAAAAAAATACATCGATGTCTCCTTGTATTCTCAAATCCAAGGGTTGTTATTCCATCCCTATCACTTATACAACATTCTACACGCTCTGAAGCTTCATTTTCTAAAGTTTCCACTTCCTAAAACAATCGAGCAATCATCTTCAAGTACCCATACATTTAACATCGACATTAAGAACTATTTCATTTTCCGAGAAATGCCCATGCAATGGTATTGTATAATTAAGCGCATAAACAAGTAGTCTCGTCGCCCGCCATTTTCATCGACTTTGACAAGCACCGAGGGAGAATCGAATACAGCACGCTGCTAAATAAGCGTCGTGAAAAGTTGGCGTTGAATATTCACGAGTTCGCTATACAATGGGGCCTTAATGCGCGGGAACGTCGAAGGCACGGGAACGTAGGTCGCGTGGAAACAGAGGAGAACCCTGTGAAGAACCGATCCGACTACGTGTAAGTGTGTTAACGACGGTAAGAAACGACGTCGTGGAACGGCGTGGAAACGAGGCACGTTTTTCTGTAACGAACCGACGGTCCAGAATTTAATTCCAAAAGGACTGGCTGCTAAGAGACCTCCCCCTCTGTCGGCTTTACATAATCTGGCGTCTGGTGTACACTACCGACCGTAAGTTCCAGGCCACCCCTTGGACCGGCGACGAGTTCTGTCATGAAAATTCAGGGACTCGCTTGTATAAGCTTCCCCATAAAGCTCTCAAGTTTTGCTATCCGTTTAGGAAGAAATCCATTGTTCCGATTCTATTTACGAGAATCTAGCGTATCGCTTTGCAGCAATAGCGTCTTCGCTGTGGGATAGATGTAGTTACGGCGTCATCTTTTCTTCCAAATCACCTCGGAGGGATCATGGAATCCACCACGTCAATTTTGTTCCTTGATTTTCATCATCATATTTAACTATCATCCAGTTTCCATCATTTTAATGCGGGGTCATTATTCACTTCTTGGAGCGTACGCTTATCATCTCCCTGGCTCAGTACCAACAATGTCCCCAGCAGAAGACAAAATGCTTCGCGGATTGCTATGAAAACTTATCAAGTCTCTATAGCCTCCCTATATTTTCATTTGACCACCATAACAGATGGTACTGACTGAAGAAACAAATTCAAGGAGTCATCTCTGCGCCGTATAAGCTTCGTAATTTTTTTCTTAGAAATAGAAAGAAAGGGAAGCAGCGGTAGGAATGATTCGCGGATTAGTCGAAGGCCGCGCGGAGGACAGAACAAGGAGCAATGAGACTGCCGCGGGATTGTAAAAGTCAGGGGGTGAAAAATCGCGGCACCTTCTGCTCGACCGAGTTAAACAACCCAGGAACGACATAATCTAAGATAAAGCTGCGCGGATCCGTGGCCTCGAGATTATAAAGCCGCGAAGCCGAGGAGGCATTCTCGCGAGACAGGCCTCGCGGAATTAAATTTCACGTTTGTTGGCAGGAAGTCGTGTTGTCTTCCTCCTTTTCCGTTCCGCTCCTCCCTGCCGTTATTTTCCTCACGATCCCCTTCATCAGGCCACCCTCTATCTCGCAATTAAGCTAACTCGATGATCGAAACTGTTCTTGGCTATAAAGCCTACGATCATTCCACGTTTCTCTTTAATATAGCGATAGTAGTTGTTCACCGTCTACGTGTCCGTGTAATGAGATGAGTAATGAACAATATGTTTAATAATAAGGATCAGCAGAATGGGATTTATGGGAAATACTCCATTTACTAAATTTGAGAAACTTTTAACACGAAATAAGGAATTTACTGATATTTGTCACTGGAAGGAGGATTTCTGAATCGAGCCTTCCGGTTTTCAGGGGGACACCCTGTGTAATAATGAGAATTATTTCTTGAAAGTACTGATCTTCTCATTCCACCCTTCTACTCTCCACCCTAAGACAAAATTACGAAAGTTCCATCGAACTAAGGCACTCTGTTAGATTCACCGAAAACACGAGAATATTTCTTCCCTTAATCGATATTAAAAGTAATGCGGGGGCTATAGCGCGAGCTCGACCTACATTATACACCGAGAAGGTTATTAATTAAAGAACTAAATCCACGAGAAATTAAGGCCAAGGTGGAACTTAATTCTGATCGAAATTCACTTCGTGTAATTAATTGTACGATTTGTGAAATAAATAATTCTACTGT
Organism: Andrena camellia; assembly: GCA_029448645.1. Classification (NCBI taxonomy): domain Eukaryota; kingdom Metazoa; phylum Arthropoda; class Insecta; order Hymenoptera; family Andrenidae; genus Andrena; species Andrena camellia. The sequence continues at coordinate 35,918,348 of CM055680.1, forward strand.
AAAGTGAATACTTTATCTCGTAGGTAAATAGAGCAGGAAATTAAAGACAAGTTTTGTGCACAGAGGTGTCACTTCGACATCGTTTTACGAAAACAGTTCCTCTAAAATATTTAGTGGAAACTGTGTTAAGGGGTGGGAAACGGTGTGAATATTCAGAACTGGATAATTTTAGGCAGTTAACAAAAACTGTCCCATTTGGCACGCCAAAAAAAAGAAAATAAATCAAATCTGCACTGCGGACTTTCTTCGACTCTACACGACACGAGACTCCGTCCATCGTTAAAATTAAAATTCTTGCTTTATATACAGTTTTTTCAGCTAGCCTTGACTCATCGATTTATTCCTCTGATTATGTACATGTATACTACTACATTTGTATATATATTTATTTATCACCCCCTGTACACCTCCACACCTCTTAATACATTTTTAAATCCCTATATATCAACCTACATCATCCCCCGAATATATCTATACCTTATATACCTAGCTACTATTCTGTAATAAAATACAAATACATTCAAGATGTCCTTTACAAATAATTACAAAGTTGCAGACAATGTAAATATGTCTCTATGACAGATGGAAATTGCTCGTTCCCCTGTTATTGTTTTTCTTCCCCAGACCGTGTGTATCACGCCGACACTGCGGTATTTTCCTTAAGAAACACTGAACAAGGGATAACCCTAAGAGTTAATTAACGTCTCGCGTGTACTAAGACAGCTAGGTTATCCTGGTAGCTAATAGAATTGGGAAATGTATACTATGGAACGTTAGAAAGCTAAGTTCCTTCTAACTCTAAGAATCTTTTATTAATTCGCCACTGCAAGTGTCCAAAAATTTGAATAATATGAATCAATAACACGAACACAATGAAGAATAATTTTCACGGAGTACCTACATACAAGGAAGCTGTTACTACTTTTTATCCACTCTGAATTTACTTGCGGTGAGAAGTACTCGTTATTCGAGAAGTTTCTTTCGCGAATTCTTCTACGGCGACCGAAATATACTCGACGCAGTTCCGCGCGTACTTAAAAAGGACGAAGACCGGTCGTTTGCGAATTCATGTCTCGAGAGGAACGTCGAAAACTATCCGCGGTGCATGACGGGAATTGCAAACCGCGGTTGCGGCAACAATATTCATAAAATTCAATGGGCCCACATGCAAACACGGCGCAACCAATTCTCACGTTCGCGCAACGAGGGAGGAAGGAAGCCGGAAATGCGGCCCGAAACCTCGAGATCAACATTTTATGGAAAAGAATTGCTTCGCGTGCATACACCAGCGGTCCCAGAAAAAGGAAGTACGTGATCTTCTTGCCCTGGTGAGCTAACCCCCTTCGAAGTGACCTATATACTGTTTCGTGTCCGTGTAAATGCGTGTCAACGTGTCATAGTGTTAGACTATACGCAGAAACGGTTCGTGCATGTTCACAGTGAAGTGCCCTTTATTTGACTCGAATTGGTGAATATATGAATATGTACGTAAACAGTGACGTTAATGTAGGCGAAGAAAGGTATTTCTGTACTTGTACTCCGTCCGATGGAATACCACTTTTCACACTATTTTCTAATCTGCCAAATGCTCTAATGTTTATTATGTGATTAATATTACCACTGGAGGATACCTCGCTTCCTTACAAATACATAGATTTACTCTGTATCTCTGTTTACTCATGTTTCTACGTCCCTCTACATCTTTATAGTATACTAATCTTTCCTACAATTATATTTCTATAATTCTTCATATCTGCCTCTCCATATAACTATATTTTAACGTGAACATATTTCCCAGCAAACATAACATGAATTCAGGCAAAAAAGGAACACCCGCAGCGTGCCGTTTCGTATGATTTTCTCCCCTGACTAATCCATCCTTCGTCACCCCCATCCCCCGAAAACAAATTCCTCCATTCAAGCGCAACCGCTGATACCCACCCCTGGAAACACACTTCAAACGCTCCCAGAATAAAAGTACCTCCCCTATCATTATCATTACCGCAAACGCGAAAACGCATAAAAGCATTGCGCGCCAAACGTGCGCGTTAATTCGATCCCGCGAGCGTAGACGTTAATCCAAAGAAATTTATTGCACAGAGCAGCGCGTAACGCGCAGCAAAAAAAAGAGAAAAAAATGCAGTCTAATCCTCCCTAAACGTGTACCCTTTAAACCCGATACGATCGAATGAAAATTTAACAGCCGGTTTTGAAGCGAACACGGCGAGACTGGGTGCATCGCGACGCGCATTCCGCGAACGAGCAGCGCGCGCGGATTTAAAGTGGATTTAAACGAGCCGGTATACGCCGGCGAAAATTCGGCCACGAGCGCCGGAAATTTCCATCTTTATTCCCTTTTAATTGGAATTTCGTCCCTTCGTATTTTACACCCTTCCCCGCCCGTGGGAACGGGGCAGATGCACAGCAATTTACACGCACCTAACGTAACACGGAACACGGGCCAACGCGTAACAAGGGCTCTCGATGCTACGGATCACACCCTCCCTAAACGTGTCTCGTCGAAAACTTGCGCGAGATCCCGGTGTTACCAGCAACACACAGCGACAGTGGGTTGGAAAGTTGCGGGGCGACGGTGCCTGCGTGATCTGCACACGGGGTTGACACCGTTCCGCGTCACGATACCCGGAAATTATGGGGCTGCTGACGCTGGATGGCGAGTACCCGCTGTCAGACAGTGCCGGAGCTCGATGGGAAATTGTTTCACGTAAAGTGGGCATGAATTTATGGAACAGGGGGTGCGTGGAAGGTGTCTTGAGTGGGCTATGTGTAGCTGTGTACTTCTGTGGACACCGCTGATGAATAGCAGGTTTGATGGAGGTTTCGAGGTAAAGAATCAATCTCTCGTGTCAAAGTGTCGTTGATACAGCCGTTAAGGAATTTTGGGATTAAGAAGTCTACTCGAAGGGTCAGGGTCTCTTCAGGGGTAACGCTTTGTGGCTCGCGACAGGTATTTTAGATACACTCGCGATGGTTTAAAAGGATAGACGCAAGGCTCTCAAAGTTAAACATTAATTTTCAATACCACACTTTTAGTTACCTAGTTAGTAGTCACATTCCCTCCTCGTCCACTCAATATCCAAGCAATCTCACATGTTATAAAGCACGCGGGTCCAGAAACCGCTAACGAAATTAGAGCATTCCTTCGATTAGCACGGCTATAAATGAAAGTTCAATTGGATACACCCCCCGGTGCCTCGGGAATTCGGTGTTGCGTGGTTGCGATCCACCATAGGCGTTTTGCGCGAGGGCCAATAAAGACGCGTCCGAACACGGCGCGGGATATCAGCCCGGGAAGGGTACGAGGAGGGAAACGAGTGTAGCTGGGAGGTCCTTTCGCAGCCCCTAACACGAAACCGCACTCTACCAGCATTTGCGTTTTAACGCGCAACGCTTTTACTACGGCCAAATCGCCCCCCTGTTCGTCGCGCCCCCCCCCCCGACCCTGCCGATTATTCGATTTATTTCAACTTGTTTTCAGCTGCTTTCCCACCCCGTTCATCCCCTAGTGCCCTGTCACCTAGGGAACGCCACACGTCGAACGGCCCCCGTCGCGTTCAGCGCAAGTCCACCGTTTAATCCTCCGCAACTTATTTCGTAATTAGGCGCCCAGCGCGAGTGAACACCATTTTGCTCGCGAAGCGACGGAAAAATGCAATCGACATGACGTTCTTTCGCTGAACAAATACGCGGAATGCAATGCTATGTGTAAGGTATAATAGAGGACGAGTCGCTGTGGCTTGGCACTCTGAATAACTCCTTCGTTCTTAATAGCGCGAGAAATGTGACTCAGGGCACGTTGTGTACTTGAAAGCAGCGTTCTGCGTATCTCATAGCTTTCAGAATTTTGTAGGTCATTCCACCTTGTTCGAGTAGAACGTGGTGTGTTTTCCACGTGGTCAGAATGATCTTTATTGATCAGTGCTGGCGTGGTAGGAACGGGGGACGTAATTGTTTAGGGCTTTTAAACGTGATGCGGGTATCTATGTTTTCAAATGGGTAACTATAGCTATTTGTACTTTTTATGAACAGTATTATTTATTATCGTTACTGTACGTTACAGATAATTATTGGAATATCAGCGATAAAGGAAGCGCTACATACTTAACATAAGACTTAAGCCAAACGTTTAATGTTCACAGCGCGAGTACCTTCCGAAATATTGATTGCCCTATTATTCTACATGAGCCCTTAATTACTTCCAACACTGTATTACAATATTAACACGGCCCGCGCCATGATACTTATCGGAAGTGAAGCTTTCATTCGAAGGAAGACTGTATTTTTCGGTTTAGTGTCGAAATGAAAACAGAACGAAAAAAATGAAGTTATGAGGAATGCAACACAGCTACTATTTTTCTGTAATCGAATATGCAGCGTGCCAAGGAAAGTGTTAAAGCGATATTAGAGACAATGGTAGATGAAATCGTGATCCAAACGACCACTGTCTATGTGTACCACTGACATATATTTTTCTAGCTCGTTTCGCAGTACTGCAAGACTTCATATGTCACAGCATATCGTGCTGTTATAAGAAATCGGGATGTGAGTGAGTAGGGACGTATTATTTTCACGAATTTAAGGGTTCTCCGCCGAAATTACGACTCAGAAGAGGGCTTCACGTTTATCTACGCCCGCTTGATTGCTTCCAAGTCAGAGGGGAAGAAAATGCGCTTCTGCGCCCGAGACTGCTGTTAAAATAATTTCCCAAGCTGGAAGAAAGAGGCTGGGTTCGCTTCTTAGGATAAAAATATTGCTAAGCTATTTTCCCTGGCCGCTGTTAGAGGCCTTTAGCGGAACGCCGCGAAGCAAATTATCGCCTGGAACTTTCTACCATCCTCCCCGTGGTTTCTCGAAACGACTCCGGCCATTCAACTGAAAGCTGCGCCGTAATTCTCAATTTCAGCCTCGACCGTACATCGTTATTATCTCAGAAATATTTGCCATTATCGCTAGGCTAAGATTATGTAGATTCGTATTCGGGGAATACTTTTAGGGCGCTCGAGAATACAATTTAGTAAGTATATTCTTGATGAGGAGCCGATTCAGGGAATTATGAACTCGCCAAGTCGATAGAACTTTATGTCGATCAAGGTAGAACAGTACAGACTCGAAAGGAGTATAGTTTGCGTAATTTCTATACAATTCCCGAATATACTACCCTTTTTCTGCCCTAAGCTGTATGAAAGTGTGATGTATGAATTTGCTCGTAAGTAACCCTTTATTGAGGGTCAAGTGGGAACTACTTAAAGGGAGGGAGCTAAGGTAGAAAGAGGTTGAGAACGTTGAACAAACCACCCCCTTCAATTCTACCCTATAACTCCTGTCAATATTTAGTTTAACCAACCCGTTCAAGACCTTTGAATCTTCTTCGACATCGGACACCTGTGTGTGCACTTTGAAACCGAGTAGATCATTAAGGAGCCTAGAGTATACAAAAAATAAATTATTGAAATACTCTTTCCTACTTCAGTTTTAATTAATATTTATATCCCCATTCTATTGAACAACTCGAAGATGCATTTTTTACCTATCCAAAAGTTCAATCGCGTGTGTAATAACCACACCATTTTCTATGGGATTTCAACATTCTTTCTCTCCTAATGTTTAAGAAACCGTAATAAATTGAATGGTATAAAGGACCATGAGTTTATTTTATTCGCGTCTATAACGATCGCCCAAAGTTTGCAGACTTTTTCGACTTCGCCCCTTGAAGACACAGTGAAGTGACAAATTTCTTCGTACGAAACCCTCCAATGATAAAGTTCCCACGAGTTTACATAAATCAGGCAAACCGAGGAGCCCCGTGAATCCTTTAAAAGGAACAATGCCTCGACGAATACCGAATCGCGATACAAGCGAAAGGATGAATATCTCTCGGAGCAGACGAATATTCAAACGGGATGATGCACTGGCCACAACAATGGCGAATTTCGCGTTTAAAAACCGATTATGGGGGTAGTTTGATATTTGAACTCCCATTGGGGTGGGAGCAGTGGAGGGCGACACAATGAACGTCGATACGAGTGACTCTAATGCGTTGTATAAAGAGAGAAGTTATGGCAAGTTATCCGTCCGTCTTTGGCGTGCATACATATAAATGTGAATGCAGATGTAAACGGGTTTCCAAGCGAGCATGGTCGCTCGATCCGAACACCAGATGCAGCTTGTAGACTCGTCGTTAACTGCTGAATCGCAATAGGAGCTTTTTACATTTGACCCGAATCGAGGCCAGCATACAGATACGAACGGTGCACATAATATTTTCATGGAACATCTAATACGACCTACTCCGCCTATGAGTTATATCTTCTCTCATATATTATTCCGTCGCTGTTTGCGCGCTTTATTGCTTCAATTATCATTTAACCCGTTCGATCGAAGTGTCCTCCTTTGGGAACGGGGCGAAGGACCTCCGTTTATCGCCTGGACAAACAGTTTATTTCCAGCATCGTCGAAGATTCTCAATTGGGAACGAATAGATTAAAATTTCCCGGATCGGGCAATTTATTGTTTTAACAGGTTTCGTGGCACGTGGGTTAGCAGTAACCCGCGATGTTTATTGAAAATTAAACTTTGATTAAAGATTATTGTTAAATTCTATTTACCCCTTTTTAACGTCCGGCGGGAATCTATTTCGTGGTAGCACAGAAGGAGTTAACTATGTACTGAGAAATTAATGAATAATCTTTGTTGGGCTGTGAACACTGACGTTTTTGTGTACCTAATGCAAAACTGATGAATAATCGGAATTAATGTGGTAGGTATCCTTTTTCTTCTGTTTACAAGTTAGCAGGTAAATTGTGTTTCTTTCCGTTTGTATTATTCCATCGCTGTTTGGACGCTTTATTGATCAAATTAGCATTTAATCCGTTCAATCTGAGTGTCCTTGTTCAAGGACAGATCAAAGGATCTCTGTTTATCGTTGTGATAAGGACGCTTTTTATTGGTCGCCTCTAGTGACTTGGGTGTTGGTAAGTCGGAATTTATAAGGTCTGACACTTTAACTTAACTAAAAGATTAACTTAGAATAAAATTTATTACGCTATTGTAGAATCGATAGACAATTTCTATTTCATTATGAATACGCAGTGTCATATATAGACTTTTTCAAACGCTGATTGTTCAGTAATTTGAGAAATTGCTACAGATTTATATTGAAGTTAATATTCATTAGTATACAAATTCGTGGAAATCAATGGCACGTATGAACTTTCGTATTAATTTCGGACGGAACGTTGAAAATCAACCAACTTCTGCTGCTTTCCCCCTGATTGCCGAAAAATGCAGAAAAAAATTGCAAGGTAAATCTGTATTCTCTATTCGGTCACGAATTTAACGGTTACGTAATCGCTTTATATTATACATCACAGCGAAAACCAACTGACAGCAGAAGCAGATATGAATTTTGTAAAGGCAATTTTACAAGCAAATATTCACAGTGTTTGACAGGCGTCAATATATCACGCCAGTGTTAAAGCACACCTTCTTCTAGCTATTTATATGAATCGGGAATGAGGATAAAGCACCAAGTTCCAGTGGAAATGAATCAAGCCAAATGAGAAGTGACATGGCACTGAGGAAAGAAGAATTTCTGTGCGAAATTTCATTGTAAATATGCAGTTTTGTCCATATTTTACCCGGACAATTGAATAAAAGAAAGGTGAGAAACACAGTTGAATAGTCCTTGTAGAAAACAAGCTGCCTAAGTAGCTTCAAATATATCCCCCACTGCTCTCAATGGAATAATATATTTATTGGAGTTATAAAACCAAGATGATACCTACTTACATGAAAATAAAAATCACGAAAATTCGAATAATTATTCACAACAAACAACATCCGAACTTCTAATTTCCTCCATTCCCATTTACGCGCATAACAAATCTGTTATTCAAGATGGCATTTAAGAATCTAGATATCCCGGTGCAACTTCTTGGGTAACTGTGACCAATCTCAATCTCAATTTAAGCACAATATATTTCACGCGACAGCAACGCGATTCCCCGCCAGAGATACAAATGGTTCCACCGCAGTGCCCCGCTGACAAAAAGGAAGCCTATTTCCCCTATACCGTAGAAACTCAGGCTGACTCACCGCAAATCTCGTCGAAGAAGTTGAAAGGTGTCCGTCGCCCGCGAAACCAGGGGCCGCGGGATGTTGCAATGATTAACTAGGAACAATCGCTGCGGTTCTGGGACAATTACTGTTGTTCAGCCGCGTATTAAGCCGCCGGATCCCATTGTCACCAGTCCCGAACTGTTTTCTATCGACACTCGACGAACTCCCTTTTCACACTCCACAGATCCCCTAACAATGTGCTTGCCAACTGGGAGCCAACAGTTCTACGATATAATGGACCTTCATCGATCGTTCCCAACTTTCTTCCCGACGAAACGATTTCCTCGGATCATCACCTCACCGTGAGAAAGTACGGTCCCAAGTAAATTCGTCCAAGTGCCCTTGACTCGCTCAGAACGGTACCCTGCTGTACGCAGCCACGGAATCGCGACACAAACTCGACACAAACAACCACGACCTAACGTCACGATCCCCGTTACCTGGAATCCCAACGGGTTGAAGAACGCCAACACCGAGCCAGTACTTCTACACGTCGGATCGACGGCTCTGAGGACACATCGAACGGTGCGCACGTGTTTGATGGAAACCACCGGACCGAGGAATATCCTCCTCTAGCATAACTTGCGCGATCTCTAGCGCGACCGTTCACCACCCCTACCAATCGAAGAACTCGAGGAACCGTCGTAACTGGGACTCTTCCTCACCGATCACACTGTGTCGCGTCGATCGTTGGCCAATGATCTCTGCGTGGAACATGTCCTCTGCGTCGAATGTACTCCGTAGACAGAAAGTTTGAAGATCTTCTCAGATGTTTCCAACTGCACTGTATACAAAGGTAAAGTGCTTGGCGGTATTCAACGATCCGCGATGCCACTGTGCGCCAGCTTGATCGCCCTCATGGATGTAACATGGAAAGCCGCGCGATTAGGATCGTTCCGTGGCCAAAGCCGATCAGCCTCCGATAATCCGTGGCGGTGGTAAGGTGCTCGCGTCCTATCGATTGTCAAGCAAGATGGTAACGTGCTCGGAACAGATGTCGATCGGTCATCATCCGCGGCGAGATGATACTTCTTCCAACAGTTGAACGAAACTGGCACCGGGTGCTCGTGCGCCACTACGAAAAGGGTCACCTGGCCCGAAGAAGCGGCGCGGCGCGGCGCGCGTCTCTCTGTGCGACGCAAACCGAACTGGCGCAAGCTCTTCTCTCGACTGTCGGGGCGAAAACTCGCGTACGCCCCCCACGCGATCTTCCCGAGCGCGCCAAGACCCCTGTGCCCTTGGTTCGATCGAGGATTTTATCAGATATCGCGGGCCTGTAATCGATTAATCATTCAGCGACGATCTTTGCACGCGGGGATCACCTGTTTCTCGGCATAAGAGATTAGGGAGGTGGGTGACTGTCTACAGACGCGGGATATTAACTACAGCTGTTCAAGTGGTTTGAAAATACAAGCTAAGCTAAACTCAGGTTGAATATTGTTCTTCAGCTGAGTGCTATTTGTTGAATAAGTATTGTTTTCATTGGGGTACTGACGAAACTCGTGATACTATGAGCGTGGAAATTCAGTGGGAGTAAGGTAAATCGTTGAGGTTCGCAATTCTTCAGGATCTATTGTGCTTCGTCTACTGACGCCAAGTTTCTGGTGGTTTATATGTTACGTACACGGTGAAGTTTCCTTGGATAATTGAGTTAGAAAGATACGTGCTCGGAGGAATGCGGAAACGCGAGAAGAAATGTTGCTAGCAGAAGTATCAGGGAGTACAAGTAAATGGAGGCCCGGCATCAAGCCTGGGTGAAAAGTGGAGTAAAAATTCTTGGGGAGCCCGTGAAGCAGGTGTCCGTGAAACACTGCTGCGGCTACGAATTATACGAGAATAAATTGAAAGAAGTACACGGCGCAGAAGGTGAAAACCTTTGACTGCGGTGCTTTAAACTTTTCCTATCTAGCCGCGTGAAAGCTGCTAAATGACCTTTTACGCCGCGCGGGACGTTTATGCGAATAAAACGGAACAGCTGGTCCATAATGTTGCGAAAATTGCTTCGTGGACAATAGTGAGTAAAAACTGGCAAACCATTCTTAATGCTTTCTTTTCCAGTCACACATCCAGATCCCTCCAACTTGTTACTTCATTATTATTCGAGTTCATAAGAACATACTCGTGAGAATTTATTCTACTTTTTGAATATTATTCAAAGCAATTGGAAAATCAGGTATCTAAATCTTTTTTATCAATCTGAACTATAGCGGTCCAAATACAATCTCTGTAAAATGAATATTTAAAACATACTGCGTACTATAACCCTGGTAAGTCCACTGACAGAATTTTTTAATTCTACTGTGAAGGTACCTAAAAGTAATCTGTTAACTCCTCAAAGGGATCAGTGCTTCTACGTAATCCTTTGAATTTATAATTGAAGCGAATACATGATACAGTTACCTTTTATCCTCTGTACTATTATGTAAAAGAATATTGGCAAATAAAGATGTACTACTAGAGCAAGGATTTTAATTAATTGAAACAGAAGAACAAGCAGGAACCTTTGGCAATTGTGATGTTATAAATTTTTCCATAGTTCCACGATGCTAACTAAGGCAAACCATTATTCGCCAGTAAACTACAACCCCACATCAGTTCTCAGTAATTTCACCCCCTGGAACCCTGAAAGTTTGAACAAATGAACTGTCAATCACGTTTCCCATCAAATACAAGCGCCGAAATCATAACCATTCGATATCAGACCGCATACTCAAGGTGTAGGTACACATTTCACGAAATGTTACGCGTACCGTATCAAAATCCTGAAGTTTCTCCGACATGAATTATAACACTTGTCAGTGGGAATGCTTTTCCATCCAAGAATCCCGTCTGGCGGTAAAAGAACTTCGGAAATGACAGTCGCCTAGTGCATCAGCGAAACGAACATAGCCCGACGTACTGCATACGTCATCGTTACAAACTCGATATGCCCGGGAGGCACATAGGTTCGATATATCCAGACGATCAACGTCATCGAATAACGCGCACGTATTGCTCTCTTTCGAAATCCGCTTTCTACGCGCTACCTTCGCGGAAAAAGAATCTTCAATCCTCCCCCTTCTACCGCGTACCTGCCGCAAATTATGCGCATAATTCGCGTCAGAATAATATTAAACAGGGAATGAAAATATTTTTCATTTACTCCTGTTCCTTTCACATTTAAAATCATTCTGCGGAGCTACTTGTGGGACACTATAATTTTATAAACTCTTACATTGTTTATACAACGCGTTGTTTGATTAATCTAAAGGTGGAGAACAAAAATTCTGTTTGCCCTGGGGGGATTAAAATGTCCTGCAGCGAACGCGTTAAAAGTGACAATAATATTTTTCTGTTTTTTTTGGGGGGGGGGGGCTTCGTGTAACTTTTTACGTGACATACGTACTAATTCCGTTGACAGAGAATCACCGTGGCTTTTTATGAATTATAGAATAGTGGAGGTAATATATTTCTAAATTTCCTCGATGAAGTCACAGTCGAAGGGGATTTGCTGCCCGTGCCATTCTTGGTGGTACGATGTTGCTGGCGCTATTTGTACAGTGTTTGAGGAGGCCAATAAGCAAATGTTGAAGCGCTCGGTGTCGAGCATAACGGAACGAGGCAGAAATCTAATTAGCGCGAATGAAAGATATTCCAGACGCTCATTAACGGGCAAATACGACTCCGCCGCGAATGGTTGTCACGTGGGATAAAAGTTTAATAAAATAAATGACGAAACTCTAGTCGTGCCTTGTACCCTAATTGTAAACCTTGACCGTTTCACTCGCCAAGCGGAAAAACTGGACTTTCATTTGAGTTTTTTTATGCCAGTCTGAAAAAGAAATTCAAATTGAAGCTCCTAAAATACTCGTGAAACGATAGAACAGTTTTTTTACCCTCTTCGTCATTACGAAGAATAATTAATTAACCTAAATGAAAATGATGACAGGTGACAATAATTAAGGTACGAAAAGGCTTAGGACTTTTTCAATAAAAATACCCCACCGCTAAAGAACGCATATAAGACAACAGTTACAACAGTACACATCAATTACACTACTGAAACTAATTAGAGTATCTCATGTCCAGGGAATTAATCAAATACCAGACTCCAGAGCGCGAACCAGGTAGGTACCAAGAATAAAACCCGAACACTGTATACTTAACACAGCAATCACAAGTAGCTTCCCCAATATCGATCACCCCGCCAAACTACACGATCCCCTAATTCCACTGAACAGTGTATGTGTATACCAAAAACAGCCGAGCAATACTGTACAAACTCGAAATTGAAACGTCTCCTAAAACGGCAACCCTCTCGTAAATGTTGCCCGGTGCTTCCTTGTGAGCGCTGGAAAGCTCCATCCGCTGTTGCATCGAAAAACATGGAGATTTACCTTCCATTACAAAAGAGAAAAACAGAAGAGACAAAAAATGTGCCTGCACTCTGCAGCAGCAAAACGGATACCGCAGGAAGGTGGAACATCGAAAAACATTCAATTTAGCTTTATCACTGCTTGCCCGTGTTTTTCATCGGGTCTAGGATGGCTCGACCTACCCTTCGTATCACGCACGATTTTCACCCCTGGCGGACGAAAGAAGAAATCCAGGCTCCATTAGAATTTTTGGCGGTATCGAGGCGCAGGGCAGCAAAGCCTGCGACACGTTTTCCTCCCCTGTTGCATGTAGCATCGACGTAAACTCCATCAGTCCACTTGCGCAACCCCCCCGAGCGATTTAGGGGGCGACGGGCCACCCCCTAGGGAACAGTCTCGCCCACGCTACGTACAGAAACGTTTTTGCACGCGATTCTTCGCGCTGTGACGTGTCCACGTCCCCACGTCTCCCTTTCGAACCACCTCGTTAAAACCATTTCCGGACGGAGACGGGCTTTCGAACCGGTCGTCCGGTTCCCATTAAAACCGGAAATCCACTTTTTCTCCCACGATTTCGATGGGGAAGCTCGATGGCCGCTCAGCGGCGTTAATTTCGTCGTAATTACAAAAACCATCGCCCGCTTTCGAACGAAGCCATTCGCTCCGCGAAAATGAAGCTGTGAATATTGTAGCACCTTTTGTGTCCTTGCGCGTGGATTATGATGTGGCTACGGTGGATTGTGGGAGTGTCCGAAAGTTTGAATGAATTTGGTGGGTAATATGTATGTGTGATATGAAGTGGGGATTAGAAAAAGATAGTTGTGAATATTTGAGGGGGACGAATATGGTAGATGATGTGAGTTATAAAGAATTTTTGAAAAGGTGATTTACTGCTTGGAGAAGGATCATATGGAATGCAATTATATATTTTCATTTTTGGAATGAGATTATAATACTTCCACGATCCCTGTATCCTAATTTCTTAAAATTTGAAGGGAAACACAATATTTTGTAAATTGCGATAGCTCTTATGTAATGCTTCGTTGTGTTCCATCAGAAATGTATAGGAAGATGTTAATAATAATTGAATGTTTTGCATGTTAAATTAAAAATATTTGGTTTCCGTCATTTTGTTGCAAATGCACGGTTCAGTATATAATTTACTATTCCGAATAACAGAATTCTCTCTACCGTGTTTTAGTAAACGATTTGACCATCGCAGATCGAAATCAATTTTTCTTTATTACATTGAATTTATAAAAACATTAAATATGAATTTATGAAAACATTTTCAAAGTGGCGGCACTAAATATTTCTTGTCACCTTGTAGATTTAAAAAGTGAAAGGTAATTCGTGCATAAAACGAGCTCATGTGTAATATTTTCCAACGCTCGTTTAATTCTAATAGAAACACGAAGACGAGTACTCACCAGAACAGAAGTGAGACTGCAGTTGGCGAACTGCGACGCACACCCACTGTTCCCCTTCCTGTGAAAAATATAATATTTTTTGTGAACATAGATACCTATTCGTAATAACCGGGGAAAACTAAAGCTTTCTTTGAAATACAAATACGCAATATTTGCACGAAATGCAATTGGAATTTTTTAGTGGAAACAAATATTAAAGTAAAAAGAAAAGTGAATATTTTGCTATACAGGTATATCGACCTAAAAATGGTATTCAATTAATGAAAGATACATTCAATTTTCGTGAAAACTGCACAATGTGTAAATGTGTAAACTCGCAGTAGGAAAGCAGTTTTTTTAAATATGGCATAAAATATCCCTTGATTTATGTACTTTCCATTGTTTTTGTCGTGACACTTTAATACGCAGAACACTGAGAAGAATCAATTTGCGTTAGAAAATTCCAAGTTACCGGTTAGAAAATAAACATTTGTTATTACATCTACCATCTACCCAAAGAAGGCAGTCAAAGGTAAGCAGATCCCTCTTCACCTGGCTTCTCCATTTTCTTCTACATTTACTTGCATTTTAAAGGAATAAGTGAATACCTTATAGCATATTTCACAACGAGAACAGCAATACAAGCACGACAAACAGTTGTCTTTTTCCTTTCTCAGACCAAGCAGAGCATTTCAAGTTTTAGAACACCAAGAGCGACGAAGTTCAAGAAGCGGAGCACCCGCACTGGCGATTTTATGGAAACTCGGAAGACGACTCTATGGAGACTGCGGGAAGTCTGTGAAAATACTGACAATTGGTCGAGCCTGGTGTATCTTTTATAGCCTTTGGAAACGTTCGCGATTCCTTCTACTGATGGGCAATAATCATTCAGGAACCTTGGGCTAATAATGTCTTGGTTAAATGGCCGACCTGCACCGCGCGAGAACAAAATAAGTTTTCCCCGTGTGATCTACGACGTGGCGATCGTCTGGCTGAAAACTGACTTGTCTACGCGGCTGCGTGATGAATTACGTATAATTCATACAAACTCTTTCTTTTCTAATGAAATACATGGACGTGGGTTCTATGAATTTTAATTATCAGCCTCAGGATTACTTTACATGGTGAGTGAATGCAGTGTGTGTTAAATAACAACCATATGTAAAAAAAACACATGATACTTCTGGAGTGTACCTACTTCCATTAGCAAACAGAAATGTGAATGACTATAACTTCGCTACAAAGAAGAAAGAAGGATGAAGACCTTAATTCGTCCAAAATAGCCTCACATCAACCATCAAGACTACACTCATGAAATCTACAATAAATAATTAAAATAATCGCCACCCTGTTCCACAAATACCGAATGAAAATTCCAGTTGTATAATACAAATTGGCACACAACACAGTGCAAGCGTGACTCCCCCGTCAGCTGCAGTTTCCTTGGCTGACTATAATCGGCTCTCTCCACTAACCGCCTTATGGCCCCCTTTAAGTTATGGTTACAGTTAACCATTCGAAGTGCTTAGTCCGCGCCCTGTAGCAAATTACAGTCACGTAATTTTCCGAAACTAACGTTGAAACTTGTAAATACGTTGCGAACACCGACGACAACGACGACCCCCAAGGTGAAACGGGGTTGCCAATTACAACTGTCGTGCCCCACTGTCCTAGGAGAGGGGGGGGGAGGGGGCGCGGGTGGATAAAGGGCGCGAGGAAAGAAGAGGAAAATGTTAAAGCACGGTACAGGTTAGAAGGAACCCCGAGAGTAGAAGATCCCCGATACCTGCTATCTTAACTAATCTTAACTTGGTTGAAACTTCGCGACCAATCCCATAGGAACTCGGCCGCCTGACTTCGCTAACATGGGGGAACCGTTGCGAACCTGCACAAGACTTTCAGTTCAATCAGTAATCAAACTAGCGACCGATACAATACTCTGCCGTGTGATAAAGTGAAGCAATTGAACGTGGCCTCGATTGAAATACAAATTTAATCGCTTACCATGGGCACGCTGTACGAGTGGGGTGGGTGAAACAGTTTTAGACGAACTATACGTTTCAGTGAGATAATATGTATACAGAGAACGATAGGAAGATGGCAATAATAGATAAAATGGTAATATAGTGAGTAGAAGAAGAGGAGGAGGGTTTATGAGATCAGAATTAAATGATGAGGTATCAACGAAGTTCTAGACATGCCAATTGAATTTCGTTAATTTGTGTATAGAAAATTTCAGAACACCTCTGCCTTTGGAAATTCATGTTATTATTGCTAATAAGCTAATCCAACCGAAAGGTAATTTCGTTGCTGTTCGACGTTGCATAATCAACTGTTGCAACTTTCGAGCGAGTAATGATAATATGGTAATGAATTATGTCATGGCGATCATGCGGGTGATTTAAATGGAACTGAAACGGCTACTCCGATGAATTGGAGTAAGGTAGCGTAAGAATTCAATTCGTCGAATTGAAATGAAAGGGGATTTATTGGATCGATGCTTTTAAGACATAAATCTTACTTCGGACACGTAATTATTCTGTGCATGCCCGAAAGCCCCGACACGTTTACCAGCTACGAACGTGTATTTATCGCAAATGCGAGCCTTGATAGAAATATATTCGGATCAACTCATCTGGGACACATAAATCAACGCGTACACTGGTTACAAACCCCAAAGCCGGCTGGCAAAAGTTTGGAACACGAACCAGACGGGTCCCGGCTATATCGACTTCATATCTCCATGATGTTGTCCGTGGAAAACGTAAAATCGAGAGGGTTACAAACTCATACACTCGTCAGGCGGTCGCAGAAAATTTAAATAAACTTTTCTCTAATCTATTCTCAGTCAAACCTCTCTATAAATCGAAGAAATTCAGGATCACTTTGGAGATATCTCGAACCCTCATTTTCTAAATATTTAAATCACTTTCTCTTGTAATATTCTCTAATACCTGAAACATCCCGCGCAAAGCGCTCCTCACACGTCTGCAATTCGAACCATTTGCAGATATCAACTCCTGTTGACTTGAACTCGTTCCCAGGCCAAATAGAATCAACGGTGTAGACTTTGTCCGAAATTCTGTGTCATAGTAAATGGGAATAGCGTTGAAAGAAACGAGGTTTTTCAACGAATCATCTACGAATCACGTACGGGCAAGTAGGCGAAGTGCGCATTCGACGATGGGCTGGATATGCAAATTGGAAATGGCCGTAACTCGGATCCAGGTGAAACGTGCGACGTATATAAATGCGTAATGTATCCACGCGCGCATATTTTCCAATACCTATTACGCGGGGGATACCTAATCGAAATGGAAGAGGTAAGAAAGAGAGTGACATATAATTTAAAAACGAGACCAGTTTCGAATGATGTATCCCAACTATTAATTGCATGTGTCTAAGTTTAAATTTCACGAAGATCCATCTGCACTTTCCTACCCTGAAGAAGCAACTAATTGCAAGCCGCCTTTGAAAGCAATAGTTACAGCAAACACGTTATCTCTAACGATGATCATGACAGAAATGCTACAATAAACTGTGATTTATTATAATCCTTCATATTTTAATTTCTAATTCCGCCTAATTTCACTTTGGAACTGTGTCAAGTGGGAACGCGCGAATGAATTCCACAGGAAGTTCATTAAATTTTTCGTCAGTAATAATTACTGAATCAGTAATTATTGTGTCCCGTCTGTTTGATAAAATTAAATTCCAATTTGGGGCTTCGAGAGAAATAATTGATTGGAATTAATAAAAACAGCGAAATGTGTACTTCATTTCCAAGTGAAAACATTATAGGAGAACACTGACACTGTAGAACTTTCATACTTGATTCCGAGACGGATAAGAGAGTATAGTGTCATTTTCGAGCGGAATACATACCGCGAAACTTTTTACCTCAGCCGGCTATTAATTTGGTTGATTAACAACAGAAACTTCGCGGTCCATTCATTCAGCGCGACACTCGCCAGTTTTCTATCTTTGATCACTCTCGAAGGCACTTCCTTTTTACGTAACAGGATCCCTCATTTAACATAACAAAAACGATAAACGCGTCGTTAGCTTGCCGTGGGATAATTAAGTAATCAATATACGACGGCTGATTACTCTAGAAAGGAAAAAATGGCCGTGTTGCATAGAGTAACGGACAAAGTGATAAATTGCACAACACAAGCGAGGAAGCAGATAGATCGCACCCCAGCATTCCATTTGTGAAACGTAAATAACAATCCTTCGCGATGGAATTATGTAAGGTGTCTTAAGACTTAAACTTGCTACGGAAGAGAAGGTGTATGATTTCATTGAAATACCTTCATTTTTATTTGAAATATCTTCTGATATCGTAAACAACTTCCACGGTATTCGCAAGGATCGAGTAAAATTAAACACCCTATGTGCTACACTGCAGCTTTTAAAGAATACCCACCCTACAATAAAAAAAATTTACCTGTGCGATTCTGCATTTACTTTTGAACGAACCAGTGTTAAATAACAGTAACCCTGCGCAAAACAACATATACACTACCTTCTTGGTCAAACTGTGCCACCTTCGCAATCCATCACCTCCCAAGCTTTCCTTCAACCACCCTTGTACATATAAACCAACTGAAACGCTAGAATTCTCTCATCACGTTGCTATATTTAGTCTGTCCAACGAAATCCCCTCATCCCGTCTCCGAGGACAGAGATACTCCGTACACAAACAGCAAACCCTTTGCACCAACCTGACGCAACTATTTAACCCCTTCCAGTGTTTCCCAAAACAGCTAAACGTGATAAAAAAATTACTTATATCTAGTGTAAACGGTATCGAAATATGTTCTACACGCACAGTAGATACTGAAAATATTTATCCCATCACTCGTATCCAACTTACTGTGGCCAAGATAGTGAGCTACACTCTGCAATAAATATTGTCTCCCTGCAATAAATTTTTGAAGTGACGCAATAAATATTTCCGGTATCGCACATAAATATTTCAATTTTTTCTTTACCTAATCCTTAAGTGGATTTGCTTGTACGATGCACCTAACCCGGATCGAACGCTCTGGCACTTTTCACGTGACTCGCGCGACGTACGGATTAAACACTGAAAGGGTTAAAGAAACAGGAGTCGTGGGCTGTGCCAGGAGAATGAGACCTCCTTCGTCCTCGTTACGTGTCGTTACGGCGACGTGATTTCGGAAGCGGCACGTGTCGCAGCTTGATGCCGGCCCACAAGCGTTTCTGCATGGAGGGCGATAACACGTACGCGGAACAATGGTCGGCGCAGTGAAACGGTCTATCTGGGACGAGGATCGCGTGGAAGAAGCTGCAAGAATGGGACAGAGGTCCTAGATCACTTCTGTTACACGCCGCTGCCGTGGAAGAAGCCATCCGTTAAAGTTTATATTCCACACTCGACGCTTCCTACGCCAGCGGAACTGCGGCGTTCTTGACGATATACGTACGGCTGCCATAAGTCACGCGTCTCACGACTACTATTTTCTTGCCCACCTTTCCGCGTATCTCAACGCCGCTGCGGGCTCCCGCGAAAGAAACGGGCAACTGGGGTAGTTAGTATACATTAACCTGTCACGGTTGCCGATGCACAGATAATTGTACCTGCCGGATCATCTATCGTGCTGAAATCGCGAGCACGACAGAGTGTACTTTGGAGGTATACGAATGTAGAAGGGGTGGTCTATTGGGAATGGGATACTTAATTCTGGAAGGATTTTTCCTTGGTAAATTGCATTGCTTTCGAACTTGTCTTTATACTATTACGAATTTCTATGAGGTCATCCCTCACAAGTAATGCGATTTTTCTTGCACAATGCAACTCGTCGCGATCGTCACTTATCTGGGTGGTATATAGTGGGTGATGCATCCAACTTGACGACTTCAAAATACTTGTTAATTAGCAACTATTAACTTGCTGTATGAAAAAATGTTTCAAACAGAAGTTGCGTGGTATCAAGGGAGACATATAAAGCAATAGTTCATTTAGCCCAGAAATCCAAATTATTTTCAGCTAATATACATCCTTGAAAAAACTACCTTAAATAACGTCAAAAGAATAACACGTGACTTACAGAATGGTTTACTGAAAATCTCACATTCTCATCGTACTTCAACATTCTTCGTCAGTCGAATAAAGCAATTAGCATTCGTTTGATCTCCCTTTATGCGTCCGACAACCGCCGTTCCGTGCACGCTGCTCGCGGATAAATACGGGTAAATGGCGATCGATATCGAGTCGTTGATCGACAAGTGCGCCATGAAAGCACCGCCGCCCGGTTGAACGGTATCGTTTCGAGGGAAAGTCGAGAACGAGGATCTCGGTTAACAATCGTTCAACAGTTTTCTCCTCGTTTCCCAGTTCCGTCGAGCGTTCCGCTCGAGCAATTAATAATACGATGATCCCTCCGCCCTCTCATTTACAATGACGCGGAGAGATATTTGGAGCCGTTTATTTTCCACGGACAAGCGGCGCGGGGGCCGAGTTAACGCGAAAATTATTTACGACTTCAGATCCTCCGGCGGTGGCAACGAACCGATGTAGAACATAAAGTACACGGCTGTGTCATCCGTTGCTTTCTCGAAAAGCCCGCTTACCATCGCCTCCTCCCTGTATCTCCCAGGGAACTCCCCGGTGTATTATTTCCTCGAGTCATAATTCTGCTCTGAGGCGTGTTATTTCGAACGAAACCCGAGGAGGTACAGCGTGCCACTTCGCTCTTTAACGAACTAGTTTTCAGCTCTTGCGTGCACCTCCGCCGGTGTAAGCCCCGCCGACACGATCCACGACACGATAAGCCCATAACGAGAGGAAACGTCGAATCGTGAGATCGTTTCGGATACCTCCAAACAGCCTGGCTATACTGCATTACTGCTTCTCCCCAGCCTCTGCATGCTCGCGACTCGGATTTGATCTCGTTTGCTGTGCTCGAGGGGGGACTTAAAATGGCTCTGACTTGTGACTGAATTTGAAGAAATTAGTGATTTCTGTGATAGAGGTGTGAGTAATGTAGAAGTGCAAACGATTTGCATGAATTTTAAGAATTGCAAAAGTAGTAATATTATAATAGAATCTTTACCCCATACCATCTTAATCTATCTAAATCTATTCTGCACCATAGAGGGCACTGCAATGCTCCAGCAATTCTTAAAATTGACGTACCAATGGGATTCCATTAGCATTGAAGCACCAAGGCATTTGCATGGCGAATAATCAGAATAGTGTTTCTGCAGCAGGCACAGAAGCTTGTCGCAACTTTGCTTTGCCATAGAAAATTCAGTCTACAGTGTAGCTCCTCTTTAGCTAAAATGGAGCATCACGAGGCTCACGGAAAACATCAAAGTCTGGCTAGTTTAACGCCGCCCCGCTGGTTCTTAGATAATCCTAATAAAACTGTGTACGTAGACGAAATTGTTGAAGCCTGTGCCAGCAAACCTGTTCATTTCAAACCTCGAAAATACTCCAAATAATTCTTCACCAGATATCACACATCTGTATTAGGTTAGTGCATATTGAATTGCCATTTCGAGTAGGGAAGTTTGAACGAAAATATTGTTTCCCATTTAACTACTTTATTTATTTGTATTTGATGCAATTTCATATGCACCCTGTTTCTTAGGAAACATTCTGCCTTTAAGAAGTAAAGTAGCAGTACCCTAACTTTCTAGTAACACTCCGAACTTAATCCCCGAAAATCGGTGGACACGAATAATCCCAATTACAGGATAACATAACGTCCCAAAAATCCCAAAGGAATTAATTAAACCCTAACAAGAAAAATGGCGAAATTTTTCTAAGCTCCGCTGTAACCCTCTTTTTTTGCTCGAAATGGACTATCCTGGAGCTTTAGGGGAACATCAAAGCTTAGCTAGTTTAACGTCCTATCGCCGGTTCCTCGATAATCCCGACAGAAGAGGGTACATGCACGAAATAGCTGGCCTCGTGGACGGAGGGCAAGGAAATTCCCGCAGCAGTCCGTGTGTGGTGTCTCGGGCCGATAATTAGGTATCGATTTCCACGTGCCTGCGAGAATGCCTGCAATAATCGACTTCGCACGTTCCGCTATCTCCGCTGTTGACCCTGCCACTCGGGAACGGGGCTATTCCCTGCATTTTTCGATACAGCTCCCCCCCTCTGCTCGTCGCTACTCGAGGAACTCCTACATCCATTAATCATGAAACACGAGCAGAGGGGGGCAAGGGAGGCCGGTATCACGGAAATGAGGCAAAAATACCCGTGAAAGAGCCGCGCATAATTCACCGACAGAACACCCCTGCTGGGACGGTATCCACGAAGGAAACGATTTGCACCGCAATCACGGATTATCGAGATGATACGGGACGATTAAAGTCGTACTTTGATATCTTCTACGCTGTAGCGGTTTTAAGAACAGCGTCGATTTTCTGTTTTGTTGTACCTTATGGGAGATAAAATTTGATTACCGGGAGGCATGAGCAGATGGGGAATAAAATATGCGATGGTGAACCGAAAATGTATAAGTTTCGCGAAATGTTTACTGCAGCTCGGTATTAGATTTGTCTACCAGCTTTTGCATTCCCCTGTGGTGGTTCTTTTAAAAAGTGTAATATAGTTTTTAATTAACCGTTTTATATGAGAAGATATTGCTGGTTGAGATGACGAAACCGTAATGTATGAATAATATTATTACAACTCCAGCCTCATCACCGTGCACGAGCTCTGACGCGCAAGTAGAAACAGTAGGTAATATACAGACACAGAAGTCAAGTCGTATCCCATTGCACGCGTACGAGGCGAATTGTCAGAATCGATCTTCTCGAGCACGGAACCATGTACTAAGAAATCTCATCCAAAACTTTCGATTTACTATTGCACAAAGAGCCACCTCTTTCTGTATTATTATTAATATTATTGCTTTGTTAACGAGTAATACCTTGCAAAGATACTACAAAGTATATTTTTTTTTAAATTCACCCAAAGTCGACAAAGTTACACAAAACGATTAATTTATATGAAATATATAAAAACATCATTAAAATTCATGACTATTAATTTCGTAGGTGCACAGAGGCCCTAATATATATCCTCAAGCTAGTTTGAATTTATTATGAACAGCTACTGCCTAATTACGGAGCCTATGATTGTTGACAACTATTTCTAAGCCCATTGTGTGGATCATTGCAGGCTTCGAACCCAGCTGAATGCAATTAAGAGTGCTATTCTTTTTCCACGACACCAGTCGGTTCTAATGAGCGAGCCATATGGCGGTAAATTGATCGGTCCTCCTATCCCGTTATAATTTACCAATGACCCTCAATTATGTAGTTCTCTGTACCGTTGTTAGGTCCAATCCGGTGATCTGTTTCGTGAGGTTGCGGAACACGCTTGTTACGCATGTAACAGCAAACACACTTGACCATGCAATTAATCCAAACTGTTATCGTCATCTACTACGTTGTATGACATTCCCACTCTCGCCGCGTCGATTTAGGCCCCGTAATGGAGTAAATACGGCTCCACCAGAGGGTATATCATATCTGCCCCGTGATTTGCCCAACAATTAATTTACTACCTGGAACAATACCGCCCGAACGAGTTACCAAGTAGGAATATGAGCATCGCTGTATTCTATCAAGTAAAATAAAGGCTAATATGAATAGTAACATTGATAGTAACTTATAGCATTTGCATATATTATTGATAAAGTAACTGATAGGTGTTATTAAAAAAACTTTCAATGCAGCAAATGTTTAAAGAAGGGGAGGAATCGACGAAAGCCCGAAATACATTCAGAAAACGGAGAGAGGGGAATTTCTACGACGGCATATAATCGAGCGTAGCCCAGGCTTAATTAAATGCTAATTAGTTCGCGATCGTGCATTCGGCATTCAGAGCGAGAAAGCCTTTTAAGGTGGAAGTGATAAAGGCGAAACCGTAAAGAACTTGACGCGACGTCCGATCATTTTTGCGTTCTGAAAAGTTGCTACACTCGACAGGCTGGCATGCTCGCATACACTAGTCTTATCGTGGAATTCTACTTAAGTAGGACCGATTTCCTTTAACATTTACTTACGAGTGTTCGAAAGAAACGGGAATTATGTCAGCTCAGGACGAGCGATTATACAAACGTAGAGAAGAATTTAAGGTTCTGAAAACCTTCATAAAAGAAAGAGATTTTCTCAGCATACTCATTCGCACCTGGTATAGGTACTAATGTATTAAAAATATCTTTTGTGTTCTATCTATTGTATGCATTTAAGGAAATATTCAACACGTGGTAAGCCGAGAAGATATTTGAACTGTAAATTTCTAAAGTAGAAAATACTAATTTAAGAAGATTATGTGGTACTTTAGAAAGTTAAAGTTATAGAAATAGGGGATGGGAACACAAGGAAATATTCCCAGTTCTGTGCACCTGAACGTTTTAATAAAATATTTCGTGCTCCATTTATTCTGCACATTTAAGGGAGGATTATAAGCGTATCTATCACAACAATCTTAGAAAGTATTCTATACTCTAACCACTAAAATTTTAGTAATATATTCTCGCTGCAAACTCCACTTATTTTACCATTCTGGTGAAGTATTCTAAGTTGGGGTACAATTAAACAACTCGTGTAAGTTTCATGTACCAGGCTACACCGCAAGCCGCAGAACGTTTGAACAATTTGCAAACTGCTTCCTGCATTCGAAGAATTAAATTGTAATTGAATCTTTCTCGTAATAAAGAAGCACAAATCCCAAAGCGAATGAGAACAGGAATAAATTAGCCAATTAACTCAGGAAAATATTGCTCAAAGTTAGATCAGTTACAAATAATAATAAAAAAAAAAACACGATCATCATCATCGATTGTCACTTTGGAAAAATATCGAACAACATGCTTCTTTGGATCCCAATCTTCACAACTGTATGAAATAATTACTAACGCATTGAATAAGCTTCAAATAAATAATCTACTGCATCGTTTATTCATTGGTGCAATATCTGCATTCAAACTCAAGGAGCACATTTTGAGCATTTTGGTATTATAAAGTTTAACTGTAAATAATATAGTATTTTATATTTCTCTGTTGCGTTTTCAATCTCAAAGGTCCCTTTATACCAAACTTGTAATTTTACTATAACAGTAGAAAAATTCCAATCTGTTGCAAGTAGATAAGCATTAAATACAGGATCTATGTGTGTATAACGCAACAAAGCTTTTCACATTCGTTCTGAAACCCCCTGTATTTCTCCATGCCCAATAATGGAGCTATTTGCCCATTCTGCTGTATCGAAACAGACATGCACCTCGTTTCATACGATTATCAAACCGCCATCCGCGACGTTATCAGTCTCCTTCCTCGCGATCCAGCCGCGCAGCAACTTCGCTCAACTCCTATTATTTCCGCTGAAACTACGGAACTTCCGTATTCCCGACCCTCCTGCGAAGGAAAATTCGCATTCGAAACACCTGCCCCCATTTTTTCTGACCGCCGTTGCAATTAACTTTTAAGACTGACGCCATCTGTACGTTCCTCGACGCGGAAGACGACAGACGTCGGGGGATCTCACGGATGTCGATTAGCAACCGGGATTTTCAAACCGAAAAGGCAACGGTTTCGCGCTTTAATACCTCGAAGTGATGTCAAGTGGTACAAGAAGATCATTTTGTGACGGACACGTTGCAGAAATTGAGATAACTACGGAAACAACGTTCTATGTTTGCTGAGTGTCTTTTAGTGGGAGTGAGAAATAGTACGAACAATTTTAAAATTGCGACTACACACTGTTGCGGAGTTAATAGAGAAAAGAGGGAACTGTTTATATAGAAAATTTTTGGATTACATTATGTAACATGCGTAGCTCGTTATTTTGAAGTGTAAATAAAGATTAGGGTACTATGCAAGTTGAGAATATTCTTTTAATTGCCACCCATAACATTAGAAACTGAGATGAGTCGGTCTATCAACTCCGAATTATTCTTATCTCCCTATAGTCGCGATAAAAAGCAATCAGAGTATGTTGTATATCGTGAGGAACACGGAGCTTTGAACGTGTGCAGAAGAGAGCGTAGAAAGATTGCGAGTATAATTCGTAATGATCGATTCACTGAAGTGGTACTCTTCAAAAGAATTATAAAAACGAAGAAAATAAAAGTATCTGAAATCCCAAAAACCGATAGGGAACGTCAACAGAAAGTATGGAATTTCCATCCACCATTCCTTATTCCTGATCGCAAGCCAAGATAACAGTTTAATTTGCATAAGAGGTTCCTTTCGTTACGCTTTAAGACCCTGTCAGAAACCAGCTTTTCATTCCAAATCTTTTCTTTTAAGAAATACGAGTGGAAAAGGTGAGTTTAGAAATTCTAATCTAGCAAAAGTTTCAAACAATTCATGCGACGCGAATTTCTAATCGATAAAGTATGAAGCACGACTTAAGAGTCTCGAGTTTTCAGAACAAGTTAACTTTCGGTACAATGAACTTTCAATTAACCAATCACGATATCAGCTGAACGTTTGTTTTAAGAATGGTAAATGAAATTGTTAGAATACCTGCAGCACCTACTGCAAACAACATGAAAATATTAAAAGTATAACTGTTGGACTGCTATGATTCTTAAAACAAAAACCTTGGTCGAAAATAAATCTACATTTGTCCATTGGAAAGAATGCGGTATCGATGTGAAATTAGAAGATCTGAAAATGCGAATTTCTGTCTATTACACGAAGGAAATTAATCGCAACGAGGGGGATGAAATTTACAGTGCGAATATTCCATGAAAAAGGTGTACAACGTTGAGAAGATAAGAGGTTCTGTCCTGGACATACCCAGTCATGCAAAATAAAAAAAAACTCCAACAGCCTCCATAGCTCAGGGGTTAGAGCACTGGTCTTGTAAACCAGGGGTCGAGAGTTCAAATCTCTCTGGAGGCAAATTTTTTCTGCCGTGCCTTCTCATAATTTTGGCGATGTTATCAGCGAGATAGAAGTCGCGATAAGAGAGCCCGTGTAAACGGAAATTGTGCATGAAAGTGGAATAAAACGGTGCTTCGCCGTAATCCTCCGACTACATAAATTTAATTTCAACACAAACGTTCCGCTGTCGTAAATCAACCCACTTTTTACTACAATAATATTAATAAAAATTCCCTCTGCCCACATTCTTAGGCGATTATACATGCGTTTTTATTAAAAATCTCGTCACTTGGTACTGCCATTTCCTTTACGGGGTAGCCCTAAATGAATTTTCACAGTAACGTTAATAATATTAGCGGTATTATTAATAATATAAATCTCACAGACTATGAAGACGAATGACTATAGAAGTCACACGATTTATCGAATTTTCAGCTTCATTCATAGCTATGTCTGAATTACTTAACAACAGGTGAATGAAGAATAATTTCTCATGTTCGGATAGCAAAAGTATCGAGCAAAGAATCGATAAATTCAAGCAACAGGAGCTACAAAAGTGAAATTGTAAGTTACGTTGACACAAAGTGCTTTAGCATTGTTACAAGACCCTTGTCAAGGGGGCCCAGTTTGCTCGATAATATAAAGGTACCGTCGCCGATACGTGCTGGAAATTATAGGGAATTTCCAAATACATTGTTCCGTTGAAGCAGGCTCGCTCCTCACAGCACCCCCGCGGTATTACCATCTTGTATATTTATTACGCTTCCCTTCCACGTCGGCAAGTCCTTCGGCGATGCATCTTACTGTCTGATTACGTATTTAAATGATCAATGACAGAATTTACTTTTAGTCGCCAAAACAGATCGATCAAATGTGTACGAAGTTATAGCCTCCCTTGATATAGATATCAGAGTACGCAAGAAACAAAGTTTCTAGCAGCAAATAATAAAAGACGATGTTGCTGGCGGCAAGACAGTTTCGTAGATCATACAAAATTACAAACGATTATTTATTAGCAAATATTCAGAAACCTTTACCATTTCAGTGAACTCAATCGAAGTATGTGTACAGTTTATATAATTTCTGCTAATTTAAACTAATGATAAGCTCGTCGCTGCAGGACAAAGCGATTGACGAGACCTTCGATTGCATGGATAAATTTCTTCCTGGCGGAGGAGCAATAATTAATATCGGAGGCGGCCCGAAACGTTTCCCAACTCATTTATTGGTGCGCGGGAATTCCGGGGCCGCGAGGTTAATTTAATACGAAGTATGTAACGCAGTTTCCGGAGAATCCTGGACTAGCTCGGTCCAGTTTCCTCGACCCGATGCCGGCATGCCGCGGTCTCTGATACGTGGCTGGAAATTAAAGTGAAATTCGCGTTAGTTTGCTTTCCACGCCGGTGAAAACGAAAGGCTCCCCTCGCGCCGCGCCCCCGATATTAGTCTAACGAAGCTGTAGTCGCCGCGGCCGGGGGATTCTCCCTCGGTGACGTGCTCCAGAGGCACCTGGGAACCACGATTTCGGTGAACTGCATCGTTTGCATTCTAAAATTTCGGGGATGGACGAATTAAAGCGATAGGGTGTGTTTAAAGGAAGGGAAAAAGTTGGGAACGCGGAGATCAGAATTTGGATCCCGCGAGAATCGAGTCGCGTGTCTTATGTGTTACAGCATCGAGGGACTTGAATGGAGATTTCAAAATATTTCGGATCTATGCTTTGATTTGAAATAAGAAAGGATCACTTTTTTTCCAATGAAGAAAAGGATGCTCTGGATTGCTCCTATACGGGGACAAACTAACAATATAGGTAACAACTCGGATTCATAGTTGCCGAAGATTACGTAAGAAAAGTCTCTGACTACTAAGATAACGTTGCATCGAGCACAACGAGCGTTAGATGAAACGCGATTAGATAAGTTACTCGGAGTGACACGTACGAAGACCTCTTCGTTTTCCTCTACCAACTATCCTGGACGCTCATATGACAAGTATCTTGCCACGCGCAAAGCAAGTATTGATTACGCGAGAGCTAGAATAATATAATTACCAAGGCTGCACTACCCACCTTATCCTCATCTTCAAATCAATACCCGATCGAACCCTCAACAACCTTCAACGTCCACCATCGGTGAAGCAGTTCAGGGGGCTCCTCCCTCTCAAACGTACACACATACATACACTTTGCGCCATCGAAGGGGACGATTTACACTACGAAAATGTCCGACGTAACGGAGGGATCCTTTCGAGGCAGGGCCATCCTATACCCTCCACGAATTCGCCCCCCCCCCCCCCCCGCCCGAATTCTCGACTCGGCGCGACAAAGCCCGCAAAGGGGAATGGATACACGTCGTATCCTTGGACGTGTACCCAGACAATGTCCATGGATCCTACGATGGCTCGAACGGAGGTGGACGTGTGCCCTGCGCGTGCGGAACGATTTCCATCGGGCCCGGGCGGAGTGGATTAGGGGCGAGCCAGAAACGGTTTGTTGATTTTCCACCGTCGAAAACGACGACGATTTGTCCGCAAACATTTGGTTTCCCAAGCCATGCCACTCCACAGATCCCGTTCGTTCCCATTTTTCCTTCCCCAGCCCTGCCCTGCCCCCTAGCCTTCCGCGACCCCCGTCCTTCGCCGCAAGGCAGCCCTCGCCTCCGCGCGGGCCGATTAAACACGGCCTGAAATGGGAACACAGGCAGCCCCCTGGTCCTTCCCGATTTGTCAGACATTGTGCGCCCCCCCCCCCTTCGCCCACTCCAGCCGGCTGTTTGTATGGGAAACGGAAACACTTATTTCACCGGCGCTTCGTGCCGCGTTCGCCGCCGCGTTTATCAAATTAAATATTCAGCGCGCAAAAGGCCGCCGCTGGGCACCCGTTCCTTTCCTCCCTCTGACAAGCCGCCCGTCTGACGACCCGAATTTTTTGAGAATTAAATAAATCATAAGGAAGGGAGCAAGCTTGAGAAGTTTGTGTTGGCTTTTCTAGATTCTCTGGTCGATGAGGAAGTGGGGCAAAAGGGGAGGGTTTGAGAAGCTGCGAAAATTTAGTTGGTGAAAAGTGATTGCTGAAGCTTCGACGATGTTATTGAGCTGCTAAGCGCGCGTTATCAACCGCACCGAACGAGAGCGCGAGGTGGCTGCATTTGGATACGCGCAGGGGGTGGTTTTAAATTGATGCGAGGCTAAGGGGAGATTGAGAAATGTGAGTGGGAATAATAGAAAGGGTAAGAAATATCGAAAAAGTTCATATATATATATATATATATATATCGAGTATCCAAGTATGCATGTTGACGTGTTGGTGTAGATGAAGTGATACTGCTGTGCCAGATTCGCATTTGGAATTAGATTTGATTCGAGTGTTAGCGAAAAATGAATTTTCCATCGAGTCGATCGAATTGTGGAACTTCAGCGTTGGTTAAATATTTGCCAGGGGAATATGAAGATTACCTCCGGTGTTTTTCACGTCCCGAAGGTTGCAACGAGGCGGGGCTGTCGTAATTGACTTCCTTTCTAATAAGGAATCGAAATATCAAAAAATCCACCGCGAACGAGAAGAGAGTGAATGGAGGATGACGCATAGTGTATGCATAATAGACCGACCGCGTCGCTGGAATTTGCTTAGATAACATTATTATCACCGAGTGCCGTAATTACCATGTAATAATGTAATTAGGTAATCGCCGGCACGATCTATGCTCATACAATTCGCCAGGCACGATCCCTATCCATCCACTTACGATTTAATTGTTACAAATTGTCTCTACGTTTCTCGAACGAAATTAACGTTCAAATGTTCGACGCTCATGACACCATAAATATTCATCATCCAGCCATAACAGCTGACGCTTAATTAAATCTAAAACACGCTCCAACACCAAGCCTGGTTTATCATTCTAATCGATAATTCGGGGGAACAGTAATAATATAAAAGTGTACAAAAAATGTTGAAATTTCGAAGCGACGGAAATATACCGGGGGATAAAAAATGTTACGGTTACAAGGAAATATTAGACATCGAAAATGACGATTACGAATAAATATGGATAAATAAAGCGGACAGCTATTTAAAATATTGTGTCTATTAAAACACGTGTGCTCTTTGGTTTATTACTCGGCAGTAGAATTTATTCCCTCGTGGCGCAATAATACACCCCAACGTTTACTAAAATTGTTTTATCTTCAAAAGCTGGCAAACCATATATTTCTATTTAAAATGAGAATATTGTTTATTCGCGTGGCATATTAATAAATGTGCGCTCAATATAGATATTTTAAAGATACTCGAGTTCACCGAGGGCACCCTTGAAAAATGCATAATCAGATGAAATGAGTACCTACACGAACGTACACCTTTTTAAGTATCCTGTAGAAATACTCAACGAGTTATCGGACGGTTTATATCAAACTGATTATAGAGGGAATATGTACTCCACTCTTCTAACGCTTTTTGGAAGAGAAAATTCGTAAGCCTCCATAGCTCAGGGGTTAGAGCACTGGTCTTGTAAACCAGGGGTCGAGAGTTCAAATCTCTCTGGGGGCAACAATTTTTTTCCACCCTCAAACATCCCTTCGGAAACCACACCAACCAACAAAATATATTCCCAACGCCGAAGCTAACAAATCTGTAATTTTACAGCGCACAAAACCGATGAAAGTAATCTCGTGACAGCCAGCCAGGAAATAAACTTAATGATAACCCTTGCTATCTCCACGAACGGCAGCACATTTCAATATTCGCGGAAACTAACAATATTTGAAAAGACCAGAAGCGTGAATTAATACGTATATTAATAGCCGCGGCATGGAAATTGCGATGCGCATATAAACCAGCCGCAGCAACACATACCCAACTGAAAACTGAATTCCTACAAGTTTGCGCTGCGATTTCGTACGAAATTAATGCCCCTCCCTCCTCCCCTTCCCGTCCCTCCGAATAAGGACAATCGCGTGTACAAATATTTGCGACAGTTTACTGAATTTCTCGCTGTCCCCGCAGAAATCCTTCGCCCGCGAACCACCGATGGATGCACCGCTATCGATCATGACGATAAAACGTGTGCAATCCATCCGCGGACAATATTTCTCCCAGCACAGTTGCCTCGTCGCTATTGTAAATAACGGAGGAGACGCGTGGTTCAATGGGAAAAATCTTGTCGGCCCACCACAGATGTAAAACCAAATACCATTACACATCACGAGGGCGAGTCCCGTTTCGTCGCCATCTGCGAATAAGGATACCGCTCTCTTCGAAACCGGCGGCCCTGTATTATCTAACTGGCGCATACATAAAATAATAACGAAAGAAAATTGCACGCGGGCTGACATTTGTTCAGCCGCGAATGACGGGCACGAAATTCCCGTGTCTCGGCCGAGAAGAGAGAAAATTTTAATGAGGCGCGTGTTCTTTTGTTTCTCACGCGTCCCCGACCTCGGTTTTTCATGAATTAATGTTCGCCGGGAATGCAAAGCAAGCAGGCCACCTTCCGTGAACGTTCCTCGAACGTGGATCAAAGCAGCTGCCGAAATAAAACCCGTCTTGTCGTGTAACGACGAGTGAACGAGGGTATTCTCGTTGCTTTCGAGAAGCTGGGTGGATGGGAGAAGCTTCATCAGCTGGAGTGAGGATTTCACTGGGTTTTCGGGTCTTTTGGGGCAGAAGCGAAGATATATAGGAAGGTTTAAGAAATAGTCCTTACATCTAACTATGGTCCAGTTACTTCGAGTTCAATCGATTGAGACTGTGAGCTGGAATAGAAGGTTTCAATAGGTTTCGGAGACTTTTGGAGCAGAAGCTGGGATAACAGTTATGCAAAACTTTACGAGGTAACCTGACTGCTATTGTCAAATATTTTCAACTTGCAAGAAGAAAACCAAAACTGCACGCATAATTTCGACGAACGAATTATGTGTAATTATTGTTGTTTACGAACAAACTCGCGACTGGCTGTGTGTATACTGCCTTCGTCTCGTTCCCATTTCACGAGCAGAACGCGCAATACACTGACTACAGGAATGACTGTCGCAGATGAGTGCATCTAGTTGAAGAGTTCACCGAGGCATTGCGCTTCTATAAATCTAAATAAACGACGACAGAGAAGTGGGACGGTTAATACAACGAAATTGACTCGTGACTTCATTGCGTTTCAATTTCGCGTCGTTCGCGCGACCATATTTTCGTTCGACTTTTATAAACATTCGCGCCGATGCGATCCTCTTCAGCGAATAACAGCAGCGATGAGATCGAACGTCCCCCGAGCAGGATCAAGAGATGAAATATTTGAATTCAACGTTGTGCCACGTACGTGTTGCAATCGTGAAAGACTCGAAGAGAAGTGAAACTGATGGAATAATTTTTTTAGATCTTTCAGCTTCGGTTTAGAGAAAGAGAACTTTGAAGATAAATAGGATATACATTGCTTGAATCTTGATTACTCTTGTTATTTCAACAAAAGTGTCTAAACCTTTTCGTATATC
Organism: Andrena camellia; assembly: GCA_029448645.1. Taxonomy (NCBI): domain Eukaryota; kingdom Metazoa; phylum Arthropoda; class Insecta; order Hymenoptera; family Andrenidae; genus Andrena; species Andrena camellia. The sequence goes on from CM055680.1 coordinate 35,951,616, forward strand.
GAATTATAGTTTACAATAAACGAATTATTTTACAGAAAACAAATTCTCCTCGACTTCCTTAGATGTTCAATGAAATATCCTAAAAATTTCAAAAAGATCCACTGAACCATTTCTTTGAAAAAATTCACAAAGATCGCCGCATTGTCGTCGACTTACACGAGTCTCCGCCCTTAAGTAGTGTACTATCGATCTGATTATAAGCTGCATCTTTAAATACCATACCCCAATTCCACATCATAAGTACTCAAGACAAGTTATCAAGCTATCTTCACTTGTTTACAAAAAAAATCCCCGAAACTGACATTTTTCTGAGCCAGCATTCAGTACCAATTCGAATGCAATACAGTACCAATTCAGTACCGATTGCCAATTGCAATTCTGTGCGAGAATAAAATTCTATCTATCTAGTCAGTTACATTTTGCGAGCACAATGCCAACGAAATAAAATGTTCCCCGCCATTTATCCTACTAGAGAACTTTTGTATGGTACTTATCCATTAAAAGCATAGGCTGCGAAAGAACCGTCCGTTACTCGAATAAACGACGAATCATTTGTCAGGTTTTATGTTGAGTCAGTCAATGATAGCTCACCTTTCGTTTGATCTTTCCATCAAGAGATAGATATGGCCCATAATATCATGGGATTGTGAAAAGTTTAACAATCACTACGTTGCTGGCCTACTTTTTTTATGCGCAGGGAGTGCATACTCTGTTTTATGAGGTTTGCAAGTCGCATGTCGCGCGAACGTGGAACAGAAATTGGAGCAACATTAATCGCGGTCAAGTCATTTTGCGGCTGCTGGGGAGTTTATCTTTATGTGCGATCGAGTGCACAAAGTGGCAAACGTTGTGGCACAGATATTAGGTAGGAAGTTAGTCGGTTCGAGTGTGAAATAATAGGGAATTATTAGATGGCATTAAACGCAGCCGACGATAACGTGGGAGCGTGAACAATTTGAAAAATTGACAACCACCTAAGCCTACTTAAATCAACTCTGGCGAAAAGGAACATATTTATTTCGAATCTAATTTTTGCTGCAATTTTCCGTGACACATATTTTTTATACGTGTTCTACGGAAAGGAAGCTTGAAAGATTTATCGTGACATCCAGAAACCACGAAGAACTGGATTATTATGGAAATGTTGCTTTAAATATTTTTCAACGCTATGAATAAGATAAGCAGTGACTTTGCATAACTAAACTGTAATTTTAATTTAAATCGAAAAATTTTAATTGCATTTGAAATTCTATCAAGATTAACTTACACGGTGGACACTCTTTATCAAGTCCATGTAGCTGGCGGCTTCAAATATCAAAAACATCAAAGTAGATTCCGAAATCAAGAAACATTCATTTAGAATTGGGTCGAATTAAAGTCACGTCTACTACGGTATTACAGTGGCCCAAATTACTGATCCCCCTTCCCAGATCACTTTCAACCCCACACGTTTTAACCCTCCGAATCCTCCAGTTTCAAACAAGAACAAGCTATCAACAAAATGCATACAACCAGTGGAACTGCTCTGAAGTTTAATTATCAATACTGAATCAATTAAATAGCCCCATTAAAATTAATCAATAATTACAGTTGCTGCCTGAAACACCTACAACTGTCCGGCATACATTGATAGTAATCAAACTCAACCAAAGCACCTACCTCCACACACTCAAATCTCAAGCCTAGAACAATGATGCATCTTCACCAAACCCCTGCAAGCTTCAAATAAGATTGCTGCCATCCAGCGAAGCAGCGCCTGCGTAAATGATTAATCCCGCGACAGCCGATTTCATTGGAGTACTCGTGATCGTGCGCCGTTAAGGAATCGACGTGCAATCTCTAAATTAAACGGCGAGGAATAAATACACTTGCGCAACGGCGGCATTAGTCACGGTGAAGTCGGCGGGAAATTAACACGGATGAATTACTGGCCAGGAACAACGAATGCAGTTGACGAACAACGCCGCATCGCCATTCACGTCTGTCCGTGTGCATTATCTGCCCGGTTAATTTATCGATTCGCGGCTCGGAGGAGGCATCAGGCTTGCAGCAGGAAATGCGTCGAAGCAATTTCACCATATCCCACGCGGCTGTCCGACAATTTATCGAAATGCACGGAATCTCGTCGCGAAGTGACCGCTGCCCGACGCTGATTTATCTTTCGCCGATCTGATTCACTGTTCCGAGCGGCGCCACGCTAAAACAGTAATTATCGCGGCTGAATGGGGACTGAACGCGTAATCAGGCTGATAGAATCGGATCTCTATGGCCAAGCTGCGCGCAAGAGAAGAAACGGAAAGATGTCGACCAGTCGAGAAATAGGGGAAGACGAATGCGATCAGGGGGAGGAATTCTTGCATTCACTGGCAGATCGCTTTTAAATAAATACAAATTGTATTTCTGTTAGAATAGGTGCCTTAACGCTAAAAGACTAGAACTACCAGACCAGTCAAAATGACTGCTTTTAAATTTGGTAATAAATTTACCATTTTTAAGTATGAAAAGAGTGTAGTTCTAAGTAGTATAAATATGTATAATATTATGTATATACATATTTCTTGACAATATGAAAGTTAAAAAAAAATGACTAACGGACTGACAGAATTTGAAAGTGTGTTGATTTATTTTTAATGGCCATAGTTTTCGACATTGCAACTACCTAATAGGAAGTTTCATCTGTACATACACGTGCTTTTATTACGTTCATCGATCTTTTTTTATCTATTCTCCGATGTAAACAACTCGTGCAGTCTCCTTGAGCTAGATGTGAAATTTCCATTCAGTTGGTTTTGAAAGTCGCCGGAAGTCCCTCGTATAAAATGCCTCTTCTATGACAGCGTGTAAAACACAGGCCACACTGTTCTGACCTGTCCTTCACCGTTAGAGAATGCATAAAATTGTTATTTTTTTTTGTGCATGCAACGAGCGTAATCCGTTCTCCGTCACCTGGAGTTATAACGCGTGGAAAGAAAAGAGTGGGCGAAATAAAAGTCACTGTTTCCAGAGACGAATTGAAAGGGAGAAAATGACGTTGTGCACGAAGAAATACATCTAACTTTAAATATAATATGGGAAAGGGTAGGACAAATCTGATTTCCTTGGTGGAATCACCTGTGTTGAACATAATAAACAAGAACAACGCGAGATCGTAATAAAACACCACTTTATTTTACCGAATCACGCAAGTGAAACATAACTAACAAGGAATCATCTATTTATTACCTGGCATTAAAACCCCGCCATATATTTACTCCTCAAAGAAACACAAACATATTAACAAAAACTTCCTATATTTTCTTCATAATTAAAAGTCCCATGAAACACAGTAGGGTTAAAGAAATGGAAATGGATTGGGTCCGAAAGGACCCAAGGAACGTAGAAAGAAAAGTGAAATACATTTTCGACGAGCCATAAATTATTATTATATCATTTAGACAGCAATACCCCATTGGTCCTGTTTTAGCATAATTTAATAGTACCTACTTTACCCAAATTTATTCCTCAAATGGGGACAGCGTTTCCTTCAAGCAAGCCCAGCAATCAGTGTGCATAATAATGAAAACATTTAATCAACTAATGTAATTCGAGCGACTCACGGCGCCCCGATCGAGATCCTATTCCCCTTGATTGGCCGTTTTAATTAATAAACGAGAGACACCGTGAAGAACCGCTCGCGAAACTTTGCAGACGGACCCACGATCGCCGCGTAACGACTATCGAAACTTTTACATTCGTTCTTCCCGGAACAGCTGCTACTGAATCCACGAGTCCGCCGGATCCACCGAAACGGGCAACTTCTGCGAATATCGCATTCGTTAAAAACACTCGTGCCTCTGGATTCGCGAAGGAAACGCGGGCCTTTCAAGGTTACCAGCAACAGGGGACAGAGCCGCCCAATGGGCGAGCCAGCATTACGTAAACATAGAATTTTTTAGAATAAATGAATGCCAAACGCAATCTGGCGTGTGCATTTTCAAATGGAGGGCGCTCCGCGACTCCCGGTTCCTTTCAGTTAATTTTCTCCTTTCTCCGCTCCTTTAATAAATCCAATGAAATGTTTGAGCGCGCGATAGTTCATTAAAGCCACTAAGTAATATTAGAGCGGAAACTTTGTAAATAATTTATAAATAATGGGACTGTCTTAATTGTGGTAGGAAGGAGATACGAATAACAGGCGAAAAAGGGGAGGCTCCGAGGTCTAATGTATTTTCGTGAGAAATTTGCTTCGCAGGGTATGCGAAATGTGCCTTAACAGCACGCTAAACGACCCGTGACGGGAAAATTCATAACAGCCGACAAAGAAAAATAATCAACCGTCCCCTGGTAAGTCTGCTCGCGAAATCGTTTCTGTAAATTCTGCTCGCAATTGCGCGAATTTCCGTGAAACGCTCTGTATCCGATCTACTAGCTTCGCGTCGGAATAATAAATTTATCGTTTGAGGTGCGACCGCCTCTAACGATATAGGTAAATTGAAATCAAAATAATTCCAGCATAGATTTTAATATAAAATGTGGTTCTCATGCTGCCTCAGACTGCCTTCGGTATGAAGTTTAATCGATCGTTTACACTGCGTTCCACATTAGAGTATACCGGTTTCGCGCAGGGATACACCGTTGATTGGTAGTAAACCGGCAGGGAAAGTGCTACGACCAATCGCGAAAGTGCTACAACCAATCGCGTGTGTCAGATCCGTGGGAGCTGCGCAGATCGGTCGCAAATCAGTAGGGGCGTCGGTATGCTCTTATATGGAACGCAGTATAGATCAACGCGAAATCAGTTGTTATAATTTATTTGAAGCAAATGCTACTTCGCAAATTCAAAGGCAAAAGTTTGTTCGCTATTTAAATACTTTTGCTCCCATTTAAACGGAACCCGTTAATGGATATCGCTGAATTAAAAGAGCGATCTAAAGTTTAAGAAGTGCAATTACTATAGGAGTTGAAAAGTAACTTCGACTCTTTGTTGATTCATCTATACAACGATCCACGTTTGAGAACTCACATGATTTTCACATTTTGTACTAAATACATATTTTCTAGCTGCTGCCTGCACCCGCGATATAAACGAATCGCGTCGGAATAAAAAAAAATACCAAGATTTAAATTCGACGATACCATCTCCAGCGTTAAAAAGGAGTATTGATCGCATCTTAAAACAAGAACACACGACACAGTGAATAATTCACAGACGGCGGCGCACCACCCTCCCACTAATAGGTACCATCGAATCATAGCCAGTAACTTTTTCCCCCGTGGTCCTCAAACAAATTACCGATGCCGTATTTCCCCGATAACAAGCGTATCGATGCTGGAAATCTCGAAACACGGTCTACACGGATCCTACCGAGTAGCCGAGAAACGGTCGAGCTGAACGAGCGTGAAACCGCGCTCAAAGATATTCGGCATCCACCCCCTCGATCCCAGCCCCCCTTTCCCCTGCCTTTCGGTCGAGAACGATTGGCAATCGACTCGACCCAGCCAAGAATCGAGTAATTTAGTGGAGTGTATGCCGAAAGGGAGTACACTTTTCAAGTATTTGAACGGTCCGCATTATTCGTTACCGTGATTTTTCTCCCTCTTTTGATCATCGGTGCCATCTTCGAGGCAACGCGACGAGGAGGAATCATCTTTCCGCGATCGATCTGAATAATTCTGCAGTCACGAGAGGATGGCAACGCGGGTCCAACTGTGAAAACATTTGTGAACCTTTCTTTTTTCCACGTTGAGGGCAAGGAAACTTTCGTGGGGAGAATAAGTAATCGGCGAAACGTGCGACGGATTAAATTTGATTAAATACTGATATCTTATACAAGAAAGATTCGATTATACGAGAATTTATATGAGAAGTCTTCTATTCTTATAACTCGAAATGAGGGAAGTGAAACTTTCTATTAACCAATTCGATTTATTAGCACCATCAGCGATGTGCAAGTTCAGTTTTAATTCAGTGTACAGAAGCCCCTCCCTTTCTACGCCCAAAACCCAGTATTTTACACATTACAACAACTAGAAATGGGAAAACACATGATATTACCAATATCCAATCCCAAAACGACAATAACCATCCCCAATCTAACACATACAGTAGCAGATATTACTCGAAAGAAATCTGGCTGCACGTTTCACAGAAGCACAAATGTATTTAAACCTTCGAGGGATGTACAGAATGGGGAACACCGTCTCCCGATTGTTGCTTAAAAGTTAATCTCGTCCAGCTCGCGTACAAGCTTCAGCGTGATCTCCAATGTGGACGTGTCGCTGTGCCACTTGGCGGACGATGTATTTGGATCGACCGGATGCGGCGTCGCGAGGTGCAGCCGATATCTGGAAAATCGTGACTGGCTTTACGCCCCGACAGATTTACAGCCTCGTAAAATTGTCAAAGAAATTCCAGCCTCCCCCCTCCCAATTCCCGAGTCAAAGCAATGAAACTTGGCGAAATCGCCGATAAATCCTGCTCCACAGCGGGAACACCGCGTTTCTCTCACCTCGGGCTGCGCACGTCGATCGCCTCAGATTCCACGGAGAGGTCGACTTTGTCGCGCGACTCCTGGGGCATCCTCACGAAGATGGACAGCCACTCGCAGGACGCGGTGCCTGGTGTTTTCAAGCCCATCTAATTCGCCAAGAATCGAAACGGTTTACGTTATGCCTACTGCGCGTCAACTACGAAGCGAAACTGAGGGGATGCAGCATCGACGCACTACAGTATTTATTCTAATCATTTCTTAGGTATGATTTAACGTGGCAGTTTGAGGTGTTCATTCCCAGGATCTCTGGATTTGATAATCCGAATTTGTGCATCGATGCTTGTACCACTAGGATAAAAGCTGTGAAGAGTGGAGTCTAGAGGAGAATACTTCGAACAGTGACTGCTGTGTAATGGAGAAGGCTAGTAGGAAGCGAATGATGCGTGGAAAATTGCAATTCTCATGGAGCGAAGCGATAGACTGTGACCTATCTGGTTTGACGAGCACAGTTGATGATTAATAGATCCTCTGTGTAATTTCTAGGAATACAGGGAAAGGATTAGAATAGAATTGAAGGATCTCTGAGCTTCTAAAGCCACGATCCCACGTATGAATGTTATTCAGAGCTCGAATTGAAAAGAGGACGGTGTTCTGTGCATTTGGTGCATACTCCTCGCGTGCTAATACATTATTAAAGCCTCTTTCATAGAGAGTATTCATTATTCATTGGAATACCATGAGCCAGGAACGTTCGAAAGCAGTATGATGACAGCCATTTTACAAAAATAAGAAGCTGATTGCTTCTCGTGCAAACGAAGGTGGATGATTCTGTCTGAATTTATGAGCGATTGCGCTGTTTAATATATGGTGAATAATTCGAGTCCATATTAGCTGTAGTCTGAACAGAATCAACTGGCCATTAAAAGATACTAGAGGGTGGCTACCCCGACCATATTATTTGGCAATCCCTACTATTCGCATGCAACTATAACACGTGTTCTGTTAAAAGATTATGATTCATAGCGGGAAAAATATGCTTCACAGTTTATTTGATTTTGTTCTGACTGGGGAAGCGTTTATGCAACACTAACGCCTAAGAAGACGTCTTCCGCTGTCACCGCCTGTTTAAACTTCATCTCGTACTCCGGCACTATCCTCGGATCGTAGACTTCAGAATTTTGCACGGCTACAGCCTCAGACGGATGCCAGATGTCGCCAGCTTCGCCTTTCAGAGGCGCGTGTGGGCCCAAATGCTCCCCAGATATTGCATTTTTAGCGCCAATATCGCCAGGACCTTAAAAATATCCCACTTCCGTCAAGTGCACCGTCACTAAAATTACACCACGTGCTATCTAACGGCGAAAGATGTGACGGACGAACCGATGTGCTCCGCCGATAAGTAGCGGAAACATAAACCCTGTGATCACAAATAAGGTGCAGATCTTGTCTGTGGCGATAGCACAGACGAGATATAGGATAGACCTATCAGCTTATGGATGTCGTGCCGCCACCAAAACTGTGTTACCGACCCATAATTTGAAAACTGAATGTAGTGGCATCTGCTCATGAACAGCGTCCAACTCAGCAACTACTCTGAAATCTGTTGAAATGCTGAAAAGTGTGTGCCATAGAAGGCAGGCTTTTGCTACGCTATGCTTTGGCTCGGCTTGTCAACGACTCACGCGGATTTCTCTCCGAAAATCCATTTCGGGGATCAAGACACTATGGCGCTCAAAAATGGTATTTCTTCAAAGCTCGTGTAAGCTATAAATTGCAAGATGACATTGGTTATTAGTACTTTGCGTGTAGTAGAACCCTTTCACGTATCGTACGCCGAAAAGTATTAAAAATTCACGTTGTCATCAATTGAGACGTTGTCACCCGGTTCGATTCCCAGTCTCCGTGTTAGACGGCTTGAGTCAGGTCAAGTGTTTGCTCCTGACGAGTCGCATCGGAGCAGAGGAATCGTCTGGGAGACGCCGAGCGCTTTTCGCTTTCGACTCGGACATTAGGGTGGTAGGAACTGCGCCATCCAGTACTCGTTTCATGCTCACTTCCTTCTTTGCTGAGTTTATTTTAATCGAGTGACTGCCTGACAGTTCCCTAGATTCGATATCTAAACCGAAGGGATCGATGGAACTTTGTTTCCATCCGTCTCTTTGGTTTAGTAGGCTAAGGGTTTCGTGTACAGGGAGATCGACGGAACTTTGATTCCATCTATCTCTCTACGGGTCTCGAAACGCAGCAACCTCCTCGTGGTGAGACCTGGTAATCGGTGAAAATCGAGCCAATAGCTGCGATTGTCAAATATTCTAGTCGGATATAAGAATTTCTCTAACTTGCAATACTTTGGTGAAATGAAACGAATAAAATATGTGTCTTGAAATGTTGTTCGATTGTTCCTACCCGACCCCAGAACACGAGTATAGTGTTAAGATAGAAAGATAAGCGCAAGTTGGAATATTTCAGCGAGATACTGGAACTTATGGGTTTTTGACAATTTTTAAAGTCCTCTCTGCTTCAGCACCTTATTGAAATATATCAAGTTACAATTCCTTGGTGAGGTATTCCACGTTACATCATTAAAGCATGTCTTCCACAAATAATGTTATTGTTTATATAAATTTTTATGTTAAATAAATTTGTTTTGCGTTACATAAACCCGAATAGGACAGCAAGGTGTTCTTGTTTTGTTGTGATCCTTCTTACTCTGTCGTTGCACGGAATACGTTTATAAAACGATCTTTAAATTGTTACTCTAACAGAATCATTTGTAAATTGCGGGTTTCGATTGACCTAGTTTTACACGTGTTGAATTCTAATTCCTACTACGCGTAGCGTTACAATCTGTTTCCAGACTTCACCGGTAACGTTGCATGTGACGCTAAAATGGTAATGGAGTCTTCGGACCCTACAAACCGGTGGCAAAAAATGTATTGAATGATAAATCTATCCTATATCTCGTCTGTGGCGATAGGTCTATCCTATACCTCGTCTGTGGCATCCCTAAGTAAGCTATCGACAGATTCCGCAGCCATTAGCCCGCGCCATTTTACGCAGCTATTATTTGAAGTGGCAAAAATTGGAAATATGGAATTAATGAAAATCGTGTGCTTTCATTGATACTACTTCCACATTATTGCAGTTTTATCACACTGCATTATGAGAAATCAATGCTGTAGATTTCATTTTATGTATATTAAAAACCAGTATTCTGAAAGCAAACACGCGTCCTTATAGCATCGATGCTACTGTATGCATGTTCAATAGCAAGCTCTTTAGCAACAATACATCAACAATAAAAGAAAATGAAGGCTTACTGTTATTGAAAAGAACGTACCAATCCTCAATATTTATGTTTAAACTTTATATTTGCACTTAAATGAAAGGTTGAAAATTCAAATATTTAATGCTACTTCCCAAGAAGGAAAGCGCAATAAACTAGAAAATAGAGATAGCTGTGTCTCGAGAATTCTTTAACTCACCAATTTTCCGTGCTCCAGCTTGTGGTAAGTCATCCTCTGGATCCGAATTACCCTGCGATACACTAATTAATTCCTCCAACGCCTTTAATTCACGATAACCGAAACAACCGTCCATAGCTTCGGCAAACCCGAAACACTTCACCGAAACCGATTGATTTTAAAACCGAGAGTCAACAGATGTGGTTGCCAAGGAAACGGATTTGAAATATTGTACCGCCAAAAGTTAGAATCGAATCCAGAAAGAATTACCGTTTTTATACGTGTTTCAACACTCTTTTAACATCGCAATCGAAACAAGGAGGCTCAAAATATATAACGAAAGAGAATGTTTACAGAAAAGCAAGATTAAACTAGCGAGTTAATTAAAAGTTAGAGTAATGCGCGAGATAACGAACTACGGCCTGTCAGTGTCAATTATTTATTTGAGAGACTAACCTGCACTTTGCATGTTTGCCAACCGACACGAAATAATCCTTTCCACTGAACTGTACCAACATGGCCGACACTACGAGTGAAAAATTATCGAAAAAGTGAGTAAAAATAATAGTAGCGAAGGAAAATTAGATTTTTGAGCTTGTTCTTTTATGTCTACGCGAAGTTTTCTCTTATCTGTGGCCGTAATTCTAATATAACCTACATAGATCAGTAACGGATGTCATGGTCCGGCCATCCACGTTGTTTTGTGGACCGCTGCTCACGTTGATGCACTTTTCTCCATCTACTAGATAGTAATACGTTGTAAAAATCTATGATTAAATGTATTCATTGTATATAAATGTACATAAATAATTGATATAATACCGACGATACATTTAATGAAATATGCTGCGCAACATAACCAAAACTTTTGTTGGCGTGGTACCGCCGGTATTTTTTAACACAAAGCCAGTAAAATTGCATCAGATATCCGTACGTCGTTTTCACACGAAGTGCGTACGACTTAAGGATTACATTTTTTTACGTAAAAGATAAAACCTACCACATGCTCCAATCATGATTCCAGTGAATTAAAACGACGTCTGAAGGCGGAACAGAAATTAAAAGAGAAAGAAGTGAAGGTGCTAGCTGAAGCGGCAGCTAAACCAGAAGTCAAATCTCCAGAGAAACATGTTAAGGAAGAGGAGATTAGTCCAAATGTGAATATTTATGTTACGATATTAATATAATATTATTCTTAAGTTGATGTTTCTTTAAAATCCCACTGTCTTTCCAGGAGTATGTTAAGCTCAGGACAGAAGCAGTTAACCACCTCAAAAGTACGAGCGACAACCCATATCCACATAAGTTTCATGTATCGATATCATTGGAGAACTTTATTCAGAAGTTCAGCAATATCTTGAAAGATGGCGAAGTATTACAGAACGAAGTACATAGCATTGCTGGTCGTGTGTATGCAATTAGGGAGTCTGGTGTGAAACTTATTTTTTATGACCTCAGAGGAGAAAGCCTCAAAATCCAAGTGATGGCCAATGCTAGGCTTTACGCCGACGAAGAGAAGTTTATCCCCGATATTTCTAAAATAAGAAGGGGTGATATTATCGGCATTGTTGGAAATCCCGGTAAAACTAAGAAGGGCGAATTTTCTATCATGGCGCACAGTATTACCCTTTTAAGTCCCTGTCTGCATATGTTGCCAACCCTTTACTTTGGATTGAAAGATAAGGTACGAAAGAATAAGATTTTCATTCTAAGACACGCATGATTCACAAGCGATAACAATTATATTACTTTAATAAATTAGGAAACAAGATTCCGCCAGCGTTACTTGGATTTGATATTAAACGATAAAGTAAGGAATACGTTCCACGTGCGAGCAAAAATAATCGCCTACATCCGTAAATTTCTTGATGAACTTGGGTTTTTGGAAGTTGAAACACCAATGATGAATATGATCGCTGGTGGTGCCACAGCTAAACCTTTTGTTACGCATCACAATGAATTAAATATGGACTTGTACATGCGTATTGCTCCAGAATTGTATCTCAAAGTAATAAATAATTTTATATAATCGGTACTATTGCACATAGAAATCATACTGACGCATCACTGCTGCTGGTTTTAGATGCTGGTTGTCGGCGGGTTGGATAGAGTATATGAGATTGGAAGACAATTCAGGAACGAGGGGATAGATTTAACGCATAATCCAGAATTTACTACTTGCGAATTCTATATGGCTTACGCGGACTATAATGATTTGATGTCTATTACAGAGGATATGATATCTAGCATGGTGAAAACTATACATGGTAGTTACAAAATAATGTACCATCCAGATGGGCCAGAGGGAAAAGAAATAGAAATTGATTTTACTCCACCTTTTAAACGCGTCTCAATGATGAAAGCGCTAGAAGAAGTTTTAAAGGTCAAATTACCTCCGGCGAATGAATTGAACACGCCGAAAGCGATTCAAATGCTTAGCGAACTTTGCGCTGCACATGAAGTTGAGTGTTCTCCACCAAAGACAGCAGCTAGGCTGCTGGATAAGGTAAGATTACATCTAAGCTTTAACATCAGGAGTTATTACATAATATATATTCACCAAATATGTACTTAAGTGTATGTTTAACAGCTCGTTGGAGAGTTTATAGAAGAAGCCTGCATCAATCCTACGTTCATCTTGGATCACCCACAAATTATGTCTCCACTAGCGAAATGGCATCGTTCTGAGGCAGGTCTTACGGAACGATTTGAATTATTTGTTATGACAAAAGAAGTTTCCAATGCCTACACAGAGTTGAACGATCCTATAGTACAAAGAGAGAGGTAGTTCCTTTCAATAAAAAGTTTACGTTCATCGCGATTTGTCTTCTTAAATGAAACCAGTTTGTTCGACGTGTGTACAGATTTGAGCAGCAAGCTAAAGATAAAGCAGCTGGAGATGACGAGGCACAGTTACTTGACGAGAACTTCTGTACTTCGTTAGAATATGGTTTACCACCAACTGCTGGCTGGGGGCTGGGCATCGATCGAATCACTATGTTTCTCACAGATTCGAATAACATCAAGGTAACTATTTTTATATAAAAATGAAGGGCGTGTCGTTGAATGCGTATATGTTTCTAGGAAGTGCTATTGTTCCCACAAATGAAACCAGATGATCCGAATAAAAACAGAGAAACGAATGATGATAAAACACTAAACGATAGTAACGCAACGAACTTGAATAAATGAAACAAGATCTGATACCGTGATCATAACTTATATATCAGTGTGGAAACTGTTGGATATGAGTTTAAAAAGTAAATAAATTTCACTTCCAGAAACTAATAATCAGCCTCAACATTTTACCATTTTTATTTCGTTTCGTGTACATCGCTTTCCATCAAAATGGTATAAATTTACTAAGAACACATCAGATAAGTGGTAGAGTATATTCACGCATACATACAATCTTAATATATCTTCTGTAACAAATTCTCTTTAAATACTTCATTTGTATTTAAAATAAAAATTTCATTATAAAAAACGTAAACCATTATTAGAAATAAATTAATATATACATTAGAACTTTGGAACAAGCAAGCACTGAATAATAATGTGTACTTGCAATTCGCTGGCAGCTTCTTTATATTGTCAAATATTTTGATTGTAAATAAATAACAATTTTTGCGGTGTGCAATAATCGTTCAAAAAAAAAAAAAAAAAAACAAAGGAAGACCCATCGATTTATATTACATTGATATATTCGGTCTAACTTGCTATTGATACAAATTACTGACTTCTTTCTTAAATATGCAATTAGTCAATGTTACCAGAGAAACGTTCAAGTATTAATTTAACGTGTCATTGATATGTTTCCTGGACACTTAAATTCTGGCAGTTCTTTGAATGGTTGGTACATTTTATGTTAGTAAAGTCTTACGAAATTACATGCTGAATTTCTTTCTTATGTATATTAATGAAGCGCAATATCCAGTTTTATCAGCTTTCCTCCTCTGCGACATAGTTTGTAACAGAATTGTAATGAGCACCCAACTCGTACATATGACGATGATAGGTCAATATCATCTTTTTATCATTATTATAGTCGTTTCCAACAACATACGGAGCCCCCGAGGCTTGAATAACTTCTATCGGACATTTCAGTACATGGGATAGAACCTGTAGCTGTTGTAGGCGAAAAGTGATTTTATAAGTACGATTGTTATGAGCTTTGTAACATGCAGAATTTAATGTTTGCTCACCTCAATGGCACCGCCCCAAGCGCTTGTATCCGCCACATCGTCGCAATATTTCTCATACTGTTCAGGGGAAAGAATAGCATCAGAATCTGGATTGGAAATGAATGGTAAAAATTCATTCATATTTTCTTTTAAGTACACCGCAGTCTTTGTTCTAAGCTCGTGAAGAGTCAACGGAGTCTCTCGAATGACTTTCAGCTGGTGCGCGATTGCGTTATACAGACTGTAAAAATTATAAAATTAATATAAACATATAAAGGTCGAACGAACATTTTATAGACAAGCCTCTTACCAATGGCCATCGCTTGGAATTTCATAAATCATTAGACCACGTTTTTGTAAGATTTTTTTTATGGTTTGTATTTCTACGTTCCTCTTCCCAAAAACATTTAACGCTTCCTGTTCTATTATTTTTTGATTGCGCTCCTTCTCCGCACTTGCTTTTTTATCCCTTCTCTTCTGTGCTTTCGAAACTCTGTGCATCGGTTGCTCGCACTGTTTGTCGTTCTTTGTCTCGTCGTTACTATTATTCGCCGAATTTTCATTCTCGGTATTATTAATATTAAGATGCGCAACTTTCCATCTGTCCGACTCCTCTTCCTGCTTTTTTTCTAAAGCTTCTTCTAGATGGCTGATTTCCTCGGTAACTTCCTTCTTCTTCTTCTTGTCACCCTTACAAATCGACTTTTTCAAAATTTGTATTTGTGCTACAATTTAAAAAATAAGAATCGAGAAAACATATTTTATAAGGTAATACTATAAGAATTTTTATTTATTAAATATAGGGATATATTAGGAACGATGTAAATGAAAAGAAAAAAGAACTAAAGTTTAGAAATACTTGATTCAATTACCTTGCAGATCTTTTCGTTCTTTTTTATGTTTCTGTAATAATTCGTCCTCTTTTAACATCAACTCTGCCATTTTAAATTTAGAGGTTATTTAGAAAATCATACATCTGCTTTAAGGTTAAAAAGGAATAAGGCATTCTCATGAACGATTCTCCATATTTTATGTAACGTTAGGTAAGGCTCAATTCCTGCCCTTTTCACTTAAGCCGAATATCTAAGACACTAATTTCGCAGAAGATTTTATATTATTTTAATCATATCAAATTAATTAGTTAAATGCTTTTAACGTTGCTTTTATTTATTTTTTTTGAATATAGAACTATAGCCTATATCGCATTATACGATATCTACCGCCATAAAACAATGAAACAAGTATCGTTTTCATAGAAACGTGATTACGGAGAGACTATTTACATTTAAATATATCTTTATACGTCGTAAACCGTGCCGTAAAGAAAGAACATCTTACAGTTGCTTCAAGTTGCTTGTGATTGTAGTTGATGTAGTTTACTGCATACGTGTTTAGTCATTTAGTTACTTCAATAAAGGAGAGTTGCGAATTGATTTTTATTGTTGGCTTCATTATTGAACATTAAAAATGGCAACAGACGAGAATTCTTGGAGAACACAGAGCTTTCGACAAAGCGTAATTGCAAAAATGTAAGTTTATGTGCATTAATAAAGTGTAGATGGTGAAACATTATCATTAGCATAATGATCCTGTTAATACAAAAAGATAATGATAAGGATTCATACAAAAATCATCTTTACATGAATATCAAAGGTAATTGGATAAAGTTTTTGTATCTTCTACACAGAGATGAAGCTGTTCAGATGTCCGGAATGCCCACAACAAAAAATAGTATTGACATGGAAAATCATGTTTTCCAAAAAGCAAAAACTAAGGTTTGTTATAATCCTCTTAATGTCTTAGAAGAAATTAATAATATATCGAATTTCTTGAGGAAAAAAAGATTGATGGGTGTATACTTTTTGACAAACCATTAAATTAACTTCTTAACTTTCTGTATTGGGAGAACTTATTGTTGCCTAACTTCATCTAAAACTTGTTCTAATATTTTGTTGCAGGAAGAATATCTAGGTTTTGTAGCCAGGCTGATCTTACACGTCAGAGAACTAAGTAATATATGTTTAATTATACGTGCATAGAACTGAAACTATTAATTCTTTGTAACGTATGGCTTATTTTTAGATAATAAAAAAGGCGCAGGGGGCGCTACTCCAGGCACGCCCGGCTCTGGAAATCAAGGAATGCCGGATCCGATCGGTGCATTACAAACATTGGCGCGTCAGGGAACTGGCAACAATCAGATGATGGGTATGAATGGACCAGGGCCTAATCCTCAAGGAATAATCCAACAGCAGCCTACAAATACGGCTACAAATTGTAAGTCTATGAATTGACAACAGCACTGGATGTTTTCAAAGAAATGATTACATTTTTGTATATCAATAAGTAACAATATAATTGTCAGCAGGAAAGAAACCACTTTAAGAAATAAGGGAAGTACATATTACATATTTCGCTGCACTTTGTGCATGCAATGAAGGGTGCCTTAAAATCTATTATTGTTTTTTTTTATATATATGATTGTGTACACATTTCTTTGTAGATACATTCAAAAATCAGAATATTTGACATATTTTGTCTCTATATTGCCGTTCCAATGCAATAATGACACGACTGTAAATTTGCAAATTTTCAGATAAATACGTAATTAGTCTCAGACATATCTAATCTTTCCACAATCTTCGTCTACTGAAAAATCACTTTTTTGTGGTTACGTCATTGTTGCACTGGAACGGCGATATATTTGTATAATTTTGCTTCATATTTTCAATGAAGAAATGCATGTATCTTTAAAGGGTGGTTCCGGTCTAAAAGTCGATTTTTTTTCATTTTTCGCATGTTCAACCGTTTAGGAATACATGTTTAAAAGGATTTGTTGAAATTCGTAAAATTCCTGAAGTTATAGGCATTTGAGTAGCAGCAAATGCATGAGCAACAACCGGCCACTCGGCGCTGACGTAAAACTTTAAACACGTTTTTCTCGAAACAGTGTTCTCAAAACGGTGGGACCTGTATCTCCAAAAGTTATTATCTGATTCGACTGAAACTTTTTTTATTTTGAAGAATATACTTCTGGTTAGGGGGGAAACCAGAAAAAAATACAAAAAATTGAAAATTTATAATTTTCAAAGGCATTGAAAAGACGAAAAACATAGGGAAGAAGTAATTTCAAACTTCGTGTCGTTATTTTCTACAAAAATGTCATTTTTGTAATTTTTTCTGGTTTTTACAGATCTCAGCGATTTGGATGAATTTTTTCACGCCATGACTTTAACGACTCCCCAGTGACGTCTGCAATGATTAATTATAAAACAAAAAATATATTTCTATAACTTAAGACATCCTTAATACAATGCAAAAAGTCCCATTAAATTATATATAGTAATTTTCCTTTAATTAATTCCTAAAGATTACCTATTTTTTTGGACTCTAAACCGGAACCTCCCCTTAAGTATAACATTGAATTTATCATTTTATATATTACAACATTCATATATTATTATTTCTAATGGCATCTTATACAGTGTCTAAGAGCACTGTCCAGCGGTGGGGCCCCTCAAACGCCTGCTTCCCCTTCCAACTGTTCCGTCCCAACATAATATTCGCGAGGAATATGCAGTAGTACTTTGCAATTAGTAGCATTGGATCGCTGCGGCGACGTGCGTTACTAATATATACGTCATGTGTAGCGTCATAGACGACTCTAGCATCGCGCGAATTCCGAACGACGCGAACGGGAGTGGGAGAAGCCCATAGAGCACCGAGCTCTGAAGAAGTATTTCACAACAATAACATGTTTTTACAAAGAGGGTACATGCACGTTAAAAAACTAAGCAACATAGTAGAATAATACTTGAGGTCAGAAATTTATTTTTTGGGAAGGTTATGTACAATATTGTGAATTAACAATCCTAATAGATACTTTTATTTCATAGAGGAAAGAAACTTAACCTAATCATTATTACTGCAAAAATTGAAGAATTGTCTTCAAATTTGCACGCGTGCCAAATTCATAACAAAACTTAAAAGATGCCAAAGTTTAATAACATGTATTACTCACACTATGAGAGTTCCATAGAAAGTGAAGTTCTTTACGATTCAGATAATTCTGATACACGTAACAGATTGCATCAATCACCATCTCATGCTGAATTTTATAAGTACATTGATCATAGAAATGATGAAGAAGAAGTCCATAAGCAATGGCAGCATGAATTACGTGAACATGCAGATCTTGCGCAAGAGGTCAAAGAGCAGTGTGGCATGGCAGTCAAATTACAAGATAATCGTGTGTGTTATATTTATAAACCGGACATTAATAAAATTCATATACCAGGCATCAAATTCAAGATAACGCTTGAATATGTTAAATTATTGCGCAAATGGTACGTTAGTTTAGGGCATAGCCAATTGCCAGACTTACCAAAGTTTCATATCAAGATGGAAAGGGGTACCTACGATCCTATTGGACCAGGGGTCCTTAAAAAAGTACGCAGGATCAAGAGTTTACTAGAGATTTTTGTACACAGATTAACATTTATATACCAAGCTATCGATAAAGTGAAAGAAACTTATAAAGATATAGAATTTCAAATAAATGAATCTTTGACCAAGGTAAAAGTATTACTACAAGAGAAGGGATGGCCGAAAAGCTTGGAAAAAATGAACTCTGAAGATATTATTGTTGTGCAGCTGGCATTGGATGAAAATATAGAAGTTGAGAATCTTGAATATGAATTAATATACAATACAGTAGCATCGAAGGAAACAAAGAAAATGTGCATAAATACGCTAGAAGAGAAATTGAGAACGTTTTTTGATTTGCCTTTAATGGAAGCATTTCAGGTATTTCTGAATGGAGGAACTACCATTGAAAACGAGAGTTTTGACGAATAAACAGTATTACCTTAATATTGTAACTTATCAAGATATATTAACAGATTAGAGATAATGTTTGATACATTTACTACACTTACTATTGCTACTATATACTTGAATTTAGGCAGCGGAAAAATATTTCCTTTATTTATGATGTATTTATGTAATTCCAAATTATGTCTTCCACAGTATTATTTACTTTTCAGTTATACAAATGAATTCTATATTAAAATGAACATAGAGATTGGAATATATATATATATTTTGTGAAAAATATACGTGTATCTTTTTGTATGTATAAGATGAGGTGTACAATTGAGGAAGGGGTGATCTTTTGCAATAGAATTTATTTGTAAACGTTAACAGCGGTATGGTCCAAGTAATAATATTATGGACAAACTGTTTGGTGAAGTTGAACTCGATCACGTGTGTATTCAACAAGTACTTGCTAAGGTGAAGATTCACTGTTTTCTGGGTTGTACCTCGAATTACAATTGACCCTGCACGAATACTCTACTGCAATTACATTGAAACTTAAAATAAATTATAAATTTTTGTAGAATGATATAACTAAATGTTTATTGATAATGAATAATTTATTTTGTACTATAATTTCATCTTTTAGTATTACAAAGTTTAAACCAACGTCCTGGGCAACCTATGACCATGCAAAGTATGCAAAATAAAATGCAAGGGATGGGTATGATGCCTGCCCAAGCTACTGGTCCAATGAGTCATATGGGTCCAATTCAGACGATGCAGAATAATGCAATGTTGACACAGATGAATCAAATGGGACAAGGAAATATTCCTCAACAAATGAATCAAGTAGTACCCAATCAAATGGGACAAATCACTACTGGACAAATGCAGCAAAACATGCAGGTATGTATTTATTTTGGCAAAGTGTGTGTACTTTTAATTTCTCATATTATATTTAGAAGTAACTAACAAATCATGTTCTCTTTCAGACTCAAATGCAAAATCAATTGTCTAATCAAATGGGTAATCAAATTGGCGGATCTATAAGCGGAATTCCAACCAGCATGCCACAGCAGATGAGCCAAATTGCTCCAGGGCAATTAGGTCCTGCTCAAATGCAGCAACAATTAAGTCATATGCAAAGAAAGGTACACAGGAATGAAAGATTAATGCACCAACACCAGCGTTTTAAGACGCTAACAAGTGTTTATTCTATTTTAGCCAGGTGAAATGATAAACACTGGATTCCCAGGTTCTCGGAACGTTACAGCAAATCAGTTTTTACGACAAAGCCCATCACCATCGGCTCCAAGTCCAGCTGGCTTAGGTGCACCGTCAAGGTTATTATCTTAGAATACTTGTTGCAAACATGTTAATGCATTCTCATATATTTCGGCATGTATCGAAAATTGAAATTATAGTTAACAATTTACTTTTCAGTAATCAGATGGTAGCATCTCCTGCGTTAGTTCCATCGCCAAGTCCACAGCATGCTATAATGGCAGTGCCACAACGATCTGTGGGTATGTTGAAATTATTTGTAACATAAAGATTACCAATATCAAATTAATTATCGCGAATGAAAATTCTAACAAAGGAATTCGTGTTAAATAAGGCATGGCACCATCTCCTAGCAGTTCTTTAAACACACCTGGAGGTGTAGGAGCTACCCCAAGTCCACAGCAGGAAGATCATGCATATAGAGATAAAGTTAGACAATTGAGTAAATACATCGAACCTTTACGGAGAATGATTGCAAAAATGGGTAACGATGGAAGTAAGTAATTTCGACACTGGCATTGATATTAACAGACACATATATATTACCATTTACATATTTCTTTATTTCACAGATGTCGAAAAATTAAGTAAAATGAAGAAGCTGCTAGAGATTTTATCAAATCCTAGTAAACGTATGCCGATGGAAACACTATTGAAGTGTGAGGCAGTTCTCGAAAAAGTGGACTTCAAACGTAGTGACGCTAGTGTAGGACCACCTGTAACTACTCTGAAAGAACATCATTTCTTCAGTCCACTATTGGAAGCAGTAAGCACGCACCTCCAAAGTCCAGTTGTAAATCATACGTTACAGCGTACTTTTGGTCCATGCTTAGAAGCTTTATTTGGTCCAGAAATAAAGTAAGTAATATTTATGTTCGTTTACAAATAATTATATTACAAGGTGTTATTAATAAAACTTTACCTATGCAAATAGGAGTTTACCACCGCCATTAAAGAAGCAAAAAATAGAAGAATCCTCTAGCGACATACCGGACGTATTGCAAGGAGAAATAGCTCGGTTAGATCAACGGTTTAAGGTAATTTATTTGCCTTCAAGCTATGTCATTTTATCTAACGTACAAAAGTGTAATTACATTTTTATATGTATGTACAGGTCAGTCTTGATCCAGCACAACAAAATGGGTCAAAGTGTATTCAGTTGATATGCTGGCTGGATGATCGTCATCTTCCGTGCGTTCCGCCAGTATCAGTCACGGTTCCCGCGGATTATCCCCTAACACCTCCACGCTGTGTCATGGCACCCCACGAATATGCCACGACATTCCTCTGTGCTGTTCAAAAAGCGTTGAACGCGCGTATAACAAAGCTTCCTCGCCGTTTCTCTGTATCTCAATTGTTGGACACTTGGGAAATGAGCGTGCGACAAGCTAGCGCACCCTCGCAAAGCCCTGTTGCCGCTAGCACTGTATTAATGGGTTTATAGTACGTTCTTATTTGCTAAATATTTTATAACCATGCAGTAATTATAAATGAATATAGATGACATATACATGCGTCTGTTATTTATATATTTAATTCACCGTGATCGAGTAACTATATCTGTAATATTTACATTTTTTCGTATATAATTATACTCATGATTTCAATTATGTGTTTATTTCGGTTTATGTATACGTAGAACGGCGGAAGACTAACATCGTACGTCAGCCAGCTGCAACAGTTTTCGGTAACGCGAATTGCGTTATTAACAAAAAAAAAGTGCTTTGCAGATTAATAAATTTCAAGTTCTTATTCTACTGAGAAGTTAGAAAGCGAAATTAGAGAATAATTTTTAAAAAAAAGGGTCTATCCTATACTTTGTCGATGCCGTTACTATTAGTTCGCATACCAACCGATAGTGTCGCAGATTAATATTAAACTCCCAATTGAAATTAACCGTTGACCGACCTAGTTTTACTTGTGCTGAATTCTAATTCCTACCACGCGTAGCGTTACAATCTGTTTCGAGACTTCACCGGTAACGTTGCATGTGACACTAAAATGGTAATAGGATCCTAGGACGCCTAGGAGTCCTATACCTCGCCTGTGGCCAAAGTAAGACGAAAATATAGAATTAAATTTTTTAATATCACGCTTGGGTTGTCAAGGAAATTGTCGTTGAATTTTAGTCAAATAGCCGTGCGCTGAAGTACACTTTTAGGCGCCTAAAAATTCGCTGCCCCTCAAATTTGCAGCACCTCAAAATGTGTCGCTCCTCAAAACTTGCCCCCCCCCCCCTCAAAATTTGTCGCTCTCTAAAATTTGCAGCTCCCAAAAATTTCCCGCCTTAGGCTGCAGCCTAGTTAACCTATACGCAAATCCACCTCTGACAATTGTACATAGTTACTATTAATTATAATTGTTTTAATAGACTAAATATTTCATAACCAGCTGTTAAATCAAGATTTACTGTCAGCACTTGAATGCTATTATTAATAAGAGATAGTAGGAAAGAAACTGAGTCATTAAAAGCTATTCGAGAGATAATGTAAACGCTTTATCCAAGTTTGATCTAATTCCGTCATTTACAGCTTACAATTCCCAATACAAATACACAGAAAAATACTCACACTGATCTGGCTTCTGACTACTATTTCCTGGTCGCTACAGATGATCCCGTGAAATCCCCTTCTCGGTTGTGACGCCCACAAACTCCAAGACGTCACTGGGTTTTCTCTGATCCGAGTTATTCATCCCGTTCGCCTTTCTTAAGGGTATGAAGACGTTGGTTACGTCAATCGCTGCGGTTTCACTCGACTTCGCGGAAGCTAGACCTCTCGACGCGTTCATTTCGGATGCCGCGCCCCCGACAAACGAGCGCTTGCGCACCTGAGTATTAAAAAATGTAAGAAATGTCGAGCGTCCTCTTCGTTCCATATCGAAATACATATGTGCATACATATTTCACATCACGTGCATCGCACCGAGCAACTATCGAAATACGATAAAGTAGAAAGATTAGTCCTTGCTTGCATCGCGAATGAATTTCGTTGCGATACTTACACGCGCTCAACAAAAGAATTTCGGCGCCTCGCGTACTTATCTGTTCTAACCTCGAATACTTTCATTGTCAAGTGCTCACGCGTGGGCCACGCGAAAGGCACTTTCGATATCGAATCTCGCGGAATCATTCCAATGTTTCCTGCTCAATAAGTAGCCGACAGAAACGAAGGAAGAAACGGAACATTTCACTTGTTTCATTCTGTTTTTCATTTATAGTTCTGTCAAAACACGCGGCATTTCGAGCGGGCTCTGTTTTATCGCTACAGCGAAATATTCACCTTTTTCTTGGACGCCTGCATTGACGTCAGAAATTGTTTTCACGGCGTAGCATCGCGCACGACCAGTTCATGAATTACTTTGGAATTTAATTGTATAACGCGACCACGTCCATCGTCCGCGGCGGCCCAACGATAACTGTCAAAGTCGAAAGGTGCTCGACCGATCACGTTTCTAGATCGCGCGTGTTTTTCGTCCCAACGTCCGTTTCTGACTAATCCTCTCATTAAACAAATCTTTTAATTATATTCCTATGTAAACATATATGGTGGTTTTGTTTTTATGTCAGCGTAACTCTTCTAAATGTTCGATGTACTTTCTGAAACTGTTTCAAAATAAAGATACTACCTACGAAAAAGGCTACGACATATTTCATTAATATCCAGCAACTCTTTTTGTCCAAGTATTCTAATCTAAGGAACTCGTTTGCTTCTGCAGTAAATAACGGATACGCTTGCAACTATGTGGCTAAAAGCTATAACTTCATAATCTTAATGTAAATAATTAATAGATAACCCAGAAAATTAACCGGGAAAAGCCTGAGTGAGGAAATCTCCTGCGCCACAGACACACCTCTTATTTGAGGTGCCATATTGACGCTATAAAAAAACATTTAAATTTTTTTTGTATAATATAAGAGTAGCTTAATAAATAACAAATAAAGAATTTTTCGATTATATGTAGTATTTACTGAGAAAAAATCTTTAAAAATAGCTTCACTTTTCGGCCGGTCAAAGTAGAATGACCCCTTAATATTTATCCGGGACGAATATTATTGTTATTAAAGCCACTAACAGTATCATAATAATATTATTATTATTTTGGAAATTTTATTTCTTTAGTAAATATTCAATTGGTTAATGCAATTTATTAAGATCGATAATATAAACTCTCAAATGTTTAAACTCCATGGCTGCTACAACGATGAACCGGAAGATAATAATCCTGTGTTTGCGATACCCTCTAAATTTATCTTCGGTGATTAATGTCTTCAAATAACGAAAAATTTTAAATATCGCACCTCCGATGGCGTTTCATTCTTAATCTAGACTTTTCGTGCACGAATTGCAATTAGCTTCGTAAAAGTCAGACATCTAAAAGCAATTATTTCGACAATGCTAAAGTAACTCTGCTCAGTTATACAAGTTCCACTAGTGACGAAAGGAAAATGAATTTTTGTTGCTTTTATAAACGCCAGAAAATGATAGTAAATTTAAATGTGACAATTATTACGAAGTAAGGCGAATTATTCGAACCGTTAGAATTTTTAGCGAGTCTACAATTGATCGTCGAAATAATTTTCCGAATCAAAAGTTTATTACTATAAAGTGACTTCTGTATTAAATTCAATGTTAGTCCAGCATTAAATTCATCAGTCACAAATTCTAAAATGCAAGGTCAACCAGATTTCGTTGTAAATTAATCGAGTAAAATTAGCTCTAAAATTTGATAAACTTCGCCGATGGGTGCGTCAACGAGTTACGAATAACAGGTTTGGAAGCTTCGAAGCAGCGCTCGGATTCGAGCCTTTATTTGCATTTCCAGGTGCACTGGGGGGCTTCTGCGAGCTGGAAATATCGTGCAAATCACCGAATAAAATACGTACATACCTATAGTCGGCTCGTCGATCGACGGACCAACGAATTCGCAGAAGCAACCCAGTGCGAGACTTACAATTCGCAGAACGGTATTTGTAACAAAGTTCAAGATTCGAGCTACTTCGTGACGGGTTGCTGTATTTGCGGCTATACATCACGCCTACGTCATATCACCAGCGATAATAGAGAAATTTCTCCGATGTTACGTCACACTTCCGATATCAGTCGAAGGTATTTTTAATGAAGGTAGGCAGGGAAGCCGACCAATTCCGCAAACTCGCTGAATTTCACAGATACATACCTACACTCCCTGAAGACATTCGTCTCAGGCTCGCCTCATATAGCATTATCCCGATGTTTCAGCGTACAATGATTTTAATTATTTCGATTATCTGCTTAATACCGATTATCTGTGAAGAGATACGAAGATTAACGAAATACCAGGGTTTTATTCTTTAAACGCGTTGGACGATGAGTATGCAATGTAATAATAATTTTTTTGTTGTATAATTTGAAAATTATTATGTTATAATTAAACCGTTTTTTTTTTTTGAAAGTGGTATAAGTCCATTTTTTGGAAAAAATGAGTTAATGGTAGTTTTAATCAGATATAGATATCCTCTTTTTATATGAATAAGTTTGTTATTATTAGTTATCTTAACGAAGTAATCTACTTTTCATACTTGTTTATTTATAAATTCATTGTAATATAACTGAAACTATTTATTAATAAACTCGATTATTCCTTTACTTACACGTCTTCATTTTAATTATTATTTTTACATTAAAAAATACATTTCAGAAAAGCCAACTTCAATTAAAATATAAATTAAAATGTTAATTAAAACATGATTGTCGGTACATACTATGCATTAAAATAAGATTTGTTTAATTATGTTGAATCTTTATTAAACACCCAATTGTGTTATACCACACTATAATAAACTGACCGAATCAATCTTTCTTTACTTTATTGAATAAAGTACGTATCCTTAAATTTAGTTTAACAGTCAGTTATTAAGATAAAATTAGCCTTTTCTGTTTCACTGAATTTTGAATGAAGCATCCGCATCGAATTGTGCTTGAAATATAATATCGGTTACAATAACTGCATAAAACGTGGCGTAACTCAAACGTTTGCTGCCAAAATTTTCTTATAAAACCCACATGAATCATGCATGTAAAGAATAGTACCTAACATACAGCAGATTTTTAAAACAGATTAAAGTACGATCTTCAACAAAACTAATTTAATTTCGTGTAATCTATTCGTTCTTGGATCTGTTTAGTAAAAAAGTTGCAGTTCTGCATAACGACGCACGTGTTCGTATGACGAATTACAGGAAGTTGAAGGCACGATCGTTGACTTCTTCACAGAGTGATACACTTTCGTCAAAAATAGTGTATAGTGACGCAGTACAATTTGTCAGCAACAGAAAATTAAAATACTAGAAACGTACAAGCGTGAGCGTGTAGTAGAAGTAATCGCGCTTCTTGAAAATAGCAAATTATCATTCAATTTTCTGTTAAAGTGAAAGCACCGTGTACAGGTACTTGACATTCGGAAGAACGCGTACGCGCGGAAAAACTGGCACGTGATCGTACAATTTCTTTGGAAAATTACGGCAGTAATCTTATTATTCTGGCGAACGAGTGGAAATTTATCATGGAACATTCAGCAGTTATCTCTCTCGGCAGTTAAAATTTTATGATTCCACAGTTTTTCGATTTTTAAAATAATTGATTTGTTGACTCTATACGCGGGACTATTTTTCACACACATGATTCATATAATTTCATTAGAAGGAAACGTTGGCAGCAACTATTCGAGTTGTGCCAAGGTTCTTGTAGTTATTCTATCTAATATTATACTTAAAATGAAATTCTTCGAACGTGTTTCATTCAAGACGAATGTAATCAGCTGTAAAAGGCTGCTTTCCTCTGCATTGTAAGAGTCTCTGGTTAGGTTAAAATGAAAGATGAAATTGTAGAAAGCTACTTAAATTCATTGGTGACATTCGAAGCCTTCTAACAGGGACATTCATTACGGCCTTCAAGCATCAGGAATGTTATCGCGATGTGAAGAAATGTGGAAGAATGTATGTTAACTATGAATAATCTTGAATGAAGACAGGTATACATTTATATTTACACACCCTCTCTTTAAAATTTAAATAAAACGTTTGTTAAGAAAACACTCGACATACGATTACAATATTCGACACTTAATAAACAACTTTTTACATTTCAGTCTCGAGTCTTTTCATTTTTCCTCTTAGCGGAGAAAATGTTTCTTTAATACTATGTAACTCATATTAAATAGGCGCAATAATTTTTACCAGTAGACTGTACTTCCAATTCACGTCTCGTAATTAATAATAATTCAAATTATCAAAGCATCGGAAATTCAACCCCAATTTCTCTGAACTTCATTTTTGAAAGGTAAAGTTTAAAGTAATATAGGTACTAAATCGCCAGCGATCGTGAATGATTTGTATTTTTCTTATATACCTCTTTCCCCTTTGTAATATTATCTTTCCTTTCGAGTGCGATCCAAGGAAATTCGACGGAAACGGTGTAATTACGACGCCTGCCTATTGAATCTCAGCGATGATGTATGCATCATACAAGCAGCCGTGCACTGACAGATAAAGGCATTCGTGCCTCGAAGAGTACGATCAGTGTGTTCCCAGCCGTCGATCGGTGAGCCACGTGAATTCGTTACACGAGCCAGTGCGTCCGACTACTTCCAGTGATCGAAACATCAGCTCGTTAATAACCAAACCCGCCGAAGCCTTGCTATTTCGTGATCGACTTCATTCGCGAAAAGCACCGCCTTATCTCTGGAATTGGTGGCTGGGGAATTCTTCGGATTAAACGTTAGTATCTGTGATAATAAATCCGAGCCGGCGTGGTGATCTCAGTTCCGGCAGTGATAGAAGCCGCGATAATTCCAACGTCACCCGAACCCGAGGAAATTACTTCCATTAATCGATAATCGGTTTCACGAACTGTCGCGAAAGGAGATAAAAACGAAATGTGATCAGTGAGCAATCTATAATCGAAAGTTCGTGCCGCGTTGATGGGACGAAGGTTTCCTCGCACGGCCCGTGACGTTTCGCGAATGAAAAACCCAAGGAGTGATGTCGTCGAAATAGCGGGAATTCAACGACCATTCACTGTCACTCCTAGGTCTCGTTAAATACTTTCCGCAAATTCTGGCATCGGTCCTTGCGTTTCAATACCAACGATTCCGCCAACCGATCCTCGAGGCGCTCCGTGCTGTAACACTTTATTCCTCCAACTAGAAACGCCGCGTGGTTCACCATACAATAGCGCGTTCGGTGAACACGATTTAAGTAGAAATAGAAGAGAAACTAACGGGAAACACGAAAAGATCGAGTCGTTCCGCGATTTTGAATGCTCGCTTGATAACCACCGATTTATTATCATGTATCTTGATTGCGCAACACGATTGTTCGATGTTGTAGGTTTCGTATCGAAAAGGCCGCAACGTTTATTCGTCGATGTGCCCGGGAAATAAATAGAAGGGCGGAGGGGCAGGATTTTCCATCGGATTCCGGCGCTAGGCAGAAGGCATTCTGCGGTTTTCCGTTGAAGCATCGAAGCGGGAACGCGGTAGGAAGGAGTGAGAAAGAGCGCCTTTCGTTATCAGCGCTCGCGCTGGTCTAACAGATTGCTATTATCTCGCTCGTCGATCGATCTTTAATCGATAGCAAGGAAACAATCAGCGAGGAGGTTGTAAGCTGATAGAGCTCGGAAGTTTCAAGGAGATACCTCTATTAATACTTTGGATCTTCACCAAGAACACAACGCGGTGTCTTCTTCATCTGATCGTTTCGATTCGTTGAGAGAACCAGGAGGCGATATGCGGAAACAAATTTTGCTCGAACCAAGGTGATAAAATATCCTAATTGTACCGAGATCCAAGCTCTGGTCGAACTGAAGGGGAACACCGGTGGAAGAAAATTGACGGACATATAGAGAATAGAGGATGTCGCTGGGAAGTCGAAGACACCAAAGTTGTTACTCCTCTGTGGCTTTCGACACGTAAACTCGATACGAGCCGACAGAAAGCTGAGGGCCTGCTATACGGACGGTCGGTGAACGCGATATAAATCTTTACGGCAGCGTTTGCAGATCCTGTAGAGAAGCCACGAGGAAAGATGTCTGGGAATTCTAAAAGACTTTTCATGTTGCTGCACATTCTTTCCTGCCACCTGGCGATCGGCATCGCCCGCGTGGACAACCGAACGACAATTATACACTCGATTCCTTTGGTAAGTACGAGGATGCTAAACGAAACTTAACACGGAGGTCATAATATAAGCATAGTATTTAGCAGATAACTTTTCTTCCTAAATTCTGCCAAGAAGTTGTGAATATTGAATAATATGATTGTAGGTAAGTTCGCCTTGAATCGTGAAGGCTCCACGAAAGAAATGAAAAGCACAATTTCACGTGTCTGTGATCGTTTTCAATATCTAAAATTTACTGATTGCGATCGGAGCAAAAATATTGCTGGAAGATATAAAATTTATAAATTGATTTTTGATCTTGCATTGTAGAATTTGATCGACGACAAATACACGATAATTAATGTTGATAAAGTTAGCGAGATCGGCGTTTCATGAGCAGCGTTATCGAATCATTGGGATTTTGATGTTTCGTTGCACAAGGTATCTTTACGATCGGGAAAACCTTTATTTTGTGTTGGAGGAATATTTCCTCAAGGTAGTTTCGTGTTCTTTAACCGGACTGCTGCATCCTTGTTCCACCGTCCCATGACGTACTTCCATAAGTAACAAAAAAACGTATTCAATAAACTCATTTATAATGATATTTAAAGTTATCTTAGCATAATTCAAGGTTCGAAATATTCACCTTTGACATTCCACACACTTCCACCACACTTACAGATATGAAATTAAAGCAGCCACTTTTCTGGCGCTTTCTGACTTTATGCTCCTGTCAGATTTCGATAGATAATAATGAAGTATAATGCAGTATATTTCATTAGATGATATTTTATACTTTTAAATGCATTTAAAGGGAAGAGAAAGGTTAACCACGTGAAATTTGTTGGGAATTAGTGAATTGATCGCTTAAAAAATGTTAAAAGACAGTTGACCCTAAAATTTATAGTAATAAGTTAATTACTTTTTAATTATTTCGTTAAAGAGTCTGTTATATTTCTCTTTTACACTGTTGTGCCATCACAAAATTGCAATCCACTTATGAAGCACAGAAAGCTCTTCGGATAATCTTGAAAATAATGGGTGGTCGTGGAATAAAATGTTGTTCTTCGACGCTACAAGATATTACATTAAAATAAAGAAAGAGAAATCATCAACTAAGAGCATCTTCACAGAAGTTTATATCGGTTTCGTAAGATTTCTATGGAGAAAGCCAGTCTGCATATTCATTAGGTTTTGAAAGATCGGTATACAATAAACTAATAAGAAAAAAATTTGAAAACAAGTTTTACGTGAAAGAGACATGAAAATATTGTGTTGTCATCGGAACTACGTATGTGTGCAAAATTTCAAGTTGATCGGACATGCGGAAGTGGGTCAAAATTAGCTTACAAGATTTCATCCTCACAAACTAACGAACAAACTCACAAGTGAAGCTAAATAAAAGCTTGTAAAAAGAAAGATAAAATTACGATATTGATCGCTAAAGCGAGTTCAAAAAAGCAGATAAATCGATCCCCAAGCGATAAATATAGATACTTGTATGTTTACATCATTATTTTTAGAGTTTTCTCCGTCCATGTACGCCTATCTTCGAAACTATTCCGGCTCCCAACTTACGTTTCATTTCGAAGGCGTTACTCAATGTTGAGGCTATAAAGAATTA
Organism: Andrena camellia; assembly: GCA_029448645.1. NCBI lineage: Eukaryota > Metazoa > Arthropoda > Insecta > Hymenoptera > Andrenidae > Andrena > Andrena camellia. The sequence continues at coordinate 35,982,596 of CM055680.1, forward strand.
TGCAAATAGCATGAAATGAGATAAGAAGGAAGACTTCTACATATTTACATTCGCCCGGTTGATTAATCACCACTGTTCCACGCAAACCTTCCTACTTCCATCTATGCATTTGCTGTGTGCTTTAAATCTAATGACATTCAATTATACAGACTGATAATTATCAAATTTTTCGGCCAATTTTCTACCAAGAGAGTCTTCTCGGTAAATGTGTAACATTGGTAGATATTATGTAAAAAACGGGGGGCCTTTTATTGTTCCTATCTTCTACGATATTCAAAAGTCCTTTCAAACGCAAGTCATTCGAGTTACTATAAAGTTCACGTATAAAAGACTTTCGATCATTGTTTTACAGGAGAACAGGACGGTGATACCAGAGGAATACAAGGATTTACCAGTAGTGGGGAAGTGTTGTGCAAAGGGCGAAGTTCTCGTGAAAAATGAAACGCAGCCAGCAAGGTGTGCGACTTCGGATATTCCGATCGAGGAAATTTTCTCGCCGCTGTTCAGTGACTTCAACAGCAGCGGCTGCAGTATACCCGGTGATCCACAGGCCACGTTCGTTGCGATCGTCGGAGATCCTTGCAAGTACGGAAGGTATGTACTCTTTCGAGTTAATGAATATGCGATACACGAAGAATCTGCGACGTAATCAGGCGCCACAATGTATTTACACGGTTAATATCATTCATCGACTGTGTTTCCTTTTATTTAACGCTGAAACGTGATTGGTCGTCAATTTTACGAGCGCCACTCAAACACCACCGCGCAGCAATCGAGGGAAACCTGATTACTTTAATCTATGAATTTTCATTGAAGGTTTTGAGATTAGTTTGCCACAGTAATTGTTCCGTAACTTTGTGTCGTTCTTACGAAGAATATTCTGCGTGAATATAAAGCGAAGTGATCTTGTATTTATGGCAGTTGAACGCTTCTTCCAGGTATATTATGGATCCAAAAGAAAGCGAGTACGACGAAAATTATTTATTATTAAACGGATCCGTGTTCGCGCCGTATCACGATCCCCTTATGCTGCAACTTGGCGTAAATTATTGCATGGAAATAGTTCCAGGACAGGGTCTTAGAACCTTTGGATGCTTTCCCAAAGGTAAGCACGTACATCATAATATAAGTATGTATACCGAACGATAGTGCTACCTCTAGTGCGCGTGCACGAAGAGGAGATAGACAAGCGGGTGGAGTTCCACTACACACCGCGATTTTTATGAGGATAGTGATGACTAGATTCGCGGCTTGGCGACTGATCTAGTATCGAATAATGCTACAACATTTGCGTTTCGTGCACATGGTTATTAACACTTTAGCTATTTGCAGATTTCTGACAGTATTTTAAAAGTTAACAACGATCTTTACAGAACGCATAATACAGACCGCGGACGCTCGAGTCACACTTTACGCCTGCGGCCTCTTGATATCCGTGCCATTCTTAATCCTCACTATCGTGGCGTACTCCATCACTCCAAAATTAAGGGATGTGCATGGAAGAGCACTGTGCCGTTACTGTGGATGCTTAGCGCTGGCTTTCACCACCTTGGCTATCGTGCAAGTAGCGAGTGCCCATTTGTCGGACCAGAGTTGCACCAGTATAGGTGAGTAACGAAACTAAGTCACATCCTTTTTCTTTAAACGAATTCTTTTGAAATCAAACGAGGGCGATGGATTTTGGAACGGTTAATTATGAGATCGAAAATGGCTACAACTTTTCTTCTCCTCTTCAAATCCTTTGGGTATCCTCTGATTCGAAATTGGTTCTCGTACCATGTACCGACGTGGTTTATAAAAAATTATAAAGTGATACGATGTAACGAGCAACTCCTTTCCGAAGACAGACCACTAGAGTACTCATTTGGGACCGATTTTACAAGACAATTGACTTTTTCAGCGTTCGTTATCCAGTTCTCCTTCGTCGCGTGCTTCTTCTGGCTAAATGCGATGTGCATCGAGATGTGGTCGCTGGTGCGCAGCCACGTGGATCGCGAAACCTACAAGAGGATGAAGCCAAAAACGTTATTCTTTTGGTATTCTTTATGGTGCTGGGGTCCCTCGGTGATACTTATCCTCGTCTCGATGATCATGGATCTTAGCCCGACGATACCGGCGACTTATGTGAAACCGAACTTCGACAAGAAGAGTTGTTGGTTCCAATGTAAGTCAACTGGAACTCTTTAAACGTCAGTCCTTAATCTCATTTTTATCTTCGACTCTATTTGCTCCGACGTACTTTTTACCTTGCTCCGCGGACATAAAATCAGCGAAGAAACATTCCCGACATTTCCCAGCTTCGTCTCCTTGTTAGGTTTCCAAATTTCTTTCCGTACATTTCCTTCGGTATTTTCTATTTTTCTAAATTCACTTCAGGCCACGTTGGTTCAAAGGAAAGTAAAAAGTCGACAGATTAAAATAGATTTTATCTTTCTTCTAAATGCAAAGAATACTAGAATCTGCTTGCTTTCGTATGATCGAGAGAAATAAATAACTACACAAAGTAGCGTCAACATTTTTTATATTTATTGCTTTAATAAAAAAAAGTAGTAAAAAAAATAGTTATTCTTAATATAATTAATCATAATGAATCCTATCGTTCAACTTTCAGCGGACGACAAGGCGATGCCGTACTTCTACGTGCCAGTCGGCTTGCTTCTCCTTGGAAATGTGGTCCTCTTCGTCTTGACGTTCGTCAAACTGACCGGGTATCAAAAGGATCTCGATCTGAGGCGTCTGGCGAGGAACCAAGAATCGGATCGCCGCGATCGTAGGTGTCTTCGGCGCCTAACTAGGACAGTGTTCGTCTGTTTGATCATCTTCTTCTTGATGGGCCTCAACTGGACCATAGAACTGATATCCTGGTTCGTCGGTAGAAACACGTTCGACTGGTCCACGTTCGATCTGATCAACGCTCTTCAGGGTGTTATTGTTTTCGGTCTGTTCGTTGTGCGAAGGCCGCAAAGGGACCTCGTTTGGTACAGGATACAACAGCTACGCGGTGTCGACGCGATAGAGCCGGAAACTCAAAGCATGGAGCTGTATCTGCTTCCAATGATGAACGGTGACTCGACACCTAGGCAAACGATCATTATGTGAAAAACACTTTCGATCCTTTCTTGGCCCACAGTGCACACGAGAGGATTGTCGTAAACCTCCATACTGCCTCAAGACGCTTACAAAAGTTCCTTCGACGAAACACGCGATTCCAGCGTGACCTTTTCACGTGGCATCAAGATAAGTCAAGTTGATGAAATTTTAAGATTCTTTATGAATTTGCTTCGAGCAAGTCTTCGTCGAACGGTCACGTAAGTTGTACAAGCGACCCGTTGATGAAGTCTTTTGCACGCCAATGAAATGAAATGCTAAGCATTATGTAGATATTTATAGTTCGTTGTAGAAAATACGCGATACCGGTCGCTATCGTTTATAACGCACAATCATGGGAGCCTAGTGTCCTAGTGGAGATGATTTAAAATGATCTATTTGAAGTTTTGAACAAGTTTTCATTCGTTATTACGAGCGGTGAAAATAGTTCTTGCAGATGGAAGCTCGTTTTTTAATTTACTCGAGTATATGTGGGAACGCTTGATGGCTACCTAGCTTTGCTTGACTAACGAAGAAGCACATAGGTCAGTGGTAATTTACCTCTAAATAGTTGCTTGTAAGCAGGGGCGGTTTGAAGATTTGGCGCCCCCAGGCTGACAAGCGTCTGCCGCCCTTTCTGCGAAATATCATCAAATATTTGAATTCAAAAGAGTCGAGACAATTCCAAAATAAATTCAATATGGCATCACACGTAGTACCGAAGAATCCCACATAACTCGCATAAGTCATTTAGAAAATTATAATTAAACATTCAAGAACAATGGAAATTACAATTTCATGAATTTCGACTGTGATAGTATCGCGTGCCTTTGCATTTATGTACATATACAAGTCATCATGATGATACTCGTATAATAGACTCCAAATCTCGTGTATGAAAAAATTCGAGAAACTAGTTGTAAAGCTTCTTTCGCAAATGGTCATGGACTACTGGACCATCGGACTCGAAGTTGCGTTTAAAATAAATTCACGCCAGGTTGCGGAGGCGCGTTCGTGTTTTCGGGCAGAAATAGCATGCTTCTCGGGAACGTCTGGTTATATAAAAACATCTGCAACTCGTTTTACAATGGTTCGTGCAATTTGTGATATTTGTATACCGATTGCATAACAGTGAGAAACCGGATAGGTTCTATTGTGACCTTAAGTTTAACATATTACACAATTCGAATCCTGCACAATAACACCAAAGCGCTTTCGATAATTTCCAGATACGCGGTCTTACCCAGTGCATAATACATTAGTTAGTTAGTTAGGAACACTTTAGTATTACTAATTTCATTCATCATTCACACTCGATTCGCATAATGGCCCGTGTAAAATACCATTATGTCAGAATTGCCTGGTGTACAGCAAGTATTACAAAATGGGAATCGCACTGCTTTACGAATATGTTCCCTGTGGCAAGTGTTATTTTTCTTCCAAGCATTTACTAAACATAACATTTCGAGTAACTTGATCATTTTAAGTTCATGCGTTTTTTTTTGTATAGTGATATGTGTATGGCAGCTATATATTACAGTAACTCCGTGTTATTCATTTGCATTATCACTAAATTATTTAAAAGTTACAGACGGAAATGTTATGTTCCGTGTTTTGTAATTGTAGCGCCAGAATAAAGGGTGTGCTATTTATTGTAAAGTTCTTAAGTTATTTATCTAAACGTAATTTATCGAATAAACGTTTTCGTATAAATGTTTTGTACGCTCTTCTCTCCTTTACCGTCTGACACCACTTCCCACGAAATAACGACGCGTAGCCTCCTCTTAATTTCTTGGCATGGGTTAAAATCATCGGTCTGACATGTAAAAAATATTATTCTTTATTTGCATCCCTTTTATACCACAGTGTATAATTGTTCGTTTTCTTGCGTTGCTATCGCTCTATAAAAATAAAATAGCGCGGGTTTGTACAACCAAACCGTCGCAACGAGTCGCCAAACCAATCGAAAGGTTTCTCAAACTAACAGTCAATTATTATCTACGAGTGCATTTATACGCCAGCTGAGTAAAAATATGTTTGCACTCTTGTAAGCTCCAAAGCATAAGATAATTAAGCACTAGTGCCTTTGGGCAATAACCCAACAGGAAAAGCCAGGTACCAAAAGTAACTTTCAAGCATTAATCAGGAAACTGGTCTAGTATTAACCATCGTGAATTTTACACCTACGCGTACTATGTATCGTGAAATATTACTGTATCTTTAAGTAAATAATGCGTTCTCCATATTTATGTGTGGGGAAAGGTTCTTCGTTCGCGTATTCGTCACAATAAATAAATATAAAAAATTGGTTAAAAACTATACATATAAGGTGCAATCATTAGTATTTCAACTATTAAAAGTGAGCTGGTACTTACTTAAAAATACAGTAATATATGATCTTATTTTTGGCTTTACAGTCACAATTCCGAGGAGACATATTTACTTTCCCAATTTTGGTATTGCATTATGCCGCAGAGTTGCATCGCATTTAAACCCTTTGTGGTCTTCCTGTGTGCGACTGACTTTACTATAATCAACTATGCTGGCGGTCAGATATATTGGCCGGTCTGAACTCTAAAGCTGTTTCGCGAACGGCGATCGAGGGGAAATTGACCCTCTCCAGTGAGCTTTAAAGCCGGGAATCCGCCTGGAAGCTAAGCATCGCATAGCATACCTTAGCTTCTGGGTGGATTTCCGGCTTCACGCGCGTTCATGCCGTAGCGCGTGCGAGAGAGTGTTTAAGAAACGGAGCACCGAGGCAGGCAGGCGACATGCTGGGAATTACCCCTCACTCGCACTGACCGACCAATATATCTGACCTCCATCATAGTTTAAAGCAGCGCTGTCCAGCGCAGGATTCCCTTACGCGCCAGATTCCCTGTCAAACCGTTCTTTCGCGACCATACAGGCTTAAGGCAGGCTTTCACTACGCCTCGCCTCGCTGTGGCTCATTTTATTCTTCCCATGGTTTTCTTATGTAGTTTCACAATTTGACTCACACTGCGCCTCGCCTCGGCGCGACTCCGAGCCGCGGATTCTTCCTCGAGAATATTTGGAGGAAGAGACGCAAGGCGAGCCGAGGCGAGGCGTAGTGTGAGTGGGTGCAGTGCCACCGCATAGGGAGGCAAGTTGAACAGCGATGGTTTAAACATTGAAAGCACGCAGTAGACGCTATTAAAAATTTCAAAGCAAAAGCGCCATACTGACAAGATAGAAAATCTTGGACCTCGAAGAGTTGAAAGCTCGAAATGATTCATATTGACTCCATAAAAACATCCAATGCGTACGTGAATTTGATAACTGTAAACACACACATATTGCAAGTGTAGCGACTTATCAGTAACACACTAATCGTTTATCGCGATCGCGTAGGATAGATAAAAATGAAATTTATCAGATAGGTCTGTGATGTCCTGGAAATGGTGGACTAACGCCTAATATACCAACCAGATTCCCACGTTGAGCAACGTAAACCAGCCGATACATTCCTGGCGAACGAAGGGCCGTATCGTTGAAGTATATTCGTTCGGTAATCGCCTGAGGTTCAAAAGGAACCGACGACGACTTACCTAACAGAGAATTTTTGTCATAAACTTGCCAAACTAATTATCACGTGTCCACGACGAAACACATTTTTCTCGAAATAGAATCTTACCTCTGCCTACATATTCGTAGACGATATATTCGTCTAAACTAGAAAACTCGTTAGGGAAGAGTCCTACCCAGTCACCACTAGCAGGTCTAGCGTTTCCCAACAATCTATACGATATAAAATTCTCTTCGTCAATGAACCATGCAGTGACTGGCTGAAACTCCACGCCATGATCATCTATTTCAGGTCTGACCTAAAAATTTAACCATCGAATTCGTTGAATGAATGATCGTTTCACTAAAACTCTTATATAAATTCCACGCAATGTGCCTTACAATAACATCAAACTCTCCCGTAACAGGTTTATGATCCGATTGTATGTAACTGGAATGACTTTTATAGTTACGTTGAACGGCACTAAGTTTAACGTCATCGTAAACATCTGCATTCACTTTGTACAGAATTCTATCAGTCCAGGACGGCCTACGCCTATACAAAAAGCTTTCAGTTAAGAAGAATAATATTAAAGAAATATTCTAAAGATGTTAAACTTATCTTACTTGAGATCAAATTCTTGCGAAGCAAATTCATATTTGTAAGTAGGAGGGAATGTAATAGCATTCTCAATCAATTCAGCGAAAGCTTCACCGGTTTCCATTACCATTTTTAGCTGATCTCTGTCCAGCAGGCATTTTAGTTGATTTTTCTTAACTAATACGTCGATATCTGTAGCAGTTAGATCCTCTCCGTTTAGTCGAAAATTTAGATCACCAATCCAGAATATATAACTACGTGGAAAGTTGTTATTGGGATTAATACACGGGTTAAACTAATTCATCAAAAAAATATGCTTACTCGTGGTATAATATCTTCGAAGTGTCTGGGCTATTAAAGTTATGATTCGTCAGTATTGTATTATAATCCACAATTCTGTCCGCCAACAAATGGTCGTGAGGTGTTAGATGCGTATTTACGATACACATACTGACGCCATATATGTTTAATCTGATACTGACGGCACCCTTGTTACCCTGAAAAGAATAATGATGAGAAAAATGAAGAGGTCTGCGCAGCCAAGATTTCTTCTTACCCACATGCCACCAAATCCTGTCCTGGTATACTGAGCTTCGATTAATCTCAAGTGCGTGATATGTTTTCGCAAACAAAAAGCATTTAAGACAAGACCCTGTAAACGCTGTGTACGTATTTTCACATAGTCGTGCTGCTTCAATATATCCCTATAACAATTATATATATGGAAATCTTGATCCCGCTATAAACCAATGCTGAATCGCAGATATCGTTCGACGATTAAATTATGAAACTCGTTGTCCAGACAGTTTGAATGCATACCTAAAGGATTTAGTCCATGGATCCTCGAAGAATATGTCCAACACCATATTCTGCGGTTGAGCTTTAACTTCCTGCAATCTACCATAGTGCATAAGTTTCACAGCTTTACGCGTAATTTGCAAGCGATTATGTCTGATACATACCCAACGAAATATAAATCTGGCAAACTTCGGGACAAATTAAACTGAGCGAGATCCAGAAGTTGCTGTAAATTCTGCTCCGGATATTTGGTCGCCACGTTCCACGTGACGAAATAGATCCTAAAGCGTGCAGCAAATATTTAGGATTAAAATAATCTACGATAAATTGCAAAACGTAAATAATAAATAAGATTAAAAATAGCACAGAACGCGAGCATGCATCGTGCGTGTCATTAAAATTTTAATTCATCATTCGGGTCGAAAAAGAAAGTGCCAAAGATGAGAATTTCGTTTGTAAACATAAAAAAATGTTGGATAAAAAAGGAGAACATATTGGGAAAAAGAGAGAATACGATAATATTTCTCACTTACCGAAGATGCTCCTGCTTGTTCGCCATTTCTAAGATGCTATTCTGCAGGCGTTCGGAGGGACTTGGCCAATATTTACGCGACGCTGTTAGTGTTCGGGGGCAGGTTATACTACAATGACTGTACAGAGTGTTTGCCAACACATTTTTCAGGTTACGAAGTGTTGCTCGCAGTGCCAACGCGTGGCTGAGGGATGTGTCGATTGTAAACTTTCATTGAGGAAGTATTTTCGTACGACTGAATAGATGTTGCACAGGAATTACGAGCTTTATCGCTTCACCGTGCATCAGAACACGTCCAAGGAACCATACTGTTGACAGCTGTAGAGAAATTCAATCTCCCCTTCCATCGAAGCCCGCCACGTGACGTCAAAGTAGCAACCTGTCGTTTACTGTCAACCGCGAATAGATTACGTATAGACTACGCAAGTGCATAATCTTCTTTGAACAGTGATGTAGTAAGTCCGAGCGGTGCACCGACCCTTTTTTTACATGTATATGTAACTCCATATAGATTTCTATGCAATTTTAACAGGTAGGTAAATATGAAGACCAATCGACGAGGAAAGCTACGCAATGAGAAATATTGTACTGAATTAAGTATAATTGTCAAGGTATCAATTTTTCTAGAATAGATTTTCGGCAAGCCTAAGTGACGCGTGCAGTAGAGACGTAAGGTTATCTGTTTTCAATTAGATGTTTTCAATAATATCGACTTTTGGCCCGAGCCCGCAAACTCAAAGGGCGGCTCTGTCTTGAGATTTCAAAATGTTCATCATTTTCTCAATGGAACCATATAGGTATATGTTTCTATAATTCTGCTCTTGTAGCTGATGGAAAGACAAATTCACATATGTATGATATGCTGCCTATAGACAACCTTGGATAACAAATTCCATGTTCCATTGGTCGCAATAAGAGCAAGGCAGTCGGCGAAAGAGGGAGACGAAGGAGAGGATGAACCGAGAAAAGGGTGAACGACTTCGAAATCTCGATGAAGAAAAGACGTTCGTCCATTACCATATCTGTTTCTTCGGAAGATAAAACTTTGCCTTCAGCAGTATACCGCCTATTTTCAAAAACGTTCGGGGCATTTAAGTACACCCCTTTGTAGTTATTTACAAAAGGGTAATCCACACCGATTTCGATGACCTTGAAATATGTTGTTGTGGTCATCATTCTGAACAACTTTCCCCTATTCTTCTTCGCGGCCGCAACCTTTACGTTAATGAAGAAGCAACGAGTGACGGTAATAAAACGAAGGAATATAAAAAAGAAATGTATCGTACCTTTATTATAATTCCTCGCGAAACTCGTCTCCAGCTCTTATCGCTTGATTCGTTATAGAAATAATCGAGCGTGTCACTTGTACAATAAAATGCTAGAATCTCGAGCGACACTCGCGCGCAAATATTATTTACAATAACGTGACAAAGAAACGGAGCGCGATGTCCGTTGTTTCTTATTGTTTTCGCGGCTATCTAATCTAAGAATGTAGAAAAGGAGTTCCCTTATCGAACCCGCGGACTTTTGTTTGGAGGTGCTTCCGGGATGTTATCAGTACATCATCCCGGGATGTGCTGCCCGTTGAAAAAATACATTCGGATTCGCCGATAAGGTCGTGTACAGGTTTCCTGCGTCTTCTGGCCTCAAGTACATGCCTGGCGGCAAAACAAACGTCTCCATCGGGGCATGGACATCTACAGCACAGAAAACATATGTTTGTTTTTTAATTAAACTCGTCACAGGACCTACGGTTGGTACTGGAAATATCTATTGCGTCCCTCTCGAATTTATTTATTAATTTCATAGCAATATGGTTAATCACGCGATGTCGTGTCCAAATTAGTTTTGCAATAAATATTTTACAGCAGTAGTTTCGTAGTAGTAATGATAAGTAGTTTAATGTTCGAGTGATGCAATAAATATTTCCAATATTGTAGAACTGCTATTATTTTTTATTCCGATCAGTAATAGATATAAATTTTGATAATTCGCAGATTTTTACTCTGCTGTGGTTTGGACTGGACGGTGATGAATCAGTGACACAACGATTATACGAGTATAGATTATCGATTAATTTTTTCATAAAGAATCATCCCCTTCAGGTTCCATTTAACATCTGTTCGCTGACACCTTTTGGATGTTCCTCCAAAGATTATTTGTAAAATACCAGCACGAAATTCCCTTTAAACCGCGACATAATTACCCCGTAAACGTAACCGCAATTCGAAGTGGGTCACACCTGTCACACTCCTCGCGACCTCATAATTATTTGAAAGTTTCTTGCAACGGGAGAGTAATTTTATTATCACTGAAATCGAATCGCCATGAAGGGACATTAAGAACAGGATGAAACGGGCCAACAACTTTCAGTAAAAGGAACCTCATCCGTGAAGCTGCTGGCAATCGTAGTTGAACTTCATTTTTATATTGCTACTACAGCCAGTTATTTCGACAAAAAATATAGAAAGCAAACAAAAAGTGGCAAAAATTGTACATATAGAAAACAAACTTTTTACTCGTTTTCGGCACTAACGTTTCCAGATTTGGAAATATCAAAAGCTGCAGAGAAATTTCGTTAAGAAGGGAGTGGTGGATGGAAGATCTCGGTGAAATTTTTGATACGGGAACGACTGATTTATAAATTTGATCAGAAAGTCAGAAAATGACGTGTGGTTGGATGCTATGATTACTAGGACCGGTGTCGTAAACAAGCGGATGGTTTATGCCTGGCAGGCTAGTGACCTTTGCCTCGCGATTTGTAGTACATTCCACGCCCTACTCATAATAATGGACATTACGGTGAAGAGATGTATTACGGAGGTAACACAATTACTGGGAATACTCCACGCTTGGGAAGAGATATTACTGGGCGACTTAAATTTATTTTTCAGTCAAAGATTTATTTCTCTCGCGTGTAACGTATTCGAGGTGTCAAGAAAGGTGGTTTTTGGATTTAAAGAGTTTATCCTTAACGAGTTGTCTTTAACTTTTATTATATAGGTTCCAAAATGTCTGTTCCATGAGAACACTTTCTAAAGAAGTTCCTAAGGGTAACATTTCTTTCAATAAAAATTCCACAGAAACAGATATTTTCTTAAACGAAACATATAAGTTCTAACAGAATTTTTTTAAAAATAGGAGTTCCAGAACTTTTTCGATCCCTGATTTTCGACACACAAAACTAAACACTCTCCGAGCCTGGAACCCCTCTGCCAACCTACTGAAGAAATGCGCAGGAAGACTACAATTAATGCATTCGCTAAAGGAAACGAACAAATTCAAAGAAAAATCGTTCCATCGCAGAATGGAAAATGTGTAGCAACTATTATCGGCTGGGAATGAGAAAACTCGCCCGTTCCTTTATAAAAAGTTCGATCATTCACAGACAGGTCACCGATTAAATAGCGTCGTCTGATCTAACGGGATCCGTTTCCCCTTCCAGTTTAATTCCCGGAGAAGCGCTTGACCTCCGCCTCGAAACTTTCTCCCTCTCCAGCCTTTCCAGCACGAGGTTTTTCCTCCCTTTCGTTCGTTCCTCGAGGTGAAGGTCGCCAGAGGCGACGCCGTAACGGAGGAAAAGTTCGGAAGGGGAATATCCCCAGTTAACGAACCCAGGAATTTCTTGGGCAACCTTAATAACCGTGCTATTCTTGTTTCCCCATCGACGCTAGCTATTCCGATCACTTAATTTAGATTAAAAGTAACTAACTGCACAAACAAATTTTAATCTATCGTCTGGTAGTGGTAACTCTCCGAACTAGCTAGCATATAGCTTCTCCTCCCAGAATTCAATTCTTGCGTAGGTGTACGTAGATGTTTGATTAAAGAAATTAATTACTCGTGCGTGTATCAATCGGCTGGCGTATGCTTCGAGTTATTTCAAGGGACAATACTGGTACTATCTAATAGCTGGCCAATTTCTGAAAAGCCTTACCGTCGGAATATATGGGGCTCCCACCATGCCTGCAGGCAGTGCATCCAGGTATAGCGGATGAGACTAATGCCACACGATCTGTAATTCAAAACACATCAACAACATGCAGTTATGTTTCCGTTGAAAATAACACGATGCGCATACACCTAAAGCTTTTGTTTACATTATTGGACAGAGTTGGGATTTGTTCGAATAAATCTTAATCTTTGAATAAAAATTTCGAATAAAATGAAATTATTCGAGAATGACGAATAATTTTTTATTCGAATAATGGCCGACTCTGCGTAAGGAGCGTTTCAATTAGATGGTCGAACATTTCAGTGTTGCACTGCGTTGCTATGCAGAAAAAGCTGATCGGTTTGAGTCTACGGTCAGCTTTTGTGGAAGTGGTATGACGAGCCTGTTAATATCGTATCGAGCGAGCGAAACGGAACGAGGATCACGGCCACTATGAGGAATATAATAGCACGTGCGTGCGCAAAAACGCTGGTGAAATTCAGTTGTTCAACAAAATAGGAAAGAACGATAGAATCGCCGTTGAGCACGTAGCTCAGTTTTAAATCTTAGAAATTAGGTTGCATGGATGTTAATTAACGCGCTAGATTTTAAAATATAAGTATCAAGTGATTTAACTATTCAAAGTTTCTCGAACGAATTGCCACTGAATGATCTGAAAATTATTCACAAATTACCCGCGGAAAATTAATGTACAATCATTCCGAGCACCTTTCCATATCTGAAGAATTTTTCAAGAATTCACTTCTCATTCATTCCATTCATAGATCATTCCATTAATAAAATTCAGTTGACATTAACATCGCTAAATAACAGTTTCGTGTGAACTTCAATCTCAGTATTGTATTATTCTTTCTAAATAAATAACGTTTTATAGGAACCACTTTGCTACATCTCAGAGCAGTAAGAAATAGTTGCGTGTGCACATTTAAGCCAGGCATACCGTGCATATGAGAGAGCATGGGGTACAAAGGAAATAGGCGATAAATATACCAGCACTGTGATAATGCATCTTCCTCTTCAAAGAAGCCTCGGCCGGCTTGAAGTGGAAAAAGGAAGGCGAGTAACCACTGCCGGGAAGTGAGCTCAGAGCATCGTCACGATCACGAATCACCGTATCGGGAGCTTCTCGGCCGAGGGCAGCCAACTGTCGACCCTTCGGCAGGAACATCGTCAGGAACACGAGAAGGGAAGTAGTCAATAAACCATAAGCTAGCCAAGCCTCTCTGTCACTCTCCGAGGAGGCAGCCATCGAGCCGATCGCGCTCGATATCCAAATCGGAAGCGATAAACCAACGGCGAGACCAATAAACGCTGCCTCCCGGTTGTTGTCCCTGACGCCTCGTGCTCGAACCGCTAAACAAACCACTGCGACGAGCAGGGCACCAGGATACCTGAAATCGCATAATTCAGTTTCAAATCAGCGTAGTTCATTGGTTAGTTGTATTATATATGATACAATATTATTTTTAAATTCATTATTAAATGCAATTTAATATCCTAATTTAATTAATTAAGTCAGTCTAAACAAGAAAACGATCGTTCCATTCATAATCTAATAATTAAAGTTAACAATAGTATTGAGAATGTTGATTTTTTTTGATATTATAAATTCGTATCTAATTAGAGTCGCGGAAACATTCCCACGGGGCAAAGTTTCAGTAGGTTCAGAGATATAGAAATCGTTTTTCGTCGTAAATTATTTGGATCGCTATACTGCATACGAAAATATGTTACGTTTGTGAGTAACTGTATTTTGTTGAAAGAAAGTGTGTTGGACTCAGAAGAATGGGGCACTAAGGAGAGTTTGAATGCACGTGCATCCAGGTTTCAGATGTTTTTTTTTTAAATTTCGATTTGTGCTTGTAACGAGATTTCTTTCGAATCGAAAAAATAGTGTCGATGGAAGGTTTACATTTCAAATGTTTACCCGAGGGAGGCCACTATCTGTCCGAGAGGAGTTTTGCAACAGGAGGCTGGAGAGCTTTGGCCTGTATTTTGTACCTGGGCCACGGCAGGTGGTTCTCCATAGAACCATTGTCCAATGATGGCTACCTGCACCAGCACCGCGAATCCCAGTACCAACGCCTGCAACAAGGAGAATAAATGTGTTTTAATATCTGTGCACGGGGACAATCGTAAATCATATTCCGATACACTTTCAGAAAGTCAATTCAATGGTAATTCAGTCTTGCTCGATTGACGATAGATTTATGAGATGCGGTCGCAGAAATAAACTGGACGATTTGAACCAAACTTTTTTTTTTATGAATCAAGAAGCGTTTGCAAAAGTTTGCAATATTAACACTAGAACTACAAAAACAAAACCAAGAAAAATGACTGGTTTTAAATTTTCATTTAAAATTACCTACTCAAATTTATGACTTTGCATTTCAGATTTTTTTTTTCATGATTTTTATTGCAATATCTAAAGAATTAAATTTATCAATTTGTCTTTCCCTCTCCCCCACCCTTTTCAAAGTTCCAAATAAACTATACCTAGATATATCGCAACCACTCATTTTCTAAGTAGTATAAATACGCATAATATTATGCATACATTTCTTAGCCCTATAAAAATTTAAAAAAAATATGAATAAAGGTTTATTTTCCTCGCGTTTCCAATTCGAAATGAAATACCTATAACATCCCCAATTTTAAGTGATCAACACACCTAAACCTAAACCTCGAATATTCATCCAAGTCCTAAACAGAGCACGTTGTAATAACATTCGGACGCGTGTCCGCTCACTCCCTTTCTAAGTTCACCAGAAAATGGTCCGGCTGAATTGCTGCGGGCTCTCCCCTTGTTAGACGGGATTTATTTAACTACTACTGCTGCTGCGACATTCCTGATTTAACGTTATATTTTCAACGCTCTACCCTCGGTACTGTAATTTATCCGCGAACAAGCAATTGCTTAACCTGGGCCCAGCGTCGAATACGCGGCGATATAAGTTGGAAAATATTATACAGGCAGAAAGAGCCCGGCGGATTTTTCTAACGAGGCATTTCACAAACTGGTTTCCACTCTTATCGTCGCTTCCTTTAATGCATATAATCACACCTATTGACGATCATCGGCAATAAAACAAAAGCTATAGGGGCCCGTTACACGAGGCAGAGAATGTCGGAAATATTAATGTTATGCGACGTAGGGCGAGACGTACTTAACGATCGCACTTACTGCTATTACTAGCGGGCGTTACTACTGCATTACTTTTCATTCAAGTCCCGTCCCGCGCGTACAAATAGTCGATCGAGATCGACATCCGGATCTCCGACACGGCGAAATAAGAAAAATCCCGCGCATCCTTCGTGAGAGTCGTTCCACGAGTTTCTGCGGGCCGTTTCATAAAGCTATATTCACACCGAGGCAGCCGGAGAACTTTCGATTACGTTTCGATTGCTTAATTGGCCGAGCGCTTTTCGATAAACCACCTGAGACGTACGTAACCGTTGGGACGTAGGAAGTAATATCTCAAACGACCACGGATCACGGCTTTCGTTAGATAATAACGCCACCTGAATAACTCAAGTCCAAACACAAATGTCAGCTTTCCGGAAATGAGAATTCATTATCTCTGAACACTTTTTGCTGGAGCTTGAACAATTTCTCTTTCTGTTCTGGCGCGAGCACTGAGTGACAAATCAACAAGATTTTCCCCATTTATTGCGAATCCTTCAATCCCCATGTCGATATATATTTAAAATTCTGTTTCTTCCACAACTCTTATAATCTATGTGCTACCAAATTTGTAACACAAAGTTGCGTTATTATCAGTGGCGGATTTAAGGGAAAAGGCCCGCGTGGCAGACGTTCTGGGACACCCTGAATACATAGCAGAAATAGAAATAAATTTAAGCGCGTGTGGTATGAACGTGATGGGAAACAAAAAAGTATAGTGTTTGGATAAAATCCAAACCTTCCGGACTTCTGGGCAGGGCCCAGGCGGCAACTGCTCATCGGCCGCCTGTTAAATCCGCCACTGGTTATTATCGATATACGTTCAGGCTAGGAGTGCAGGAGTATCATGAAATATTTTCAAACTCACTTGATATGGTGCTGGTAAGTAGATGCCGCTGTTTAAAGAAAGCAGGAAGACGCATTTGACCAAGAGAGCCGCAAAGACGAGAGCAGCAGGTAAGCCAACTAATCGAAATGCAGCGCAGGAGAGTGGATTTTGACTGAGGGAGGGTGCTGCTGAGAGTCCTGCCAGAAGGAACAGTCCCAAGAGGAGAGCTTGTCCCAGGAACAAATGTCGTCTGTTTGGCGCGGTTACTCTTGCCTGAAAAGCATCGTCAAATTTGTTTTGTGTTAGCTACAGGTTGACGCGTTACTTACGATAAAATTAATCAAATACTTCTTAAATCTTAACTCCTTAGCAATACATTTATATCACTGTTATGTTTTCACATACTTCTAACCTGTGCCGCACTCAGGATTTAATCTTGGGTGGAGCAGAGTTGAACGGATAAAAATATTTCCAATGCAAATTCAATAAAATTCATCGAGTGATTATAAAAATTTATTTAAAGAAAATCCAATTTTCCATTCAAGATTAGATCGAAAAAAAAACATAAATTTTTTTATCATCTTAAAATATGTATAAATTCATACCAAAAAGACTTTTTACCCTGTGTAACAGTTTTCTTTAAAAAAAATCGTACATTTTTGAAGGGATTACACGAGAATGTACCTTTAATAATGATATATTCGAATAACTTGTTTTACGATTAGTATATCGCAGGTCAAAGTGGTTGTAATTATTTAGGTATGTCAACGTCTGCCACGGACCTGTTAATTACTAGTACTATACGAAGAGAGAAAAGACCACAATGTGGCACCTCAACGAAGAAGAGCCTGAGGAATTGTTAAGCATGTTTTGATGGTTGGCTTAAAAGCCTACAAAACGATGAAAAATGAATATGTAATTTGCGCGGAACCAATTAGGAGACGAGTGATTTATATTCGCTGAAAGGAGACTAGACTGTTCAGCATTTTCTCAGAAAGAAATTCTGGTGAGATAACACACGCACCGCGATCTTTTTTCCCGCGAGATCATCAGCATGCTCTAATTTTCCTTCCCCGGCGAGAAAAATCTAAATAAGGTAAACAGAAAGTATACCTCTGGATATGTCTAGAGGCTGACTTTCGTTCTTCTTCCCCCGCGTTTGTCCCATTAGGTTTCGACACAGTGGAATCGCGCGGCGGGGACCGTTGCTTACCAAACTGCAAAGCGATTCGTTGCGTGTCGCGGTGTAATTATATACAGATTGAAGTAATTGCATAGATTGGTTTCTCTAATTAGAATGATTAATAATACGCTCGCGCAGTTTAGCGCGAGCAGTCAGCAACTTGGTCTAAATTTGTTAAACAACGTGATCCTATTCATTTAGTGTGATTAACGATGCTCCGACTTTCTTCCACATAAATAAATATTGATCTGTTCCGTACGCATACTTAGTCACTAAAGTCACTTCCAATCTGCGAGCGCAGGTAGATCTAAGAGTTACGCTTTTACTTTGTGCTAGGGCTGTAAAGAATATTCGAATGATAAGTACTGGAATACCAGAGAATTCGAATGCTGGAGAATTCGAGTATTTGAGTATTCGAATGCCAGAGAATTCGAATATTTGAGTATTCGAATATTCGAATAATTAGGAGTATTAAAATTCGAAGAAATTATTCGTATTCGAAATTATCCGAATAATTACAGCTCTACTTCGTGCCTCACTCGCGGACGAACAAAAGAAATTGCAAATGCAACTCCATTTCGAGCGAACCAAACGGAGACACTCTTTGACTACTGCGTTTTTCATAAGTTGAAGAAGAGAAAAAGAGGGAAGTTTAATTGTGTGATACTGGGTAGCATAATGGTAGCTTTGGACGTGGCATAAACATCGGGTTTGGTACCAAAGAGACTTTCCTGGCGGCTCCTGTTCAATGGAGTGTATCGATACGAGCAGACGACACGGGAAGGAGAAATAGGCAATCGACATGCAAACTAGGCCTAGGTCTCGGCGAAATTGCGAGCGTGCCGGTTATTGGAGCTTGTCGAGATACGAACGAAAACAATTACCACGGATTCCTGTGCGCGTAGCCACGTGCTGGTGAGAGAGACAGAGATGCAGATTCTTTCCTAAGCTCTATTAACTCGCTCCTTCCTCAAATCTCCATTACCGATGATTACACGGCCGCGAAAATACGTCTCGTCCCATTGAACGCGATAGGTTCGACGATCTTCCCGCGTTTCCTTACCACGTGACAGAGAAATCTCGCGCTCAGTTTCCGGTAGCACGGATAGTTCACTTGCACATTAAATTTCACAACAGATAATCCATTTGAATTAAAAAATAATCTCCCGCATGATTCCGTTGTTGAACATGTATCGGCGAAAGTTGACCCATATCCCTTCAACAAATCTGTATGCTTTTATGCTTTTCAAATGTAACTCGTAACGCTTCTTAAATTATTATATTAAAAATACTAAATTTGTTCTTAATAAAGAGCAAACAGCAAATTATAATACAACCGATTATACCAAGACAAATATTTACAGCAATTAACAATTTGAATGAAACCGCCTTAGACATTTCAAATCAGAATAAATAACATCTTCTACATATTCGATAAAAGAAAAGTATAAAAAAAATTGTAGAATATCATTTTTTCATGCTAAGCAAACGTCAAGTCATCTCGCAAGGGATACTTGGGAATTCGAAAATTCAAAAGAATTTGAACCTTTCCAGAAACGTAGTTCAAGTGATGCTAAAAACGTAACTATTTTCTGTTTCAACAATGAAACGGCCTTAGGGGTGAGAACACCCCCTCGAAGAAAGTGCGAGTTTTCATATTATCCTTGGACATCTACGAAACCGTAAAAGTTTAATTCAAGGTTCATGGTTTCTGATATCCTACAATATGGCAGAGACGGGCAAACATTTTATTTAACTAAAAATTCAAATAACGGCTAAAAGTTAAGAGAATTATTCGTCGTGCGTCGAATAAAGTTGACGCGGGTTAACAGAATATTAGTTAAAGTTAAAGTTAAAGTGGAAAAATTTATTCGACGCTAAAGTTGAAACGCTCGACGAATAAAAAAATTAACTTTATTCGTCAAATAATCTAAAGTTAAAGTAGCTTTTATTTGATCCGTTATTTAAATAATTTCCTGTACAGTTAATGCCCAACTCTGCGATACATATGGTACCAAAGAATTCTCGAAAAAAAAAAGGTCGATGGGGATAAATTTTGAGAAAATGAATTTTATCGAAAATTCCCTATCACCTTACTGTAGGATATCAGAAATTATAAAACTATAAATGGAACTTTTCTTCGATATCTTCGAATTTACGATTTCGCAGATATCCGCGATAACCAATATAAAAGTTGACAATTTCATTGGAGGAGTGTCTTCACCCCAAGGACCGTTTCATTGCCGAAGCATCAGCTGAACTACGTGTCTGCAAAGTTCCAAACTCTTTGGAATTGTCGAGTTGCCGATCCCTTGGCAGTGCTCTTACAGTTGTCCAGTTTAGTTTGCGATAACATTAGTCAGACCCAGCGTGTTGCGAAGGTAAACGAACCGACCTTGAGCAGTACGAAAACCTCGAAGCCAGCCATGAGGAGCATCGTGGCCGCGCTAAGGGCCGCCAGAGGAAGAGCCCAGGGTCGTTGTCTGAGCAAGGACCTCGAGTACGGTTGAGTATCGGCCTCGATCTCCTCATTCTTTTTCCCAGCCGTCCCGAACACCGAAACTGTCCTGTTCGGTGCCGGCACGCTGATGACGCTCGCCACGCTGGCCAGGCCGTTCTTGTCCATCGACACATCGCCAGGTACCAGGAAGAATTCCGTCGACAGCTCGTAGTCCTTCGAGGCTTGGACTCGCGTCGCCGTAGTTCCGGTTGGACCGAGCCAGCTTGCCGTGGCCCACGACAGGATAATCGGGCTCAGTCTCATCGCGTCATCCGTACTTCCGTGGCTATCTCAGGTGTACGGCTATCTTTTCTCCTCTTCCCCCTTTTGTTTTCGCTTCTCGTGCGCGCGCGTGTGTGTGTGCGCGTGTGTCTGTCCGTTTCCAATTTTCTGTAGCGTCACCGGGACATGCACCGTTTCCTGCGTAAGCGCATCCTTATGCGCCCTCTTCACTTCACTTGGAGGAACAGCACGCCTGCAATTACGATTCGCCGCGGTAATTAAGACGCGCCGGTTCATTTCTTTCGATTTCGCGCCGAGTAAAAGTGCAAATCGCTTTAACGGGGCTGAGGGGGGGGGGGGGAAGGGAGGGTGATATTGGCGCATACCCTTCGCGAGCAATGCAGGGAAAGTGGAGAACAAGATTGTAGAAACTTGAATCTTAAATTGTAACTCTTAGGAAATTTAAACGGGGTCTGATTTTCTTTGGTAAATAGTTTGAATGTTTAGTTCTTTACATTAACTACTGATTACATACTTTGCAATAGTTTATCAGACTTAAGCTCTACATTTCTAAATAAATTTTCATGCACATGTCTATCCTCAACGTCTTCAAATACAAACGGCTTGACTAAACGTTCGAATCGTTTGTAATTATAGTGCGCTGTGATCATTCGCTAGTCGAATGGTCGAAAGGTGTTACCCGCGAAATACGATGCAGATTAATGAGAACTATACAGAAATCTCTAAATTTCTAATTCTCACTGCAACGCGATAAAAGCTTTAACCGCGAAGGGAAAAGCTGATTCCGCGGAGGTAACAATTGAAATAACACCGGCAATAATTCCTGCGCTAACTAAACCAAATAAACCACAAGCTACTCTCAGTGAGAGCCAAGCATGACCAGTCCGCAGGCATTCATGGAGTCTAACACCATTAATTATTATGAACAGGGTCAACCGTAAGTAGAGTGAAGCAGGGTCCGAGTAAAACCGGAGTAAAACCGTAAAAGACAGGTATCATGGTGTACAACTATTCCGATCGAATCTTTGTTAAATTAAGCGGGGCTTAACTGTACATTTAATCACCATAGGAACTAAACCTTTCGCACGTCGATCATCCTCTGTCTCCGATGTGTCGGCGATACTGCATCCCGCACATTTCTTTTCTGCAAAGAGCTCTCCTAGCGGCAGTACCGTATCCCTCCGTTTTTTATACGAGCACTATCAGTATTGCTGAATAGCTTAACACTGACCGCAGGACAGCCTTCAAGAGCTTTCGTATCCCCGGAGAATGTTATTTTATCGTGGCAGATAATTGGAGCGATTAAAGATCCACGAGCACTGTGCGAGATATCCGAATGATCTTTTATACCGGAGGGTATTTTCTGTCAGAACATGGATCGGTTGCCCCCCCGATGGGACGAGTCAATGGAGTGGCCACGGAGCGCGTGTCAGGAGAGCCAAACTCCGACTAAACCAACGAGCATTCGCCGGGGAGAAACTGGAAGCAGACTGGAGTTCCGTTCTGGAGGTGAAGCCTATCCGTTACGGAGGAGTCAGGGAGATGGTGATGACGATGCCGAGGTGGTAGTGGCATACACAGCAGGAGCGGATCCACGCGATTCCCCCGGCAGGATTTCCCTTTTCTACCAAATTTGGGAAAACAAAGGACGTTGAAATCGGCGTGGAAACTCGGCGTGCTGAATACGCCACTATTTCGTATTCGGGCTGCAATAAGCTGGAAATTCCAAGCCTCGGGGAACAACTTCGAGTGCACGTTGAGGGGATATCAGATGGTCTCACCTTTAATGCTTTATAAATATTCGTTAAGCGAGCATTTAATATTAGTCATTTATGGAGAAAATCTTTACAGGTAGTAAATGCGCACACAGTATAGAAAACAGAGAAATTCCTTTTTCCACTTGTATCTGCTTTTTGCAAATTTGCTGTCCCTCGGTGAAAATATTACAGACATAAACTGTTTCATTACCCTTTTTAACACGTGAGTCACAGGGGACGCGCAATATTTATTGGAAGTAAAATATTCATTCGAAGGGAAAGCTATTTCCCTTAATTGCCTGAATTCAGTGTCGAAGTCAAAATGGACCAACAATTGAAATTATGAAAAATATAACAATCAGTAGATATTTTTTGCAAACTACAATTTCTCATCACTCGTTACAGTTCCGCTAGAAATCTGAATTTCTACCAGGTACTCGGTTTGTGGAAGAATATTATAAAATGATATACTATCCACTAAATCTGTGCTTCGATTAATATCAGTGAATCGACACGGCGTGCTTTCTCATGGGTAGAATTCGAAAGCCGTCGGAGAGGACTGTAACCTCCACGAATTTCAATTAATTAATTAGCAATTACCAGACACAGGGCCATTTTATCTTGGCGTTTTCGATCTGATCCGCCCCTGAAAAGATGAGAGAAGGAGCAGAGTGGAATAAAAGAGAAATAGAGAGAAGGATCGGAATGAAAGAAAGAAAAAGAGAGAGGCGAGCTGATCCTCCGACGTCGAGGACCGGACCCGGCGACGCATTTACATATCGTACGTGTAATAACCTCGAAAAAGTTTTAACAATGGCCCCTGGGTCCGCCTCGGCCGCGGTGAACAGAGGAAAAGGGGAGAAAAGGACCTGGGTGGATGACGATCGATTGAAGAAACGTTTAACGAGCTTCTTTCGACTTTGAGCAATGAGGCGTCGTATACGTCTTCGCGGAATTATTCTCTCTAAGTGGAATGTTTAAGATATAACGATCATAAAAGTCGGTAGAAAGTAGACAGGGCTACTTTGATCCTATTAAACGTTCGCGGATGTAGTTCCACCAATATGTTAACAAAGGGAGGGATTATGTACCTTGGCCCAGAAACGCCACTGCAAAAATGATTTCAATCGGCGACAGTGATAACTAAGTGGAAGTTTATGCAAGTATATTTATTACGATAATTATTTGCTATATCGTGGCCGCTACTATGCTCGAGGTAATTCGTAAATTAGTTCTATATATGCTAGAAATATACAACATATGCGATATACAAAGTAGAGCTGTAAATATTCGAATATTTGAATAATTTCGAATACGAATAGTTTCTTCGAATAGTCGAATAATTAGGAGCATTCGAATATTCGAATAACAACCCTAATACGAAGTATGCGAAATATGCAAAATAAGAAATATATTTTTAAAACCCTCCTAGTAACGGAACATATTACTACCAAAGTCCCACTTGTTTATTCCTGTCCTATAAAAATGTATATTTGCATAAGCTTCCGCTGTTTAGTTGTCGCTAAAAAGAAGTGGTTCCTCCTCTAGGTGCAAGCAGCGCGTCTCGCACGACGCTGGGCGTTTGAAGGTTTGAACTAGATAACATGTAGGCGGTCGCGCGTCACAGATCAATGATCGTTTGCGCACATACGACACGTTCGGTAGCCGTACGCGATCGATCCCTTGCAACCAAGGTTCGATGAACTCCTTGCCTCGAAAACCGGACAAACCGTTTGCACGCTCAGTTCGGGGACTGTGAGCTTCCCAGATAGCAAGTATGAGCATGCCTCGCATTTCTTGTCCCTCCTGTTTCAACAATGTTTCCGGCGAGCAAGCCCGTCAAATAGGAAGCATAAAATTCTGACGCATCGAAGCCGGTGACTTGTACCCTTCGTGTCGTTCCCGTTCGCTCCGGGCGAAGCACATTTTAACATGTTCGAAATGATCAGACACACTCTGGCGACTCCTGTTAGCCCCCTTACGCACTGCACGTTTATTTTTAGTGACATTTATGGGGCACTCGTTTGTGACATTTTTTTATTTCGGCATATTTAAACTCCGCATTCTATTTTTAACGAAGCAGTGGCATTGGTAATGGTAACATGGATTTTTCGAAAGTTGCAATTTTTTGTATAAAAGAATTTGAGCCGAAGGGCTGAAATTTTCTACAGAATCTGGTTAGATAATAATAATTCGAGTATCATTCCTTGCGAATAGAATACGCTGCAGATGGTAAATAGAGATACGTTTAAAAAGCTGCGGGATTATATTTTTGGCACTATTTATGCTAGAAATATTCTTGGTCCGATTTTATTTGCCTTGGATATATGTTGCACCGGCTACTCAATCCTGTAAGGCACGCAGTGGTTTAAGATGCGATTCTAGATAAGCAAAATTATTTTGTCCTATACTTTCAAAGTATTTACCTGTATTTTTACTTGCGCATAAATAAGTAGAAATAACATTAAAAATAATAAATGTTTAAATACTTTTAATGTATACATATACGTACAGGAAAAAGTAATGACAAAAATAATTTTGCTTAACTAGAATCGCGTTTTAAACCACTGTGCGGCGTGTACGTGAATGAATTTTTCATTCATTCCTGCCGAAGTTCTTCAGCGGTCCATACGTACGTGTCGTGGTTTTTTTTTTCCAGTATCTGGTAACAACGTCACCGACAAACAGGCTCGAGCAGAAAACATAAATATTAAACCTGCCGAATTTGGACCGTACTTTTGCTGCGTGTTCTTGCAAAGACAGTTTTTCTTGCTTCTTCTTGGGTGTGGATGTGGCCGCATCCTCCTCGTTATCTGAAACAAGCATCAGTGAAATCAATAAAGACACGATGATGGGTTTACGATGCTACCTGTAAAAAAATGAATGCATTTAAAATAAAGCGATATTGCAATATAATATTATACAGGATGTTTAAAACAGGTCTGAGACTTTGATAATGGTCAGTAAAGTGAGTAAAAAATGTGTGCCGAAGATGGTTCGGACACGTAATATTCTCATCTTCTACTTGCTGGAGCAATAAGGCATTAATAATTCTAATACGGTTTCAGTATACCAAGATATAAAAATAACAGAGACCTTAAATGTTTGTTTTTTACCTATACAAAAAATATAATTTCTCATTGATATACCAGTCTCTCTTCAAACACGAATATAGATCCGCCTGGGCGATAATTGATTGCGATAGGAAAGCATTACAGATCCTCCTAGCAAAACACTTTTCCCCAGTGATAATTGCCGTACTGTTACCGCTCGGTGTCGTTAGAAGAGAGATTTATGTCCTTACGGGTTGTAGTTCACAAATACCTCTGCCCAGAGAAATTGTTCTAACCATTCCCGAGCAAAGGAAAAGTTCGCGGAACAATGGACGCTGTCGAAGAGCGAACAGCGAAAATCCTTCCCCGAAGCTAGTGTACACAAATGCGTACAATGTACAATGTCTCGCAATGGCCACACCCGGTCACTTTCTCCGCCAAAGCCAAAGTCATTCTTGTACTGTAAGTTACTACGCTTAATGACGCAAGCTGCCCACGCTCGGATCTAACGCGAAGCACGGTGAACCGCTTTCCTTCTGGTACGTCGACCAACCGTGGAATGTAAATTGCAACCGCAGCCGAATAAGCGAAAAAAGGATAATTAAGACGCGACTCTTTAACGGCAAAAAGCGGAAGATCGGGTCGTATGACGGCCCTGACCGAATTTCTTTGCTCCTCGGGATCCATCATTGAGACCTTACGAAAATTCTCCCAGCGAACGATACTGTGTACAATGATTACCGATAAACTATTATCATGCCAGACTTATGAATTTATTTATTCATCTTGCGTAAAAGTTTCGCTGTGAATTTTTATCGACTGATTGCGAGTTAATTTGTAGCGAACTTATTTCCACTTTTAATACTCCTCTGTGAATATCGATAATTAATAGCGACAAAATATGTTTCAGCACTGAAATAGTATATTTTGCACATATGTTCAATAATATTTGCTAGTAAAATATAAAATCAGACGTCTGAATATTTTCAGAAGTTACGTGAATGGTAATAAACTACTTAGTAAATAAGTGAATAAGCATATCCCTTAGATTCTAAACATTCCCCCTGCTATAAAGAAAAGGAATTTATTATCTTGAAAATTGCAACACAGAGAAAAAAATCATACGAACAAAAAATATCCCACTGTACAATTTTAGGATTATCTGTGTTTACATTCCCATTGTGAAACTATTTTTCCTAGTTTAAGAAATAGCAAAACGTTTCCATTCGTCGATTACCAAATGTTCGATTTTACGCGCGTGATATTAAATTGTTAAATGTGTTGTCCACCGAGGATTCCTTCTATGCAAAAGAATCTGTCGAGCGTGGTGAGCGCGAAATTCCTTTCTCTACCCGAGGAACCCTAAATGATGCAGAGTACCGAACTCTCGGTGTTGCGGTAAGAGAGGAGAGAAGTCGCTTGCAACCGGTTTCGACAAACTAAAGCTAAATAAAGTCATGTACCGGCGTGAACGAAGGAAATCGTTCGGCCGATAATTGCGCCCTCCAAAAACTTTTGGGCCTTGCTCGCGAAACGATCGTTATTCACCGTGTAATATTTAAGAACGGTAATCATCAATTTTGAGAGCATATTCCCGTAATTCGTGCAGTCGTCCAAAAGATACGAGTCACAGATGCACACGTTAATAATGATTCGATATAAAACTATAGACATGTAGCTAAAGGGCAAGGGCGGATTTGGGGCTAGGGTAAGTAGGCTGCAGCCTAGGACGAAAAATTTTGGGAAGCAACAATTTTTGGAGAGCGGCAAATTTGGGGGAACATCAAATTTTGGGTGGCGATAAATTTTGGGGAGCGACAAATTTTGAGGAGCATCAAATTTGGGGGAGCGGCAAAACTTGAGCGAAAGAAATTGGAAAAGATTTAAACACAGAGGTCTGAGACAACAATTCCCTTTTTTTTTTGCATGTAGCGATTTAGCAATGACTCAGACGTGAGTTACGATATTGAATTAATTTTGAATTTGTCTCGAAATTGTCAGACGCTTGTTAGCCTAGGGCGTCAAATCTTCAAATTCGTCCCTGCTAAAGGGAGACGTAAATTAATAACACCAATATATTCCTAGCTTCTTTCCTACATATTTGCAAACTCCCTAATGATCTGAGAAGATAGAATTTCTCCATAATTCAATACCCAGGGTTTAACAACCAACAAATTGGTATTTGATTTCCTATCCAAATGACAAATGATCGAAGCTTTGTCGCATCGTTTATTGAAGTTCTTTTTGTTTTAGAAGCGTATGGCTGTGTTCCGTATTCGAGAATTAATCGCCGGGGAGCATGCACCCAGGATAATTAATAACAATTCTCCCGAAGCGATACCTGTGATCGATCAAGAAGCTAACATTCTTTCGCGACTCACCCCTTTGTCTATCCTTCGCCTCGTCGGGTTTGATATGTTGATAAGTCGACCCTTTCACGGCGATTCATTTGAATATAAATCTGGCTGTCTACACACGTTCCAAGTCCCACGAGCGAAGAACGGAGATGAGAATAGGGAATCGGTAGGGCTGAAGGAAGCAGAAGGGAGAAAGACGAAACGGACAATTCTTATTTTTATTTCGTCTCGCATTGTAACCGCAAACCGCGGTGGTCGGCCATGCAGGATATTTTTTTATTCATCTTGTTTTGGGTTGCCTCTTGGCGCTCGATTTCTTTTATTCTCATCTTAACGTTCGCGCGCGCGAGTCCAGTTTGTAACCTTATTTTTGCGGTTCCTCGGAGGACCTACCCTCTCGGAAGGACGTGTCGGTTACTGCAAAATATGCATCAGCACCGAGCCAGCGTACATGGAATAATTTGAAAAGTTTATAATTACAACTTGTAAAACCAGTGTGTAAAAACAAAATCCTGTATTATGCAACTTCCAGTTTCAGTTTGAAGGAATAATCTATGAACTTAGATGCTGCGATTGCAGAAGAAAATACAGTTACTCCTATTAATATTCGAACGTCGCATATGTTTTGCACTGCTGTATTTGTTGCTCTGTATATTCACACACTACTCGCACAACAGATTAACTTTTTATGTGACACTAATTTACTTATTTTATAAATGTATATGACTTTGCCTTAGTTGCATCGCCTTACTTCGAAACAGGCTCCAAACGAGCTAATATATAATTTTCGAATTATAAAGATAACCGTATATTTCTTGCATTTCTGCTTAAATAAATCTAGCCTTCGATGTGTCTTAGGATACATAGCCTCTTTGGTTAATCCTCCCCTTTAAACGCTTTCTGTAATTGGACAATTATGTGCCATCTTACAGGAAACGTATTTTAAATTAATACATCCTAGTTAGAGGAAAGTTGTGTCTAGATTTATACACTAGGATAAATAGTTTAATATCAAAAAGGGTAGTAAAATGAATGATTTATTTAAGATAATGTGATCATCTTTTGTAATCATCATATTGAATTAATTTTCAATTAAATGAACTATTGAAAAGAAAAAATTGTCCGAGTCTCCTCCTATGGTCCCCTCCAAACCTTCAGAGCTTCAAAGAACTCGGAATTTTCAAATCACCGACGTTTCATTGCTGCAAAAATATTAAGGAATAATGAGAACAGTCGAACGCCGAACGAGCAGGCGAATGCGAAGTTCGAAGAAACGACGACCCAATGAATAGTCTCACGCGACCCGTAGAGCCTGAAGGAAAGCTATGGCATATTTGCGGTGTGCGCGGCTGAGGGAGTACGTTAAAGAAACGTGCAAAAGGGGCAACTATTATTTTATTCCGCGCGCGAGTGTATTGTTAAAGGGAGCTTTTATTACCTCCGCCAAGGACGAAAGCTCACCACGTAATATCAGGGAGAGCCTGGTGCCGGAGTCGTCAAAACGTTTACATCCTTGCGCACGTACTGCGCGAGACGCGGGCGCGTGTAAAACCGCGTCGCCCGCCTGTCCCGGTGCGCTCACGATGGAGTAACGATATTTATTATATGTCGGCTATGAATTATGGGCCGTTAACTTTGCCTTCGTGACGCGCGGGCCCTTCGCCCCGCGAACGGCCGAGCCGTAGCGGCGAATCGCGCCACTCTTGCCAGGAGAAAAATCCGTGCACGCCGCGCGCGCATAACTGGCGTGGCCCCTTCCACGCGAGGACATCGTGCTCATCTAATTGTAAGTGGCTCGCTCGGGCGGATTAATTGAATTTTCATCGAACCCAAACGGTAGACCCGGCGAACGGCTTGCAACGCGGCACGAAACAGCCCGGGGTGGGAACGAATGAAACGGCGCAACGAGTTGGACACTTCGATATTTACGGGCCCGGCTTCTGCGTGCTTGCGTGACTTTAATTAGTCCGCCCAAGCTCCACTCGTCGGATTAAGCTTTTTAATAGCGCCGCTCGTGAGAAAGACGCGGCACAAACGCGATGCTTAAGCAGCTTTAACGGTAAACCTACGGGTCTCGGTAAAAAAAAAAGCGTCATGTTAAATGCTCATTAGCATTGGCGGCGAGGAAACGGAATGGTCGTCCAGCCGGCCTTCGTGCGGGGATCGATTTTCAATTTGGCCCTTTGAGAGCTTACTCTCGCCCTCCCGTGTACGCCTGGGTTAACGAAGCTAATGTAACGTGATCGTATATTAGCTTTGAAGGCGTCCGTATTTGTATTCCCTTCCCAGCAATTCCACCTTTGATAAATGCTCGTATCTCTGGAAGCCAGCAAAAAGCCGGCAGAGGCCACGAATAAAATGGCACGTACATCCCGCGCAGAATGCCCCCTCGTTATGGGAAAACGCTGGCGCTGGTTCGGCGACATTCCGAAAGAATTTACCGGCGTATGACGTAACGTAATTAATTCGCGGCAAAACGATAAATAGAAACGAGCTTCCTGAAGCGCGTTCAAAGAACAGGATCAACGATAGTGTCGGCCGTGGCCGCGGAAGGCTTAAACGAAAGCGATAAAACTGTTGTGAAGGCTTCTTTTTATTACGTTCAGGCATTTGAACTCGCCGATATTATCTAACAGCTATTCAAATTTATACCGTGGTAGGTGAGCGAATAACACGAGACCTGTGTTATTTATGTGTTGTGACGGACGAGGAGTAACGTCGTAAAGGCACGCGAGATTTTTGGAGATCTTCGATGACGTAAAAGAAAACCAGAAACGAAATTCTGCGCGTGTGTTTTAAACGGGCCGGAAATTAAAGATGCTCCTTTTTAGTGGAAGAAACCAGAATGGCCTTTAATTTTTAGAAGAGATCGTGTGATTACCTTTTTATAATGTTGCATGGAATATCTAGGCAAATGTAATAAATACTGCAAGTACCAGTTTTATTCGTAGAGGAAGAAAAAGACGGAGTAGTTATATAGTTCATGCAAGCAAACAAGAAACAGATCAATCGGAGACGATTCGAGGAATTCGTTGCTATCGAGAATCATTGCACGCCGAACGTTTAACAAATATGTAGTATGGAAAATTCTTATCAACGGGTATGCTAATGTAAATGTGTATTTAAGCAGCATTTGCGTTTACAGTTTTAATCGGAGTTTTGTAAACATGAATACTGCAGAGTCATTTGAATCATTTAACTGAGCATGCATGAAAGTATTACTTCCAGCAGTCCTTGAATTTGCTTAAACATTCCCTAGTATAGGAACATCATACGATTTCGTTTAACAGAGGTGAAGATAATCCCGATTCTGTCATGAAATTTTCGTAATCTCTGTTACTTTATTTCCTCACTCGTTCGAAACAGGTCAAGTTTTGTTTATATTCTTTCCTCGATAATGTATACTCTATCGCAAGTAATGAATGGAAGAACCTGCTCTTTAATTTTTTGCAAGCTGCCTATTTGCCGTAAACACGAATTTGAGTGAATAAAGTCGACGTAGACAATTTTGTTCATACGTTGAATTTATCAACTATTCCTAGTTACTCGCTCGTACGTACGATACATATTTATGAACCAATGTGTTTGGACAAGTGTACTTCGTGACATCACCACTTAAGGAAATCAGCTGATAAAAATGCAGTTACTGTTATTGTTATTACACCTGCTGCGTAATGACATCGACAGTATTGTACAAACTAATGAACAGCTTTTAATGCCCGTAACTTGGAAATAACACAGTTGCGGAACTATGCTCACATCACATCTCTTCGTTACAACAGAGAAAAAATTGACCATACCTTGTGTCACGCATTGTGCAAAAAAATAGAGAGTATTTTCGATTACTCGATGGAACATTAAAAAGAGCATTGGATTCCCCATCGGTTTCAAATGGCAAAGCGCAGGCGTTGCGGTTAGCCAGTTGAGACGAAGCTGTTGAAACCACCGTATCGTGTTTTGTGGTTGCAGAGCAAGACTGAAAGTAATTGTAAAACGATGTAAATGCATGTAAATGTACGCGAAATACAATACGAGTACGAATATAATCTAAACGTACTATAAAAACACGTATTAAATACAATAGTATAAAGAAATGTTTAATTTTGGAATAGTCAACCGACTTCCCATCAGATATTTAATTTTTCCTTAGTCTTCTAAGATTCAGTATTAAGATAGAATTCGGTATACTTGTAGGAGGTACGGTTGCTTACATTACGTAAGTGTAAAAATTTGAAACTAACAATTAGATGGCATGAAGGCGAAAGTGAAATGCGAATTTAATGTCTCATAAAAGATTCTCGGAATTTAAAATTGTCAAGCGGTTGAATCGAATTCTTATGCACCCAACAATAATACGATCTCGACGGAAAGTGACAAAACACTGGTTATAGTTGATAATATTATTATCGCAAACTTGTGCAGTTGTCAGTTTTAACGACACTCGCAAGGTTTATGTAATTCTTCATTTCGCTTGATAAGCAATGCAAATATATGTCTTTTTACCATTTATTGTAATATAGGTAAAGTCACATTTCGCGCGACTACAATGATCAAAATGATATTTCATTAATAATGTCATTAGTATAATAATAATTACAATATAATTATCATTCTTGGAATTTTTACAAAAAAATATAAATTACAATTTGTCGTATTAAACCTGTAAAACATCGAGACATTTTGGCTCTATTAAAAAGGAACTCACAAAATAACTATTTCTAGAAATAATGTTAGTCTTATTCATGGAGATTCTATTTATCCAGCTCTGTGCAGTCCTAAACCTGAGAAAACAATGTTACCAAAATTCGATATCCATTATTGCGATGAACCCCGCGTCACAATGTAAAGTATTAAAAAAGAGTTTGCTATTGAATCAGGAAAACTTCAGGCACCTATATTAATGTAATAATACATTACAACAAAATAATTCATCTAAGTATGTATTACGTATATAGCTAAATAAACGTTAGCTAGCAATGATTTAAATAAAAATACATTTATCTGGAATCTCAAAGTTGGTATCCTTATACCCGTTGTTTACAAAAATTTCCATTCTGTAAAATATATCTGCGTTTCTCTTGTTCGCATGGCTGTAATGTTCTAAATGCAAGAAATGCAAAGATATTGGTATGAGCAATAAGCTAGTTGAGTTTCCTAAATTGATGCACCGTATTGTTTCTTTGCCGTGATCGATTTCATCGTAAAACTCTGCTCTTTTAACGAGAGATCACACGTGTTTCGAGAGGTTGACAGTTACACATAAATATTTTGTCTACGCGTACGAATCTTTGTACCAGTCGATTGGAATAGATAAGAATTAACCATCGATTACACGGTGGTTATTGGAGATAAAGAAAAATTATTTATTGCCAAGAGTTCTTGATTTAAAGCATCACAAAATCCTGATCTGTATTAGATTTTTCACTTTCTGAACTTTCACTACCTTCTTCACCTTCTGCCAACTCGGACGAAGGAAGCTTTTTCTCTTCGCTAGCTGAAATCTCTTCGATTTGTGTATACTCCGTAGATAATTCCTTTCTACTAGATTTCTCTTCTCTGCAAAAAATTATAAATGTATATTGATTAGAGCGAAGTTAATACAATTGCTACCGTAATTTCAAGTGATTAATAATTCATTGTATTAAAACTTGTAAATTCATTGTATTATTGTAAATTTAACTTACGAAGTTATCGATGGTGTTTCTTCCGAGTCAGAATCTTTTTCCTTCTTTCTTTTGTTTTTACTAACTTTTTTATCGTTTTCAGATGTGGAGCCATAATATTCGTACTGAAAATAAATTCCTGTACAATTCATTCTGTATACACAAGTAGGCAATCAAACACTACCGATACACATACCTGATAAAGTGGCCAGAACGAAGGAAAGAATCCAACATCTGCTGTTAAATTAGGCAGAAGCCAGAAATGACATCTGCCAAGTGTTGCGAGCCAAAGAAGACAGACAACGATCAATCTAATAATAACTAATGCCATAATGAATAGAAGGAATCCAGCAAATGCAACACTTATATAATATACTCCGTGGCGTATCGTCAAGGGCCACAATGGGAAGAGACAGACACCAATTGCACCTAAAACTACGAGTGTCCCGAAGAACCAGTAGTATATTGGAATTGGCTCGTAAATCCAAACATAAGCATCGTTGCAGTCTACAAAATATTGCGTCATGTGCATTTCCAAGCGTACCTGAATTAACAAATAATTCCTTAAATTTTTTCCCACTCTATCATATATTATATACAGAATGTCCCATCAAGAAGAGGGCACCTAATCATCAGCAAGATAACCATCCAAGTCATTATTTCTGTGCTTCAACAGAGATTGTTAATAACAAATTCTCAAACCACTGAATGGAATTTAATGGAGACTCCTAAAGTAATGCCAGAAGATATTAAAAGAACTAATAATCAGATCTTCCAATTCTGTTAAGATAGAAAATATTGAAATTATAGGAACACCCATTTCGAATTTTACTATAATCAGTAAAATAATTCTTGCACCACCATTCACTCTCCGAGACTATTCTACTTATGTTTGAAACGGCGATGATTACATACCCTGAGTTTGATAGGACATTATAAACAATAACACTTATATTACTCCAGATATCATGAAAATAAGTTAACACTATCGCTTTGTCTTTGAAAACTCACTTTTGGTTTCTTCTTCTTCTCCTCAGTTTTGTCTTCGTTATCTTTCCCACCTGTTGCATCTTTGCTTTCTTTACAATCTTCCTTCTCTTTCTCGGCAGGTTTCTTTTCCTTCTTTACCTCTTTAACTTTCTTCTTTATTCCACGTATTTTACACAATTCCTCTTCAGAAATAACTACCTTTTTCGCTCTATGAAAGAACTTATGTCTTAACATCAAATTCAGGAACTCCGTCACTTGCTCGCGTGCTTGGAATTTCGTTTTGCTCCACGGCGAGTTCTCCAGCAAGGCATCCACTGCACGACTACCAGTGAAGTATTCAACA
This sequence comes from Andrena camellia, assembly GCA_029448645.1. NCBI lineage: Eukaryota > Metazoa > Arthropoda > Insecta > Hymenoptera > Andrenidae > Andrena > Andrena camellia. The sequence continues at coordinate 36,017,196 of CM055680.1, forward strand.
TTGTGGTATCTGTCAAACTTTGTCTTTTTCGATGGTACGTTGTTGTGGATCCACTTAGCAACTGCATATTCCTCTTTAGATGGTTTTTCTTGAATCCCTTCGTTATCTAAAGTTGACATTTCCTGTTGTAAAAATCAGTTCTTAATTTTGCAATTCTATAAATAATCATTTTGTATGAATTCAAGTATAGAAATTCGTATAAATTGTCTATTATACGCATGGTTCATCGTGCATCGAAAAGTTTTCAGCTAAACACGATTTGTTACACGTAGAAAAAAAATCGGGGTGATAAAGATTCCAACGGTACAGATGGTGACACTGATTGTCAGTATACCGGGACATAACTAAGATTAGTTCTGATACTTTCGTGCGAAGGGCACATTCGACGGAATTGTTGAGTTTCCAAGAGTGAGCAACTAAAATGATTTATAAAGCGGCGAACCAACTCTACGATCACAACTGATTCTAGAATCTTCAATAAAGAGATCGAGTGATGTGTTTGATTACGTCATTTGTCGAACTTCATTGGAGCACTTATTAACACTGACACGTGTTTCGGATAAATAGAATGAAATTGACAAGAAATAAAATTAAATTCTATGCCCTCGGCTACCGAATGAACATTACAATGCGCGCGTACAGTGAAATAATATCGAGATAATTGCATCCATATGCGATGCTTACATCTTTGCGCTTCCTGCTTTTCCTGCGTTCCGCCATGTTGTAAATTCCGTTGTGCGCGTCAGCCTTATCAACTCAGCAAACGCATAGACTATGCGCAAGATAGACCTAACACTCAATGGAAATTTTTACTGTACGACTCGAGAACCCCTTTACCATTTTTGTGTAACATCCGATATATCGATTGAGAATGGAGTATTATTGCAACGCTATTATCGGAGAAAATTCAAACTAAATATAACGTTCGGTAATAAATGGTGGTCGTATTTTTATAGACTGACGCAAATTTCTGTAAAATTCTGATCTATGGCGTGCGCGTGCGCGGCCGGGGGGGGGGGGGTCTTCCGGGCTTGAGAAAAAATCGCTTATTTTTTAAAACTAATTTTTATTAAGGGGGGAGGCCTACTTAAAAATTTGTTTGACGTTAAATAAACTCGAATAGCACAGCGAGATTAAAGAGCGAATGTGTTTTTGTTTTGTTATGATATTCGTTATTCTTTCTCTTCTGTTGAATGATTTGTAAATCACGGGTCTCGTAGGACATAATTTTACACGTGTTAACTGCTGATTCCTACCACGCGTGCCGTTACAATCTGTTTCCGAGCCTTTATCGTTAACGTTGCATGCGACCCTAAAATGGTAAGGTGGTCCTTAGACCCCCTAAACCCGGGACAGAAAAATGTATTGAATGTTAGTTCTTTTCTATACCTCGTCTGTGTTATTATTTACAAGTACGTTGCACACTGGTTAATTAGTCTTCATCATGGGTATAGCAGGTTTCTGTTTCACCGTTCCGCTGGCTTCATCTAGGCTGCCACTGTGCGTGCATTGTGTTTGCGCGTCAAACATTAGACTGTTTACTTATTTGCCGTTGCCACAGAATGGCGATCAGTGGTAGAAGCGGCGAGTTTTCAAAGTACTTTAAGGTAATTTTCGTCGAATTTACCTAAAAATGGAATGAATTCGTGTCTAAAGTACTTTGCATTAGTTTCTTTCTAAGCGATTTGTGTGTTTCTCTTAAAAAAAAAAGAGAAAGAGAGCTATATAATGTATAGGCAAGAAACTATTTTTCCGTGCATTTGTAAGATGTCGACGATGTGATTTATTCGTTTCAATTATACATATTTTGTTTAGAATATTATATAATTGTCACGAAGCATATTGAAAGTTATGTTTGTCAGTCCTGTAGAACCACGCACCTACATGCACCTCGTGTGCTGTGGAGCATACTTCGTCTGTGGTGGTATGTACTTATGGCAAGGGAAGCATGGGAGGAGATTGATAAGCGGTAAGTAGGAAATCTTCCCATTGCTTACAATTTCTTCGACGTAATGGGCGTAAATACACAAATAAAAAAATGCATTGGTCATTAGAAAGTTATGTTATATAAATCGATGAATGTATTAGGAAAGTCGACTGAATTGTTAGGTTAATTAGTCTTCATTGTCATAACATTGTCGACTGAAAAGTTTATAATCCAATTATACTAATGTATGATTAGTGGTGGGTACAATACATGAGTAGTTAATGTAAAAGTAAACTATATAGAAAATAAATAAAAATTTCAACATGGATTGAAAAACATAGTCATTTTTAAATTTAAATTTTTAATTCAGAATCACCACAAAGATCAACTACTAAATTACTATACCAAACTTCAAGAACACCCTATACAGGCTGTGCCAATAAGAATTACTACCTCGAATACCTTCGGAACCATGGAAGTGAGAGAAATTTTTTTGACAAAAGTTGTTTAGTGTGACAGGGGCCATCGAATTTTCTGCAGGTGGAGTCGCTTACGACCTACTTCCCTCTTAAATATGTACTTCCATGGTTCCGGAGATATTCAAGGTGGTAATTCTTATTGGCCCACCCCTATATATCGTATATACAAACATCAGTATTCCACGTAAAAATCGAATAAAAAGAAGGTGGATACAGAGAGGGAGAAGAGAAGGAGGGTGGAAAGAGTAGCCGTTTAAGGGAACCCCATCAGTCGACTGCAGATGTATTCGAAGGGGACGAGATTGATGGGGGGAGGCCGGGGGGGAGCGGATTGTTATATCATTATCGAAGTGGGGTGCACCGAAAGCTCTGTCTACTTTAATAACACGCGATGTGTAGCGTACGAGTGGCCGTACGATCCGGGGAATGGTGCACCCGGTCGTCGAGGTCGGGGGTGGTCGGTGAGGATGGGTTTGTGTGTTGCGTGATGGTCGCCGTTTATCGATTCGCGCCGCCGTGAGGAATGAAGTCGCGGCTAGCTGCTCTATGCCGTGGCGTATCGCGCCCACCCAACCCTCTGCACCCTCCGCGTAAACGCACCCACGCAATTTCTGCGCCAGCTACGAAACGGGTAACGCTCTATCCCCACGCAACTTCGTGTTCAGGGATCCCGTGCACGGTGTCCATCGACGTCCCGTGTGATTTACGAGCCATAACTCCATCGTGATTTACGTTCTCTCGTCGAGCGTTGAAAGAAAGTCGGAATACCTTAGATATTCGTGATAGATAATCAGTGGAAAGTTAGGGGCCAAATATTGGCACTACTTTGGGGGTGGAAGAATTGAGGGTTCATAGATTTGTATGTTGCTTTTATTTTGTTTATTGTTCTTGGTGTTTTTAAAGGTTTTTGTTTCAGCAAATGCAGATTGGAATTGTATCGTGTGTCAGTTAGGAGGTTTTTTTTATATAGAATTATGGAGTTTTTGAAACTGTATTATAATCGGCGTGTACAGGGTGTAAAGTAATTATATGTCATGGTTCACACAGATGATTCTACGCTTTTGGATCGGTGAAGATATGTTAAAAAAATATATCGAGAAATTCACTCTGACCTTGAAATTCAGAGTCAGATTTTCTTATTGCTACGTGTATTTTTATTGTCACAAAGAATGTTTCGAAGGATCAATGACAAAAGTAGTTTCTTTGACACTTTTGAGTTTGTAGCCTTCCAGTGAGTAGAACCCATTAAAACAAAAATTGGATCTTGAATTTCGAGGTTGAGATCAATTTTGCTGCATATTTTTTTTTAACAAATCTTTATCCACCCAGAAGTGTAGAAAGACATATAATTTTTTTACAATATGTACAATGTTAGGTGTTTTTATAAATTGTTTATTGTGACGTTGCATTGGAGAAAAGTTTGGAAAAATTGTTTCAATGAAATCGTTACTGTTTTGTTAGTGTAGGGTATAGAAAGGTAAGGGGAAGGAATAACGCATAATTGCACTGATTATCTGCTAATAACAAAGATCGCGTGCCAGGGAAGTCAATTACCTTAGGGTGCAGACGCGATACGCTCAATGGGCGGTTGTGATTTGAATGAAGCTTGGAGGAATTTGTCGTATTTCAACGTAATCGAAATATTATGCGTACGTTCGCATAAAGCGAAAGTTTCGCATAAAGTATTCAATATAGAGTAGAACTTCTTCAAGTACACAATGTGTTAAGGTCACTCGAGCTTCACCCACTTGCATATTTCTGCCCGAAAAATTCATCGCAACATAAAACATAAAACTCTCGTTACCTAAAATAATCTTGGCTTTATTATTCAAGAATAATTTCAAGCAAAAATTACATAAAAGAAATATGAAAATAATAGTCCAACGCCGCAGAACTTTTTGCATTTTATTCTTGTCGAGATTTCAATCAATTCGCTTCCACTATTATTTTAATCACTGTAAATAATATCATCGTTTAATCAGATGGATCCTTTTTCGATGGTTCACGAGTGCGGTTCAATTAATTGTTCCATCGGGGTGTATCAAGTACCGATCGAATGTGCTGATCGAATTACCTTTTTCCTTGAGGCCACATGCATTTCACGTTCTATTTGATAATAATCACGTATGCTGGAGCGAATCTGGGTCCGCGCGTGCACCTGCACGAACATCGTAGGAATGCATACAGAACCCAGCAATCCCCATCTACATAACAAATGCGGAAACAAATGATTGCACCGCACAGCCAAAAATGATCAGTCGATCGTTCTGGGAAGCATCTCCGTGCCCAAGTGTCCTTCGAGCGGGGCACGATTTTGGGTCACTCTAAAATGCTAATTCGTACCTTACGTGTTTGCCATTTTCTACGTGGAATTTTCGTGTTCTCCTCAAATTTAATCCTTCGCTTTGTATACCCTGCATGCTGAATCTTCTATAAAATAGATTCGCCTCGATATTAAACGTGGTACTATAGTCTTCAGAAATTAATTGAGAGACTATGAAGCTGCGGTTGTTCGATTGCTGTCCGATGAGAAAATTTCTTTAAGGTTTGTGTCGTATTTGTAAGGTTGTGACGTATTATTTTTTGTCCTTTGTCCATTATTTTATAATGGTCCTTTGTCCTTTATCCACTTTTTTTTTTTATAATTTATCATCATTTGTAGCGATGGATGTCGAGCATAGTGTTAGAAGCATTACGTACAAGTCATCTACATAGTTACCTTAGTCGCGAATAGATTACTGCTCGTTGTTTCTATTCGTCGCCTATTATTTGCATAAATTTTTCTGGTGTATTCGCGGTGAATTGTAGGTGCATTGGAAAATCGATCGAACAAATTGCGCGTTCACGTGCCAATCTGAAATTACGCGTTCCAGTGTACGTGTAATGCAATCAAATGCATTGTATTCTCGTGACAAAGCATTTTTCCCGATTCTAAGGAACGGCAAATGAAAGAGGCGACCAATAAACCGAAAAAACCGTTCAGTCGATGCCTTTCGATCCAGTTATACCATAGTTGGCGATCACATTTGATTTGTCAAACACACGTGCAACGAACTCAATAAATATTCCCACGGTTATTAAATATTTGGAATAGTTATAAAAAATTCCTAGTGTGCAAAATTGATGTGATTTTATAAAATTTCCATGGTCTCTTGTAAACTCGTCCCCTATTCCATTTTACGTTTTATTTTATAATTTTCTTTACGACGATTGCTCTTTTTATAATCTTTCATCGGGATAAATGAAAATTTCACAATGTTTTTACTATTTTCATTGGATTCAGTAGGACAGTTAAGTCTCCTTATACATCTCTTATATAAGATACTGCAATGAAAAAGTCAATATTATTATTATTATGTCAACGGGATACAAACCCCTTTGATAAATTAGAATACAACGTAATCGCATGGCGTTACTTATGCTGCAATTTCAAGTGCTAAGAATCGTCAACTAAAACTAACCGCGGCGACCGCCCAGAAAACACTTCGCGACCCCCAAGGGTTGAGAACCCCTGTCCTAAATCTTGCACCAATAGCATGCGAATGAAAAACAAATTTCCCAAGTCCCAGCAGAAATTCCAACAAGCAGAACCCACCGGCTGATTCACATCCCCGAACCTTAAAGATCCACTCTGCCAGTTAATAAATTCCTGTGTCGCGAAACGTTTCACCAGCCATTAACTCTATAGCGCGTGCATCGGCGGAAGGAAGCAGCGTGCTATGAGCGCTGAAACCAGTAAACCAGCTCGAGTAGCCGCAGCCTCTGTACCAGCGAGTCGTTATAATTAACTCTTGTCTTTGAATTTTCCGCGCTCCCGCGATTGTGCTCGCGAGTCGGCGGAAACTTTGGGGGGTAGGTGGATCGCCGGGGGCAATGGTGGGAGTAGGGGAAGAAGTGGCGAGGGTTTACGGTGGAGCAGATAGGTGTCGCGTATCCGTTGGAGGGGGTTACGGGTGCGTGCTGGCGCTCGAGCCCGCCAGTTCTTCGGCGAGGCTCGAAGAGGTCAGGTCGACCCTTATCAATGCTCCGATTCGGCTCGACGCGAATCGTTGGGCGCAGATAGGCGTACAAGACACGGTTCTCGAACTTGGCTCGCGGTGCTCGCGACAATTGCTGTTCCCTCGGTGTCAGTGGGATCGTGGTCGAGACAGGTCGAACACACGGCCAGGGGTCGCGTGTTACGTGCTGATCCGTAATGTGAAAGGGCGAGTCGTTCTCTCGCGCCCGTTGTTTACTGTGCTCTCACCCTGCGTGGCCAGCTCGTTTTGGAGGGTGATCAGGACCAGTGCTGATAGGTGGTGAGTGGCGCGGGGACCGAGGGCCGCGGCTGTCATCGACCAGATCATCTCCACAGCGGAGGAGACTTCGAGGAAAACCAACCACCGTGCGCGCCCGCGGCCTAGTGACCTGACCTTGGGTCGGCCCGACCAGGTGTGTATGTTAAATGCCCGCACATACAGCGGTGCCGGGTGGCGAGCAACGTCGCCGCCAAGAGAACCGACGTTCGGTCGGAGGAGCCTGCTCCTCTCTGGCGTCTCTATCGGCCGCGAGGTCACGTCGCAGGGGGTGCACAGCGGGACAGAAAAGCGAGGCGCGATTTTCTAGCAGGGCATCGCGTTGTTACCGCAACACCCACACGGACGTGCATAGAGCGTACGCGTCGCACAGCTCTGGCTGCTCTGTTTGAATAAGAGGATCCCAGGCCGTGTGTTTGTGGGTTTGCAGCGATTCCTCCTGTGTGCACGTCCTCGCGGCGGGGTGCGATGTTGTCACTCGCTATGACAGTCGTGGGCTTTGGAATGTCTGGCAGGGGAATCGGTGGTGCACCGGTCTTTGCTCGTTAATTCGTATGCGACCCTCAAATTGCTGTTCGGAAGCTTTCACTCGCGGAAAGTCTGCTTTCTGTTTGTGCCATTCTTTTGGTTCTGATTTGATGCGCGCATGGTCGTCGTGTGCGTTGGTTTTCGACCGGTTGTTGGGGAAGGACGTGTGGTGTTCGAAAGATGAGCTTGTCGATCGGTACTACACGAATTTTACATTGAATTGATACTTTTCTTGTACATTTCTTGGTACAATTATGGGGAAACTTTACTTCGGGACTCTTCGGGAAAATAGACTTGACATATTTGCCCTTGATGATAAAGTAAAGTGTTATAGCTGAACGAGAATAATACGTGCACTTCATAAACGATGAACTCGTTTGGCGTAACTTTCTGTCAGTAAGCTCCATAATTATGAGACAAAGATTAGGACGTTCAGTTTGAGAAACAGTGTACTCAAATTCTCGTTGCACTTAAACGAATTCTGAATCTGCGGTCCAAATCGGAAAAACAGTTTTTCGTTGTGGAATCAGCGTGGTCGATTAGCGTTTATCTTGCATCGCGTGCTGATTTATTTGGTGCTTGACAGTTCGTGCCTGTTGCTATTAGTTCCATTTACTTCGAAATTACATCTTGTTATAAAGAAATATATCATCGCAGCGATCCTTCACGTAATTACGCCTCTGATGAATATTCGAGGGGGTGAATATCTTATGCAGTAGATGAGCTGTTCTGCGATATTTACATTCGTTACCCGAGTCCCGCAAGTATATTTGTAATTAGACGTGTCTTTGAATGTTCGTTTCGCAACGTTTCACGGCGCACAATGCGTACGACTGTTCTACTACTGCCGGCTCATAATGACACCTATACTACTGACGCTTCGTTTCCCCGTAGAAGGTACTCCCAACGAACACGATATCCGGTTCCAACTACGAACCAACGTCGATTCAGGCTTGTTTCGGGGAAGGACCCTCAAACTTTCAATAATATCTACGAAGTCAAGTTGCTTTCGAGCTCTAGTCAAAGCATTCATTATTGAAATGAGTCTACAAATGTGAGAACAATGTTATAATGTATTGTAAAATTAAGTAAAAAGTGAATTAACTAAGAAGCAAGGAAAGAAGTTTACATATAATGAGTACAAACGACTACAAACGTGGGGCACCCGAATGAATTTTCAGTATTGATTTTCTGAAAAACGGTGACTCGTACCAAAAGTTTTGCTCCTCTTTTCATTTCATTTCTCCTTGAAGAATCTTCCCTTCTCTCTCTTACCACGAATCGTACCCCCACTCCGTGTAACATGAGTGGGTTCTTATGTTCTGCTTCCCTAAACTGAGTTGGACAATTGTACACAGTGAACTGCGACAAGAGAAAACTAAAAATTGTAGTTTATCTTGATATAATGATTTATCTTATATAGAACTAATTTTGAGTTTGCACACACATTCCTAGCATTGATTATCCTATTTTTTATATTAAATTATTTTGCAAACATATGATGGCCTATTGTGGGCCAGGTCAACGTTTCGCAACGCGTTAGGTGGGAAGGTTATTTAATTCGAGATTGCCAGGTCAATGTAAAAGTGTTGGCAGAAAAACAAACGTTGAAATTCACTTTGTTACCGCGCCAGTTGTAATTAGAACGCAAGCCGTCGACTTTTCTTTCAGCTCCTTTGTTTTCAACCTGTACCTAAGAAACCTGAGCAAAGTCGTTGAACTCGAAAAGCTGATGAGCTCGCGAAAGCCCCAGAAGAATCCACGTTGTGCACGATTTCTTAAAAGTTCCCAGGCTCTAGTATTCTTAGGGGTCGTTATTGTTTGGCTACGCGATAGAAGTTCGCCAGAAAAGATTAACCGATATCGGCGGACAAGGAGGGATGTTAGCACCAAGGGAATACGAAAAATCTTTTATTCGTTACAATAATTTTTCCACATACCCCTGTTGCTTTCACTTACGAGGGGGATTCCAGTGGAACAGCCCCCGAAATTTATGATTTTTTGAGGAAAAAACTATTGTTAATATTGCATTAATCTCTTTTGGGATATAAGAAGGCATCTTTAAACTTGTAGATTTTTTTATGTCGATCTTTCTTAGTATTTATTAATTATTGTGGAATCGTGTTAACCTCTTCGACGATGTTGATGTCAGGTGTAGCACCTATCACAGTCATCTGATTGCAAAAAGAAGAAAATTTTCTTAAAGTTAAATAATTTACGCTGTAACTGAACCTAAAATTTTAATTTTAGTTTTTATTTATAATACTTTTTTGTCGATATAAAGAATAATATGAAAAAGTTATCTATAGAAAAACCTTACTTTTTCTTTCGAACGCTATAACTCTGAATTTTTCACTTTTTTTCTTTAAAGTGGACCAATCCGCGCGTAAACTTTGTAACTTTAAGAAACTTCTATTTTTGTGGCAATCAGATGACTGTGATACGTGCTACACATCCCGCCAACAGGAATTACATCGTCGAAGAGGTAGACAAGATTCCACAATAATTAATAACTAATAAGATAGACCGACATAAAAAAAATATTTTCTGCAAGTTTAAAGATGCCTCCTTATATCCCAAAAGAGTTTAATTCAATATGATCAACAGCTTTTTTTTAAAAAAATCGTAAATATCAGTTACTTTTGGGGCTGTCAGGGGCTGACACAATGCCACATATAAAAAGAATTAATTCTGTACTTTCTATTCATTTTTTTTTATATAAAGTCACTATCCTTTCGTTTGTACCGCCAATCTGTTTATTCTCTATTTTACCAATTTGGGTACTTTCAAAGTATAAAGGAATGGGTTCGAAGAAAAGACAAGAAAGCAGACCCTAATTGAAAGTATAACAAGTGCACGTTACCTTCCGGGTGGAGCAAGTCTTAAGTGACTGTTACAATTATTTTATGACAGGACAGAATTCCATTAGCCTTCGCTGTTAAAGTAGTAAAGGTTACAAGTGTTGGTGGAAGAAGCATAGCAACAAGCTTGTAGAAGTATCCGGCGTTACGAATCAGTTATTTTCACAGGTTTTTCGCGTTAGAACTGCGCGTAATCGGATTATCGATTTGATTACCAGCTGGAGGACGGTAATTAGTATTACGCTCACATTTTACATGCACGTTCGTACACACTCCGCGATAAATTTTACTTATCGCGATGCTACTTTGCGTCTCGTGTAAACTCGGCGCAGTCCCCGCCACTATAATTACAACATGATAACATTGATACCAGCGGGTTCCGAGTAATTCATTTTCTACCGGTATTCATTAATTTCTTACGGATTGTTCTATATAATTTCAACCTCTGCAAGACGAATAGGTACCATACGTGTTTTGATTTCACATGGATACTATTCAAAAATATATTTCTTTTTTGAGCTGGTCGTTCTTGGTAGAATTGAATATTCAAATTGTTGCAGAAAATTTAAGCATGTGTATGACATTTTATATTGTTCGTTGATAAAACTGTATTATTGGACGGATTCTATTGTATTTGCAAGGTGTAGTTGTGAAGGTTTTTAAGAATCAATGAGTAGCTTAGAAATTTGAACAGTAGATAAAATGTTTATTGATGATTCTTCCATTCCAGTCGATGATATTTTTATTTAATTTGTTGATTTCTCGACCCAACTTGGAGAGTTGTCGGCTCAAACCGATAATTTCTCAATTCAACTCGATGATTTCTTAATTTGACGCTATGATTTTTCAATTTAACTCTATAATTTCTCACTTCAATTCTACTATTTCTGAATCCGACCCGGTGGTTCCTCAATTTTATTCAACTCGATAGTTTTCCAACCAAATTAATGATTTCTTAACCCAACCCTCAGATTCCCATTAACGTAGTCTACGTTCAAGGCCGTTCTTTTTCAGCCCTATTAGAACTTTCTGTCGCGTGTATCCGCCGAACGTAAAGCTGGTAATTGCAAGGGGCAATCGTAAAATGCGACGTCGTTAACGATGCCGCCCGATTATACGTTTGATCGTGCGCCATAGTTTCTTTTCGCCCGCGAAATGACAAGGTCTCGCCGGGGCTTATCGACGCGACGATTGTGACGCGCATCGGCGATGAAATTTATCGAGCAGAACCGTGGCTCGGGTAATTTGGAGCGCGAGGATAGCCGACAGACAGAAATATTTAATGAACGGGAAATGTTAACGCGTCCGTTTTGCACAGGGCTGCTCACGAGGGTGCAGGTTGCTCAGGGAGTTGCGTACATAAATGTTTTGTTTGCCCCGCGCTCTCCCGGTCAATATTGTCTTTCCCTGTTTCTCGTGCCCCGCTATCCCCCTTGTGCACATAGCGAAACATCGAGCAGAAAGATTAAGATACAAATCTGCGAAGGGAGCAGATTTATTTTCCTTTCGGCGAGCTAATATCGATTAAATCCTTTCTCTCCTTTGGGACTTGGTTAGGAGCGTGGCATGCGTGTTGTTGGTATTTTGTGTTGATTATTTAGTGGGCATTATTATATATGAAAAATAGAATATGTTAGAAGGGGGATAGAAGAGTGATTGAGGAAGTAGAAAGGGGAATAAGAATAAAGGGAAAGGAACTGTAAAGTAGGGGGTTAAGTGTTAATTAAGTTCATTTAAATAGTTAAGAAATTTGATTTGTGGCGAAGATGGATGCAAGGCTGTGCAGGTGCAAGAGTTTGTGTATAATGACTGTAAAAAAGGTGATTGTCCCACTATTCCGAAATTTTCTTGTCAAAACAGTACGTGTTCCTATTAACAGTTTCAGTGGCGTCGGCGTGTTGTCACGTCGAGGGACCTACGCAAGGTTTTGACTTGTTTTCACGTCGATATTTTCTGGACAGCATAGAAAGTATTATCTAAGTGTTCCAAAATGTTCATTTTCAAACCGAACGAAGCCCGAGTTCGCTTTTTACGCTTCGCACAAAAACTTTCCCATCAAGAGGCACCTTTCAAAACCTTACGCTGCTCAAGAGTGTTAACTCGGATATCGAAGGCTCCACAGTATCCATTTATCTGTCCCTTCCCTCCCTTGGCGTGGTATTTCGTTACTCCCCTTTATTTCGCGTTTTCTTTTCTTTCTCGTACAGCAAGCAACTTCTCGCGTTAATATATTAGTGCACGAAGTTGTGGAATTTTGTTAAGCCGAAGTTTAACCGTACTCGACGCTCAACGTGTCAGAGATTGGGATTTAGAGCTGGAGTTGGAGTGAAAATTTCAAGAGAATGTTAACGATGACCTTTTTCTCTTTTTTCCTCGAATTAAATACGATTTATTGTTGCGCAATTTCTCGATTCGATGTCCGAGGTTCTGACAAGTGTTTACGGTTCGTTCGTTCGCGCTGGCTTGCTAATTCTCCGTTGTTAATGGCGAACAGCCAGAATGTTGAAGAATTATGGTCGTCATCTGTATTAAATGGCCCGATTATTATTGAGTTATGGTGAAATAGATTAAAACGTCAAAATCTGGCGAGGGTGTTGTTACGTTTAGTAGTTTCGTGAACTGTTTAAAATATCGTTCTGTAAATCATGCAGGGTAAACTGCGCTAATTGCTTATAGTAATGACTGTAATAAATCGATAAGCGTCGAGTGCCTATTGCGAGTGAAAAATTGAACTTAATTAATAGCAGCTAAACTCTGCCTCCACTTTGCACCACTTTGTACACGTTCCTGTATACGGTGTAATAAAGACGTAATATTTATAATTATCTCCACTGGAGAGCAGCTAATAAATTACAAACATGCTTGGAGAAATGGTTTTCCAAAGATTGCAGAATAAGAAACCCTAATAAAGTGGTAATAATATTGAAAAAAACATTTCACACTTTAACCCTTTGGCAAAATATGGTGTTTTGGGTATCAGTCACCTTTGAACCTTCTTTTGAACACCATTGTAGGATTACCAATGCATTCTCTCCAAGTTTCATTGAAAGTTGCACATTAGTGGAATAGTTCAAATCAACCTTGTTCAATATTCTCATGTACAACAGCTATTTCATGTCTTGGATCTTTACCCGAGCGAGTAAATCCGTGTTAAAGTCCTAATACTGCTCATTATTTTCGATTATTGGTCCTGGTTTCTGAATATTTCGATTCCAGTTCTTGTTAATCTGCCAGGTATCTATAAAAAATATTTTCGTTAGGTTTGTGAACGTTTATTGAGGTTAAAATAAATGTTAATTGCCAATTTGTAGGGGACTGTCTAAGTACGAATATGTAAACAGTAACTGAACGTGCTAACAGCGTATTGATTTGGAATGTAGCTGCGTTAATGACATATGTACGTGTAGCTGTGTAGAAGACAGTCTAGGCACAGAAATAAAGCAAAATTGCAGAGAAAGACAGAATGTAAATGTTATCACAGATTGTTCTGACAAGATAGGGGAAATGTAAACAAGCTGGATCCTGAATAACGATACGAATGGTACAATAATAGTACACAGTCGGCGTATTAATACTACTGATGGGAGTTCGAGTCATTCTCTTGAAAATTTTCGTACAGTTCAATGATATGGAGATTCGAATTACTTTGCATATTATTCGAAGCTTATTAGAAGCAAGTTCTTGAAAGTTTTTCCAAATTTTGAAAGCTTGAAGGCCTTAGAAGTCATAAAGGTCTTGACCGTATGAAAAGGGTTTTCAAATTTTCATTAGCATAGATCTCTGAATACCCAAACAACCTTTGGCTAAATATATCAGGACCTTTGTCTTCTAATTATTTCCAATTGATTCAGTTTTCAATCTCACGATAAAAAGCTACAAACATATAGATATATGCGTAGATATACAGGTATATAGATATAGACTCATTAATAGTAAAATCACAGTGTACATTTTGGTTAAAAAAGACAAAGTGAACAGCGGGTGCAATAGCGAAGATTAAAGTGGAAAGATAACAGAGCAGTTCAACTGCTGGCAAAGGGCAACAGGATTTTTAATTAATACAGCACGAGTCGAAGCTAGATACTTTTTTCTGGGTCGAACATAACGATGATTTCATTCGTACTTTTACACTCGAAACTTTTTAGCAATTCCTACTTCCAGGTTTGATAACCCAGCCATATCTTCTGAGCCTTATGCGCTCTTACGTCTGGTAGTTCGTTGATTCTCACGCAAACGTGCCAAGCTGCAACATGTGGTTTTGTTGGAGCTATACTGCACCAAGTGCATTACTTTATCCCTCTATCCTTTGGCACAAAATCGTGTGAATCTCCATTTAGGTGGTCGTATCTTTTCCTTCTATTTCGACATTATTGTTCCAAGTTACATTTGAAGTTGACGAAATGCTGTTTAAAATAGCAATCGGTCCTCATCTGATAGGTGGAATGCTTGTTAAATAAGTGGGAGGGTGAGATTAATTTAAATCTGATCACAGAAGTATACAATATGTATGGAATGTACTTAAATAAATTATTTATAAATTTTAAAGGCTAATAGAACTTGTTTAAGAAAACACAAAGGGTTTAATAAATATTCGTAGGAAAATAAAAGAATTCAAAAAATTTATTAAAAAATGTATAGAAGCCTTCGTTCTAATAATTCTCATGATTTTCTTTGAAAATCTTTTTTGTGTGATCTACCGTAGATATGGTTGCACAAAGGATAATCGATTTGAAAATATTCACTTTTCAGTTTACACATCTCTGAAATTTTCATTTTTTTGCAATGGATTCTATTATATCCACATACCTGAAACCATTGTTCGTATTTTATTTACACCCTATGTATATATGTGATTTTTAGTTTGAGTGGTAATTCGATGGGCAAGTATCCAAGGATATTCAAACTTGATACGATGCTTTTTTGATGCCACCGTTTCGAAAGTTTCTCGGTACGCGACGCGAGATCGTGACACTTCGGGAGTAACTTCGTTCCAATCGAGGATAGAAACGTCTTCGTGATCCACGTTACGAGATTATCGGTGTCTTTCTATCCCCGTACGTGCTTAATGCAGAAGGACATATATTCCCCAGTTAAAGCGTAGCACGTTGAGTATTTCTAGTTCGACAACTGAATTTTTCTAATTTGTATCCATTATTAGGTGATCAGTTTTAAAGATAATAGTTTCTTTAAAAAGGAAAGAAGACAGCGTAGATATCGAAACTTTACCTCCAGTTTGCAACCATTTTGTTGCCATTTGCAATTTTGTGGTTATTTTCAATCAGAGAATTCGGTATATTCTTTTATTAGGTGTAGATACCAAAAAATAGGTGTTTTGACCATTCAATAAAAAGAAGGAATCAATTCAGAAAGAGGAACACACCAGGCGCCGTGGTAGACAAAACTTTAATCTCGAAACTCATTTAAAAAAAAAAATGAGTCCAATTTTAAGAACCAGGTCAAGGAAAGAATATTCCTGGAAAAGTTCGCACAGAAAACTGGTTCGTTTTATAAATTAAAAGTCACCCTTAAGGTTCACTTCACTTGATCTCGATAACGTATCAATTTTAGAAACAAGATAAATATTTTATACATCGTCACTACCTCGAGTTTGCACTTCATGAAAATTCGACAGCTTTAAAACACAGTGTGTTTATAAAAAGGGGTTTAGGAATTACAGGGTAGATAGTTTGAGGGGTGGTTTCACCCCCTAAACATTCAAGCAGGCCAAAATAAAAAGACGCGTATTTCTTATTTTTCGATCCTCTAAAACATATCCAAAAACTAAGTCCAAAAAACTCTCCTTGTCAGTACAGATCAACTTTGACCTGAAACATTTTTTTTAATACTTCTTATAGTTGCGCAGATATTCGCGTGGCAAGTGGGGCATTCGGAATACGCGTTATGCGCATGTTGTACATATTCCACCCCGTTTGTATAACGCAGGGACGTGTAGTTTGTCGGGTACAAGTTGTTCCATGAATTTCTGTATTCTGCTTGGTGGAGGCAGGTTGGCAGCGTAGAAAAACGATCCCTTAACCAGGTGACAAAGTGTGCTGACGTTGCCACCGGGAATACCCGCGGCTACTAGTTGCAACCAGTACCTTTGGCCAGCGTTGGAACGAAATAGTCGAGGAGATGGCGAACTCGGTTCACGCCGCGTACTTTGGAAGGGTCATTAAAAGCGTCTCCCGGATGCCTCTCGGGCTCTACTTCTCGGCTAAAGTCCGCTCGAGGACCACCTATCTGGCGAGATGAAAAGTCTTCGATTTATTTCACCTGCCGTTCAACGTCCCTCGCATCCCAAACAGTCCAGTTTTCGTGTTTTCACAATGTTACGTCGAACTTTCGATCTAAGTAGGTTCACTGCTCAGAATTTCTCTATAACCATTTGCTGTCTTGTGTCTAGACTGTCTCTACGTCCACTTTATTTCAGCGATTCCTATGTTTAGCGTGTCTAAAGACTAGGGAGGTGTCTAGGAAGTTTGATATCCAGAGTAGTGTTCCTGATTTCTCGATATCTTTTCTTTCTCGAGAAATTAGAAATGAGATCATACTTCTTGAGAATTCTCGAGAAACTGAAAAAATATTACAAAATTTATATTTTAGGGATAATATTGATACTATTTATCAAAAACACAAGAAAACTTTAACTGGTTATTAAAACATTCTTCATTCCTGTCTAATTTGCACAAAACTTGTATGAATGAAAAAACAGATATCAAGTATAATTGATAAATTTATTTATTTAATACAAAATTTGTGCAAAGCGAAATATTTCTTTTTTATTTTAAAATATTTTTTCAACCTATTTCTTTTCTTTCTTTTGTGATAAAATCTGTAGCTGTAGAAAAATTTCGTATATACATACTTTGCGTAGTTACGAGGTTTTGAAGCTTATTACAAAAATTTTCAAAATTTTACTTTAAATAATAGTGTAATATGTGCAGCTTAACTGTACCTTTTAAATGATTTATCGACTCTTTATTTAAATTCGTAAATTCGGAACTTTTTTTAAATGCTGCTGCAACAGAAGTTCAAATATTTATCGTGTCTGCGAGTTAACTTGTCCTGTTCTGTTAAACTGACGAATGGAATACTATCTATAAATATTGGACTGCGCGTACACTGCGCAGAAACACGTGTTCTGACATTAAACACTGTGCTCCTGTAGCTAGCTATGTAACTGTAATAAAAACAACATTCAAGTTACTGTCAGCGAAGTAACTCTTTCTGAAAGACTACGAAACTGTAGTAGCGTGCAATTACAAAGTTACAGAACACTTACAGCTCGCTTGTCGGTGTAGATCCACTAACTTATGGAAATAAATAATGAATCCATTGAAACGCTAGTGGGTATTAATGTGTTGAAATCGAATTCAATTTCACATACCCATCGTTCAATTTTATTTTTCACTTCCTCTCTTAGTCTGGGAAAAATACGATAAATTTTAATTACGATGGAATGGTGAGGATTGAATAAATTCAGCTATTAGGAAAATTGAAACATTTACATACTAATCAAAGTTCTGAAAAGACCCGAACTCGATAATTTTATGAAATTTTTAGCAATGCCTCTTATATGTTATTATTATACATAACATACTTTGTTACTTTGGTGTGTACTATTTATCAGAGTTGGGCATTATTGCAATTGTTTCGAATAATTATTTATGCAAGTGAAGTAAGATAATTATGCAAATGAATTTCCTTTAACGGAATACTTCATTAGGATAATAATTATTCGTTATTCACAATAGATTATTCTATAATTCAAATTTATTTAATAGAATAATTTATGTACATAAATATCTCAAAATTCCTCAAATGACGTCGCGAATAACTGTTGTTAGTCTTCACTGCCTCCTGTTTCAGAATTATTATCGCAAACTATTAAATGGAAATTACGTTATTAAGTTATTATTATGTTGTTAAACATTGATACATAAACAATTTTTCGTCTCGTACGCTATTGGCTGAACGAATTCTTATTGGATTAAGAACCTACCTACTCCTTCGCGACGAATAAAAGCTTATCTCGTTATTTACTATCCGAATCAAATTGTGTACAACTCCGTTACAATCAACTTCTTCAAAGTGGCCATTTACCATAAGTTTACAAAGTAACGAACGCGGGGTGGATTTCTGCGACAGGACCGATAAAATTGCCAGTAGAATGATGTTTTGGTGAATATCAATGTCGAATGACGTTTCTCCAAGGCCGGTGGACCATTCTTCGGGGTGAACGACATCCAGGTCAGCCGAATGCACCGTAAATCCTTCGATTTTCTTCCCCAAAGCCCTCAGAACACGATGCGGCACAGTTCTGCCGCAGCTTGGCGGTTAACGCGAATTCTTCCAGGCCGATCTTCCCGACGCGTCGCGGACATTTTTCTTGCAATTCCGTTATGCAAGAACCCGGGGATTCGTGCCACGTTTCCTGGTGCATTTCACCGGTGTGCTTCGAGTTTAAGGGGTGCATTTTATCGGCTGAAGTGTAGCTGTTTCATGTAGACTCTGCAACGTCGAAAGAAGGAACAACTTCGTCGTTTCAACGAGATTTTTAGAGGGATTCTCGTTGGTTGTTGGGAGATATATTTTTACGCTGGAAATTCTGTGGTAGTGTTAACCCTTGATGGATGAATTTATTAACTGGTAACTAAAAATGTTGATTTATATAGTCTTGCTCACAGCGAGGAAGAGGATAGGGTGTCGCTGTAAATTTAAATGTTACAGGCTTGCTTCTGGCGTTTATAAAGGGTTAAGAGTTCGATGCAAAATGGACCTTCAGGTTGTTATTAGTTATTTGATATTCGTTTAATAGGATAGGTGAATGATCTCTGTAGGCAATATACAAAACTTACAATCGTTTAAGACAATTATTTCTTATAAATGTGCGTGTACATGGGAAAACCCTAGTACCTATTAACTAATTCTTTAATTAGTCCCTTAGTTGGAACACTCCTCCTTTTCATTTCGTTGTTCTTCCGCGGCTAAAAAATGAACGTACATAGCTTGAAATATTGCGTGACAATGGTTGCGATGTCACTGTTTTCTGTGAACTCTGGATTCCATCGATTCAGAGTGTTTAGTGTAACCTCGGTCAGGTAGTGGAGTGAACGATCGTTTGCACATCTGGTGCGAGCAGTTGCAGGTTTCGTGCTCAATGGGCAGAGACGAGCAGGTGGCATGGTGTTTTGCTCAAAGCTTTCTACGATAAATATCTTATGGAGCGTGATTGTTGTGTAATAGGGGTGTCGCAGTTCAGTACGTACACCACCGCTCAAAACTATTTGATCACTTATTGCGTGTACGTTTGATAACAGATAAAATAGAATAAAACATAACATAGTTAGTTATTGTCTTTATCAAATTGTTACTCCTTTTTCACGTGGTCACGTTTGCAGCGGTTAATGAAATGGGACAAATCATCGTACTCTACGTAATAATTATGTGTAATCTGAAGAATTGAAAAATTTCATTCGAAAATTTTAAATTTCTTTAGATTTATTGAAGAGTCAGTGATATATCTACTTTTTATTTTGGGAATTTTTACTTTGCTAGGCATAGGATTCTATGTAGTTTTAATAAGATCTTCAAATTGGTTGAATGGGAAAGGAAGATAGAGGGGCTTCAATTATTACTTTGCAATATTGAATCTTCTGACAGAACTCTGCAACCCCGTTTGCAACTTGGGCAATTAAATTCTTATACAGGGTCGATACTTAAGTGGCTAATAGAGCTCACAAGAACAACTAAAAGGATCTTATTAAATAATAGTAAAATATTGGGAAAGAATCGTGCATGCTGTCCAAACGAACCGAAACTTTCAGATTTTCTATTTCTGCGTGCTTGACATTTACTATTACAAATACGTTTTTTTTTTGTTTAGGAAGTACTAAATACGCAACGTTTTTCCTTTCCCGCGATTTTATCGGGTTTACTTGAATCTGCATTTTTACGAGATACTCGCGTTATTAAAAATGTTTAACTCGCGACCTGTCGAGTTTCACCTCCTTGTTTGTCGAGCCCTTTAAAACGCCTACCATGCAGCAGGGGATATTAGTAGACAGTTTCCAGTTCGAAGATGAAAGCTTTATAATGCAAATTGATAGACAACAGGACTATCCAATGCACAGTTACTCTCTTTACTCTCCGTGTTCTGGAAAATCTAGTTTCGAGTCTTGCTATTGTTCTTGCAAGCGAAACTTAACAAGGCATGCATTACAATCAAGCAGAAGTTCATTCAGGTAACCAGTATTTTTGGCCACTGTACGTACGAACATAAGCATTGTGCACTGTTTATTCCATGCGTCTAACATATTATTGTACCTACATTGTACGTACTAACTCTCTGCAAAATTTGGACCAAATCTGTGGGGTCGAGTGTCGTTCATCTTCCACCTCGGTCAGCGCACGCGTCGAGGTTTAAAAATGTCCGCCAGGGCTGTTTAAAGTTTCCTCTGTGTACCGTTATGTAAACTAAGCGCAGCTTAATGTGCAATGATAAGTAATGCCACTTCGGAAGTTTGACTGCTTCTAAAGCGATAGCTAGTTCGCCAAGGCATTAAGATTATGCGCAAGTATTCTCCCGCGAGTCTCGCGAAGTCGTCTCTTCACGGCGAATTTTGATGCCGTCGACTAAGACTTACGGCGCGCAAAGTTCCTGGACGCCTGATGTCTGTGGGAGAGGACGACTTTCAATGGCATCCTTCGTATTTCGTTTGGCGGAACTTGAACGCTGAATTAATAGCGAGATATTACTTAGGCCATTTCCACACGAGCCACTTTTGAGATTGGCGAGTGTAGATGGTGAGTCATAAGTTCTTTTTTTTTTTTATTGGTTTCGTTGTTTTCGGGGTGAGTTCGAGTACAAAGCTAAGCCAATATGGATTTACTTGAATAAGCTGAAGGGCAATCCTCTGCATAATGAATTTATCTTCGGTACTAATTGTAAGTCACAGAAGTGTTTCGTGTGCTAACATCCTCGACCTGTTAACAAGGGAAGACGAGTTAATTCGTCGTTCGAAATTGTGTCTACGTTGGATAAGGCCAGATAATTCGTCCCACGAATTTAATAATTTCACTCGTACAGAAGGAGTGAATTATATATCCAGGTATTAAATTACGTGTAGCATTTACCGTGTATAAGAGATTTATAATCTGTTTCCCTATATCGAAAACATGCCATTTATTTATTCGCAGAAATTTATGTATAGTTTTTAGTAAGAAATGTGTAGTAGGTACCGTGTACCAGAGAATTTCGTTAAAATCTCTGATGCTAAAGTCAACATGATTTTAAATATCGATTCGCAACCGTTCGAGCTTCCAAGAGACGCTTCGTTACGTTTCCGCGAATTATTTCATGTTTTTCTCTCATTTCGCGACGTTATTTTAATAATCAGATTCGGTCCGGGTTGTTGATGCGTTTCTCCATTGACTTTCAGCAAAATTGGATCCTCGAATTTTCATCGTCTGGCTATATCCACGATAAAACTGAAGCCTGTATCCAATCTTCAGAGGTCATTCCCCTTTTTTCGAAGGGGGTCAGTCCCTTTCTCACCCTTTTTCCTTTAAAACGCGAATTCACGGGTAAAATGAAATCCCTGCCCAGTGTGTTCTAGAAATTTGAATCGCGGCTGTTACGTGTTTTCTAAAGACCGACCTCTTGGCAAGAGTCTTTTCAAGTAGTGATAGGTACTCCGGTATAGTCAGCTGGATATGAAGGGCTGATAAAAGCGACGATTTGCAGATGATGATAAACCGTGGTCTGTTGATGACGTTCGAAAAGTTTGCACCCCTTGTCTCTGACGAAATCTTTTGAAAACTAAGGGCCTCGTCACACGACACACTTTTGTAATTATAGCACACGTTTCTGGTGGGTGGGTGACCGAGTATAAATCAGAATTATTAGTTTTGCGGGAAGACACTTAGAATATTTAAAGTGCTATATGAGATCAGGTGTTAAATTTTGGACGTTAAAGTTAAAAGAAACTTTTATTTTTAACTTCGTTGTAGAATAAAATGAACGGATCTGACCAAAAGTACAGTTGGAAGTTTCTTCTTGATTGTTAGATGAAATTACTAGATATAGGTATTGAACTTATATTTGGTTGAGCAATAAACTTGCCCAGACATTTTAGCAGTAGATTACCTCGTATTACGTCAGTGCAAACGCTGTTTAATCAGCAACACACGTGAAATCCTATTTTGTAACATTTCATCGTGTTTCGAGTAATTTGGAAATTCCAATAGCACGAAAGCTTTCCTCTGCGCTGTTGAGAAATTCGAGCACGTGAGTTTTAACGATTCCTCACTAGACGTATTTTGTGAAACGTGAAATAAATGAGAATTTTACTTTACAGACGTAACTTCTAGCAACGTAAGTGTAGTATAACGTTGATCATATTTGTATTCTTTTCATTTATATTCTGACGGGCAGAGCTGCTTCATATTTATATCAGAACCGTCTGACACTGCACGCGAAGTATTTATCAAATATCTCTGACTTGGTCTATCCTTAGAAATTAGCTGTTGTAAATAGCTTTGCATGATAACTGTCCTAGAAACGTGTGTATTTAGTTTCAACGATTTTCTGCACTAGTAATTCATTGGATTTAATTTCAAACTTTTAAGTGGAATATAATCTCCGAAATTCAACCATGAAAAATGAATTAGAAAGTTGATTTTTATAAGTGAAATTCAGTGGTTTTGTAGACTTCTGATTTGATTAAGCTATTGTTCAAATTTTGTCTCTTCGTTGAAATCTCGACTTTCTTGAGTCAAACTAATCAAATAAAATTCCTTTCTTTCATTAATTTGCCAAATTCCACATCGTGTGATTTAACTTTTATTCTTCTTAGTTCTCACTTCGTTAGCCTGAAACTCAATTGCGTCGAAATTGAGCCGATCATTTGCAATATGAGCTTTCGAATAAATTCCATCGCGCAATTCCTGTCGATTTTACAACAATATATCGTTACGGCATCGAGCTTCACCCAGGAAAATGAATTTTTACGGATATTCCATCGCGAAAGCCCGTTTTAAATTCCTTTTAATGGAAAAATGTTGCGTAATTGATTATCGAATACGGAGGATCGGACACAAAGGAAGACAGAGATTGATAAATTGCAACGCGCCTTCGCGGAAAGATGAACCACATCAATAACTTCGAAAATGTGCTACCCGATGTCGATCACTTTCACTTCAGATTTCTGTAACACAACGATATGTATCTGTATATTAGATATCTATATCTGTATATTGGTTTCACTTTTCCTGAATTTTTCCTTCTTTCTTAGCACCTTCGGTTTTGCCCGTGAGACCTACACTTTTATATTTGATGTTAGGTTTAATAGCAGAGGAACTTTTGTTTCTTGTTGAAGCTTGTCCATAACACATGTCTAATTTTAATTTTGTGTAATAAAGGCTTATTATTATTATTATTTGTCGCTTTGCACGAGGTGCATCTAAATGTATCTATACTTTATCTAAATAAAGTGTTGCATTAACATGTAGTAGAGTGTGACATTTAACGTAGGAAATACTTTGAATTGCATATTAAAAAAAGCGGTCGGTTGTTCCAAAAATGCAAACGAAGCTTGATAAAGGTAATTTATTATCAAACACATGCACATCCTGCTTGTGCATGAATGCCGCATAGGTACGGAGGGAAAGAATAGCTGCGCAATAACGAATGGAGAAGAGAGGAATCCAGAATTCTGTTTATCTGATTACAGCTTTGCTAGGGGCTGATGTTTTATTTGTTTACCGAGTGCTGAGGCTCGCTGTTGCATGCCCCTGTTTGTCGTAAACTTGTGTTCACTGAAACACGAGAAATCGGGCGCGATATTTTATAAACGATACTGCAAAAGACATATTAAATCTATGCACTATTCTATATTATTGCACAATATGTTTTCAAAGTTGCTACTTTTCAATCATATGATTTTCATCATTTTCCACCGGCAGAGTGATTGCACGATATTAATTTCTCCATGGATGAAAATAATTGTCCACTTGCAAAATTTGGTCTTGTTCCTTTTCTGTTACTTTGTTCCACAAAGCGAATATATTTGAATAATACTTACTTAAATTTAAGCTTCTGTTTTTAAATGATTTTCATTTGGTTTTGAAATATTTAACATACTTCATCTTGAACTATTAATCCAGAACAGTTATTTTAAAATATTACAGACACCATAATCGTACGTGGGTGGAGCATGCCACGCTATCTTGAAACCTGATTAAAATTTCAAAACTGGAACTTCGTGTTACTTTCTCGTGGACCTAGAACACGTGACAATAATATACCCAACATTTTTATTGTACATTAACTTCTTCAGTTTCTTTTCAATATTAACTCCTTTGTATCCTAAATATAGTGTTCTGATACTTTTGCTAATTCACTAATCCTCTTTGGGTCTCTAAAATTGTACTTATACTTGCAAAAATAGAGAGCTTTTCTACCGAATACTCGACAAACCCTCTTTCAACAATAGTTTTGGAATATTCCTTCTTAATAGGATCCAAAAACTCCTTTCTCCTCTCTCCAACAAATATGTATAGTCACGTAACGAACACTGATACGTCTCGATCTTATCTGAACGTATCGATCTTTATTCCAACACATAGCTTCAGGAAACAGAAACTTTCCTTTCAAATCGTTACTCCAGGAACACGGAAGTTCGATCCTTTTCACTCGCATGGTTCTCTGAAAGTTAACGATCTTAATCCAGTGGAAACGCCCGATTAAGTTCAACGAAGTAAAACTAAGTCTTACCTGGTGGCCAGGGCAGATCGAAAATTCCCAGTCACGAAGATCATTTGCCAGTTAAACGAGGCATTCGTTTGCTGATTATCCGGAGCAGGCAATTTTGTAACATAAATGAGAACAGGGCGTCTGTCTTCACACCCGCCTGTGTACCAGGGTGATATCCTCTGTCCAGTTTCATGGTTCGACGTCCACTAACCAAGCAGCCGACGTGCTATTCCATGTACCCCGGAGACATGCTCCCGGCCGCGTACATGCTTCGAGGAAGCTATTCTGATTACCTGACAAGCCATTTACGTATACATTTGACGTACCGCCGTTCCACAGAGTGTGGACTTTAAGCCGCTTACTTGCGATTTAATCAAGTCACGGAGTATAAATAGTTTCTATTATTTGGGATCATTTGTTCGGTGGGTTAAATAATTTAGTGTGTCAATGTTCATGGTAAAGTAAAGACTGAAGGAGGTTCGAGTGTATTGGGTTAGATATGGCGCGTACAATTTTCGAGGCACTTGTTAGAGATGGATTTTTTGATATTTCGAATCGTTTTATCTGATCGAATTAAAATAAGAAGAATTTCAAAGACACAATTTCTGTTTGATTTGGAGGTTGCCTGACTTTGTGTGAGTAAAGAGAAGAGAGTCTTACATTTGTCTTTGTTGGGTCTTGTTTCCGTTGATTAAGTGACTCCTGGGGCGAGTTTTGTTGAGGTGTTGGTTGAGTTTATCGACGCTGTAAAACCATTGCACCCTTATTATACTAAAATAACAAGAGCAGGAAATGGGTAAAATAATATCGATCGTCGAGAATAAATATCACTAATCAAACTGAATCCGTAACATAATGTTTGCAAATATCAACTCCTTGTAAAAAATATACAGAATATAAAGTAAAACTAAAATAGTGAAAGTCAACAAAAAGAAATGCAAATCAAGATACGAATGTTTACACGCTGTACTTAGCAAATGGGACACGTAACGAATTAATGAATTCGAAGATATTTTAATTAAAAGCAAGCTAATATCGCGATGCACATGTCCAGTTCTATGATATTCAGAATCAGGTTATAGGAAATTTATCCCCATTTTGCGGCACGCTTCTTGCACATACGCGAAGCGTTTGAATTGGAAACCATGTTCGACGAGATTAAAGTGCTCAAAGAAGAGAACCTCCATGAGAACTTTCGTGATTTGATCACCGCGAGTACCATTCACAAAGCACCCCCTTCGTGCATTTGGCCGCTAAATCGCATTCAGGATCTGGAATTGCGTTAACATTCTGTAATATAAGCCTGTGCCCGCTATGAATATCCACTGGAGATGGACATGTGGCTGCTCGCTCGAAGGGATGCGCACATAAGAGGGTAGAGGGAGGAATAAACGCTGGAGACCGCTTTTTTCCCCGGCTTCGTTTCTTGTAATACGAAGTGGATGTGCCCTCCTCCCGTTTTCCCTCGTTATATCGTGCACCCTCCAGCTAGCGATGGGCGTAAAGCAAGTCGAGCCGCTTCGAATATACGACGCGAGCCTCGGGTCTTTTCGATTGTCATTTAAAGTCGGAAGCTCTTGAAAATTTATAGTGACTTGAAAGGAGTGAAGAACTTGAATATGAACTATTGTCAGGATATAATATCCTATTATTCACTGAAATCATTTAAAGTTTAGAAAGTTGGTAAAAATGCATATCTATCATCTTTGTCTCTAAATATTATCCAATAAGATCCGTTATCTGCAAATAGTATTCGAACCGTCACAAGTGTTCACGTTATTGGGTTGTTCGAATATGTTGGAGCTAACGGTTTGATTGCCCATCGCTAGTTGGAGCACGAAGGGGGGTGGACTGGCATTGCGCGCGGACGTAAAGGAAGCTACCCTCCGGTTATGCACCCATAGCCTCTGCCTTCCGCGTCGTAATTTCTTTGTGCGCGCCAGCTATACGCGATAAGTGCATCGTTCGCTGGGAAAGAGGAGGAAAGTTGCACACAGAAGCCGACATGTAATCGTTTACACGGTGCCGTCATCCCGTGCAAAACGTGACCCGTGGGTGACGCTTGTTTCCAGTGCTCTCGATGCGCGCAGCAGATTGGATCCACTGACGGCGCCCTCGTTGATGCTCGGAGTTGTGATTAAAAAAGGATTTGTTATGGATGAACGGAACGATCCCCTCTCTTTTGCCCCGTTTTTTTTTTTTTACGTACTTCGGTAAATTGAAGGAGATCAGCCGTTGTTTACGCTGTTGCGAGTCTGATCTTGTTTTGCTGGTTTTTTTTATATTCTGAATTGAGCTGTATATGATTCGAACATTAAGCAGATGGTTTCACTGTTTCCTGTTGCGTAAACACGTTTACCATCCCGTGACAAACGTCGCGGATGGGTGGCAACGATAATTTTGCATTTTACGTTGATAGGGCAAAGGAAGTGCAATATTTCTGTGATGTGGAAATCAAGTAGCCTAGGGAATATTCGAAACACTGTATTGACTTTTTGTTGTTGCATTTTTATGGGCTTGCTTAAGGGGTTAGACCACCTTGGCCGTGTCAAGAAATACCGCATCTTTGGGAATTTATTTCTAAGTGAGAAAAACACTTTTTGGGATTTAAATTTTTCAATTAAGATGGAGACATCTTTGAATAATATATACAATTCATCAGATTAAATGTTATTCAATATAGTTTCCATCATCTCGTCGTGTTATTGGCATTAACAGGTTTATTACGTGAAGTAATACAAGCTTTCCACCCGGAAATGAGAAGGGTCACTTTTCAGCTTCTGGTTAAATTGATCGTTCCATCAGCAATTTTGATTTAAATCGACATCATAAATGAGTAGCATTGATGGAACGTGATTAAATCGAATGTTTCTCGTCAAACGTATATCTATATGTAGTTTCCAATTTTTTATTTAATAACCACACACGGATATAACACATAACTAAATTATCAGATTTTGATAAATTATAAATATACCGAAAACTAGAAGTCTTTTTACTACTTCTTCCTTCTTTACGTCAACCGTCTTTTAGTTTTTATACCATTTTCGTTGTTCTAGTTTCACGTGAATTGTGTCAAACAACTTTATCTTTTGAATATATCGTAAAACTGATAATCATGCTTTATGGCAATTCGATGAATTATAGTGAAAACAGAAGATAGTTATCGAAGTAGCAGCCATGCGATCCAATAAAATAACGAACAAAATTGGTTGCAGCAGATTGAATAAAAAATGGAATTGTTAAAAGAACTCTTTTCGAGTTTCAATTTCGCGTGAAACAAAATATATTTCTTGGATGAATCGACTGCGTGTAGTATTGTTTTATTTTCTTGTACGCAATTCTGGTGGTTGTAATTCTACCAAAAAAGTGCTGCCTATATTGGTTTCATTTTTCCCGAATAGAACGTATAACGAGAAATTCTCTTGCAGTCGGAAATCTTTATTTGTGCTTTTAACGTAGAAATAATATCTACCTTGCTGCAAATCAAATATAACAGATTTATATTTAGTAATAAAAAACAAAACAGAAGAGTTCTGGAAAAAGTATACTTCGGTCTCGTTTTGTTCATCAAATCATTTTTATTTCAAATAGGTATTTACGAAATTTTTACCACATATACGTACGAAAGACCGCTAAAAGATTCTAATGTATAGTATCTCTAATTCTAGGACTCCTCTTTGTTTCAATTTATTCACCATTCAAGTCAGAACTGTACTTTGTCTTTACCTCAATAATTATTATGCAAATGCAACGTAGTTCTATATTAATAAATTTCGATGCTCTTTTCTGATACAAAAATCGTAGAACTGGCTTCTTTTCGAAAAAGATAAAAAAGCAACACTATCATCTTTCATTTTGAAATATTCTGCTTGTATTTAAGAATAACCGTTTACTTCCTACTCGGCACAGTCCATTCACTTTCGAGCGAAGCTCGTTCAAGGAGCAAGTAGGTGTAATAGAAACGTAACAAGCACGATGAAGTTAAATACAATAAACGATCGAAATTTGCCGGCGGTTGCCCGAAAGGAAGCATCGATCGCGACAGTTGGAACGTGTCAGGGAGAGGAATTCCCGACAGAAGAGTGGAATTTTATCGGCGAGTTAAACGTCGCTTGTTGCCACGTGTAATTAACCATTAGATCAGGGCTCGGTATACGCGCGCGCTGCGTTTGCACGCGATCTAATCGGATCAGATTGCGTCCTCTAAAAGCGCAACGACCCTCTGTCACAGCTATCGGTCGCTAAGCTCTTCAAGTGATAGTAATTCGCGGCTCATGCTACTTTACACGACGCTAAAAAGGACAGATCTGCAACCCCCTCAGTTTTCGTCCACCAACGGCTGTTCTTCTCCACAAAGACTCCGTTTTCACAATTGTCCTGCGACATATACACACGTCTGGAATTACTGTAAAGGTGCGAAGCCACGATGAGATTTTACACGAGACTTTTCTATTATGAGACAAAAATGTACTAAACTAAAATGAAACTAAATGTGAATAATGGAATTCTAAACTTTAAGGCCTGGTCGGCACTCATTCCTGTTGTCCGATCGCAATAAACTTTTTGAGGGACTATTTTTTTTCAATTGTTCTAGGGCGTGAGAGTAAATAAATACAAAAAAAAAAATTTCAACACGTGTAAATAAGGGCCACCCTACTATTCACTGTACGATCGAGTTGCCACTACAACTGAATTCCACTTTGGTGCTTGCATACGAGTGCATATACCGAGGGTCCGGAAAAGACGAAACTTTGAACACCATTTTCTCAGAAACATTTAACTAGTGCACCCTTTGCGTTCGGTACATTATTATAGACACTGTGCGCTAACTGCGTACCTATATGTGTAATTGGAGCCAAATCGGTGACCCAGACCTCGTGCAATCTCTTTGTGAGAGCAACGAATCCCATCCCCATTATCTTATACATCTGTAGAAGAATGAATTTTTGAGACACACGTCGATGGAAATTATTTTGCTTGCTTTCGTGAGCACTACGAATTCCGAAAGTTCCTATCCAGTTCTCCGAAGCACCCTATACACGCGTGTACAGATCCGTCGTGTAATATCGTACAGGTTAGATTGCGGAGCGTAGGTAGTTGGGATTTCGTGTTCTGGGTCACGCTTACCACCCCCGCGCCTCTTTCGTCTGGCCAGGTCTGCGTTCATCTGACATTTCGAGTTCCCAGGGCACGCGAGCACATTGTTGCAACCTAATGGCTGGCTACATTGTGGAAATAAGTTCCCCACTGCCTTTTCAAATTTATGCCGCTGACTACGATTCGAGTGCATTCACTTGAAGCGCAAACAAGCATCTTATTAACCCTTAACCCTTTCGACGGCCCGTGGAAATACCGGAAGTAATGTATAATTTTCCACGAGTTTCCTGTGCGCGTCGAGTGCTGTATGCCAAATAATTCAGCGCCGCCTTACCGTGCAATTTGTCTTCCATTGTGTGCGTCCCCCCCCCCCCCCCTCACCCTACGCTCCTTCGCCAACGCCACAGCCGCCGCCATGTGACTTTACGTTTAATAATCTCCTAAACGTGGCCTGGTAAGCACTCACGAACTACCGTAACGTCTGCTCGCTCAATTAGCGTTGAATTATTAAGTCGAGTACTGTTCTGGCTTTTTCGCGACTCGCGATGCTTTCACACGGAAAGGGCGACGTTCCGCGGGAGACAAAGGGGTGCCAGATTGGAAGAGTGTCGCTTTGCTCTGTCATCAGGAGCTGGACGCAATCGTTTCTCTTTTTAAGCAGAGTTTAAGCGGTCGCCGTTGATTAGGGTTGCTGGGATCAGTAGTTTTAGTAGTATATACTTTGGAGATTCTTTTGACGTGATATTTTTCTCCGAGTTTGGTTTTAATTGATCACTCGATACTATGTCAATATTCGGTGTTGAAATAAGAAATCGTTTTAAGCTGACGTTGCTAAGATTCATAACGAGTTTCGTTTCTCATACGAAAGTTGGTAAGTTGAAGATTTTTTTGTTAATGTGATACTTCACCTCAAGTTCAGTTTCAACTGGTCAGTCTAGTTGGAGGTCGATAACATGTTAACATTCCTTTAGAAAAAATCATTTTAAGGTTGAAGTTGTTTGGATGAATGAAAACTGAGGAAATCTGTTGGTTTATGGGTTTCCTAAGAACCGTTCGACTTTTTTTACACATAATTAGGGAAGCTCGTACTACGACGTTGCCAACAAAATAATGAGAAGTAGAGAAAGGGAAATAATCAGTCCGCTATAATAAGTGAAGTCTGTGTACCTAACTTTTATGAAATCCTTTGCACAACTACGTTATTATTAAATCTACTTTGAGCGGAATTATTTAAATGAAAGTTCGCAGTTCCTCGGAATTATGATCGTAGAAACGTATGGGTGGCATAAAACGCGAAGGGGAGGTAAACAGTCGTTTGGAATAAAGAAGGCAGCTGCCCTAGAATGTTCCCCTTTCTGCTTCAAAAGTAGAAGCCGGTGAGTGAAATTTCTTAGTCCCTTTGGCCCCCATGGAAAGTCCTTTCGCGAGCATAAAACGTCCCAATAAAGACAGTTAGCATACATTCCGGGAGAAATGGTTTTTAATACTTTTCGAGGAGAGCCGCTTCAGCCGAGGGTGGGAGGCGATTACGGTTTTATTTTACGCGCGCCGTTCCGTTGCCAGTTATCACGGGAGGGGAAGTTCGTGCGTTATAAATAAACTTGAAGCATTCCTTAAGCGTTGAAGTTTTCCTGCCGAGATGCTGTTTCAAAGTGCGTGACAGGGTGACGTGCACACCTTGGTGCGCCTGGTATCGCTGCTTTGGAGATCGCCCATGCTTTTCCAGCTCAGCACACACTGTTACGTCCCTGTACGACGTAACGCGTCTAATGCATATCTTTCGTTTCGAAGTTGTAGCGACGATCAATTCTTCTTTCCTTTCGATAGATCATAAAAACGCTCGCTTAAAGCCGGTGCAGCGCGAGATCGATAACTTTTTATCGTGGAATGGAACATCCGACGCAAAATAGGAAGACTCAGCGTGTTAGCTGGTATTTTACTGCTTGCAATATGTAGCTGCCATAAGTTTGAGGCTATCGTCCTTGATTGTCGTGTTCCACAGCCACGATTACAGTGTGTCATAAAGAATTTTCATTTGTCTTGGTGCTGGGCACAATTTTATTCGTTTTATATTAATTTCATTGCGGGATAGTTGCATGTTTCGTACGAAACAAGAGTATTTGTCACATATTGCTACCTTTAGTGGCGGAACTTACTTATATTGGAATAAGGTCAGTGGCGGATTGGCCAGGGTGTCAGATTTGAATGAAAATTTACAGGGAGCTGCAGGAAACTATTCCCCTTCATGTAGGTATTGGGAGCACATTTTCAATATAAATTCTTAAAAAAAAGATAAAAATATTTTTCCTACAAAAAAGGGATAAAATCAGAAACATCAACATAAAAATTGTATTAATAAGTTTATCAAAATTTTGCTTCATTTGAGATCATTTTAACTGAGGAGGACAGTATACCGATGATAGAAAAACGCTATTTTCATTACAAAAAATACTTGGATCGATTACATTCTTTAAGTACATCGTTATAATTAGGCATTCCTACTTGATATTCTTGCATTCACAGAATTATTACACTTAGCTTTTCCGAATGCGAGTAAAATAGTCGCGGTCTAATAAGTTTTTACACTATTACGATTCACTAAAATACTTCCCTTTCTGTAATTGTTGATCACACGACGCTGCAATTACAGTATGTCATTCTTCTGTGTTTAGGTACTAAGTAGGTACTTCAGTTAATGACCGATAAATTTTAGTGCTTGCTTTGCGAGATATAACGAGTGGCGATATCATGAACATGGGCGGCATTAGTTAGTTACCTTCACCCTACACACTCTTATCGATAGAACGAAGTCGCCTAGAACCGTATTTCGTAAACGACTTCCATCGAGTGCATCCTCTATCCTCTCGGAGCGTTCGTATTGTTTGCAAATTAGCATGATGTTTTGCGTGTGGGCGATGTCACTGGCGCGTCCTAATTCGTGGCGACTTTATACGCTGCCAGGGGGATTTATGAGCATTCCTGAGAGGGTTGCATTAATGCGTTCTTGAAAGTTAAGATGCTCTTCAAGCCCGACTTCTGCTTTGTTCTCGGCAATAGTGAGGCAGAGTGCTCCCGAAATTATTTGCAGAGTATCGCGACTTCCCCGCTCCTCTGAAATCGTCTAGTCTACGGTTCACCAGCAAGCAGTCGAATTTTCACAAACAATTCCGATTCGCATGCGCACATGCAAGTACAGCAGCCGAGCATCAAAACATTTCATTAATTCGAAGTATCTAATTCGAATTTTCGTATAACGTGTTAAAAGTAAAGCGTCTTGCAGAATTTCATCCCCAAACATTTTTCATGCTGCAGTTTTCGTTCGTATTTCCTCCGTTCAGCTTTCTCTTCCCACGCTTTTAATATTCATATTACATTCCCTTTCTTCGTCATAAATTCAAGCATCTGCATTTAATATTACTCCACGAATGTC
This sequence comes from Andrena camellia, assembly GCA_029448645.1. Taxonomy (NCBI): domain Eukaryota; kingdom Metazoa; phylum Arthropoda; class Insecta; order Hymenoptera; family Andrenidae; genus Andrena; species Andrena camellia. The sequence goes on from CM055680.1 coordinate 36,050,574, forward strand.
GACGCAAACCACAAAACCGATAAATTCACAAACTCTATTACACAATTTACATGGCCTTTCTGAGTTATATACGAAGCGATAGCAGCAACGCGTGAAATACGTGAATTACTTGAATTTCTTCAAGCCTTTATTTTGCATAATTTTCAGCACCTAGTTATAATTAATTTCACATGCTTGTGAGTATTATCAAATTGAATCAGATGGGATATCTTACAGGCTAAGGGTCTACAAAAAAAGGTCCCTTGAAATCGATGGAACGTCAGCACAGATTCGAAAAAATTTATTTCGTCATCGTAAAGTGCACGAGAAGCTTAGCGTGCAGGGGATTATTCGGCTGGCCTTTTTTCGCGAGCGGGGGTGGATTTTCCCTCGTCCTGGGGCGAGTAGCACAATGAAGCATCGGCCGTACCAAGCGTGCGCGTGCACGGAAACACGTGATGTGTGCACATGCGGCCACGAGCACAGTTAATGCGAAAATAACACGCGACCGAGCGAATTACCATCAAAATTATAAGCTTTGTTGTTCAAGGCCACGGCCTGCTTCAATTTTCTTCGCGCTGCTTTGTACGTTTCTAATCGATTCGAACCTGCTCCCTCGCTCCACGTGAAAACTGTACATGCACCTTTACCATTCAAACGTGTCCTTTTTTACGTCGTTTCTTGTTTTATGTACTATCGACATGATGTTAATCTAATGATTGTCCTATTTCTTGGGAAATCTAAAAATGGTATAGAAAAATAAACATTATAAAAATTTATTTAAAGAATAAAATCCAGTTTTCTTTTTACAAAGCTTTTGAGTTACTTCAGTAGTGGTTACATTAATCTTCTTGTTCCTCTTTCTTTGGGAGGTGTCACGGCCCCTTGGCCGCCTCTGGGTGCGTCACTGTTCATTACTAATAATAAGACATCTTGAAATATCTATTTTAATATTTTTTAATTAGTTGAGTTATTATTACTGGATTGATCAATTACTTTGCCAATTTCGACCACAAACAACTTTTTTACACCTTCATTATGACGAGCAAACACTTAAATCAGTAGAAATTGGGATACTCACCTTATCTAGCTTACATCTACAATATTTTATCTCTTTCAAGACTTTTGAACGGAGGTGTGCCCAGTAGTACCTACTCAACTACTTATTTACACACCTCCCTTGATTCTCATTCTCACGTGATCTTCCACGTTTCGTCTTCAACTTTCACCATTACTTTCACCATCTCCCATGCCCGTTACCCCAACATCTAAAACATCCTCGAACCTTCTCATTTCTCTTCCTCCTATTCTCTCTTATGTCTACTTCCAATGCACCCTAATTCTATTTCGTTGAATCGTCTCTCCCTCATCCCTGAACCCCGCTCACACTTTTCTTCCCCACTATTACACAATTTCCTCTCCAGTTCGACGACATTACCCCATTACACATGAACGAGTTGAACAACGAGAGGCAAAGATTAAGGTTTACGCGTCCTCTTAGGTAATTTACGTTTCAATTATAACTTTCGCCGTAGTCGGCGGGACTGCTCGAAAGCGTTCCCCTTGTTCGATTAGAACACATCCCGGTGTCAAGCGCGCATCGGACGATTCAGTTAATTAAATGGACCGTGGACCTGGGACAGCTCCCCCCCCGTCCCTCACCCCCCCCCCCTGTCGGTTTAATCCACTTTATCATTTTAGACGTAATCACTTGGTATCACTTTGCTGCATTAAATGTAATACAATATCCAGAAGCGTTGGCTACGTTAACCGCGGCTGCCGGCGCGGTGTTTGCGGCGGTGCTTCTCGACCGCGTTAAACACAAGATAATCTGACAATGGAGAATATGCTGGTAGGTTGCCTGTAAATAATGGGATTATCAGCGGCACGTCGGTAAATGAATTAACGGGAGCGATTCGTAGCACGCAACGAAATCACGCCCACGAGTGCCAATTAAATCGCGCAGGGGCGTGTCCTCCTGCAGCTTTAAATTTCGCGCCACCGTGTTTCCTGACACTTCCCCGCGAGCGTTTAACAAGCGAGGCGCCCGCGATTATCAGAAGGAGTCCTCCGACCTGAAAGAAACTCTTGCCACCGTAAATCATTGCGCTTACCAAAACAGAAGCAGACACCACGCGAGAAGTCCATCCGACTTCTGACCGAAGTTTTCGTGCCAAGTTAAAGGGAGTCGTCGCGAACGTAAGGGAGCTTCGACAGAATTTTAGAGCACTTACCTAGCGACGGGGGACAGGGAACAAACGGATTTACGCGAATGCCTGCAGACAGCTTGCAGCGGGAAACGAGGCGCGATGTAACTTCGTGGGAGGGTATCGGGACAAGGGGGAAGATGCGGGTGCACGAAGACGAATGTGGTGCTGGGGGCTGTTGCTCGAGTCGGCCGACACAAATTGACCGGGCTCGAGTGGCCTGGAATCGAAAGGAATCGAATTGTCCCCGTAATGCGCGCACGACGGACGGTTTTGCACGTTGCTTGGCCCCCAGGTGGATAGGGGTGTCAGTCTAACAAGGGGGCTACGTGGGGATATTAAAGGAACTGAGCTAAATAAATAGAAGGATAGTTGTTACATGCTTGCCGTTCTGCGTAGACACTCAATACCCACTGAAATATTTAACAACAGGTGCCACGCTCACGTGCCTAGACCACAGTTGAAAATCTCTTCTTGTACTGTTTTGGCTTACTAACTAAAATTAGATTTCTAGCTATAAAATTCTCTAATTATAATTCTAGATACCCATACATTTCACAATATTGCCAAGTATCTGTGTAGAAAAAGGGTTCTCCCGTATAAAGAAATAGAGAAATACGGGCAAAACATTTTTCATCTCTCTATGTGCCCACAAAGTTTCGTGAAAATTTGGCGCGTAACACTTCTCGTGGCTACCCCGTAAAGGGCCACCGCGCTCGTAGATGGTCTCCGGCGAGTCCGAGACGTCGTTACGCGGCGCCTTAATTGGAATCGGATGGAAGCACGGGGAAACTTCTTGCTTCCTGGCTTGGTCCGCGTCGCGAAATTGCCGTCCTGAAGACGAGCACCTCGGCTCGTCAGGGAGACAGACCTCTTTCGTGTTAAATCGATTTCGTTGAAACGTACTCGTTGGGTGTCGCGGGAGGGGTAAGAGGGGGGCGGCGGGAGTATACTTTCTGAACGACGCGTAAATCCATGCCGAGTTCCTGGACCAGACAGCTTTTCCTCCTTCGTTCCCAGCGTCTCCAGGTGGATAGACTTCAGCTGCGCCCCCACGAACGTATCTTTTCGAGATTACACGGTTTTTCGAGCTCGCCCGCCGCCGTGTATCCCCTCGCGTGGCTGGGCCGCAGCGTTGAATACATTTGCGCGAATCACGTGAATGGAAGGTAAATTTCATTAGAGCGATTCAGGTCAGCTGACTTAAAAAAAAATCGCAGTGATTCAAATAGACACGCGGGGGATAATCTTGTGGCTGTTCGTTCCTAACATTCTCTATATCCCCCTCTCTTCCCATTTTTTCCCCGAATTCTTTTCGAAGGTATTTCGAGGGTTTCAAGTATTTTCATGGAGGGCCAAGCTCGATCTCCGTTCTTCAACCGTTTCGTTTCTTTGACGTAATACCGAGCGTATTCCCCCCCCCCCCCCCATATTCTCTCTCTCGCTCTCGATTCTTCCTTTTTCTTTTGTTTGTTACCTTAATTGCCTCTTCTGCGGCAGATTGTCTGAAGCATGTCTCGAGTGGAACGAAAATCGATTTCCTTGTCGTTCGAGTGATAGAATGGTCGTCTACTCTGGAAATGGCACGTTTTTAACATATCTCGCCGCTGAGCCATGCCCTCCCCCCGTTCGAGCAGGTCTGTCGAGGTTCGAATCCTTCAGGTACGGCGGATGGTGACTACGAAGTGGCATTCTATGACCTAGTCACGCAAATTGACCCATTTTCGGGGGACCATCCGGTCGGAACGCCCGAAAAATAGGCGATTTTTATGATTTTTTTACAAGAACAGGTTGTATCATAACCTAAAAAATGTTTTTCGCTTTTATTGATACACTCGTTAGGGTATAAAAAAATATTTGTTTCGTGTTTTCGGTCTTGATGCATTTTCTAGTCTTTAATTTTCTTCTGATTTAAATCCACAGCTGTGCCATACTCGTTCCTCCATTCTTCTATTTTTTAACCAGGTGCACGCGTACGGGGCCATTTTTCAAAATTCATTTTCTCGAACACGAAGATCTGAATCAGGAAATGTTATTCCACATTTTAAAATTATTCTTGCCTGAAGCATCGCTCCTTTTCGAGTTGTGCCGCTAGTAACGGACAATGGACCTGCGTTTACCTCTGATTCGACGTGTCGCAATGCCAGGTGGTTGACGAGCGCCGAAGGCGTTCGTGTAGAATCGAAACGCGGTGTTGCGCAATTCGATCGTTTCCGTTGCTGTTGCCGATCGCGCGCGTTCGTTAGCGTGATACGCATCATCAATATGCATTCGAATGGATGGCTCTGCTTGCAAACGTAATTTTATCTTGTGCAGAACGTCTTGCGAAAGGTGACGCGTCGAATAAATCACGTAGCTGTTGTTAACTGTTATTTTTGCAACTGTCCGTGGCCGAGGAACGTGCACGATTTCTGTAATCGTCTCCTGCAGGCTCTCAGCGGAACTAAAAACTGATAAGAAAATTGAATTACAATATTTAAACATCTCGTTGCTTTAACTCCTTTCTTCCCACCTTTTACTCTAATATCAAATTGAAAGATATGCATGTGACTTTAATGAAAGTTTTACTGGCGATTGATATCATCGATTGCCGTGACCCACACGCCACTGGACGTATTGAGTCCTCGAAATTACTACCTAATTAACTTTTCCTGTGACAATTGCAAATTCTGAGGAAGTGAAAAATCGATCGATGATAACCTAAATAGGCAGTCGGCAGAAATGTTTCTTTCTGTGTTTAGCATTCGCAATAACTGTCGCCTACATGACAAGCAGCCTGACGAATGTCGCGTGATGCCCTTGGTCACGCAGATCACTTAAAACTCGAAATGACACGAAAACGAAATGCAAAGGTACAAGAGCGACCTCGTTTCTGAAAATGGTAGCTAATTTATAAGGAGAATTCTTTCGCTCTACGTCTAATACTCGAATTGATTGCTACCTGGAAAAGTCGAAGGTTCTTTGAACATAGCACTGCAGCACATAGCCATTAATATGTCTGTACAGCAACTTAGGTATTCTTTTTCAAGTGGCTGTAGCAACCGAATGTTAAGACTGATATTCTCTTCAAATGCCCATCATTTTCACAAAAATCAAAATTTTGTCAAATCGCTATGTGCTTCTGTAGTAAATGTCCCTTTTAATTAGAACGAAACCCTTCAAAAAGTTTCTACATTTATTATCTAATTTAGCCCCAAAACATTCTGAAACTTACATATGATATTCGGGCCACCAAGGTGGCCTAACCGCTTAAACTATAAATTTTAAATAAATCGATTGCTTAGATTTATACAACATAAAAGAACCATTAAATTTTTTCTGTAACATTTTTTTATATCTGTTGAAAGAACCAAATTTATATCTGCTGTAAGAATCACCCCGAAGAACCAAAATTAGCAGAAAGTGGATTCTCTTGTGCTTCTATTAAGGTCCTCTATAATCTACAATACTGCAAAGTTTGAAAGAACTAGGAATTTTCGGGCTACCGAAGTCCCCTTGTTAGACACGAACGCGACTGATAACTCGTGGCTGTTGCACGTCATATTTTAAATTCACCCGTGGGATTTCTAATATTCCTGGGCGTTTTCACGCGCGTAAGACACGGCGAGTGACACGGCGGAGGAGTTTTGCATAATATCGATTCGCGCGATCCATCCCGGGGATGATAAGATAGCTGACGGCCCCGATTTCCCGTCCGTGTTTCTATACCGGGGTTTCGTGCAATTTTCATGTCATCCTCGTCCGCGAGGCTTCGAGTCGTGGCACGAGGAAAAACATCTTCCGTGGAAATTGGAACGGAGATGGCTGGAGATTGGCGGGACGAGGGAATTGCGCTCGGTGAAAAGCCATGGGTGCCTGGCCGCGCTGGCTCGGCGAGGAGTCCTCCTCTTTGACACCAGGCCAGCATGCAACTTTTACATTCCACCTGTGTGCTTTATCCGTCTGCACGCGTGCGTGTGCGTTTAGTTAACGGACACTTTGTGCTCGCGCTGTGTGTGCCACTCCAGCGCGCTGAAAAGGGTTGCACGATCTTGTTGGCCAGAGGAAACTTTGATCTTCGTTAATCGGCCGCTCCACACCGTGGATCTTGAAGCCTTTAAAATGCTGCTCCTTGGCTAAGCAGCCCCATTTTTATACCCCTTCTTGCATCTTTTATCATCCCTGTAATTGGTGTCCCCTTGTGGCAAACAGTGGATTGTAGACTTGAGTGCTTTTGTTAGGGTGCCGTTTTATTTGATGTTATTGTCTGGAGCTTTTGTCTGCTTTGGAAGATCTCGATTGTTAGGGGGAAAGGGTAGTGAAATGATATACAATGTCCGAACACCCGTTATTCGAATATGTACACTAATATCGAAACGTTCTGTTATCCGAATATAGTGTCTCCTAGCCATGGATGCATTTTCCTGTTGCAAATGTAGCTTACATAATATAATGTGTAAGCTCTTTCCTCTGTTTGACCGAACTTGTTTAATTCCGATCATAACGATTTAGTATAGAGACACAATTAATGTAGGTTAGCAGCCAAAAAGATATAGATTCCATAAATATTGAAACGAACAGTTAAATTTCTTGATCTCTGTTTAAATAAATGAAGTTTAGTATCAGAAAAGTGATTGGTCTATTATCCGAAAATTCGAAAAATAAAGATAAAGTCAGTTTAGGTGAAGTAGAACATATTGCTACTACCGCTACTTAAATTGTGGTTAGTTTATCAACTGATCGATTAAACAGTGTTTGCTTACTCGAAGTTCTGGCTACATGCCTTGGTTTCAATATTTATGAACCTCGAGATTTTCCAGTATTAAAAATGTCGTAGTTATAGTAGAGTCTGCGGGAGTCCAGTTCAATTGTAAGATGTACGATTCGCGTTTCAGCAATTCGGTGCGACGAATTGCTTGTCCGCTTGAAAGATTTCCACGCGTCAAGTTGGAAATGTATTTAATCGGAGCGACGGTGTCATAATTCATCGATGGATACGAAACCCCTTTATCCTTCGGGCTGCCGTTATCCTTGGTGCCTGAACACCAATTAATAAACCCTCAATTAATGTGTAATCGGTTGCACGGCTGAGGCAGCCGATTGAAAATTAATGGCCTCAATCGTTGTCACGTAAATTAATTGCGATGCGGCGTTGTGGCCGCGCGTGAACTTCAGTCCTCTTTATGGTCACCTGTCGGGATGCTTGGTGATTATCTATTGGAAATAATCGGTTCTTCTAAATCTGCAGATAATTCTTATATGATACCTACTATATGGTCAAACTGTCCAATAATATTTTTTTAAAGCTTTCTGTAGATATATATTTCATCTTCAGTTTGTTGTTGAATTTTAACGTGTAGTGGTATAAGTCGAAGTTACTGTTTATTGCCGATTTTTGATAGTGATTTAACAGTCTATAGGAGTCACGTAATTTTGGTAGGTTTTATTGATTGGAAATCAAATTGACAGCACCTTATCAGTTTATTTCGAGGACTCTTGGGCTTGCGATGCATCAATTAAATAATGACGTCGAGTGAAACGAACATTTCTAAATTGTAAAAAAGAATTCACAGCTTCCCCCATCAGATTATTCACTACCCCTGCGAAGTAACACGTCGCTAGTAATTTTTTTAACGAGACTTGAAAATGATTAGAAAATTATGAAAATGGATAATGAAAATTTGTAATGAAATTAGAAAATTGCAACTAACACCCTATGTGCATCAGTTCTATCATTGATCGAATAATTTGGTCGAATTCCACCAAAATTGAAACTACGAGCAGCGAAGGGATACCCTTTTGATCACGATATTATTGCTCCCCGACAAGGGAGGGCCTCGAGCAACGTTTCCAGAAAGCCGGGGCGATAAAGTCAGACCCGTTCGTTTCTGTTTCAGATGTTTCGATTTCACCTCGCCCCGACGTGTAATAAGGTTAAATGGTCCACGTCGAAGTTCCGTTAATTAAGTGACACTCGTCACAGCCAGATCGTTGCACGCTTATCGATTCGCCCTAATTTGTGCGGCCCAAACGTCAACGCACAGGCGCATACAAACACAGACACAAAGGGTAATTTTGTTTTCGGTGGAACGCCAGGCCTGGTAAACATGGCTCGTGCTTTAATAAGAGACCAAGTGTCGCGTCGAGTGAAACCACGTGATAAATTGCGAGCTTTACGCTTGCATCGTCCAGGAATTTGTATCTCATTTCTCTCGGCGTTGGCTTCTTCCAGTCTATATAAATCTTCGTTAAAACGGCGTCGCTCCGACGCAATCAGAAGCGCGATGTATCAGACGAATTTGACTACGTAGCTATGAATTTTATAGTTCAATGCATGCTTGAATGAAACACCTTGCGAGAACAGAGTGCTACGATTAATGTTAGAGTGCTGACGTTATTCGGCCTCCTTTTGTTCTTGCACACTCGCGAAGAGATGGATATAGGAAACTTTAAACTGGGTTATTTGTAGGAAATACAGTGGCGGATGAAAGAAAGTTTACGACTTTTAAAATCGCGTAACTTTTTTAGAATTGGTCCACACGACATGAGTTTTTTTTTAGAGGCTAGAAGGATTAGTTTGCTAAGAGACGTGTTTCGTCGTTTTTCGAAAGTCAATCAGAATTGAAGGTGTTTCGTTCATAAGAAATGTTTCAGAAACTTGAAGCAGTGTAATAATATATAACGAAAATAGAGAAACGCGTCGATGGAAAGGAATACATATCTCCTTGGAACTGTTTCAATATTTCCGATAAGTGCCTCAATGAAAAGCTCTCCATTGAGTCGGCTACTGCATGAATGAATTTTTTTAACCGAAATCACTGCGCTGGTCTAAACTGGTCTCTGCGATCTAGTGACCCGAAATTAATTCGTTGCTATTGATAAATGGATCGCTGTTTTGTGAATGATGGCGCACGGTGGCCGCCCCGTGTGACATTTAATCTGTCACTTTCGTATGAATCGGAATAATGTCTTTGATACAAATATCAATGGCAGGTCATCTGCATCGCAAATGCAGAGCCAGAATAGTAATATGCCCTGTACGTCTCGCGTTGAATTTACTCGGATGACGGGTCGATTATTCAACGATGCATTACTCGAATGAAATTATTTATTTCCATCTACCCTTCTCTCTGGTTCTGTTTACTTCCTTAAGAATCTATTACAAATTTTTCTGATTGAAATAGCGGACTGTAATTGCTAGAGTCCTTTGTTGTAATAAATATTTCGTAAGGAATGAAAGATATATGGAATGGAGGATAAGTGATTTAATTTCAATTCACTTCCATAATCAGATGGTAAACCAACATCAAATTCTAAAAAATAAATAACAGCCACAAAAGGAAGGAGTTTTGTCTACATATAATTTCTATAGTATATTTTCCAGACTATGAGTTATTCCGCGATTACGTGGATGAGTGTGTTTCCTTAAAATTACTTCTTTAACGTCTTACGAACGTATCTAGCTTACAGTGGAAAGTTTTCAGCTTCTGAACCCCTAATCGTTTCTAATCTAAAGTAGCGTGAGCGGCGTAACACATCGTGGCGAGCAGAGTGATTTTCGCTGGGTAGTAGTACATACCGGGTAAAGTCAGCCCTACGCTTGCTATGTCAGGTGGTGGTAAGTTTAACGGTTACCTCGGCCCAACAACTTGTGCAGCCCGTAACATCGCAGCGACTGATACAAAATGTTTCGAACTTTCGCTTCCCCCCCCCCCCCCCCACACACACGTAAGCTAAACCGCTGCCACAATTAATTGAAATAAGTGTGCTACCCCCTCCCCTAAGTTTGCAGTTGAACTGAAAGTATGTTCGAAGAAAGAACTCACACACGTTGCGTGCAGTTTTTATGAACTATTCCAAGTCGGAAGTCTACAGAAACTTTCTTCGCGCAAAGCAAAATCTTTCTTACGGTTCGAATCTTCAGCATATCTCTGTAGTGCACAATACTCGAAGGGTTCTTCTCTTCCGTAGGAGAAATACCAACTGAGTATCTACAAAATGGAACAAAATTTATGCATTTGAGCATCAGGTTCCTTTGCAGACAGTGAATATGCTTGACTCAGCAGTAACTAAGTAGTCAGGTTCATGGTACTTGGGGGTCCCTGCATAGACACTGACTTCTCACGTTGCCACCATAGTTCTCTGTTTCAAAGGGTGCGCTTGTACACGCCTTCGGGAAAGGAGACTCAAAGGGTCGCCCAATCAGTTTCAAAGAGTTCGAAACCCTAGCTTCGTCCCCCCCCCCCCCAGGCAAAGTATAGAAAAAGAACAAATGTGTAGCTACCAGTCAGTTAACCTTTGACTCGAGGTGAAGTTAATCTTCGATCGTTAACGAATTTCAAAATGATCCTGTGGAATTCTTGTAAATACAGAGCTAGGGGGCAACTGACAGCCCTAATTCTTCCACTTCCTATAACTCTACTTTAATCTTCTTCGATTTAATTAAAAGTATACCACTGTAGTAACTTTTAGCGCCCCGAACATGGAAGACACCACTGCCTAACGAATCGATAGGGAGTTATGGTAGGTTCTATAACTTTATTACACAAAATGTTGAAATCCAATTGAATTATTAAAAGTGCCCACACTGACAGCACCAAAAAGAACTACGTTTCGGTAAAAGATTCCTTTTGAAAGAAATTCCATTGAATTTTCTTTCTCTCTGCAGTTTCTTTTTGCAGCTATGTCAAATGAATATCGCGTTGATCCATTAGATTAACCGTTCAGAAGTGTCAAAATGATTTCGAATGAATGACCATCGGAACCTTTGTTTGTACGCGAGCGAGCTCTGCACTGGGCGCTATGAATTTAACTTCTGAAAATGCGAGCTGCCGTAGTTGGAGTTTTCCCAAGGGAAGCCAATCTCGCGGTATCGATCGTCAGCATCTCGATTCAGCTGTGACGAAATCGCGGACATTCGTCAGGCTTCGGTGCAACGTACTGTGACGAAGTTTCCTGAGGACAAGTCGACTCCCCCGACTTTTTGATTTATTGTTCAATTTCCTTTTCCAACGCGTGTATGCATGAATGTGCCATCCGTTTGATTAATCACCACAAGGTTGCATTGTTGGACTTTATTAGCTTTGTCCTCCATTTTTCTGTTTCACTAATTATTTATTTCTCTGTTTCACCATTTTCTAATCATTTTATCGCGTTTTACATATCAATACATTTCATAAAAAACACCATAAAACTTAAAAGAAAAAGCGTTGTAAAGTGGACCCTACTTTCTGACTCATTACACTAATTGCCACCCCGATACGCATAATACATTTCTACAATTAATTAAAGCGCTGCGCGTGCACGTGGTAAATCGTATTCAGCTAACGGCAGGGAAAAGTTTCGAATGTTGGCGATTCGATTAGTAATTAATTACTGCGTTATAGCGATATCGTCTAATCTAACCGAATTGGAATGACCAATCAGCAGCGGGCAGAATCTAATTATTCGAAATTATGCGGCCCCATAGTTTGTCGATCATTGAGTTTTCGGAATGAGATCAGCTTCGATAGGCACCAGTTTCAATTTCCTGCCATCTCGGATAGATGGGAATGCATGGCCGTAGGTTTACTAGCACGTGGATGCAGGCGAGTGAAATTCGACCACCTTATCGCGATTGCAGTACGCGCATGCAAGTAGCACGTGTAATCATACGAAAGTTGGTCGAAATATTTTCGTATATTCAAATACCAATATTTTATAATATTTTTATCGCGAGAACCGAACCCCAATATACAAGATTCAGCAATGAAAATAAACATGTAGATACTACGGGAACGAGGATAATTTCTGGTGTTCTGATTTAGAGACTTGTTTAAATCTTCATAAAGTAAACACAATATTAGGCCTATTCTTATTAAAAAATAATCTGTTGGCCGTCATCAGGTCATAGTGTCCGCTTAGCACCTTTCGTGTGAACAGTTTCGCCACGTGCCATCAAACTTCAAACGAAGGTAATCAAATCGGTCACCTTGCAAGAATCGCCCTGCATGCACACGCGCGTTTGTCGTATCAGAGTCAGAGAATTGATAAATAGTTGTGAAATATGGGTGCTACGCTAAGAGCTGAAAGGCTGTTATTACGATCATTACGGGATGGAAATGGTGACGTTGTAATGTCACCATCGCCGTTACGAAGGTCGACAGCAAATTGTCGTGAATGATCGAGAGACAGCTGTTTTCTATTATACTTGAAACAAGACTACAGGCACCGTTATTTCTGTTTTCGAAACGAATTTAATACACCAGTGCTGCATAAATATTGTGCATGAAAATAGAAAATACATAAGGATAGGTGCTCCGACGTTTAAATTACTTCAAAGGTACAGTTTGAAGAATCAAATCATGCTCATAGATGTTTTCGAACGTTCTACTAGTCGAGCAGAGAGGAAAAATGTAGTTTAATACTTTGAGTGACGCAAGGATTTGAAAAATGTCCATTCAAGTCGGTCAGACTTTCCCAAGTGATGGCTTCTATCTAGAAAGTTTTGTATACCTCGCTTTGTTTCTGTTCAGAATAAACATTAGGTGAATCTCGGACAATACTTTCGACGATTTCCAGAAAATACGGCAAAACCGTGCATAGGATGGAAATCCCTCGGCGTGACAACACAACGACGCCACTCAAAGTATTAATATCCACATGGTTCGGTTCTGTTATTGTTAAACACACATCCCGCAATGTACGAGTGATCCCTTTAACAAGCGAAAACGAAGGGTGTTGGAAAGATATCGACGTCTTAACTCAACGAGCCTAATAACGTCCAAATTCCACCAAGTCTCCCAACGCGCAACGTCCAAATATAGAGAGACATATTTCACAAATCCCGCGTACACGTCGCACGAACCATCGTATTTGAAACAGATACGCTATATATTTGCACCGATATAAAGCGAAAGGTTGAAAGCTCCATCAATCTTGCCGCCACACGCCACATGACAAACACGAACGTTCGTGTATGAACGAGTCGTTTCTTCGCCGTTATTCGCACCCTTTTCTCTTCAAGCCGATTAAAGGGGAATCGGATTGACCAGGCGCGAGTACAGCCTGGCCAGGCAAGCAAAAGTAGGTAAACACTAATTGAAGAGTCAGCACGAGAGGGTTGCACATACGTATGTATGTGTATCGCGTAATATCGCGTAATACTGTCTAATTTCCTGTCAATAATTGGAAAGCTGCGCTCGAGTCGACCAGCACTCGCCACATCGCAGCCAGGCATCGCGGGCCGCAGTCACATTTTCCTGAGAAGTCTATACGCGATTGCATAGAGCGCAGTGGGCCTGGAAACGATCGGTGCAAGTGGATTTTTTAAGGGTGAACCTTTTTTTTTTAGATATTCAGTTACTCAAGTATTCAATCTGCTTTCATCTTGAAATGCAGCGTAGCTGTATTAAAAACTTAATAGGCTTTGCTGAGTATTTTTTAGAAGATTTTTATTGTTTTCCTTTTGTATTAAGTACCCGAATGTGATTGTTAGAAAAGCTTTTGATTGGGAACTATGTTTGCAGGAAATTGTATCGGGACTATTGATTGAGTTCAGGAATATTGATTTTAGAGTTTTCTTTTACGTTTTCTACTGCGGGCACGCTGCGGTCCATTTAATAACTTTTTCTCTGGCAAGTGTATTTACTTGTTTTCTATGGTTTTCCTAGTTTGATACGTTTTTCTGATGTTAATTACAATATTGAAGCTACTATATACTATTTTCAAAATTTCTCCAGTGGCAAATTACAGAATAATTTAACTTCCACTCCTCTTTCTTTACCTTTATCGACCATAATGAGTGTCATACTTTACACTACATTCAACATAGATTCAGATAGAGTAAACCCTTATTCTCCTCTTTATTTATCAAGTATTACATTCCTGCCCTTCAAAAAGTAAGAAGAAGTTACCCAAAATTTCTATGTTTAGCCACGCTCATACAATATACAATCTCTTCCAATTCCAATAATTCTTTGTAATCAAATGATCAAGTGATAAAATGTTATTCCGATCCACCCTTCTATTGGTACCAATGCCACAAAAACTACATGCTTTAAAAAAAAAATACATCGGAGGCGCTTTCGCGAATCTTTTATTTCAAATTTGTTTATCAACATTCCCCTCTTGCCAATAATTTTCTGGCCCGAGGCAGGCGCAATCAGCCGCGGTAACGATCCGAGTCTGACTCGGTTTCGCAGATTAATTTCGGGCCAATGTTTCTTTCGAATGAACCCCCATCGATCGATCTAAACGGTTTGCTGGAGGATCCGTCGAAGTCGATACCTGTAACGTGTTAATTGCAGATCGCTTACGAATAGATCGACTCGGACCAAGTTGCCAGTGTATCTGGGTCAATTGGGGTTGAATCCGTGGAGTTGGTGTGCAATCGTGCTGGCATTGTGCTTTTTGATGTGCCGTCGAAAGGGTCGTTTAAATGTTGCGAAATATGAGGAATGTTTCCTCATGTGCATCGGAAGTTTCCCTATTCACGTCACGCAGAAATTCAAAAAGTTGTATTTTAACCCACTACCTTGCTATTACAAATTCAAATTAAAAGTTTAAAAATAAGAAACCCGGAAGTTCACCAAACTGCGACCAATGCGTTTACATACGTCGAGACGTCTAAAAGCCTGACTCTCGGTAGTACAATCTGTTGCTAAACAATACCCCCAATGGTCCCAATCTAAAACAGAATTTTAAACACAAAGTTTTGACAAAGTTTCAGTTCCTCTCCAATTCTAAGCATTTCTACAAAGTATCCAAGCGTAGGTATAGCTGCCTCTACGAGAGGTGTCCATTTGTTATAGAGCGTGTTCTACGAGATGTATCTGGTTGTCGAGGAATATTCGTTCCTGGCGCCTGGACGTCCCGAATAGAATTTGCGAACAACATTATTGCAGTTGAGTGTACGTGCGCCAACAGGTCCCTGGGAAATCCCCTCGCAGCTGTCCGAACTAGCATCGGTGTAATCGTTAAGAGTACGTGTGCACGTGGATATACGTACGTGCTGAAGCCGGATATCGGAGATTCGAATCGACACTTTCCTCGTTTCGCCTCGGAGCAACGCGCCGCCGAATGACGTTTCTATCTAACCCCGTACACGTTCTTCATAACGCCCCCATCCACCCCTCCTTGGCGAGTAATGCCGAAATTCGTGTCGCACACCGCAAGAAATAATATTTCCATCGTGTCCGCCGCGACTCGATCGTGATCTCGTTTCTTTTACAACCTGATGGACCGTTACACTCGCGGCGCCGTGGGCGCACGTTTCGGCACGCGTGCGAATGGAAATCTCATCGAGGATCCGGAGAGAATGCTACGAGTATAAATAGGAGTACGGAGTGGAATTTCCAATTCACCCTTAGGCGAGGGGGTTGGATATTTCTTGGCTGCACTGATGTACCATGTGTTCTTTGCTTTAAAATGGTAATTTGCGTCAAGGGCAACTGGAGACTTATTTCCAGGGGGAGGGGGGGGGGGCAACTTTGGGATGATGGTAAAGAAAAATACATCCCTCTTGCTTCTTTAACCCATTTTATAGTGCCAATTTAATTAAAAATTTAAAATCGAAATTTAAAAATATTCCCCTTTTTTTAGTATAAACTTAATAAAGGTCAGTTTTGAAAAATAAGCGATTTTTTCTCAAAGCCAGGGGGGCAACTGTCCCTTTTGCACCCGTCAAAGAATAAATTTATTCTGACAGTTCAATCCTTCTCGATTAAAATAGCAGCAGAAATATCTTGATGTGATTGGCAATTTCGGAGATAAAAATTCGTTTATAGAGCCCGTGTCCGTGAAACTAGGCAGAATTTGCCTGTGCATTTTAAACAATTTCGAAACCACCAAAATAATGACATACACCACTCCCAATTTCCCGCGAACCACGTCATATTACAGTTTTATCAAAATTCCCTGACATCCAGTGTAACAAATGATCGATTTTATATAAAATGCCTGAATATTCTAATTTCGCGGACATATTATCGTGAATGAATAATTGCCGTACTGTTTGCTATAATATTGTCCCAATTATGATTGTCGTATCTCAAACAATTAATTATTTACAATGTTGTACGTCTATAATTTACACGATATGCATTTAACGTAGCGAGTGATTATTGATATTCTGATCGAAATAGGCATTAATATTCCGGAGGCCGTGGTAGCGTTCAAGGAAATTTGGACCATTAACACCTTCAGTGATTGGCCTTTGCACCTGGAAACGATCGGTCTGATTTCGTTCGTGGGATTGACCATGTAGAAATTCAGTTTGTCGTTGTATCCCTTGTGAACGTGGATGGGTAGGCTAGTCCTGTTGGCCTTGATCCGATGTCATCTTCCCATTCCGGCCATATTGGCAAATTCTGTTACATGATATTGCATGAGCTGAATGGAGGGTCGATTGAATTAACCGGAGAACTTACACTTGCTGTCGAAGTTTCGAGCAAGGCCGCCTGCCAGTTTATTCCAAGACCCGCGCACTTAATCGAAACGTCTGGCCAGATTTCCATACAGTGATTCGTTTTTTCTCCTCCCCCAGATAAAAGAAATTTCTAAAAAATTACCTACATTCCTGCACTAAGCATCCTAAATCTCATTCTTCCACTAATCTATCCAGCTGTAATCTCTGATTCAGAATGTACTCTCAAACATTTAATTCTCCCAATCTGAACCTACATCGTCGGGTAGAAAACTTTTCCCAATTTCACTGCGAACGGAGGCCCAGAGTCACAAGTGGATTAAAGCAGTATTGAAATCGTGGGAAGCTTATTATTTGGGATAGACTTCATAGTTCGTAATGGAATAAATGAATAAATAAAGAGTATAATTTCGAGAGTCCACGGAACAACTGTACAAACAAAAGTGGCCAGAAATGCGCGAGATTCGTCGTGGTCGATAAATTAAGGGCAATAATAATTTCATAAAGCAATTCCGTCGTCCATTCTAATCTTCATTCGAGAACTTCCTATTTCCACGTCGATGGCCACCCGGGATTTCCCCCGCACGTTCCGTTCCCGCGATTTTTATTGTCCAGCCACAGAAGCTTGCTTTCAGAGTTGCTCTTTATACGGGGGTAAGGATTCAAGGCGGAACCGCAACGCGGAAACTTCTCCGCGCTCAAGTGTCGCCCGAAGTTAAGAATTCCGTTAGAATTTCGCTGCGACTGGCTACGTTATACGGGTGCCTGAGGGGCACCGTTTCTGCAAGCAATACGAGAGAAAGGTTGATAAATCAAATCGATTTATTTATTACATAAATGTTTCCGTTTTCTTTTTACTTCAAAGTCTTCTATCGAAATAGATATTGATTTATGACACAGTTGCGTTTCACTGGTGCTCCTATCCGTCATTTTCGTAAAAAATTGTTTGAGCACTTCATTGATCGTTTATAAACACTTTATTTGCGTTTCAGATAAAATTAAATATTTCCGTTTACTAATATTTGCTAATATTCGATAGCTTGGCTATCAGTAGAACAGGCTCTAATATCTCGAATGGGATAGAATTTGAAAAATTATCAGTTTCGTTCCTCTCCAACACTAAAACTGGTAAAATTTCAAGGAAACAAAGCAGACAAATTATCAACGAAATAGGATTTTTTTTAGAACGTGCCTATATCCTTTTCTAACGTGCTCGCGTTTAAAATTGTTTCTAAGGAGCAGACCAGTTTCTCCCCCTCTCAGCTACCATAGCCCAGCGTCGTTGCATGTATTGAGAAATAAAATCAACTAGCAGCTCGGGGCAATTTTCTCGACTGTGGATCAGACCACGAACGACTCTCACTTTTACGTTGCACCAAGTTGCCTCTGCGTTCCAGAGACAGAGAACGTATGTCTGCGGGTTTGTGCAGAGACAAGGGATAGTATGGGGGAGGTAGTTAAACGGTATGGTGGGAATAACCATTTAATGGTTATATACCCCTAGCGATTAGTTGGTTTACACATAAACACAGTACCGCGCGCAGAGGGGGACAAAACCACGGAAGAGGATACTTCTGTGAATGGGACTTTCTATGGCATCGAGTATTGATTGCGTTCATTAGGGTGAGAGATAACGTAGTACCATGACGCCTGGTTCTTGAAACAGGAGGCTTCTAAGAACCTGCTAACAAGCCCGAAACAACACTATTAACAGTGAATAAACACGTTCTGCTTAAATCTGTGGCAATTAGGGCTAATGTTGTGGAGTAAATAAATGGGTGACGGTGATATTTCTTTTTTCAAGGGATCAAGTCGTTTTAGGGATAGTTGTAGGTGATGAATGAGAAGGATTCATTAGATATCGAATAATGCGAATGACACGTAAACAAATGAGGAATGATTATTAACTTGTTGTCTTTGGTTTAATAAAAATTCCTTTCACAGGAATTTCCCAGAAGCAAAGTATCTCAAGAACGCCAAGAAATAATCGAAACTTGGGAAAAGAAATCAATGAGCATGTTCTTGAATTCTCCGTGATACGACGTGGAATGGCTGGTACACGCGTAGAAGTGTGCAGGGTGGAAGGAGAATCATCGCACCGTAAAAAGAGAACCGTCTGACGGTGAAGCATCAGAGACCCCGGTAGGATTTGTGGGTAAAATATGACGTGATATCTCTCGTCGTATAGAGGACTGCCGTAGGCGGCACTCTTCAAGGAGCTCTCGTCATGATAGCACGAAAGTCGCAGCACCGTTCGCGGGGCTCTTCATCCCTCTCACTCCTCCCCCTTGAAAATTCGTTTCCTCCTATTTATCGCGATTTCCCGTTATCCTTGCTCCCTGGGGGAAAATTATGGCGTCTCTTTCGTTTACGTTTCTCACGTGTATACGGGGCCCTGTAACGCCCCCCGTTGCGCACAGTCGATGGGAATAAATTGCTGGTCTTGTTGAATCAGTCCGCGATAGACTCGAACGACGCGACGATTTCATAGGATTTATCGTTATCAGGTTGACGAATGCATACAACACTTTCACGCGAGTAACGGAACTGCGCTCGCAGTAGGTACGCCGGAGTCACGGGTCAAGGCATCTAACTGTCGTATAAAATATTCATCGATATTTACCAGCCATGGCTGATGCAGTTTCAGAGGTACCGAGGTACGGATAGGGCAGGGTGGTCGGGTCTTTTTTAATGACCCTCCATGTTTCATCGTTGACAGGAATATGGGGATGCAAAGGAACGTATCGTTTTGATTAGTGGCCCTCAAGATTACGTTTTCTATCATTTTTCTACCAGCGTGGGTATACTGGGTCTCGCGTGCGAACCGACGATACCTCATTTTCTCGATATCCTTCTGTTGTAGTGCCTGTATTTCCGTGTATTCCATCTGGGTAGAAGAGAAACGGAACAAGATTTGTCGGGATGACATGGATGATATAGGTAGATAATTTTTCGAGTAAGGTCCTCTTTGAGGAATTTAACTTTGAAATATTAATTATTATAGATAAGGAGCTAGATCGAAAAGTTCATATAAACTCCTGTTCCTTACTCAATTATTATTCCAAACTTGCTGCCCCTTCGAAATTTTATTTGAAATATTCTTTGGCATGAGAAATTCTGACTGAAAACATCTTTGCTTTCCCATCTTCTCTTCGTAAGCAGCTTACCGAATCTGCTCTTTCAATACATCTCGATTCCCTTTTTCAAATCACATCAAACGTTCAATGACTCTAACAATATTAGACTCCCCTCATCTACGTCCCCTGCAGTTGATCAGCCAAACAGAAGGTCTGCGGTGTCTGCACCTTCCGCGCTCACAGATTTCAGAGTGAAGCCTTCCTTTCCCGCTTCTTGAAAAGAATTTAATAAGTAGCCCAGGAGTTCGACGCAGCGCCAAGGCCTCCGTTATCCTTTTTCTCGTAACACCACGAGACCCTCAAGAATATTCTATTTCACCCCTCTATTCGAAATAAGACCCACAGCGCACTTACATCGGCTATAGAGTCTAGTTAGGATGAATTAACGTCAGGATAGAATAAATTCCAGCAATTAAAAGTTACCATGGAATTAGCGTTTCCGCGCGAAAATTAGATAGGGCCGCGTCCGCGGCCATTTTTACAAGGGAAGTTTGGAATATCACTGGTCTCCCGCGTCTCCCTCGTTACCGAAACGCGAAAACTGTGAATTTCGTTAACAACGCGGGAATTAATTTCGCCGCGTGCAGAGTGGAAACATGAAATTTAAAGGGCAACGCGCCCGCTGATCTGGCACGAGCCAGCCAAGACAAAGATGCATGTAAATAGAAAGCAGTCGGTTCGCTGTAAACTGCAACGTGAACTGGGTCGCGAATTACGCCGAGCAAAGATCGTCGGGATTTTGTTGATTTGTCCGTGAAACGAGAATGGCCTCGTCGGAGGAAAGCAGTGCAACGGCACGCTTCGAGGATACGTCGTCGAATGTATCATAGTCCGGTTGTTATTAATTTATATCATCGGCCGCGTTAATGTTTTCATTAACGAAAACTGAGGGCTAATTAGAGAGCGGGGCAATTTATCAGTGTCCCAAATACAGTGCATTCGAACATTGTGCCTTGCGCTTCGCCCTCGATCAATCTTCATTACTTATGCCATCAGTTTGCATCGTCAGCCTGCGTTACATATTGTATTAACCGAATGAGTAATTGACCACCGCAACGATGCAAACCTCGGCTATCGGTGTCGCAGATCGAACCACGGAATATTGCTCGTACTTTTCGGGGTGCAATCTTATTCGAATTTGTTCGAAGCTTCATCAATGATTTATGTGCCACAGTCCGCGCGTGCGTGGGTTCTCAATTTCTATTCTTCTATTTTATAATATCCGGTTCTAGTGTGTTCTACAGTATTCTGTTCTGTTATATTGTGTTCTGATCTATTGTATTCTATTTTATAGTATTCTGTCCTATTCTATTCTATTCTGTAGTATTCGGTTCTGCTCTATTCCGTTCTATTCTATTCTCTTCTACAATATAATTCTGTGGTATTTTATACTACCCATGGTGCCGCTGTAATTAAAAGAAAAGTAAACCACTGCTCAAAATTCCTTCACAAAACACATCCCGCATTCATCAATAAATGCCCCCACGGCGGGCCAAAGAAATAAGTATTCAGCGACCCGTAGATAAAGTGTTAAAATGCTTTCACGAGGTATGCGTGGGCGTCAGCCGTTTAACTAACTGGGAATTTAACATTGCATGCACGGACGCGTGCATCTTGGTGCAATTGCACTTGCACTGGCGCACAGAATCCTCTGCGTTTCACGGTCGCCAGCGATGATTAAACATTTCATTATGGCGATGCGCCTATGCGCTGGAATTTCCTGCAACGCGCGTATGCTAATTCTGTTACTCCGCTCTTGGAGCAACGTGGCTATCGAGCCAGCATTTCGAAAAGCGTTCTCGTCGGAGCAATTTTCTGCGCGCTCCACGGAGCATGCAAAAGTTTCAAGTCATTCCTGTCCCAAATGGGTTTTCGTTGAATTGTTGAACGATGAAAAAACTACCCTGACGATAACATCGATTTCTAACTGTGGTTTGAATGTCGTTTGTACGGGGGGAAATGGCGTCAAAGTAACTTTGTAATTGAATATTTAATTCGTCGTAGGTTCTAACTTGTTTCTAACTTGTTTAACAAGTCGAGACACAATAAATATAAACGCGATATTTAGTTACATGGTTCTATTCTATTTAACTTTATCACAGAAAATAGGTACCTTTACTATTTTAAGTATTTCGAAAATGTATTTTCTAAAGAAGTTGTTTTGTTATTAGGGGGTCATGGTCATATTGCAATTTAATATGATTAATAATAGTATCTAAACTTTATTTCAATGATAAGAGAATTACTCATTTTTATAAAGTTATACTGCATCTCGTTCGTATTGTAATTTATATCGCGCTTTAAATATTTATGAAAAGCCTTTCGCTAGTTTGTCTCTGTCAGAACAGGATGAATTATAGTTTCATTTCAGTTGGTATATTGTGCATTTACCCCGTAACAAGACTGCTGCAAAGTTTATACGCTTTAATTGCCCGTAATCGACCGAGCTTTATTTTTAATCCGTCTCTAGCTGCGTGATACGCAATTTCATTAATTTTTCCCCTTGAAACGGCACTGAGAAAAGTGCGAGGTGATTAATCTTCCAGAAAATCGATATCCACGTGTGCACGAAAAATTTCTTGTTGCAAACTAATTGCTTTAATTGCACTATTAATGCTTATCGTATAAATATTGCCACTTTTAGAACACTCGAGGTAAATTCTTGGAGAAAATAAATTTCAGCCAGTAAACATGGTTTTTAAGTTTTAACCACTTACATTGCAGTTTTCCTTCGGTTTAATAATTTCCGTATAATATTACAATCGATTAGAATAATTCTAGAACATTATAGTAAACTGCAGGTTCATACGTGGGAAGAAACATCGCATTTCTAGAAAATTCTTTGGCCTGAAACTGTGGCAAGAATCCCAAGACCATTCATCATCGTTATAATTATTCTAACTTAACTGTTAGGTGTAATGCAGTTATTAATCATTGTTGATACAAGCAAATTATACTGTCTTATCGTGTTCTCTTAACATACATCTAATCGTGCTCAGACATCTGTTTGAAATTCAACTTGCTTCACAAACAAACACAGCGAATTTAAGAACTTTCCCCGAAAATGAGTTACGTGATTCAAAAACCTCTTTATTGTTAAAACTTTCAGTTGATAAATCAATTAAGTCATCATACTGAGTACCTATTACATTAAAACAGAACCAAGTTGCGCGCAAAAATCGTTGATCCGAAGCAGCTAGAACGAGCAGAATACGTTCACAGAATTTTCCCGCCAATTTCAGTCACACCCTGCCCATTGAACCGCGCCATTCCCCCTGTTTATCAGAAGCTTCGCAAACCATAATCGTAGAACGTCTCTGGAGTTGCCCCGAAAATATCCACCGCTCATCTACCTCGAGAACCCCTAGGTAACAGCCTCCGTTGGTACTTTGATTACCCCGGTAAAAGGGGGGCTGTCGTCCCCTTCCAGCCACGAAATTATCCCTGATAGCGGTGGCAAACTTCAGAACGTTCCGCGGGGTGGAATAGAAGGGGGTCCCTTATCAAAATGGGTTGGGACAAGAAAGCCACGAAGGGTCGAGATGATAAATCTTTAAGCAAATTTAAACAGAGGAGGAGGGGGATTCGGGGTCGTCGATACGTTTCTCGTAGGGCCCACGGGGTGGTGGAAATGACAAGGGGTGGGTTGATTCTCGCGGAAGTCCCCAGGGCGAGATAGAGGCGAGGAACGTTCCTGGGAGAGGATCAACGAACAGCTCTGCGACTGCAGAAAGGTATATACAGTCAATTGGTCTCGAGGTCTGACACATTCCTCCCTCTGTGCGTTTCTGTCGGAGTCGACGTCGGCGAGGGGGGAGCGGGGGGGGGGGGCAGGGAAGGTCGATTGTACAGCCGAGATTAAATTTGGAAGGTTTCGTGTTATACGCTCGTGAAATTTAGAAAGGAACGCATTCCCCACGAACGCCGGGGAAATGAAAGGAAATTTTCCCCCCGGAACGAAAACATCTCTGCGTAGGTGGCGGGAATGGTAAAGCTGTTCTCTTTATGGGACAGTAACAATTTGCCCGGGGCAACAGACATTGCGTGTCTATTGCAAAGGAAATTGTATATTTTTGTGTTTTTATATGGCCGTTTTGGATGGTCTACGTATTTTGAAGAGGGACATTAAATTAGAAGTCTCTATTTCACGTGTAGGTACAGCTAGGGTGGAGCTTATTTTTCAATTATGAAAATATGATCTTCTTACTATATCAATTGGTTCCTTTTTATAAAAAATAAAATCGGGCAGAATATGAGTGTGAATATGATGGTGAAATTTCCAATGTACATGATAATTATATGGAAGGGCATGGAAGACTAGAAATTGTTTCAACCACCATACGTATGGCAATAAAAAAAATTACGTCCTGGATCTATACTCTTGTAGTATGAAATGAACTAATTCTGTTTTCATACTACCTATCAGAAATATTGAAAACATACTCCATAGATGACGCAACATTTTCCAGGCACAAACAATAGAAACTCAATACCGTTACGCATAGGATTTTTTATTAACTGAACATCTATATTTAGCTTCCCTGTAACGTGAGTCGTGCCCCAATTCATATGCTCGCGAAAATTAATGTTAACGCAGGTTAATCTGACTTTACTTGGCAGTGACGTTCAGTTTATGAGATGGAAGGGGATGATCGGCAGAGGCGCGCTTTCCCCGCAATTTATATCGGGTTACGCGGTCACTGGATGATAATATAGACCGTGTTCTTCAAATATTAACGACGCGTTGGTGGACCCAGCGGGTGGTTGTTGCGTTCGACCGTTATTATTGCATCTGCAATAGGAGCTTTTCAGTGATGCGCGCAGCATAATCAGCGACTAACCGCGACACAGCCTGGCAAAAGAGCCTTAATGGCTAGCCGCCATCAGCCACGTTATTTTCTAACAATATTCACAATGACAAAGTAGAGGAGTTGGTGCGTTTAAAAGGAACCTCGAGTTCATTTCATTTCCCTTATTCATTGATATTTCACTTAAATTCTCCTGAAATTTCGTGACAATAATTAAGAGGTATAACACAGTAATGGTCGATTCCCAAAGTAAGGTCAACTTTGTAATTTTATTTCAAGTTCTGCAATGCCTATTTTACTGCAATTGATTGGTGTATTAAAAATTCATTCTTCGAGGAAATAAAATGGAATAATAAATATCATTATCAAATATTAATTTTGCATGAAATTATTCGTCTTCGAAGTAGATACACTCCCGTACACGAGGAAAATTAGTTTTGTGATTGTCAAGATTTTTTTTAATGTAATGACAGAGAACTGGCTTGAAATATTGACAGTATATTTTAAGAAACTTCAGTTTGCCTCAGACCCCAGAACCCTCGAAAGCATGATCACATCTAGGTAGAAAATTTCACCCTAAAGTGGATCAACTGAAAAGCATTTAAACTAACATATCTCTCCTTTGTTACGACCTATAAATTATCCATTCCTACGGCAAATGGACAACTTTATAGCGTTCCCTGCTACACAATTGAACGATTAAATTGAGCCAGCACGAACAGTAGAAGCAGCCTCGCCTGTGCTCGGCGTATTTTCGTGATTTCAGCGTGTTAAGCACGCGTGTATACGTGCACGGGGACGAAATGTAGGTCGTTTCAAAGTGCCTATACTGTACGGCAGTGAACGTTGACCGTTAAACAATAATAGACCCATCTGAATAGAGTGAACTTGATTCGGGGCCGATCGTCCGCGCGAAGCTTGGCCGTTCATAACGGAACGGCTAATGAATTATTTTTCCCACGATGCGCCGCGCTAATTCCAATACGATCGAACTGTCGTACGGCAAGGACATAGTAAGTTATTTTCGTCGGGAGGTACGATTCAGAACGCGAACGGCGTTGAATTATTTCGTAATATCTGGAGCTACGTCGATTTCTGACGGCCGAACTCTTTCGAAGGCACTGTGCCTTCGCAGATCCATGTACGTTAGCGGTAAATTTATTTTTCAAGCGACGTAATAGCCAGTTCGGCACGTTTACAACGAAGTAAACGATTTGGAAAATTAACAATAGACACAGTCTTGACAGTTTCTTGTGAAGTTCTTCGAAAAGATGTTAAAGAAAATTAAATATTTCTTTCTCGACGTTTTTATCGTTGGTCATCTAGTAGGTAAGCGCGTTGCTCTGCTCGCTGCTAGAATTGTGAACAGTCCAATTGTAAAGCAATATAATGTATTTCGACGTTCGCTCTAATCGTTTATCGCAGCTCCAACATAAACGTACCCTAAGGAATCACCTCCTGCCAGCTTGCGCCCTGTATACAGAAAAGATCACATTTCCACTTACTCGACATAGAAAAGGCCCCGACAGTCACGCATCATTAACAAAGGATTTTACACTCCCGATCTCAGCCACCTTCCCTCAGAATCTTCAAGCATCACTCCTGCACTGGATATTCGTCGCGATCGAACGACTGAAACCAAACCGCTCCACCATTAACTATGCCTGGCGAGTGAATCAAAGGCAGCCGTGATTACCCTCGCTGTATGCGCGCTCCGTGCTCCGTGGCTCCAAATTAGGAGGCGTCGCGGTATAAAAGGGTGCTTCACACGTACCCTATAAAAGAGTAATGGAGGTTGTACCTATGAGAGCTGGGGCTGTTCGCAATAACTCGCGATCAAGATATTAGGGAGGTGATAGAGGCGACGAAGACGAGGTATTTTTTTAAGCGACTAAGAGCCAGTGTCTTCGAGACTCTCCGTCCCGTGGTAACCCGAGGGGGTGAATCCCGTTGACCTCGATTCCGTAGCACACACGAGGGTCCCTTAATCACCCTTGACCCGTTTCCCCGCGAAATTGTGCATACCACCTTTTCCAATCTTCCGCCTCTACATCGACAATGGTTCTTTAGAGGCGGCGGCGGGGCTCCCTTGAGCATTACTTCAGGGTTGTGCACGGTGCTGGATACAGAGGCGTTATAGCGAAACTTCGATCCAATCCGCCACCGCCCTCCCCTTCGACAGCTTGTATCCTGCTCTTCTGCAGAGGCGCCCTGTATAGTGTCGGTGAAATGGCCGCGAAAGAGGATGATCGACTCCTTTCGGTGGCCGGGGAGCGGGTGATTTAGTCGCGATCAGAACCGGGTGTTTGTTTAACATCTTTGGAATGATGTATCAGCATATACATATACGTAGAGTGTTTTCTACAAGAACTCTGCAATTATCACACGATAACAGCCAGATGGAACACCCCCTAAAATTGCTCCGATCTAACTTGTCGATGTTGATTAGAAGAAACACGCGAACACGTCGCAAATTAACTCGACAATAGAAATTAGATAAACCTGGAATTAATAGAAATTGGTGATCAGAAAAAAAAAGTGGCTTGGCGTGATCCAACTTTCTCGTTAAGGTTGCTCAGCTCGTTCGGCAGGGAAGATAGAGAACAGTTAAACGTACAACTTTGCCCACGACCAATACTGACCTAATGAAACTGGGAATCCCTGATGGCGGATAAATAGCATCGGCATTGTTCAATTTGCTCGTGACGTTAGCCTCTCGTTAGTCGCGTGGAATTTCGATCGATTTGGGCGAATTTCGTACGTTGAATGGTTAAAGTGTGCCACGGATGTACAGTGAGTAAAAAAAAACTGTTCCCCTCCACTTTACTCGAGTTTCCCCATTTTATAATTGGCTAATAGTCAATTAAATTAGTTGAATACAGCAGTATTGATTGAGTAATAAATTAAAAAAAAAATTTATATCATAGCGTCAGAGAATTGAAGTCCGGTATATCTGCTTTATCACAATTCATTGTATTAAGACCCTTCTATCGCCCACTCTTAATATTTCCGATATGTCTACTTCGCACAGGCAGTATTAACTTAAAAACGATGGAACATGTGCAAATACATCCGCAACACTAATAAATTCAAATAATACTAAAATAAACAGCAATAACAATGGTTACTATGTCTGCGAGTAAGCTAAGTAAAAGAGTTGCAGTAAAGTGTAGGAAAATGTTACACTCCCTCCGTAAGCGTCTCTCAAGGGGTGCGTCGAATTTCCTCGGCCGAAAGTTTCGAATTTCCAGAGCAACGGAGTAACTTGGTCCTGTTGGAAAACTCGCGAGGTTTAATAAAGAGTAACGTATGCTGGGATTAACGAGGCTGGAATTGGACAAACGATACACCGGGAGTCTTTCCTTCGAGATTAAAAATTTTCGAGGCGCCATTACAGCACCATTACGCGCTTCCCTTGTAGCCATTTTCTTCGCCGCTGCAATATTAAAGAACGTTCGTGACGGCGGTCCCTATGAAGGCGGGGAAAAATCTCGCATGATTTTCTCTCTTCAATTTCTCGCCCGACACCCTTGCTTTTCTTTTCCTTTTCGTTGTAAAGTGTCTGTAATGAACACCTCTCCTCGCACCTGCAGTCAAAGCGCATTGCCTGCTTCACTTTCCTCTGAAATAGAGAACAGTATGCAAAGTATTCTATGTAACGTGAAGTAAAGAGTTTCTCTAATCAAGAGATTCCTCTTGATTCTTCATCCTGCTTCCTGATTAGCTTATTAATTTCTGCCATGGCAACTCGAAATTGTACACGGCGATCGTAGCCTCATGGAATTTCAGAAAAAGTAGTAGTTGCTTTCGTGTTATACGTGAACGTGGAAGAACTTATAATATTGGATTGGTGGTGCATATGAAAAAAGCTCCTTTATTTATGGTTGGGAAACAATAACAATTGCTAACGCTGGCTTCCGACTCGAGAAGTGTCACAGAAACTCAAAAAAATAAAATGTATAAAGTAGTTAAAATACAAAAAAATATTTTCATTCAAATTTCCCTACGCGAAACGGCAATTTCATATGCACCAACCTAACACTTTCAACTAACAGGTTTAAAACTACCAAGAGAATTTTGGGAATTGAAATACGATTTGTACGAACATATAATTCTTTTTGAATGTTTAATCGCCTTATCGAATTCAATATATAGAAGTGAAATTTTTTTATTTAAATTTATGTGTCGTATTTATAGTTAACAGGGATTTTACAGAAGCTTTTTTTATCGAATTTCCGCCAATCTAAAGCTATTATATAAATTCGTCTGTGGAAACCCTGACCATTTCCTTTTCAACGTGTTTCGAACTATGTTCTTCTATTTCCTAGAAAATAAATAACCAAACTTGTTTACGTGTGCTTTCAGATTTCTGTGCATACGAATCTGTTTACATGGATCTTGACTAGCTAGCCTCAATGCAAGAACTGCAGGCATTCAGAATAGCCGGAGAGGGTGAGTCCATTGTGTATCGACCGTTTAATTTTGCCTTCGAGACTATAAATATAATATTATTCAAGAATTGAACTTGACAGTGAAGAAGAGAAAAATGTGAACAATGAAGTCAAAGTAATAATTTCTTTAAGATTGCTAATAGACACATCTATACTTTTTCATCAAAGAAATTTGATATAAAAGAGTATGACAGCTGGATGTAAAAATGGTAAATAATTTACCGTTAATTATTAACGCTCTTAATCTTATGTCGGGAGGGTAGTTACAAAGTTTGACTGTAATTCATTGAACTTTCGAGAAAAAATTTTACGTGTTTGGAAATGTAACGACTACACGAGTGTCTGTTTAGGGAAAACATGAACCGGAACTACTATGTTACTGCGTCACTTTTGTGCCCCTCTCGTTAAATCACGATGAAAACACCATGGCCGTTTGGAAAATTGCATTTCCCCGGCATAAGCTGATTACATGTAAAAACACAGCGCAATATACCGCCGGAAAAGGAACAGCGCAGCGTGAAATAAACACTTCTGTGTCTCGAATTCTCGCATGGCCTCCTGTTTCTCGTAATTTAATGCCCTAAAGTACCTAAAGAATGCACAATCTGTTTCCTCCTGTGCTATCGTAACATCGCAAACGATTTCTCGTTACATAAACCGAAACTTTTACTTTTTAATTTTCAAATATCGATCGAGCTAAAGCTGTAAAAAAGGGAATTCCACGTGATCCACCATTAAATCACATGGAACAGTAGAACTAAATTGGATCAGCTCCCTAAGCAGATAACGAGATTAGCCCCCAATTGAAGTAACGATCAATGAGCTCTGAGTAAAAATTAGTTTTGCCAATACACACATATCTGTTTCAATTTATTGTCATATATTGTTACGCGAAATATATATTTGATAAAAAAATTATAAAGAAATTGTCATGATCGACAAATGAGAAATGAGCGTGCGAAACAGCCACCCCCTCTCCCTGCTGATTTCTGGGGAAAATGAGAAATCGAAATTGGGTCATTATTTTTGACGACGGCCAGTGTCCGACGTTGGCACTGCTCGCCGTGGAATTTTCGTCGATGAAAACGTGACATTTAGATCGTGGCTAGTATCCAGGCCAATCACGCCTAGCAGAAGAATTAGCCGGTTTCAAGAACAACCACAACACTCCCCTCGTGTGCACTCCTTTACCCCCTCTCCCCCCCCCCCCGTTTCCTGTTTTCTGCAATCCAAGATGAATTCCCGAAAGGCAGACGAAACGAGTAACCCCGAGCCAGAGCGCAGTTGCCGCGAAATGTTCGCTTGGCAACGAGCAACCGTCGAATTGGGACGAGCCAAACGGTGATAATGACCCCCGTGACTTGTCTTGCTTTTCTTTTTTGAATTTTTTCTCTCCTTGCTCCCAGTTGCATCTTCCATCGATCTCGTACCTTTGATGCCTAGAACCGTCTCTCGTTGAATTTCTATAGGTACATGTTCTACACCAGCGTTTTTCGATTGTGGTTTCGCGAAAATTTATCTTACAATAAAATTTGTTAGGGTATTCTACTTTAAAAAATCTAGACTAGACAAAATAGAATTTATGGCTAAACATTAGAATGTGTAATAATTTATTATAACAATCTGAAAATACAAAAGAAACTACTAAAAATAGTCGACAAAACTAAATGTGTAAAGGTACATTCGCGTTATCTTGAGTTCTGTAAAATTATAGTATACCATTTATTTATTTTTGTATAATATAATCAGTCGTATTACATTTGCAGTTTTTAATTCCGAAAGGAACATGATTGTATGCAAAGATTTTTATTTTCGTTTGTAAAATTTATTATCAATTATGTTGCATTAATCTGTCACTAGGTGGCGCATAACCTTTCTCGCTGGTGGTCGAGCAGGCTTCCTTTCCTATATATACAAGAAGCAAAAAGTGCAATATCGTACTTGCTTCGGCAGTACATATACTAAAATTGGAACGATACAGAGAAGATTAGCATGGCCCCTGCGCAAGGATGACACGCAAAATCGTGAAGCGTTCCACATTTTTTGTCATTTGTTGCGGGATGTATTTTTTACCACTTCTGAGCACTTATACGTGAGTGTATTTTCACGCGACAGTTGGGCTACAATTATTCTCATTTTAAATTTAAATTTTTATTAGTGATTTAAATGGATCGCTTAAATAAAATTTCTAAAATATCGAACGTGGTTAGAGAAATGAACTACTTCTGCAGATACGTCAACGAAACCTGTGGAATATTTGAAACGTAGAGAATCATGAAGATCCACGAAGTAACGAGAGAGAAGAAGTGCTTACTGCTTCTTTTCGAAGTGAGGTTACAGAGGGAACACACCTATACCGCAATGAGAACAGGATTCACGAAACTTGGAACCGTATTTTAGCCCCCGCCCGTGAAAAGTACTCGCGGCGTAGTCTGACGCGTGTGAGCATAAAAATCTGAGCCAGAAAATAAACTTTCGAGAGAACCCGCAGTCCACAAGGCTGGGAAGAACTCTTTTTGCCAAGTAGGGATAGAGTACCTAGAGGACTCCACTATCCCTGCAAAATAGTACCACCGAGAATACTTCTGTCTGTCTCGAGGAATTATACAACTGCCAGCAATTCCTTGATGGCCTCTTCTGCTCACTTAAAACTTGCCAAATATCCTTTCTTCCTCTTAATTTGCATCGTTTTTAGCAAAATAAGTGGCTCCAAAAGGAAGAATCCACGAGAACGACGTTTGTACAGTTCTTGGTCTACTAAACCTTTCGCCACTTTCATAATCGAAATAAAGAAAATTTCCTTGATTTGTGACTCGGTGTGTAAGCAGTAGGTAAGATTGAAATTGCTGCAAAGTCATTGTTATTTTGAAAGAAATAATACTTTCTGTTGCTACATAACTAATATTTCACTTTTGGATGAATATATAAGAATTTACTAGAAACTAAAATGAAATACAAAATACAACATTAAAATATTAGACAGCAATATCAGTAGGTACACACAAGGTAGGCCAACAAATTGATTAATCATGCTTCTACTAAAACTTCAAATAATTTTACGCACTAGAGAATTAAAACAATATGGGTTTACTTTGAACTCGCGATGCATTGCAATAAATAAATTTGTAAACAATTCCACTATCATTAGGAATCATATAGAATGCTAATTGTAAGTGTGCTATTAAACTGGGAAATGTCCTTATCTTTGTCGATACAGATTTGAATAAATGCCACGGACCAAACGTAAAGCGTACCTCTATTTCAAATACTAATTATGCGAGACAAGCGCCCCATTTTATGTACTCCCTTTTCTTTTTGTAGCGTATTGCTTATGAAAGATAGGTTCGATGGCACGGAAGAAGCTTCAAGGGGGCGCAAAGGGTAAGTGGTTGTGTGGGGACAGTGGAGAAAGAAGCGCGAGCGGAGGTGGAGCGGTCAGAATAAAAAAATGCGACCAGGAAAAAGCGGTGATGCATGAAAGCTGCGAAATCCAGGGTCACACCGATAGGTGAGGGCACCTGTGGCAAATGTCCCGAGAAATAATGCTCTGGGAACCGCTCGTTTCGTTTCCTACGCGAGCGTGCGTGCGCACCGCGGACCACTGTCCGGGGGAAAAGTTCAGAGTTCAAATAGCAGAGTGAAAATGCAAATTGTGGCTCTGACATAGGATCGCTCGTATTTTGATACCGCGAGATAATTAAAATTGTAATCTGCATTCAAACAAAAGATATCATTTCCTGCGTTTCAGCCGACCTAACGTCTGGGCATACAATTTTCAACGCAATTCAGTGAAGCGTAAAATAAATGGAGGATGCTCAGGGCGAACAAGACGAGTTTCCAAATATGTACGCTAAAATCGAAATGTTTGGAAATATAAAGAGTGATATGCGTTTAAACGACGTGAGGGCATTTTTTGGCGGCGATTTTAAGGGGAACATGGAACCTAAATCAGACAAAGTTAATCTTCCATTCCTTAACTCTGCAAACATTCCATACTACATTCTATCTGTTTCCTGATCGAAGGCTTTCCAGGAAGGTTTCTCTATCGTCTGCAAATTTTGCTACTATATCATTACTATAGCACACTATAATTTTGCTAGTACGTATGAAGGGTAAGGGGGAAAACTGGGGATAAAACATGTTATGAAGAATGCAGATAAATTCATTGAACCTTGTTTCTTTACTGGTGGACTACAGTATTAAAACTTATTTCTCGATAAAGCTGTTTTATGACATTCTTTATATATCATTGCCAAAAATGCCAAACAAGCATACAATAATATACCATCGGTCTTGACGTACGTAAGTGTACCACTCAGATTCCCGATCCTTCTTTCTGAGATGAAAGAAGAACGTACAACACGATTCTCCTAAAAAAAATCAGCAAAGAAAATCTTGTAATTGCAAATGAACTAAAGGAATATTAAGGTAGAGAAAAGGCCAGCCACGACACAGCTGCTTACGATTCAACGTCTAAAAAGGCTAGAGAGAAGCTCCGGGCTTTTACCCCGGCGACGAGATGTAGCTGAAAGGCTTGTAGACGTTATAAATCGAGCGTGGGCGCGAAATTACGAGCCCCATGAGTGAAAAAAGAGTTCTTGTGATCAAGTTCATGCCAATAGGTCAGATGGAATCTCTGTAGAATTTCAATTAAACGTCGACGTTGGTCTTTCCGTGAAGGCCGAACATTAACATTTCAAACAGCTAATTCTACAGCACTTATATTGTACTTTTATTTGAAAATTTCGTAAAGAAACGTAATAAGGTGAATACACGTTAATTAAATAAAATGGGCAAGTAGAAGTGATAAAAAATACATCCCGCAACAAATGACAAAAAAGTGTGAATGAAAGGAAAGGACAAAGCTATCGCTTCGTTTTATCATTCGAGGGATGCCTTTTTTCTTTCTTTTCCCCTCTTTTTTTATCGGTTCATCCTTTATTCCAATCACAGGCAGACGCATACACGCGGCCCAGTTCTTTTCTCCGCCATTCAACGTTCCTTCGATTCGAGCGAAATGTTTCAGAAGAAATTTTTCTCTGATGCACGAAATCACGGTTCGTTTGAAGCAACGGTTCATGGAACGTGTAATCAGGCATCCCCATTCGCGCCTAATTAATACTTGTTTCCATCGTCTGCGATGATGTCTGCACGTTTCGAAATTAAGGCTGAAATGTCTGTGAAACCTGGCGCTTTATTTTCGAATTTTGATCCCGCCTCTTTCATTCTCGCGAGTCTTCTCAATATCTGGTTCAATCTGACTGTCAATTATAAAGCTACAACATTCCAAAGAGTGATTGAGGAAAATGACACAATTTTTCAACAGACCTAATCTCAGAGATTGTTTTTAATTTTTATTTGTAGATGATGCATTCATTGCAATTTTAAACATTTTTCTTCGACGTCTTATTATCATAATTATATTCTCTGCCTTGTAATGTTTTTGATAAAAGGCACCACTTTGCTAACACTTGGTTCCACTGTACAGTTTTTGTTGTGGCCGTAATAATAATATTGACATGGAAGTTATAAAATGGTTAAATAAGTTCCACAGTCAGCTAACTGGATTAGAGTACCGTGTCAGAGCGGTCAGGGTAATTTAAGTTGGAAATCCTTTCGCGTCGAAACTTCCCACAATTATTAAGGTATTAATTCACTTTTTAAGCTGCTTTAGTTTCCTTCTTTTTCATGATTGCAAGAAGGTGGGATTATGTCCCGTGACAGGCTAGCATCGCAACACTGTAATTAATTTTTTCCTTTAAACTCTCCATATTATCACAGAATAACAGTATAAATTGATCGGATAAGATTTGATGTTGTGTATTCGAGCTACAAAAAATCTATACAAGTGCCATAATTGAATTCTTCTGGGCACAGTTTCTACAATGATCGTGGAGGTACTTACTTAGCTATCTAGCAAATGAAAATAGTATTTATATTTGCAATCATCTTTATGGGCAATACCAGTTCCACAATAACATACTAAAACCCTCGCATGTTCCAATGCTAATGTCTAATACCTAAAATGCAATAACTCAAAAGTTGTGAGTCCAAATACTTCGATGAAGTTCAAATAATCCTAAAGTGCTGACTCAATCTATCCCATTCGCCAAATTCAGTTTGGAAAACAAGCATTGTAGCATCTTTCCTTTCCACCCCAAACACGAAATCATCCCCTAGAACGATCTTCCTCGGTTTCACCAAGCAACCAAACTCCAAATACATTTCCATATTCCATCTTTTTTATATCTCAAATAATTAAAAGCCTCGAGCAAGCTCCCAGATGGAAGTTGATGTTACGTCGCCCCAATCTGTCGCGTTCGTCGAATTCAGTTCGGAAAACAAACGTTCAAGACTGAGGGCGGCGAGCGGAGGCATACAAAGCGAGTAGAGAGCAGGTACGTTGATAGGACGTGAGCAGGGTGCTCTGTGCTTCTTCATCCTTGTCGCGGCTTCCAGCCCCCAACCCCAGGCACGAAATATCCAACAAGAAAGTCAGCCAGTGTAAATGTTAAAAGTTGCGCGTGAATTTGCATAAAGCCATGGAACTTCGGTTTTGCGGTTGAATGTCTGCGCGTCTCGTAACTAGGACGAGGCCAGGACAGACGGGAATGAGAACCTTGGAATATCCCCATTTCCGTGTCCCCTCGTTCCTGTTCTTGTTCCCCATTCGCGCAGTCTCTTTGCGCGTTTCCTTTTGTTGCCATTCTGACGTCGCTTTTCTGCTGCCTCGTTCTGACCAAATACCCACCACACGAAAACGGAGGAACAGCGCCTGACGATTAAAATGATTTCAACCGTTTTTGCTAATTCACAACGCTTTACGCTGTGCAGCATAATTATACCGTTTAACTCCTTTACTGCGCCGAGCCTCAAACGGAATTTGGCCACTGTGTGCTGCTTTGTACTTTTTCTTGGGCCGCTGCTATAGGGACTGAAATGCAAGAAACCCCAAAAATAGTGGACGTCCAGTACAACGTGCCCTGTAATTACAAAATTGATACGCTGTTTTTTGTTAAACTGTATAATGTCGCAGTGAAACATCAGTCGCGACTAGTTTCGCCCGCGGACAACAGATGATCATTAAAATTTCTGTATTCGCCGGAGCTGAGTATTTCATACGAAGTACCTTGCTGCTACGTTGCCGCGGAAATGGTAGTCCGTTAAGCTCCCAGCAAGGAGAATGCACAGACACGCGCTTCTCCTTTTCCTTGGCGAAAAAATCACCTGCTATATTTCCAACGAGAAAGCAATGCGTGGGTACGCGAATGAGCTGCAATAATGTTGCAAAAGGGGAAGAAGAAGCAGAGGCACAGAAAAAAAAATGAAAAGAAGTAAATGAAAAATAAAGTGTACCTACACATTGAAATTTTGTATCAGTTGCTACATGGCTGAACGACCCGCGTAAAAGCTGGGTACGGAAGTGCTGCAATATTTTACAGAAGCTAATATTCACGATGGGAGAGAGGAACAGGGAAATCGTGTGTCTATAAAGTTGTCCGGGCTGCGTCGGGGAGATGGTATTGTTAAAATTTTTGTTGCAACTGTTAGCTCGTTTCTGCACTGCAATTTCGCGAAGAGCTTCACTGTCGAAGTTAGCCTCCGTCTTTTTCACCTCCCACGCCGTTGTTTTCCTTCCCCTCTGTAAAAAGAGTTACGAAATACTATCGGTTTTATACACCCGACACTGTCCGAGCGCACAATCCATTTAATTGTCCGATGCCTGGGCGGCTGTGCAGCCTCAGCCTTTCCCGTAAATTGAATTTGGATCCTAGTAATGTGCGATGCAATTGTTATAATTGAATTCCTGGGTAAACTTTTAAACGGGGAACGAAATGAGAACGGTGAAACGTTCGCGGCGTTTAAAAGAAGAGGGACAGGACTTTCTGAATCGTTCGACGTACTCGAGATATGTGTTTTGAATGAAATTTTGTAACACCTACTGTGCAAATTGAATTGTAATTTACAGGGGTAGTTGAAAAGAAATTTGGAATTGATACCTTTATACGTGTGTGTTATTAAATTAGGAGTGCCTAATGCCTACTTCACTTTGGGGATGGTTTTCAGGTTTTACACCCTTAATGGGCGATTGGGCACGAATGAAACATACCGGTTGTTCTTGTCTTGAATCACTCTATAAACCCACAAAATTACGTTCCAATAGGCGTGTAAGGGTTCGTGGTGTTCCCTTGTTTACACATATTATATGCCGATATCACTGGTCGAATCTGATGTTATACTCATCTAAGCACCTATAGTGGTGACATCACTTATCGCAGGGATGTCGTGGTGACCCGTTATTTTATGGCATATAAACAGACACGTAGCTTCTTCTCTCCAA
Source organism: Andrena camellia (assembly GCA_029448645.1). Classification (NCBI taxonomy): domain Eukaryota; kingdom Metazoa; phylum Arthropoda; class Insecta; order Hymenoptera; family Andrenidae; genus Andrena; species Andrena camellia. Next base: position 36,087,880 of record CM055680.1, read on the forward strand.
ATTGTATTACGTTTTATATCCTTCATATTTTAAAAGCACTCCACCATTTTTTCGAACGGCATTGTTATAGATTATGTCATATAAAAACATTACTTGTGCTGCTTCATTTTGCATGCGTAAGCTTAGGACAGGCGTAGGTGATTTGATAGTTCACTCAAACAACTATATATACTGTTTAACAATAATACTTTTATCAAGGGAACATTATCTCGTACACCTATATGATATACTTAAAACGTTGACCGAAAGTGAGTAATACACGAGCTTCTGTGAAACTCGGTACTTCAAAAGCCTAATTAGAGATATCCGAATAACTGGTTGAACCGTGCTGGGTTAAGCTCAATGGTTAAAAGTCAACTAGAAATATATCTAAAGTGCCGTGTAATGCTTCGAAAAAAAATTCTGAATGCTCAGCCCTAGCGACTAGTCTCCTAGAGGCTTCGTTCTGGGTGGAACTCATTGCTTCAAAGACAGCTCGAGGTGCACCTAAAGTGCCGTGCAATGCTCCCAAAAAGAGAATTCTGAATTTTAATTCTAAGAAGGAGTCTGCTAGAGGGCATGTACCCTCTCTTTCAGCGCACCCTTAGCGCATTTCCTCTGGAATGAAGGGAGTAACGGTGCTTTTCCTGTATTCACTGGCGGAACGAATTTTGGCAACGAGGTGAAATTGTTTTTGTAGTTCAAATTCTTCTATCAGTCTTTGGAAATTATTGAATATTAATTTCACTTTTCTATTGGAAGAACAATTTTAAACTCTGAATAATGCCTACATTATAACAATTTTATTTCAGCTTCTTTGGAACGTACTCCCGTTCTCAACTTAACTGTTATTTTATACAAGTATCTAAATAAACACTTTCGTTTGATAAGCGGCCACTATTTCCACTGTCCTCCCATTGCGGGACTACATCGTGAACGAGCTTTCTGCATTTGTCCTCCATCTTGTTACTAACAATTACCTTTCACGTTCACCTACATTCCGTGTGTAGTAATTTATTTTTTTTCTGTCGAGCAATAAATTGCAGTTGCTGTACAGTTAGTAACTCCAGGGTTCGTTATCTTGGAATCCCATTCGCCATTAATCTTTCAGCTTATCTGTTTCTTTACACCTTTCCTCGTACAAATATTTATACATGACAATTTTTTATTTCCCACACTGATTAGTCAACACCTCCATAGCCTCGCATCGCCACTATATGCAGTTATATTCTTAAATATATGAGAAATGAAGGGGAAAGCGAAAGCAAGGAGAAAAGTCAATCATTAGCCAGACACATGCTTTCTGCTGCAGTGAAAGGTACAAGCACACAATTATTTTCGCCCTCGTTTAGTCGTTGTTCTTGTAACGTTTATCACGCTGCTGGCGTAATTCAATGCAAATTGAGATAGTCTGAAATTGAAGATTTTAATTAGACAGATGGAAGTCGATATTTATGTGACAAATAAACGCCTGTTTGTACAATGGATATTTGTCTTCTTGGACATATACAGGAATAACTGACATTTACCAGCTGAACGGGGGCAAGCTAAATGTTTTCCTATCGCTACTCAAACTTCAACTTACATCGAAATGTCAATGGCAAGTGAGGAAGACAAAAAAGTCTAGCGTTGTGTTACGAGCCCATCGTTATACCTGGGGATCGTAATTGTCAACTTAGCGGAAAATAGGCCGACTTGAGTTGGGCAAGTGGAACAAAGGTCAGCCAAATCGAAGGAATGCACTTGACAGTCTAATTAAATAGAACCTTCCCTTTAGGCAACGTCCCATGATAATTCAGGCTTCTTTCCTTGTGAACAGTCTTTATTCCTTTTTTTTCGACATTTCTCTTTCAATGTAAAAAAATAACGTAAATTTTAATTGAATAAGTAGCGATCTATATTTAAATGACATGTTGTACTAACTCATCCTTCGTGTCACACCAGTGTCGAGTTAATCGTGGCTACGAGCAAAACTTTTCTAAAGTGAGAAGAAAAGAAGTTTCAATGCCTCGGATGCCAGACTTCGTTATCGATTTCGAGAAAATCTGCATTCTAATGGGACCGAAGGAATCGTTAACGACGGTAAATTTACACAAAGAAAGGGGGGGTCGTGGCTCTCATTATCCTTAAATCAATTGCATCAATTCTTTGATCAGGAAACTCGTGGCATATCGAGGAAGAAATCATTCTTCTACTTGAAATTATTTATAACAATTTGGATTTTAAATTTCTTAATAGCGCGACACGATTGCATTCATTCTTTCCACCAACGAGGAGATAGAAAAACCTCAAAAATGGCCCCATGGAAAACCGTCAACGTGAATGAAAGAGAGTATTGTTGAACGGCAATAAAGCTGGGAGCGCCACGAGATTAAATCCAGGCCGACACTCCAGCATGATTATTAAAACGGTGAGACTATGGGACACAAAATAGAATGTCACGTCAATGTCGATTGCATATTAAAAACAGAAATATCAATGCACCAGTGGGGACTTTACGCGTTTCGTTCCGCCATTTTGATGGATGTTTATCGTCCCCGGTTTTCGTAACGTTCCCTGTCAATCCTGATTGCCATTTCTCCCCAATAAAACTTTTTGAACAAAACACTCCAACTTTTTTCCCACGAAAGGGGATGAACACGATAAAAGCAAGTTTTAGATCGCAAAATCGCTGTCGTTTCGAAATGCTGTCGCAGGGGAATGAGTACTGAAAAGTCTCTCAACTCGAAATGCTGAAATTTAAACGTCATCAAAACTCTCGCTGCCTCTGACATCTTCTATGTAACCAAGGAAGCGCGAATTGCAAGATGCCTGCCGATCTAGACGCTCGAGGAACTCGAACCCGTCGTCGAAAGAGTTAAGATACTCGAGGAGCTTTGAAAGTCGCCCCAGGCTCGTTGAATGACGGGCTGCAAGTCATCTTCGCTCGGTAAATCATCTCAAAGGTAAAGGGAACGCGTTCGCGTGCTCTTTCAAACGAGATCAAAGTAATTTCGCACGGAAGTAGCCCCGACGTTAATTTGGATTCGTCATCAGAAACGTGGCCCGCCTCTGCGGAGCAGCTGTGTGTTTGCCAGGACGCGGGTTTATCTGAATTGCAGCTTTGCGGGAATTCCGTCGGTGCATAGGAACGTTTTTCGTTTCTATTTTCAGGGCGAAGTAGGGAGGGGAGCGGGAGCTAATTTTTCTGCCGCGAACAAGTTGACCCAACCCTTTCCTTTTTTCGGCAAATTCCGCCCTCGAGTATACATATTTTACGTGCCTTTTGCGTCCGGTGGGCAATGTCGATTTTAATTTCCGTGCGCGAGAGAATTAACGTTCGGCCCCTTTGCTCCTGGAAAATCTCGCGTTGTCGACTTTCAAATGGAACTTCGAAATTCACAAAGTGCTCTTTCACCTTCGGTTGTAATTTGGATTTGAAAGGATAGCCCTGTTCTCGATAAAAAAGAATTTTATTGTAATGCGACAGAAACCCCCTTCGACATAGTAAATTTCTTTATTAGTATTTCTTTATTAGTACTTCTGAGTTTATTCTTCGTAAATGGATGCTTGTTCAGGGATGTGGAAAAAGGAAACTCAAGTGCAGAGTCGAGCATTATCTAAATAAAAAATTATTTAAATAACGGATCAAATAAAAGTTACATTAACTTTATTCGTTATTCGAAGTTCGAAAATCCGAGTTAACTTTATTCGACACATGACGAAATTTTTTTTTTTAACTTTTACTCGTCTTTCAAAATTTTTATTTCAATTACAATTTTGCCCATCTCTGCTTAAGTGGACGGGAAAATACATACCCAGTTGTCAATTGATAAATTGTTGAACTCTGAATCTGTAAGTCGTTCTTGAGTTACGATATAATTTGCGCCATGTGTGTGATTTGTCAACTGGCCAAAAGGTTTTACCATAAAGACCTTGAATATTTACGTGTTCAAGAGCATCCCATTCGCAGCGTCTGCAAATGCCTTCGGCCAGCAACAAATTAACCGAAAATATCTGGATGGTTGGAGGTGGAATGCCTTTGCATACTCATCTGGTGCGTCTGATAATTGCATTAACGTGACTCGGTGTATCGTTTACGTTTAATCGCGGCAACGTTAGGAACACGTACACGCCCACCAGCGAACGGAGTGCAGCGTGTTCGCGTCCCTGTAAACGGGGAAGCGCAATTTTCCTTTGAAAGCCGAAGGGACAGAGGGGCGCGGGCAGGCTCCGCCGTCATTTGCCAACGAATTTTCCTGCGAATGCGACGATTACCCCCCCGTTAATTTCGATACACTTGGAGCCCGCTGGGACGATCACGCCGCGCGCTTGTCCTCGAGATTACGGGCCCACTCTAATCTTATCGAAATTCATAGAGTTCCCGTGGCCCGGTGTTCAGGGACGAGGGATTTTTATGCTCGACGCTCGGAGCTCTCCAAGCAGGGGCAAGCGGCGATTCTGCAGGACGATTAAAAATTATTTCCGCAGAGGCAGGGCATGATAAATGCAAACGAGGACTGCCAACGGGAAAGCGCACTGTTGGGACTTTCGTGGAATGGAATTGAATGTGGCGGAATGGGCCGTTCGTAACGGAGATTTCGGGTGCCGTAAAATGGTGAAACACGGGCATGTTTTTCTAACATTTTGTTGTATAATATAAAAATACCAGTCTGATTTTTTAAATTATATCATGAAACTTGTCTCATGAGAGTCTAATTTCATGAAACTAATGACAAAATAATTTAAATATAATAAAATATTGAAATAATTTTCTCACGAGATTAGAGCCTCGTGTGAGACACGATATTTTCGTCTCATCGTGGATTTGTACTTTTAGTCTCGCGGAAAGTAGTATCTAGATCAAAATCGTGAAATCACGAGTGCAGGATAAATATGCAGGTGAACAAATTCTCAAGGAGAGGTGAAATCAGCCCTTAAAGCTATCCTGTTTTTCGTTTTTTTACTATAAATTTATTATTCGTTTCCGAACGTTTCCTTTTAGTCACTGTGCGCCTGTAGGAACGCGCGTTCAGCTTCTTTTACATTTAAACAAAACTGCCGACTTCGAAGAAGCCGTTGTTGAATCGAGTTTTCGCAATACAACGAATCTCTTCATTTACGAAACTGCTCAGCACGGGATTACCCGTATCTTTCTGCAAGGCATAACGATTATTTCCGCGTTTTGCAGTAGCAGTTTCCTTTATCTAGAGACCTGGGACCATTTTTTCATCGTTTATGCGCGCCGCGGCTCTGTGTATCTTCCATTTTCCCTCAAAAGGAACGGCACCCCGCGTCGGGGAGATTTAACATCGGCACAGATTAAAAGCATGGAAATAAACGCGGGGCAACGTCGTATCTGCCGCTGCGTGCAAACGGAAAGCAGAATTTTCCTTTGACGGCGTACATGGCCGACGGTAGACGCGCCCGCGAGGACGAACGTCGTCGTCCGCCATCTCGAACAGAAATTTCCCCGTTCCTTGCTCGTCACGGAGACTTCTTTCTTGTATTTGCGCGATAGCAAATCTCGACTAGCTGATGGACGAGGATAATACATATTAACCGACCGAAGAGCTTCTGGAAACATATTAAAGTATCTAAGAATGACTGGTTTCTGATTTCATACAAAAATTATTCAGATTTACAACGATCCACTTTCTGAGATTTTTCATGACTTTTGTCGCGAAAAATCATTATTATACTAACGATAAGTGACGATAAAATGTTAGCGTGACGATTCTTTGTCGCATTCTTTCAGGCACGTACAATAGTACAACATTCACTCCAAAATTAGTTCAAATTCCAAGTTTACAAAAATACAAATTTATTTTAGACACCTAATACACAGTACATCGAAATAACTTGGTACTTATTGTTAGCTTACTGTTATCGTATCGATATTTATGCAGCTTGTATTTTATATGGCTATTGATATCGAGCACTATACTGTAGGTATCTATATCAAATTTGTTATCCTGTACCTGAAACTTTGATACCTCTCCATTCTTTCCGTTAAGTGTTTTGGTATCGAATCGCTCCAATATCGCGGACTACTTAGTAGCATATCAGTTTCACCACTAGATTTAGTTATATTGGTGCACGATATTCTACGTATGTATAATGCAAAACGTATGCATTCACATTTGTAATGTATTCTCAGTTAAATTACTTGGAAGACGACTGTCAAATTATCTAAATAGAAAATTAAAATTATAACAAATTCCTTCATTCAACTACTATAATACTTATTAGTGTTAACATAAAGTGTATCATGAGTAAAATAATATTTATTGTCTGAAAAGCATTTGTCATTACTACTAAATCTTCAATTTTAATCTTTTTCTTCAAATAAGTCCTTCAAATGATAAATAATTGCTATCGATATAATTCCTGATCCACCTGAATACACATTTTCTGAAATTCTCGTTACTTCCGGTCGAGTTCATCGAAGCTTATAATCTCTACTTCTTTGCAAACAGAGCCTTAATATTCTTGATGACTTTAGGCTAGTGTCAAGAGAAAAGCTGGCACGAATAAACCATGATAAAGGTAATGAAATTTCGCTTCGACTAGAAGACTTCTTGCCATTCAGTGAAAGATGTGCAAAGAGGAAGGCGGCGGACAGATTTATGAGCGATTAACTGCGAAATTTTAATTACTTTCGCGCCATAAATTAATGTCGATTAAAGGGCAGAGCCGTGTACACGTCCGCCTCTGACGGAAGAAGAGATTATTTTACGTTTACTTTACGATTTTACATCTATACATCCACCTCAAAGGAAAATTCCTGCGAGTTAATTAATTTTCTCTTGATCCCCCTCCCAGTCAGAGTTTTCTGTAAAAAACTGCGACCGTGCCCGGAAGAATCAAATACCGAATAGCAAAGTCGCTTCTGCGAGTGTTCTTGCAGCGGATCAAAAAGTTTGCTCGCCTTCAAAATGAAACGGAAATTCAATTAACGATATCTTCAAGGGCTCGCAATTTATGCGTCATTTTACTTTCGAACTACATTCACATTCTGTCGCGTTTCTTTTACATTTGCAAGGCGAATGCCTGGGAATAAAGTTCAGCATCCTTTTACCTAACTAATTGTAAGAGATTGTCTATAAAGACCGAGCACTCTTTATTTATATCTTATTTAAAAACTAGTATTCTGAATGCAATTTCAATGAAAATCCACTGCATTTCGATTATATGTTTAATTTTCCTCTGCGTTGAGTTATATATACGTATATTTTACTGCTTCGATATTGGGAGTTTTGGAAAATGTTCTGTGCAAAAGGCAAACACGATTATTCAGGGAATTATCTCGATTGGGAATGAATTTGATGATAGCAGCAAATAAACATTTTGCAAATTATATGTAAATTAGTGATCTCTTTTTGAGTTTGAATTATGCATATAGAATCTACCCTAATGAGAAACAATTGTAAATACAATGGAAGCTGGGTCATCCGAATTGGGGCATGAACTCCTTGGATAATGGAATAATAATGTTTTCAGTCGAAGGAAAAATTGTTATAGAGGATTGTGGTGTTGGACCAAGGGAAAGAAATTTCGACCGAAAGTCAGCAGTTTTTCTTATTCAATATTTTAAAAGAATTTTGAAATTAATATCTAATGTATTAATACCAGAATGTTTTGAAGGAGTTTTAAAACGAATATCTAACATTTGTATATTTGAATATTCGATAGGATTCTAAGCTTAATAACACGTCACAAGCTTTCCAATTTGGAATTCCTGGAATTCTCATGAATAGGTACTCGTACTTTATGTGGCGCCGTTACCATTATTGCATTCGTTTTTACTTCTGCCCGGCAATTGTTTCTCACGCTCCATTTTTCCACGTCAACCATCGAATTGTGTCTGGCTCGGGGAACCGTGCAAAACTGCTGGAAATGCAGCTTTTTACGCCCGGGAGGTATGGAATTAATAATGCAATGCGAGCCTTGTAACTTTTAATCTTTAAGACCATCTAAATTCCCAGGAAAAGCGTGACACGCTCACCTGGACCTTTGCAATTTTTTCTCACACGAGCTTGCACGTAAAGAAGTTCACGACCGATTAGTCCTTCCTTAAACGACGGGTGTATTATTTATATAATAGAGAAAGTTGCACGGGAGAGAAGATTGCACAGCAATAAAGGTTGAAACGTCATTTGTCCTCATCGTGAAGATAAAATCTCAAAATCTATCGAACCGATTACTTTATAAATTTCACTGCTTATTCTGCATTCCTGTGACTCTCGCAGGGACTACAACCAAGTATTTTCATCGAGTCTAACCTACTTTTAAAATCGAAAATAGCTAAAGAAAAAAAACATTTTTCTGGCATATTTGCCCGCCATTTTGCTAATTTTGGAGATAAATCACTAACTATAGTCCGAGCGACAGCGACAGACATACTGATCAACAATCAAGTATGCATTCAAATTAGTATTATTTCGGAAATAGATTTTATCGTTATTCTTTTTACTTAGATTCCACTATAACAATTCCATTCGTAATGTAACGTTCAAAGTGATGCTGTATTTGGGTAAACAATTATAAAAATCCACAAGGAAAGGAGTTGAGGGAACGAAGAAGGAGATAGGAAAACAAGACCGTAGGGAGAAGAAGAGGGAGGTCTCGAAAATGGAGCACCTGCATGCATATGATTTGTACGTGATGTAAAGTTGTATGTAGGCTGCCTCTCTGCTTGCATTTAGTGCAGCCTGTCGCTGAGCCACGGCTGCGCTTCAGCTGCATCGGTGCACAGACTGCCTGTCCAGTCCCACGGATGGTAACACGGAAAACCGTGAGAGGTGCTTGTGGCTTCTGCAGATAGGCTGCGGCGATGGAGTCTCTGCAAATGACCCGTTTCGTTATTTAAATGACAATGCCCCTTTCGTTGCGCCGCACCCAAACCGCTTGGCGAATCGTCACTCGTCGGAGGATTAAAAGGATTTCGTCTTTTTGATCGCCGCAGAGGATGGTTCGCCTAATCTTCACGATGAAATGTTTTTAAAAGACATCGAGAACAAGTATAATTCAAAGTTTTATAGTTTCCGACATCCTATAATAAAAAGTTCTCATAAAGATTTTTTTCTAAATTTCTCCCCACTACCCTTCTTTTTCGAAAATTATTTATCGCCTTATTGTGGGATATCAAACACCCCAAAACTTTAAATTGAACTTTTCTTCGATATCTTTTATGGTTTCGCAAATATTCACGATAATATGAAAACTCACCATTTTTTGAGGGGGTGTTTTCACCCCCCAGGACAGTTCCATTGCCGAAACAAAAAATGGTCGCTGTTATTAGTATCACGTTTCTGCAATAATTTCAAACTTTTTTAATTTTCTAGTTGCCCAACATCCCCTGCGAGTCATTTTTTATTTAGTTTCGTGAGCACCACGAGTCAGCAAGCTTTCGTAGCACCTTTCCGGGACACCCTGTTTATTGTTACAAAAGACTGAGGAGAGCTAAAATTTATACAGGATGAAAATGGGCGTTCATGGACTCGGCGCAGAAAGGATAGTAGTCAGTGATGCAGTTAGGATGCAACTGATGCTCGCATGCGTGTTCATCTGCGTCGCGTACAGTGCAAATTGCCCGTTCTATTATTCAAGCGGGTGTAAAAGCGCTGTAAAGTTCGACGCGTGGTTAACCACGCGTGCATCGTGGGTCAACTAGGAACACAGAACCTGTAAAGGCAGATGCAATCGATTGTTGCGCCGATTTCAGTAAGCTCTTCCCGCGTAGGACAATTGTGTTCCGTGTATTTGCTGGTATGAGCCCCTTTTCTGTCTTGCAAACACCCTAAAGCCTCGTTCTCATTAGTCAAGTTACTTGACTTCAAGTGGCTTGACTTCAAGTTTGTGTTCAGTAATGTCAGTTGCCTTCAAATTACTTTTAAGATTACTTGAAGCAAGTAGATGTCTAAAAGGGCGTCAAAGGATGCGGCGGCGTTTGTTGGATTGTGTGTAATTCGAAATTACGAATAGGTTATTAAAAATATTGAAAAAGAAGATTAGAAGGTACAGTCATTACTCCACCTATTCTTAGGCATTGTTTTATGATTATAACCTCGAGGAAAACGCGTTTAAAGTTTTACGTGAGCGCAGAGTGGCCGGGTGTTATCCATGCATTTACCGCTACTCAAATGCCTATAATTTCGGGAATTTTACAAATTCCAAAAAATCCCTTTAAACACGTATTCTTAAAAGGTTGAACATTCGAAAGATCAAATAAATAAAATCGATTCTTAGGCCCCCTTAATATAAAGGCAGGGGTTTTTCGTCAGTCTATCGCGGTGTTTCATTTAAGATTAACTGAATTTATATTATGGATGATTAGAGTACTAAAATAATAAAAATAATGTATGAAGTTGATTTATAGTAAATACTTCTTTTGCTATTTCAAGTTTCAAACGACTTGTAATTGATATGAATCACAATTTGTGTCGGCACTACAGAAATTATATGATAAGAATTGTTCATATTGTACTTTATTTAAAGCTGCGTTTAAAGCAACACGCGATATCCATTCTGCTATTGATTTAAATACATTGTAGCCTCGTTGTGTATGAATGAATATTACAGTGCATTCGCTTCTCACGTAATATTGCCGTAATTACGTAGTAGTACTACGTGGCCATGCTCGTTGTTATATTATTCATACGCTCATGAAAGCGCCGTAAAGTTTGGCAAGCAGTTAACTGTGCACAAAGTAGAGACCTCCATCGGAAAATGACAGAGTTTCCCAAGTTGTGACGTTCGATAGTTTACTCGCCACTTCGAACTTCCAATTACAAAGTGCCTAGGGATCTTTAATCCTTAATTGCTGACGCGAGCTTTCATCGATTTACACTGCGTCCCCTTCTTCTTGATATTTCCTAAATATCTGTTCCTGTCCTTGATTAATCGAATTTCTAGAACTGCTCCCTCAATTTTGTGCTATCCAAACAATCGTGAAAGCTATTAATTACGATGATTATTCCTTCTTAATGAGTTCTTGCGTACAGCAGGGTGGGTGATTCGTGCGATCAACGAAAAGGATAATATTCTGTATTTTATTCAGATACTATGGTTGGTTAGAGTAGGTATTAAATTCGCTTGTTTTATTAACCTAAATTAACGTAAGGGCAGTAGCAAAGTGGAGAAAATTGAGAAAAACTGCAGTCGCTAAACCAGCTGCACGCTAAACCTTCAAGGTTTACAGAATCTCTAGTATAGCTACATATAGATTCTAAAATTGCTTCACTTTTAAAACGGCACGAATACAAAAATTAAAAAGAAACACTAAACCATATTTAAATTCAATTATAAATCGATACTGTCGCCACATACTCTGTAGAACTGTAAAGTATTCTAAATAAAATACAATTGTAATAGTTATTCACAAGTGAGAATATGGTACCTGTTTACCAACAATGTTACATATAAATATAGAACTCTGCTTGGACAATGAAATCTCTATCTCCGTTCTTGAAACTCATCCAATTAACATCCCAACGTCGTATATCTACACAAAACAACAATTGCAAATTCAAGAAAATTACTCCCTCGAAACCACTCGACTATAGAAGCCCTGTTGTAGCTTGAGAAAACGTCGAGACAAGTGTCTTCACTACGCCGAGTGGAGGTTTGCAATAGTGTAACATCAACCGCCATTATTTGAACGTGCTTTGGAGTATAATTTCACCGTAATTACGGCAATAATGCCGGCAGTTCGCCATAGAGAAGGACACGTGAACTCTTGACCTGGCCGTAGCGCAAAGGGTAGTTCAGCGGAATACGGGCTTTAACAATATTCATAAATTCATAAATGTGGCCTTTCGGCCTGGCCTGGCCAATGAATTTGCTGGAAAACGGACTTCAGCGATGTCCAGGATTTTGTTCTCTTTATCTGCAATGAATATTTACTCGTTTCCGTCAGGAACTCTCCACACCCACTCCCGCATCTCCGTATTTTTTGTTAGCCGGCAAAAGTAATTAGAACGCAGTAAAGATGCAAATAAACGACGTAATTGGTGGCTCGAGCCTGGAGCCGCATACGTTTTCACTTAAATATTCATCGGTTTCCTCGAACTAACGTTTTGTTTCGCGCTTCTTTTTTCGACAATGCCCTGTTATTAATTGCTCTTAACGGTTTGGAGCCTCGTTCGTAAACAAGTTACTTATCCTTGAGATCGGATGCTTGCGAGGTTTTGCTTCAATGTCGAGGGCATGAAGTGTTCTTCACGTTTTACAGAACTGTGCTGCACTCTGTTCGGAGGAAAATAAATATAAATGGAGCTTAAGTAGTCAGGGCGAGGAACAGTTGTGACTTGTCAAATTGGTGTGAAAATGTTTCTCGAGGAATATACCTCGGTAAAACGAATCTGGCGTTTTTTCTTTTAGAGTGTACTCCAATCGACCACCTAATTGAGAAATATTTATTGGATTTCTCTAGTATTTCAACAACTCTGATTAGCAGCTTAAATCAAATACATTGCGTTGGTGCAATATGATAGTTCAAAGTATCAAAGTTTCACAAATTTAATAAAAAAGGAGGTGCAAAGAAACCAGCTTCAAATAAGTTAAGAAATTCCTGAGACACAAAAGGTTTTACGAATATTCAAGGCTTGAATACCGAAGTTTCAAATTTCCAGCAACTGCTATGTCGAAAATTGTTGTTTCACTCAGCACTGTAATTTCTCCTTCCCACACATCTTGGGGCTCCGAATACAGGTGGATGCGTGAACTTGCATGCTGCTTGTTTCCTGAATTTTGCATACGAAACAGTGTTCTATCGTATTCGGCATGCTAGTATACAATGCGGAGATATTCCGTACGATCTTAATTTTGTGAAAGTGCCTCGCAATTCCCGGCATGAATCTGTTGTTCACAAGAATTTACAATGCTTGAAACACCAGCGACGATATTTAGAGACAATACGTATTTTTCATTTTAATTCAATACCAAAATATTGCGACCTAATTTTCGCATTATGTTTTTATTTAAATCTGAATTTCTACGGTGGCACGTAAGTGTTTCCTCAATGTGCTAATTACAATGTAAAATTATAGTCCAAACTATTATATTTTTATACGTAGACTTTTATAATCGAATGTACCTATATCGTTCTGTCATTACCTTTAACCCATTAATTTATATAATTTTTATGTTAAATTCAGTTTACAATTTTACCACTTTCATCCAAGATAATTTACCTAGAAATTACTAAAAGAATTGTCTATAATATGGTTTCTTTGTGTAACATTCTGTCGCTAGAAAAATGAGGGAAGGAGATGACGGAATGTAATATGTAGGAAGCGCTGTGGTGTCACTCATTCCTGTAATGTGGGGTCGAGCTAGAGGGGCTGTTGGTCAATGCAGGGTCGAGTCGAGTTGATACGGAAACTGAACAATGCAGGAATTCCCGTGGGCAAGTCGTGCCCGTTAGTAGTTAATCGAATATCGACTAGGTCGAACAAGTGGAATCTCGGGTGATTATCGAGCAAGTTTCTATCGCTAGGGGTCCCTCGCTTCCTCAGTATATTGCATGTTTCCTACTTTATTTCTAGCTTTCTTTCGTCTGCCCCGTACGCCCGATCGCGCAATGCTTCTTTCGATGTTTCGCACAATTTTCAAGTAACTTCCACTTTCAAACTTCTAAAAAACTATGGTGGAATTATGCAAAAAGTCACTTTTAGATCGCTCCTCTTATTGACATGGAAGCTGTGATAAATTTGTGTCAAATACAAAATCTGATGGGAATTGTATTTTTCAAGATATAGCAGTAGTTAAAGAAAGTTTAAATTGTGAACGATAAGAAAAATAAGATTCGATTAAAACGAATTATAACTTGATATTTATACCAGAATAAGCCAATTATACCAATATATGTATAAGCGTAGTATTAACTCTAATTATGCAGATGTGTAAAAATGTGTGTTTTAAATTTTCTTATGACCACCGTTTGCGTAAACGTGGTTTATGGAACATCAGCATTGTTCGGTCAGAAAGAAAGCCGATCCCATTCACCGTGCTAGAGACAGCCTATAAGCGAGGAAGTTTAACAAGTCTATAAGTGAAATTCAAATATGTACTTTGCATACATCAGAAAGTACTTTGGCATGACAGGAACGTAGTTTGTACGTCGACGCACAGCGTTTTCAAGTGCTACGGATTGAATACACATCGCGTACTTGACGACAAAAAGATTCAGTTACGCATTTTACAAGAAAAATTCTAATGACTTATCTCAAACATGCAAATAACATTTTTAAATAATATAAATATCAAGTAGGTACCTTACATAATTAAGGGGCATATAAAATTGTGCTTTTCTCAGAGATATTTTAGTGTTGAAAGAAACGTCACATGATCGAGTTAATCTTTTTTTAGATGTTGGTATATTGATAATATCAAGGTCATCTTGCTGTTTTTAGTGCTGTCGTGTGCTTTTAACCTTTTAGTAGTTTAATGTGCTTGAACTACGACGATACGGACCTATAAAAACTCCTTCATTTTTAATCCCCTATTAAGTGATTAAGTACCCACGTTACAGTCCATTTCTTGACGAATACATTGCCTGTATTGTAACGGAGCCATAGTAAACAATAATACATTTCCAATTTAACGCTCAATATTGGAATGGTCTCTCCATTAGTGGCACATTTGTAACCCAATTTGCCGTCTAACGTCAGACGTGACCACAGCGTAAGCTATTCCCACATGGCTGACCGCACACCAGACATTTCTACTTACCCATCTCACCTGGTAGACATCCGCTGCTGACAAAGGAACCTGAACACGGTACTTTTTCCCGCCATTCACCTACCCTTCTCTATACTCACTTTCCTCATCAATCAATAACCTACAAACGCAGATATCCCAGGTACGGTACCAGCACCACAGCAAGTTCCTTAAAATAACAAACATATTGCAACCTGCACAGCTTCACTCAGGAAAGACCCCACTCGTGCCTAAGCAATCCCTAAAAACCCCAAAAATCCTGCATCCCTTAAATCTAAAGACGTACACTCTGTGCATCCCCAAAATTCCAATAATCCACCCTCAAGATCTACAAAAGGTCCAATCACTTATCCCCCATAAACCACGATTCTCCACTTCGCCCAACTGCCTGTGAAGCAGCACAAACCGAGCAGTTCTCCATACACTGTTACCCCAACTTCATCCTGCAGCTTTCCCCTGTACAACTAACCGCCGTCTTCGCGGAAATGATAAGGCCAAACGGTGCCAGGTAAAGCCAGGACGATTCACAGTCTGGTTGGTTTCGCTCGGCGTGTGCAGACCGCACATGCACACTCACCCCTCCCCCCCCCCCCTCACACTCTGTCCGCTTCTCCCCCCTGTATGCATGTGTCGATGTTTGCGTTGGTTTTAAGGAGGAAAAGTGAGGTCAGGTCGATTGTCAGCTCGCGAGACCTTGACTCAGTGGCCGCAAGCGGGCAGAGCGCGTGCGCGGTATTACGGCCGGGTTACCCGTTTTCCACCCCCGTCGCTGGCGCCGACCGGGACGCGAGCCACCCCTAGCATGCTACTACCGTTACTACTACTACGCCCTCCCCTCTCTCCCGACGCTCCCGACCCCCTCTACCAATCCCTTGGCCACTCTTCCCCCGCTGAATCAAGCCACCCCTTTCTACGTGTACGGTTCGATTCTCCTACGTAACCAATTAATAAACACGTCACGGCAGGGTGCAAGGCACCGGGCCGGGAGCCGCGCGCGCACTCGGCCACCCTCGAGGACAGATATCCTTATACGGGAAAAAGGGATGGATATTTGCCGGGGCTGGATAAATTGCAATGTCGAATCAAAATTGGAATTTGTGATCATTTAGGTGGGATTTATAGCAACGTTGATTTGACAGTGACAGTCAAAAATAGTGAGGTGTTCGAATTATAAAGTAAAATTGTGACTCACAAATTTGAATACACGATCGTGTTATAACTTCTTTACGCACGAATTGGCGTGTGAGGAGTTGGTCCGTCAACTTTTTCTACATCTTGTCGCGAGCTTTTTTTACTGTAATAGTTACTTATAATTAGTTATATACTAATTACCCGACTTTTATACTTTCATAGTTTCAAATGCTGACCAGATGTGTGATTACGTCAAATTTCTGTCAAATCTGTAAGTCACTGTGTATACATACGTGGTGGTGGACGGCGTTCAATTAAAATTTCGGACGGGTCCTTCGGCTACTCTAAATTCAAATATTCGTCGATGAAGTCATGGGTGGGTGGGGGCCGGGGTGGGGGTGAGGGGGTGAGATACGGGGATGAATAAAATATTTGTAGGGTCGAGTACGTGGGAGGAATTGTTTTGGTGAAATTGTGGGACGAGTCGGTTAGGAGGGTGACGTTGTAAACTGGGGCGGCTTTAGGTCGATGTAGTGGTGCAACGTTTCAAAGTGGATTCGCCGCGAGTTTTGGAGATATTTTATGTTTTGTGATTGCTTCTCATTTTTTTTGCCGAGGAGCTGTTTGCAACGCATTCTCAGCGTTTTGGTGAGGACCATTTCTTGGCCCAACGTTATCGCGACTTACAACGCTTTGTGAAATTATTACGTGAAAATATGCAGCAGCTTTGACACACTTGTGTCCGCAATACATTCGTACGTGCTGTAAATTAACGTTTAATAGAGAATCAATGAATATTCAAGTTGTAACGAGGGATTTATTTTCATTCTTTAAAAATTGCAGTATATCGAACATCGAATTGGAAATGCATCGCTCCAATTTTTTAAATTTCCTCACTTAAGAACAGAATTTCGAGGAAAACTTATGCTACTTACACACTTATTTTTAAGTGTAAAAATATTCACAACTCTCATGGTACAGAATTGTATAGCTAAGCTTCGAGGATGAGATATCGGGCGATAGGTACTTGTTAGTGACTTCGAGTTTGAACGTAAATTAATTACAAGCAAATTGTATTTTATAAATCTAATTTGAATAATATTACGAAGTGTCGTGCATTCGTGTCTTTGTAATGCTAAATGCAACAGCACATTAAATTGGAATGCTTCCTTTCATCCGCAGAAGATCATAACCACAGGCATGGAGTTTGAACGAACCGTGGTGTACATGAATTAATCAAATGCACCTTGTTGAAGGCATTACACTCTTGAATAATGATCTTTCGGAATACATTCGGCCGTCTCTCTTTGGACACCCTTATTTGCATGGGAGGCAAACGCATCGTATGTATGAATTAATGAAACTAGAATTCTCTGGGGCATCACTCTTTCCATAGGAATGGGTTGCTCGTTTTTCCCTCCGTTTTTTTTTTTCAAAAAAAACTTTTTTAATCCACGACATTACCATCCTTGAATCTCGAATCAAACAGAGCTCTTCAGTTACGAACTGACATACATATCCTGAAGATCGAATTCCTTCAAGTAGTGGGTCAAGTCTCGCCCTTCGGGAAATGCAGATTGAGAGGAATTATTCTGTGTATGATTTAAATTAGAAATTCCAAAAAAATGATGGAAATTTAAGAAATTGGACTCACGAATTTCCTTCAAATACAGATACCCTTGTTACGTCTAGTTTCTGTGTTTTAAATCAAATTGAACTGTACTGTAATATTACAGTAAATACAGTAAATTACAGTTATCTGGTGATGGGAAGTTCAAAGAAATGTTTGCTCTACTTTTTAAAGCTACAAGATATAAAAATTTGAAGAAGGGATGAATAATGTGTTTGAAGTAACTAGTGCAGTGTGTATCTCAAATGGTATAAGGTTACTGCTGGTTCTCTCTGGTGCATGTATAGTGATAGAAGGGGATGGTTGAATTTTTCAAGAACTACTTTCAAAATTAAAGTGAAAACTTTCTCTTGTTATTTACGACTCTTCTCCGCCTTTCTTCAAGGTCGAAAGAATGAAAGAATCAGTAACATTCCCGACACGTGCAAAATTATCGACCCTGGCTTTCTTAAATTATTCCGTAGCGTTCTAAAAGAGTGATGCGGTTTTGGAGATTCATCCTCAGGTAACATAAAAGACCATTATTCCATTTTACCATTTCCCCATGTTTCGAATTTCATATTATCCCTATAAATAAATACAACACTTCACAAAACTGTTCGATCGTTTCTAATAAATGACGAATTTAATTAGAATTTACATCTAAATACCACCCATTTCAGTGACACCCTGCATAACATAAACTAAAATTTAAAAATTTCCCTCACAACTGCCACAAGATTTCATCTGCAAGATTTAAAGAAAATATAACCTCGTATTTATCAAGTAAAAATTCAAACTCTAATTAGTACCAAATCCACGCGTCGCGTTTATTCAATGATAACTTTACGAACGTCGCAAAGTATTCATTGCCACAAATTCTGAATCCATGACGAGCCGTTTAAGCAAACGTCTTTTGTTGAAATTTCAAGCTGCACACTTGTGAACTTGAATATTACTGCCTTTCATCTTTACACCTTCACCGATACAAAGATCTCGACGCGAGAGACCGTATGTAGGAGCTTCGCGTTGGATCGCACGCTTTTATCCAGGGATGCAGACCCCGTTCACGTCTAGTGGCCGCTGATATTGACCCGATACTGGTGCCCGACAGCATACGTATAAACGACGCGTTTCATCGGAACAGAATAGGTCGGCGATCGGCTGTGCGATTTGTCTGCAGATACACGACTCTGTTGCATGGTATTCTCATCGCCTCTCCACAGAATTATCTCTGCTCTTTACCTGCACTGCCGTTCATAAGTATCAGGGCACCTCCTATATGTATTCGTAGAAAATGTGATATTTGGTACAGATTGAATACTTTTCACTGCTTTTAATTTAAAATAGGTACTTAATAAAGTAAATTTTTTTATAGTTCTTCAATAAATTTGCAACGTTTCTCACAATTATTCCACACAGTGTAAGTGTGTTCTCAAATCCCATAGCAACCAGTAGGTGTTTCGATTATAGATGAAACTTTACTTCGAATTCAGATAATTAGTAAGGGGTGCAGATTCAAAATCTGCACTAAATCGCTCATTTGTTATCGGATTTGCATCAAGCGTGCACCAAATGATGTAAAATCATTTTACATATATTACACGTCATAACTCAAAAGCTGTCAAAAATGGAGCTGCACCCCTCTTGCTGCAAGGTCCTCAATAATTGAGCATTGCGTAATTCTATGTACAGTGTAAATACTTTGTAAACAAATTTCAAATATGTAATCATTGTGCGGAGGTAAGTGGTCGCTAATGCCTCTATTGTTAATGCGACCACCCACTTTAAAATAAGCTCGCAATATAAAAAAAATCCAAGTCCGCGAGGGGTCACAAGTGACCCGAGCAACCAGACGGGACAGAAGTGAGCGTAGGGTTAAGGTCGATTAATAAATCTTCGTTGCCGATTATTGACAAGAGTGCGTGGCATCTGTTTGGCGGCAGCCTGTCAACGCTAACAATAACGAATGCCCGATACGGAGCCAGCGATGCCGTTATCCCGCGGACGGGCGCTGATGGTCGCGTTTTTCAGAGAATCTCGCCTCGCAGGCGCGCCCTGTCGGTATTCATAACCTATTTTTTTCGCGTGCATCGCTCTATGCTCCCGCGTGAACCGAATAATGAAAGCCATCGCCCTGGGAGAGCGGTCTGAATCTTTTAGCCGACGTGGTTCCGTGTAACGCGCGCGCACGTGCGCGGTGTGAGCCTTCGCTTTCCCCAACGCGTTGCGTAATACGTCCGCGATGCTGGTCTCTGCAAGGTACACGTCATTTAACCTTTATCCTGTCGTTCGAATGGGAATCACGGCAAGCCAGGTAACGACAATAGAAGGGGGTGGTTCGTTCCTAGCCAACCTTCCCCTCTAGGGCGCCGTTAAAATTCCTGAGAACCAGCCTGGTCGTTGGTGGAGTGACCCAACAGCACCGTCTGTTGCCCGTTTCTAGCGAAATGGCTGCTCTAAGGAGGGTGCATCGCATGACATTTTATGGTGGCACATGTGTGTTGCCATTATTCGATTGTACAGCGATATCACCCTTCGCAGTGGAATCTTTTGTGCTTTTATTTGACTACGTTTTTCTAATGGTTGAGAACAGACTGAATTTGAATTTTCAATTATGCGGTATTGGAAGGTAGTTGTAGAAACTGCTATTGTTGAATCTTCGCGGCTATTCGAGTTGCTGTAGTAAATTAGATGTCGAGTTAGGTTTGCCTGTCGAGTGTGAAGGGTTTGGGGAGGATTTAGGGTCGACAGAGGGCTAAGGTAATAAGCTAATACTCTGTTTCTACTTAAGTAGTTATTTCTATTTAGTGAGTCATTTTTGGATTAGGGATTATGGAGGAATAATCTCCAACCTTAATCAGGAATATATTTAAGCTTGCTAGTAATAGGAAAATGTAATTGTGAATGTCGAAAATGTAATTGAAGAATTTTGTCGAACAACATCGAACAACATAGGTACTACAGATTCGTGAATCTATCATTGACAGACATCTGTTTATCGTCACCTAACAAAGGTACCATAAAACCACACTTACAAAGCAATTAAAACGATTTCCAAATGATCCACGTCTACCCAATTCCCCAATTCTCTCGTCCCTAAGAAAGCAACCGCGCTCGGTACAACACGGACCTACCAACGAACCATCTCCGTAAATCCAGCTTTGGGGCAGCTTAGCCTCGGAAGTGTTAGCAAGAGTCACTTGGTGCCATTACCGAACACAGATTCATTAGCGAACGAATCGTGTCAGTCGATTCTTTCAGCCGTTGAAAGCGCCTCCACCTTTCGTCGTGATTGCATTCGACCTGCCACGGGCAGGACCGTAGCGGGGCCGGGGGTTGTTGGGTGGTAGCTGGACAGAAGTAGGGACTGGAGGTGAAGAATGATGTAATCGATGCACAAGGGTAGGAGCCGTGGTCGCGACACTTGGCCTTTGCGTTTCTCGACGATGCTCAAAACCATGGCAACCGGGGAGGAAAGCGGGCGCGCGTCCTCCCCCTTCCTCGGGCTTCTTCGTGGAAAGTGCTCAAGGAAAAAGGCTGAAGGGGGATCAAGTTAGCGAAGGACGTGTCTGTCCTTGAGAGAATCGGGGAACCTCGAACTCCTCTTGTTTAAGTTCGAGAGACGCGTCTCCGCTGGCCTGCACCTCTGGACACGCTCGGAAATGGAGGTGCGAAAATGGGGGTAACCGAAGGAATTACTAATTGGAAGGTCGAAGGTCGGCCGAGAATCAAAGCAAATGAACCTGATACGTTGTAATATATGTACGAATGTTTCAAAATTATGCTTCGCGTGCTAAATTGCGGTATATGTACCTTGGGGAGGGTTGAGCTCGTTTTGCGAGATGCTTGGTTGAGAGATGAAGAGGTACTCTTCTTTGATATTTCGGGGTATTTAGAAATTGGCAGATTCAGTGGAAATAATTGGGGAAGAAATATTAAGGAACTTATGCTTTGAGGTTTTAAATATTTTTTTTTATATTAGCAAAAATAATTGGAGAAGAAATATTAAGGAACTTATGCTTTGAGGTTTTAAATATTTTTTTTATATTATCGTCACTTAAATCTCACTTAACACCAGCATTGCGATAATATTATGACGCGATTGTCGAATAGGTATTCGGTGCTCCATATCTTGGTGAAAATAATATGGATACCAAACACTATTCCTCGTTTCTTCTTGATTTCCTAAATCTTCAAATCATATAACAAAAAATCTAGATTAATATCGTACAAAGTGTGTAATAAGTAATGTTTAGCCCAGTGTAGGGTCCATTAGGCATGAATATGTAATAATATCATCGAAATATTCCCCTGTTTATTTTGAATGTATGTAATAACAGTATGGCCTTCGATAAGCAACTTAACAAAAAAGATTAAATAATGTAGATACCATCCACTTTATCAATCATGTAGCTATGAAAATTGTGCGCACTACTTGAATTTCTGGGTGACCTACCTAATAAATATTTCCAGTAGTGTATAATGCACGTCCAAGCTCAATTTTAACGAGGCGTTGCTCGCTAAGGGATTTTAAATAGATTGTTCACGGGCATCTAGAAGACAATGAGGGCATTTCGAGAAGTTCAATGTCGCGTTCGCGAAGGTATTGTCTCACGGTTATCGTTTTTACACCATCGCCCGACCTCGCTTCTTGCACAACGAATGATGGATCGAGGGTTGCACTCGATAATGACAATGGTGACCCCGAAAATGGTGTCAAGCATGCTCGATCACGACGCTGAAGGAATGAAGCCGCGTGTTATCCCTTGAAGGCCACGGAGACACAATGTTATTGTAAAAAGTAAGAATTCCCTTCGATCTCGAGGGAACGGGGAGCTGTTGGTATCGACAAAATGCTTTCACAGAAAGTGTCTGGATGATGTGCTGTCTTCTAAGAATTTCGAAATTGAATGCTTTTTCTGGAGAACCTTTTCATCAGATTACATAGGTAACGTGTTAAATAAATAGGTAGAAAGACATTTTATGTGTAAATGATAGTTATAAATGGATAAATTTTGGAACAGAATTTTAACACGATTTAATTTCACTGCAAAGAAAAACTATTCTAAACATTAACACTGGGCTTTGTAATATGTACACATATCCTCTCCTTTTCACAAATGCACGTCACTTTCAATTAAATAATTGAATATATATTGAAAATATATAAATATTCTCGTGAAGATAATTAGAAAATCAAAGTATCATTTATCAGCTAAGAACTATTAAACACACATTTATAGAGCTGGCTAAAATTTAATTTAAAACAAATATAATGCACATCCATGTAAATGGAATTTCAAACGTAAAGGCCGATACCTACCCAACATAACTGTATCAATTGGATCTCTAAAATGGCGTCGAAATTGTGCTTTGCAGGGACGTGTGTATCCATTGAAAATTTTATCGTGAGAACCAAAGTTTTCTCACGTTACGATAACATTTATCCGTGGGGACGTTACTTTGCAGACAAATAGCAGCTTATCTCGGTAATACTCCTCTCCATTGGTCCGTCGAATAAGTTAACCCTTCGATAAGGAAAGGTAAATTTCAACTCAGTATCAACAGTCTAACTTTATAGCCGTGGCTAAATTGTAAATAATTTTTGTCAAAGTTATCTCACAGTTTTCGTCATTTTATTCGCAAGAAGTTGTTTTCTTTTTAAAGTATTGCAGTCATCAATGGAGAACAGAATATTTAGAAATTCTATTAAATATTGTTAATTTAGGATATAGATATTATTGGACATTAAATATAATGAAATACAGAACTGTGGCAGAAAGCGAAATAGAATAACGGCGACGTTTATAAATAAATTCCATCCAATCACATCCTCTTCCTCAATTATTGTATAGTACTATCGACTCTATTTTTAATACATCTTGAATAACTTTTAAGCTATCAATTGTATAAAGAAGATACTAAAACATCAATATGTTTGAAGTCCCTTCAGTAAAGATTCATAGAACTACCGGCTTGCAAATAAAAAAAAACGATTAGTTTACCAACCTACAATCAGTCAGAAAAGTCTACATGCAACCCATTAATATAAAATATAAAAATTATGGTGTCAATTTAAAAAATGAGTAAGATAGTGATTTTAAAATTCTAAAATATATCTCAGTAATTCTGATAAAGATGGATGAAGGTACTTTTCTGACTAACTCTATGTTTATTAAAACGTTTTCCTTTGTTTCTGTGAGTTTCCTCAACCACTTTTTACCTGTAGCACAGAAACACCCTGCAGGGACAATATAAGGGAAAAGACACCCCAGTATTTCTTGGACGAGTTTGGATCGTTCGGCTTGCATAGATATGACGTAGTTTGAAGTTTCTTCGAAATTATCGATCCGGTTCACTGGGATCGACTACGGATAGCAGAAGTTTCCACAAATTTCGCGTGTTCCAGGAACATTGAACATTAAGCGTTTAAAGTAGCTATTCAACCCCTGGAAAACGATCGAACCATTCTCCTGAAACTGAGCCCTTTTTCCTGGGGAATGCCCTGGAGCAAGGTATAAAATAACTTTCGTTGTAAAACCAATGAGCCATTATAGAAAATCGCGGCGTGTTTAGAAAGGAGATTGCAAATTCAAGGTTCCAACTCAGATATTACACTGACAAAACGAATTTAACAAATTTAGAAATAAAGGGGTACAGAATTGAGGACCCTGCTTAAAGAGAGGTGCAGCTTCATTTGTGACAGTTTTTGAGTTATGACGTGTACTATATATAAAAAAAATCTACATTGTTTGGTGGAGGTTTGATGCAAATCCGATAACAAATGAACGATTTATTGCAGATTTTGAATCCGCACCCCTTACTGTTTTGCGCAATACGAATTGAACTACACCCCTCTTGCGGCAAGGTCCTCAATAAATTGCTTCTGAGTTTTCGCTGAATTCGGATGAAAAAAAAGACGCTTCATTTTACTGCCAAGAATTGACGAAAATTAGAATTTTTCAAGGCTCCAAGATTTCGCTGGGTATAATGTAAGAATGAAAGATGGAAAATTGGGTTGGAATATTGTATTTACTGTTTTAAATTACGAAATTTGTTATTGTCGGACATTTAATTAATACGTTATAACAATTGTCGTGCTTAATATAAATATTAAGCGCCTACCTTAATGCAAACAACGAATAACCAATCGTTATTTTCAGTTACTGAGTTACCAACAGTGCGTAATTAATACGGATCGGACGATTGTTAATAGCGCGATGTAAATAATAAATGTTAATAATTATTAATTATAACGTACTTCCGCGGTTGTCTGCGAAACATAAATACGTTTTATTACTCGTGTTATTAATTTATTTATTAACATCCATCTGTATCATTTCCACAAGTAAAAAATTTACATAAATACAGAATCAAGTAGACACTAATTCATCTGAGCACTTTGAGAGGCGTTAGTGTCGTAAGATCCATCCTGTATATTTTTTAAAACATTTTTAAACACACCTTTTCGAAAAACTTGTTACCCTTGTTGGAACAGAAGAAACACTTAAATCGGCGAATACTTGTAAGCTTTGTGAAGAAATAAAATAGGGTGTCATGAATGTGTGACGCGTGGTAATGAATTTTTAATTTCAACAGTCACAGGAACTAGAGGCGAAAAAATTTACGACTAATTCGTCCGTACGTTCGGGAAGAAAAAGTTCTTGGGGAGATTCGCGTGTTCCTGAGGGTACATCGCGCAAAGAACGTTCGTGGCGAGCGTTTACCACGCTGAAAAGCGGCGCAGCACGATGAAACACATCGCATACATTAACGATCGTGAGATAACGTTTCCAGTTTAGGGTTTGAATAATGTTCCTGGAAGTGTTCTTAAATCAAGCGAAATAAGAATAGCTCGTGAGCCCTTCAGTCGATCTAGCACAGTTGGGAGGTTTCGTTGTGCAGCGAGCTTCCATTTGCAATTTTTATCGTGTTCCATTGGTAAAGTTTAGTTAATTCGTAATGTATTGCAGGGCGTGCAAAGTGGCGGATATTATTTTTAGGCTTGCATAGGCGAGAAGAGGGCAATTAATATTCAGTGATTGAATATCTCTGAATATCTTGAATATATCAAACTAATAAATATAATAAATTCTTCATCACTTTGAATAACTTCTCCCAAAACAGCTCGCAACCCTTCGTACAGGCCACTTACCCCCTAAAAATTCCAAAATAGTATACAACGATGCTCGAAGTCATGACATTTGCATCGCTGAATGCTGTGGCCCTTAATACTTGCTGCCAGCGGGGAACTCTCGTCGAGACGGCTTCGACCGTCGAGAATTATGCCCTCGGAATTACAAAGTCCAAGTGATTCCACGCGATCGCGTAAGGGGCGGTCGGTTGAAAAATGTCTAAACGCAAATTGCCGCGCGATCTGAAGAAAAAGGGAGCCTGTAATCATTCTCGAGGAAGTCGATTGATCGTGAACGAAAAAAAGCTCGGGGCGAGCGTTGCGTGCTCTCCGTTTGCATGTCAAGGATCGGGGAACAGCGGACCGAGGCGGCGAAAAGCGGCCGTGCAGGACGAGCCGCACGGCCTTGTGGAAGCAAGCCATTATGCAAGCGGAAGAATGTCGTGTGTTACATCGTTGAAACGATCGTATACACGCTTCCCTTCCACTGTGCATCATTAACCTCTCTGCTATTCGATATATCGATCCCCTTCCCCCGCGTCCAGCGGGCTTTCTTCGAACAGCCTGAACCCGATGAAAAGTGGATTCTCTACGGCCGCTGTTCAATACCGCGAGGTGTGAGTCATAACCTCTTGCCCAGTTTATGCGAAAAGTTTATACGCTCTATAAAAATTCGTGCGATAGATTCTGGGTTTTTTTTCTCGAACGTGCCGGCACATCCTAAAATATTTATACTAAAATGTAGACTGGGTTAATAAGGGTATATGTGTTAGGGTCACAGATGCGGAATATAGTTAGCTCATTGCGTGTATAATTGAGAAGTTGAAATGGTAAAGGATGTAGCGGCCAAAGAAATAAAAAATTAGTTTTTTTATTGAAAAGGGCAGCTCGACGTGTAAAAATTAACTTGTTCTAAGTAGTTTTTCTCCTCTTTTTTCCTCATTTCTTTCGCAACCTATAGTACTGAAACATTGGCAAAGAAATTAAAAAAAGGTCTGGTAGTGAAATTTTCAATCGAAGATGGGAGACTTGAAGCAGGAAGATTGACCAAATAGACATTGTCCTTCGCAAGCTCATTGATCTTACGAAACTGTTTGCCTTCCTCGTCCCTCGCCGGGAAGCATCCCTGGCACGACCAATTAATCTCGTTGGCATTCCTTTCGTATCTCGAAAACGCGTGCCCGCTCACGTGAAATCCGTGTCGTGCATTTCGAACATGATCAAGGCCAATGGGGGGAGGCTTTCCAGGGGGATCGCCTAATTGCGTTCGAGGGGGATGGCTGGCAGCAATATGAAAAGTTGGAAACGTTGGCGCAGCCAAAGAAAAGGTTGGAACGCACTATGGCTAGGAATTTGCATAATTGAAGAGATTCCGCTTTGGCCTTCAGCTCGTTAGTGTTAACGTAACGCTACGGAATGGAAGCGTTTTAATTGGAAATCCGGATTACTCCTCCCTTATTATACATCTTATTTATACGAACGAGATTAATCCTCAAAAACGCCAGAGCTGGCTGTCACAGTGATCAAATTGATCAGCTGGTATTTGTCGCAGACTCCTTGCCTGTGAAACCTCTTGCTATGCATTTCTCAGGCTCGATAATGGAGAAATACGGGATAGATAAGTAACTCAGACGGCAAAGCGAATTCTTCGTTAAATGATGTGTGACCCGATTTGCGATTCGGGAGCCGATTCTCTTGCTAAAAATTCTTACATCTGATCACACTGCAAAATCACATCTTAAAAGTTTTCGGGTTTTCGGGTAAGCAGTAATCGGAAATCGGGTCCGGTAATTTCGGGTACCCGCTTTTATCGACAGAAAAGAATACCATCGATAATATAAATGTTCAGGATGATATTCAGGATGCCATGGAGCGATTCGTAACACGTAATCCCAATTTTTTACAAACATGGATTCAAAAAGCTCGAAGGATAAGCCCTTCGAACGGTCTGAAAAACACTCGCGATCAGCGAGCCACGATTTAAGCCGCCCGATACGGTCGATTTTCTCACGGAAAAGACAGATGCGCGAAGGGTTGATCGATTATAAGGTGCAGAGAGAGAGAGAGAGAGAGAGAGAATTCGTCTTCCGAAATGGATGTGCGCGCGGGAGCCGGCAGCTAGAGAGGAAATTCAGAATTGGGGGTGAGCGGTGGTAGTAAACGATCGTCGTGTCGGCGCCGGTTTGCAAACAGCGGTGCAACGATGATCGATAACCAAACGCAAACAATGCTCGTCAAACTTTCTCTTCCGATGCACGTATCACTGCGGAGGAACGCGGGGAATTCTTCCGCGTTTTGTTTCGAAACTGTTCCCTTGTTCTCCTTCGCATTGTCCCCCGTGATCGCGACCCCATCGCCTTTTGTTTGTCTTTCGCGAAGGTTAGCGCTGCCGACGTGCAAGCTTGTCGAGGTTTGCAGAGAGTCCGTGGTTCTTTCTCGCAGTGCAATGGGATTCAGGGCCACGGGGAAAGACTGAAATCGAAGTGTTTGACCCTCGGCGGGTGGACACAGAGGCCACTTGAATTCTTATATTATTTATTACTTGCTAGCTTAAAATAGATGCCCGGGTCAATCTTAAATTTTCGCAAACTGTCAAGAGGACGTAATCGGGGGGAGGGCTGGGGTGTATAGGTGTCATGGTAGCTTATATTTTCCGCAGGGTCCTAGAGAGTAATTATACAAAATTTGGTCCGAATTGGTCAAAGGATTTAGGAGTTAACAGGGAACATACAGACAGACATTCTATGTATTTTACACTGTTCGACACAATTAAAGGATCACTTTAATTTCCCGAAAATTTTGCACATTTTCAAATGACTGTATGCTTTCAATTCCAGACGCATATCACAGAAAGAGCATAAAATTTGAATGGCTGGGGTCAAGTGGTGTCATGAAGCAATGTAAATCACCATCGGTCACGATTTATTCCCATTTCCATTGTTTCAGCATCTTCGTGCTACTTCGACCTAAATTCCATCGTTCGCTTCCCCCTTTTTTCCCGGATTTCACGGCATGCAACACGATGGCCGCGATGAATAGATAACGAACGAACAATGCACAGTGACAGTCCCGCGTCAACGGGATTAATCGGATTTCCAGAAACAGAACGAGCGACGCTTTCGCTGAGTCTGGGAAGACATGCTTATCGATCTAGTGAAATCTGACTAGTGTTTTTCTTCCTCTTAACTCTAACCCTCTGCACTCGAAGCTGCTTTTGTTATCATCTCACGCTACATAAACTGAATTTGAAATAAAGCAGTATTATTAGATTTTCATACACAATAGTCACATACCTACAGTGACCATGGTTGTCGAGGAGGGAGCACGTCTAAAAATATATATCTACCTTATAACCATCACCACCGCGCATTCAGTATTTCTCGCTCTCTCTCTCTCTCTCTCACCCACAAATGTCACAAGATTTTAAGCAGCCCACCCTATACGTTTAACAAATTATTATACCAACGCACTAAACACCAGCTGTATGCAAAATTGAAGCGAGATGGGTGACCCGAAGCTAGCGCACTTCTTGTGTAAGCGAACATTGTAGAACGTCGAGGAAATTCTAATAAGGCGCAGAAAGTTGTTTGAGCGAGGGAAGACTGGTTATAAAGAGTGGGTTAAAGAACGGGCGTAATAAAAGCTGAAGGAAGAAGTGGCTTGGGCGAGTGGCATCGCGGCGGGAAGATCTCGTAGTTGCGGGGAAAAGAGGAGGGCCGTTAACAGAAATTTTCAGTTATGAAGACACCTCGCGGTGACGGTGACTCGCGATGCGAATTCGAAAGTTTTTGAGGGCACATCCAGCCGACAATGGCGGCCCTCCCGGCGGCTACCAACGGCACCTCTCTTAACTCACCAGGAAGCCACAATATCGCGAATGTCAGCCAGCAGAATGAGAAAAGTTATACCGCCGCCGACATGGGTTTTCATTTTCGTTCACAATAACGCGGCCAACTCGGTCTGAATTGCCCTCGAAATCGTTTGATTTTTCTGGCGGCAACAGCCTCCGCGTACCCTGCGAAATTGCGTCCCCCCTGGCGCCCACTCGACTATCGTTGACACCGATGGAACGCTGTAAAGCAGAAATTCCGCGGAATTAATTTTGGAGCCAACGGTAATTGGATCTTTGATGTTAGATCTCCGAGATACTCTGTACGGTAGCACGTCGATTATCTGAAGTGATAAGGGAGACAAAGCACTTTCGATAACCCGATTCTCGGTCAAGGATCGAGCGAAAGGGGACGAAAATAGGTAGGTAGTCAATGGGGGAGATTGATTTTAGTGGACATTAGTGCATTGTTAGGTGTAAGGTAAAAACGTATGGGGAAAATTAATGCGATCGTGTAAGTCGATTAAAAATTCTCAGATGTAAGTCAATTTTGTATTTTGCGCGGTAAGATTAACTGCAAGATACCTATTTATTTTTTTACTTTTGATTTATAAAGTGTTCCCCTCTTAAAGTGCGATTTAGGTGTGCTCGGCGCTCGGAGGAGCGCTGACTCACCAGGCTATATTATCAATACGGAGTCGAATTTTGGCCTATAACTTTAAGAATATATTTCTGAAATGTTTTAGAAGCGATTTATGGAAAATTTCTTTGTTTCTATTTTTCGTTCCATTTATACGGTCTTCTCCCCTTAAAATATATTTCATATTTTATAATATTTTACAGAGCAAAGTGTGTCAAACGGTACATAAATGTAATGATGTGGTAAATGAGTAGAAATTTCATTACGTGGGAATGGTAATGACATTCAAATATCCTTGCACGATATCAATGAATAAATAATAATCTATCTTCGATAATTTAGAAATTACTTTCATGTATGAATTTATTAATAATTAATTCAATAAAACGAGGTGAATGCATCTGTACCTGTCAGAAGCAGCAGAGGGAATTTAATACTTAATAGAGTATTTACTCTCCTTTAATAAATGTACTTATTAATCATTAACTGGGAAAACCACGAGGATAGGATAAATTAGTACAATTCGATAAAATTAATTCAATAATATATGATTATTAGAAACAGAGCTCTTATTAAAAATCACTTCTATTTTCCCTTCAACAATAGAAGCTCTAGAATATTTAAAAAAAACTATTAACCCGCACAGTTGAGTTTATCTTTCCTTTAAACTTCAATAAATATTGAATTTCCAATTAACGGTTAAATAAGGCTCGAAATACACAACATTTACAACACGAAACTGTTTATTAAACTTAAAATTTCATGTATATTAATTTCCATTAAATTATTCGACAAATAAATAATCTTTCCAACCTATTAAATGAATAAATTGAAGTAGATGGAAGGTACTTCGAAATTGATTACAAATTTTCAATTGAAACATCAATTACTTAAGGAAATATTTCTCTGTTCAGTGAAACAACAACACTGTAGGTATGAATATTAACCGAATGAATATTATTTCAAGAATTTCACTCCTCCCTCCATTTTTTGAACACAGATGTTCCGATTTTTTTGAACTGTGCAGGTTTGTAGAGGACCTCAATAGAAGTACCAGGCATTTTTCGTTTATGCCTGTTGTAGATATAAAAAAAATGACTAAAATGAAAAGTTAACAACTTTTTATGTTCTATAAGACTGTATAATCAAATTGTTTAAAAATTGTTGTTTAAATTAAAAAGAAAGCCCACCAACCATTATTTTTTAAAATTTTGATGTGCTTATCGGGTCAAAAAATGTGCAGAATTCTATTACAAATCCGCGAGACACGAATGGAGTTACGCGAAGGCGATCAACGCGTCCTTACAACGCCGACGGTCAATAACAGACTAAATTCAGCGAGCTTCGCAATCGCCGGAATCGTGGCAAAAACAAAGTAGGGACTGCCAGGTAAGCTAACCACGGTCGAAGATTGTAAATAAAGTAGGGGCCAGCATTGTTCGGCTTTACCCAAGTCAATGTCAATGGCACGTTCGTGGAAATCCTATAATGAAAACACACAGTTTTCGTTGACTGTGAAACTACCTCGAAATTTAATACCATTGTACAGCATGATAATTTACGTCACATCGGTTAACATATTTGTGGATTCCATGTCAATAGCGGGCGTAATTTGTAAATGAAAGTAGGCGCCATTTAATATCGTTAAAAGTACTTCCCCCTTAGCCAAAATGAAAAATTGTGTTATGTGTAGGTATATTGCGCTGTTTTAAGAACAGACTCAAATCTGAATTTTTGAGTGCCCAATGCTGCTTTGTTTTCTAATGAGAAACCAAATCTATTTCAAAGCTATTTCATTTGGAATAAACTAGAAATAACCCATTAAATTGTAAACGTGCGGTCTACTTGAAGCACATTGAATGCAATTTGGAAGAGAATATTTTCCAGATGAGAAGTATATTACACAACCTGATTCCACCTTTCTCTGCTTATCTCCGTTTCCGTTTTATTCTTTTTGCGAAAGGAACGATATTCGTTTCTGTAGAAGCAGGATGGAAACAAAACTGAGACCGGTAGCAATTTGTACTTTCATCTGGGAATACTTCCTTGAATAGCAATTTTCCTTCTGTTTTGCAGAAATCCCAAGGATGTGAACAATCAAACTAACGCAAATGCCCAACAAGGCACGGCCTCGTCGAGAGTGGTCTCCCCAGTCCCCTATAGATGTATTGTAAGTAGTTTTTTACGTTAATAAAGCATGATTACAACGCAACAAGTAAGTAATGCTCAAGGTAGTAGATAATCACTATGGGCATCAGTGTGTTAGATTTTTAATCTGTTAATTTGTTAAGACGAGTTAACTCATTATTTAAAAATGCCTTATCAAACGATACAACTCGTGACAAAAGTGGTTGCATTTTCTTATCCCTCTGCATAAGATGTTACAAAGAAGGATTCAATACTACTAGAATAGATATTACATAATTCCCACTAACAAGGGAAATTAGGCAAGCCGAAAATTCAGAAAATTATGCAACTTTGTGTGCAAGTAGAGTACCTAGTTTATCCGTAAAACAATCCTATTTTTTACTGTTGCCATAGTGCGATTTTAGGGAGTGAAATCAGCCTCCTGAAAAAATGTAGAATTTTCTTTTTCTTTTTCGTGGAATATCTCGAGAACGGTGAGAGTGATATCGGAAAAAAAGTTTAAACAAAAGTGGTGTCTTTTTCTCATATCTACAAAACTGCGTAAAAATAATTATCAAAAAATCCATACTTTTCAAGTCTTCAGTGTTGTATTCCGCATTCTATACAATAGCTTCAATTCTGATCTATACAGTAACGATAACTTAAACTTAGGTATTCCAGGAAGCTAGAAAATGACAGAACTCACGCGAACAGGTCTGAAATATGTGCCACAAAAGTGTCTCGTGCGGAAAGGCCCTAAGAAACGATGAGCAGCTATGTAGGACGGGAAGTTTGGCAAAGTGTTCATGCGTAATTAGGTAATTAAAGTTGCGGGAATAATCGCCGTGACGAGAAGATCGTTGCTTTCCGCGGATTCTAATTGAACTAGTTCGCGAGATAAGGTCTTCAATTTTAACGCAACGGACATGGCGGAGAGTCACGAACCTGTCGACACAATCGGATGCAATTAGAGGGCAGGGACGATGGTGCCATGAGTTGGCCTATCCTAAAATTATACTTACATCATAACTGCGGTAATTTCTCCGTGAATTACATCGAAAATTGACGGTATAACTGAAAAGCTGCGCGGGGTCGGTTTCTTGTAAGAGGGTAATGGTTCTCGTCGTGGAATTCATTCTTTACACGAAGACGGCGAAGGCAAGTACACAGTGTAGAATTATTTGAATCTTTCTTTTAATAACACGTATTCGAAAGGAATAATTTTGTGCGTGAGAGAAATAACATTAATTTTTTTAGATGCATGCTAAATGAGGGGAATTGTGAGGAAATTGTAGGGGGTTGTTTTTTTTATTATTTTTAATAGTAACGTGGAATAACTTGTTTTATAAATTTTTGAAGTCATCTTGAAGCGACTTTGTGTCATTTCAAATGAAATGATACGTTCTTATCTCAAATGTTATATTTTGTTTCGTTAAGGTATATAGGGCAAGTTATTTGATTTATTTAAAGTAGCTCGTTTAAAGTCACTTGAAGATAATCCAAGAGTTAAAATTTGCTTTATTGATATTAAGATGGCGTGTTGCACCGCATTTTTACATTAAGAAATTTCATTCCAAACTTTCAAATCATTTTTTCACGAGAATCACCCCTTTTTTATTCCGCCGTGAATGACACCCTCTATAAAATTGAGAAATCAAGAATTGCAAATACGTGTAAATAAATTAGTATCTCATTAGTAATCATTCATCAGATCTCTACACGAGGATGTCAGGATGCACGCAAAGAGCAACACGTGTATTCACACGCCAGAAGTCAGGATTGTCCGTCGTTGGACATTCGATCGTTCGCGCGGAAGTTAACCCTCGAAATTGCGATTTGTCGCGATAATACGCTCGATGGGTTCCCAAAGAGGGATCCCGCCGATGCGAGATAAATATTTGGCGTTGCGCCGACCCCCCCCCCCCCCCTCGCTCTTTCTCTTCTCCCGCTCACCCTCTCTCTTTCCCTCTCGACTTTGTTCGGCAGAATCAACTGATCGAAACCAGAGCGCAGGATGTTCCTCCTGCGGTTTCTCGACGCCGCTTGTTTTCCTCGAATTGCCATCTAGCTGGCCAATAACTTCCCATATTGGCGCAGCGAAAATACAATTACAACAAATTAAAAAAAATCGTTTTAATTTTTTTTGTATAATATAAGAGTAGCTTAATAAATACCCCAAAAAATTATTTCATTATATATGTGTTGTATTTACTGAGAAAAAATCTTTAAAAGTAGCTTCATTTTCTGGCCGATCAAAGTAGAATGATCCCTTAACTAGCACACCTTACGTTATTGCACATAGTGTGCCCTAATTGTATGCAAAATTTGAGCGAAATCCACAACCCGAACCTGGTGTACCTACTCCCTTTGTCAGCGAAATACTCGACGAAAGTGGAAGAGCGGAATGTCTTGTTTCATCGCGTCTATTAATCACGGTACAGAACCTCGCAAGTTCGATGTCAGACGCTTCGAAATACCGCAGGATTAAGTTCTGTTGCCGCAATTACGCATGAAATTGAAATGGTTACGATTATGAATCTGTTTAGCACCGAATACCTCTATTTGGGAACAACAAAGCAAACACCCCGCTATGAAGCTCTCAGCCGTCACGAACCGCCATTGTTCAGCCGTAATTTAATTAGCGATTTAGTTGTCTTTTAATGGAGTTTCCTTGGTGAAACATGCTTAACTCGGAAACGAGTCGTATTCGTACCAGAGAAACTGACGACTCCGAAACATTAAATATTATAAAATATATTTTCTTATGAATGATACCTTAATTCAGGTAAATCGTTAGTTAGTAAAACATGTGAGGGTTAATGCATAAGTTTTCTTAGTTTGATTCAGGAGCTATTCATCTATTAAACCTAGAGAATTTTCAAAATTAATTTACCCAAATCCACAGCCTCGTTCGAGAAAAGTTGCTCTGCAGCGCCAACATGTTTTTGCACAGGGAGTCATTCCGTTCACAATTATATTAAATTTACTGCTGCATTCTCTAAATGTTTAAACTCGATTTCCTCGAAAACGAAGGTTTGATTCGAAAATATTTGATTGCACATTTCCGACTTGAATATTCTTACGCAAACAACTACCCTATTCTCAGTTCCCATTACTAAATCCACCCGGACCTCTGTAAGACACAGCTGCCCATCGAACTTTTTCCTCATTCACTCAAGGAAATCGGCAGCTGTATCTATCAGAGACATTCCTCTTAATACAGAATCGAAGAGACGGTAGATGTGAGACCTTATCTAAAGGTGGGCGATCCAAGGGGGTTTTGTATTGCATCGAGGAAACGGAGGGAACAATACGGGACATATTTTTCACGGTCTCGGAGGCAGTTCCTCCCCCTGCCGCGTGTCTCGCTAGAAATCGATGATGCACGGCCACCCCCGAAGCGTCGAGCAGGATTCTAGCTCGCCTCGAACGAAAGCCCACTCGAGACCAACCACTGATTAGGCATTCTAAGCTTTAAGAGCCGCCCCCATCGAAAGTTTCGTCACTTTTAAATTCCGATTTATTCTCAGAGTCGCCAGGTCGCAACGCCTCTTCCTGTTTCTTGCGGCAAGTTCCGCCCTATCCCCTCGCGCCCCCTCCTCCCGCAGACTTCATTAAGCGCTTTTATTTCGAAACCGAGCACCCGATAGTTCGCGTCTCAGCTTCTTCTTCTTCCGCTGGCATTAACAATTCGCGAGCGCCGCGTTAATGCTCTCGTCGCCCGCCGGGATCGTTGCTTATACTTGGGAACAGTTTCAAGTATTACTCAACTCGAGAACCGTATCGCTTAAAACTCACCAGACCAGCGTATCTCCTATTGTCGCTTCACGACCAACCATTTCCAGCGATTTCACGATAATACAAGCTTTAATCGATGAATTCGTTATAATTTAATACTCGATTATTGAGGGCTTAGCGTTTGGATGCTTTACAGTCTAATTGGAAAATGGCTTTTGTATTATTATTATTAATATTTAAAGGTAGAGACTTGATATATTAGGTCGGTGCAAAAGTACGTTCGCTTTATCGAAGCAAAGTCTTTATGAAACGTAAAAATATATTAGATGTCCTTTTAATCAAAGTATTTTCCCTAAAAGTACAAGTGGGTATAGTAAAAAAAGACATTTCGGTACACCAAACATCACCTAATAGTGGGCGAATGAATTTTTCCACTGACCTAATACAAATATGGCAGATTTGCTTTTTGTTTATCAACTTATAAGCAATCACATTAATTGCCCTGAACCCCTTAAAGATATGAGGCATCACCCTCTGTTTCATATTGATACTTGATAGACACTCTGTACGATAAATGCAATTGCATTGACAGAATGTATATACCCTCAAATAGATACTGCCATAATATTGATTGCTACGTTATTTCCTTATGTATATTCAGAAATTGAGGACCTCGCAGCAAGAGGGGTGCAGCTCCATTTTTGACAGTTTTTGAGTTATGGCGTGTAATATACGTAAACAAATTCTACATCGTTTGATGCATGTTTCGTGCAAATCCGTTATGCAGTTGATTGAGCTACAATGGGAATATTTCATTGTATACCTTACCTTTAAACAATAAATGAAACGATCGATTTCGTTTTTCTAATTGCGTTATTCTTAAAATATTCTTATTACCTGCATCTACGAGCAAGGAATTACCCTATAAAGTAGCTCTGTCATCACCAAACTACTTGGCCTCAAATATTTCTCTTCCATCTTCGAAATGTAGAACTTGATAAGGTGGTCTGTCTAAAGTAACTCACTATGTAAGTATACGCTGGTGGAAAGTAGGAAATTTGAAGAAACATTGCAGGTGTACTTGAAAAATGTTATAAGTATTTGCCCACCCAACTGCCTTCATTTCCATAAATACAATCATGTTTTTTGAGAACCTCTTTCGACATTCCAGTACGGATCAACAGACAAATGCAACATGAGATCCATTTCTTAACTCTCATGCGTCTCCCAGTTTCCCAACTTAATCTGTCCCTTGGTGTCGAATTAACACAATGATAAAAGAATCAATATAATGAAAAGACAAATAGTTGACTTTGCAAATTCTTTTATTGAAAATAAGAAATGAAATTTTTGTATACTCAGGCATACGATGAAATAATATAGCGATGTGCAGGGCATACTGAATGTTTACATTTATCGAAGCATGCACTGTCTACATTTGCGTTTGTGTCAAATTGGCACAAAGGACGGACTAGAGTTAAGGAATTCCAAAACTAAAAACTCGAGCTAAGGAATATAATAAATCCTTATTTTAATGCTATACGGTTACTTACTACTGGTTTATATATTTGCAACTGCTACTGAACCCAACTGTTCATAAGGAACTATGGAAAGGGAAGTTGCGGATCGAGCGTGGTCAGGTTGGCGCTCAATAACTGACGAGAATAAGATTAAATGAGCTTTATTATAAGAATGGTCTCGCACGGGACGGTCCTTCTAGCCAACGTCTTACGTCGGTCGCCAACAGAGAACTGTCCCATAAACAGTCAAACCCTCGCTTCAACGGCCGCATGACTCACAGCCATCCCATCGCCAATACGCCATCGACGATAGTTTCTTTTACTGCACGGCCTGTAACGTTATCCCTAAAACTAACAGCCGCTCGAGACGGTCGGCCGACAATCGGCCGACTGCCCGGCTAATCTCTCTCTCGATATACAAATGCCTACAGAACATTATTCCAAATTTTTACACGCTGTACACTCACAAAAAAATATTCAACAGATATGTCAACATCCCCAACAACTCGTGAATTCTCCCACAAAAAGAATTATAAAAAGCACCAACTAAGAAAATCGAAAAATCAATTTTAAAAAGACTAGACTTCTTTACTTACAGTTAGTAGTGACTTCTTCTTTACTTACTTATTGTTAGTAGAAACAGAGATACCTACAAACGTGGATGAAAATAAATTACGAATACAATTAGAAGTCATTTTAAAATAAACCTAATATTCTTCACTGTAGCTTCGATTAAGTAGTTGGCATTATTTTGCCTCGACACGATACAGTGGTAAATGATCGCTTTAATTGTGAAGCATGGTAGACGAAATTCGCGTTCATATTGCGAAGGGAGTTATCGCAGTCGATTGTTTTTCACACGATTATCCTCACCCGATACGGCGCGTCGGACGTAGTATATCGTGGTTTGCTCTTGGTAGCCCGCGGCAGGAACAACGTACAAGGCTGATTTATCGATTCCACCAGAAGCAATAGAACTGTTTCCAGAGTTGCAGCATGGTCCTACGTCCCTCCCCTGGTAAATGCGTTTCGTTAAGTTTCGCGATCACGTACGACTTTGTCATAAGTTTCGTGCATTTTCTTTATCGACGCGAAAGTGTCCACATACTTGTTATACAGCTTTTCAACTCTTAAATAGCTTACCAGTCAACCGCATGGCGGACACAGGGTCAATTTTGACCCATAATATACTTTCATTCGCACATACATATTCTGGAAGAAGCATTTATATTAGAGTTTGCTCTTGTTATGATCTAAAATCTTCATCTTTTTTTGAAGAAGTGTTAAGTAGCATAGTCAGCTGGATATACAAGGTGTCTCTTAATAGGTAGCACAGCCGAAAAGTAGTGAATGTACACGAAGAAATAAGTAGGCCTTGAGGAATAAAATTGGATCTGGTTCGTTGCATACTCGCTAAAAAGCAGCAGAATTAATCGCTACGTATAGTACAACTCTGAATGAAGTGAACCCTCATGAAAAAATAACCATAAATTATAGAATAATATTTTTCATTCATCGGAAACAGGTCTTCATATTTCAAACAGTAAAGGAACTTTTAAGAAAGATGTTTAATTAAGAAAGTTTAATTAATTTTTCATACACAATTACAGAGCGAAATCTTCAATGAGAAAAATTCATTTAATTTTAAAGTGCCCATAATAAGTAGTTTGTTTTATTTCTTTTAATAAAACGCCTAAAAAAGAATCATAAAATCATTCATTTTTGCCTGGGCTGAATGTATGTAACCCCTTCAGCTTTTGAAAATTTAAAATTTTAAATATTAAATATTCTTTGAAACGTTTTAAAATTTTTTAAAACTCGCACACGAATCGTAACATGCTGCACAGAAATGTGAAACATGGTGGTTTCCATGAATGTTATTTCGACGGATGTGCAGAAACTTTTTATTCACTTTTCCCTACAATTACATACGCACGAAAATGTTTAATTAATCTTACTTAACACACACTTATATCACGCAGCTGATGTCAGCGTTTCCGACGTGATTACTCTTATCTGGTGTACACTTTCTTCCTCCCGAAAGATTCCTTCATTTTGCAAGAGTGCATGCGGGCTTCCTCACTTGATTCATTGTTTCCAACAGTATCGATAAAACGCCACCGTGTTCGAGATGCAATTTCTACAATATCGCCGCTATTAATTCTGTCGCTTCGTTAATCATTCAAAGGAGCCCGTTACCTCGTGAAACCGATCGTTGAATTAATTGTGTTAGACATTTCACCTTCTCCGTTTCTCACGTTTAAAAATATTTCTCTATTTTTACGAAAGAAACTGTTAGTGAAATAGTGCTCCATTGCAAAAAGAGAAAAAAGGATACGAGTGTGGGATTTGGCGTCACTAAGTTAATCTGGAAATTGTTTTTCGCAGTAAGTTATGAATTATAGAAAATTAATAATGTTTGATTAATACAAACGAATGTAGATTTTTAATTTATATCGTTGTGAAAATATGGAGGTTACTTAGTTTTTTCAAAAAACATTTACCATGAACAATTTGTAACCTGAACTTTTATCTTCGTTTTCATCCATATGCGTGGCACCAAAGATTTACGTATTCCAGATGTAATGTAATCCTTGATCTATCAATTTTGCAATGTAAAAAATAAAAATTGCGCTTCACTAACGAAGCCATTTATCAGCATTTTGAGAAGACTGTTCGATTAGAAAAAAGTGTATTATTGCTCGAACGCGTAGGATGACGAGTAGCTGTGAAGAAAATTTTTCATTTTTATTTTCGCATTACTCGTACAATAAACAACAATATGGCTGGAAATGTTTCGTCCTCGAGATTTTACTGATAACAAACAAGCAAAATACTTTTACCATTAATGACTACATATTGTTTATTTACTGCTTAACTTAGTCATGTACCTATAATTATAGTGAAAAAGGAAAATTTAAAATGCCTCTCCTGAATAATGTATAATTTTTTATCTGTATCACTTTTATCAAAGGTGTATTCAAAATGTCTGAACGTACACGCAGATACAAACAAAGATAAGAACAGCAAAATGGCGTATTATTATTTATCAGTCAAATCTAAATGACAACATTTCTCAAAAAATTGCCTTGTTCCGTCTAACGATAATTTTATACAATCTTGGCAATAAATTTAGAAGTTTTCGTGATTTGTTAGTATACATCTATAACAGTTTTTTAGCTCTGCGTCACGTACATAATAATATAATCTCTTGATCTCGGAGATCCCATTAAGGAAAATCCTAATCAAGGTTGTGTTCATAAAGGGGCTTAATTTGTCACAGGTCTTATTATATTCTCTTAAACAATATGACCAGCAAAACATTGTGCTAAAGCCAGTTGGTGTAAAAGGTGACTAAATAATCCACATTGACAGTTGAGTTTTAATATCGCATCGTTATACGTGTCGTGCGAGATAATTAATTAGACTTGCGACAAAATATGATTAATTAGCAACTGGATGTATGCTGTCATACGAATGTTAATATTTTATAAAGCATTTAATAAAGGTAAATCGTACCTTGTATATAGCAATACTGTTTTCTGAAAGTATTCGTTTTGAAAAATACATAGGGTGTCGCATGCGATTGTATTGATCTGTATCGTTGAAAAAATAATATTTGAATAAAAGAGAATATTACAAGGTAAAGTTAAACAACTTTGGATGGTTTAAATTCCCGTGTGACTTTTAAGCAATAGTGTATGTGTATAGTTGCAAAATGCAATTGCAGTAGCATTATAAATAACTAGAAATAATATCTATAAGCCGACCGTACAATCAGACCAGTATAAGCTTTAGTAGTTGTCAAATTTAACGATAAATCGCAAACACTTAGCACACCTTGTTTATACCAAAGCAACGGCATAATGAATTCGTAGTTACGCAACTTGAGAACAATACTAGAGCCCGCTGTGTCTCGTTTGCTCGACTCCACTTATTCTATCGCGTTTCCATTATACTCCAGTAAATACTTAAATGGCTACGGGAAATCCGGGTGGTGTTTTCGTGGATGCTGCTTATCCCAGAGGATACCAAAGACTCGAAGGGGGGGAATCTCTGCGCCGAGGAGCTCGTGGCGCACATTATGCACGCGCGAACGCTCCCGTGCCCCTCCCAATGTAACCTGCTCTTATCAGTATGCACGTAATGATCGGTAAGCGCGCCAGTCTTAATCATTCTCGCCGCGTGGAAAGAATAAATTACGGGCGACACGTGTGCCGCTAATGGCGTCGTTGCGTGCCACCGAATTCAAGGGGACATGCTGCAATCTAGTAACGCTTGTAGCCCCTGTCAAGAGGAATTGAGAAGGCGATGATGATCAACTCTTGTTGATGCACGAACTAAGCATTCGAGATATAGAGATATCTTGGGAATTAGTTGGCTGACGAGTGAGCTGGTGTGCTGAGCAATGGTGACACTCGTGGGAGGAGCTGCGAGGAGAGGGTGGGGAGGAAAGGAATCCTTGGGAGGTCGTCATTTGCTAAGCTCCAAAATATAGGGAAAAGAAGATAAGATATAAGGGTGTCCTAAAATTGCGGGACTTCTCGAAACATGCAGTACCTATCCTGACGTAAAAAGACATCAAGAAGCCTTTTCCTATTTTAGGATCCGAAACTTCGTTCTCGGGATATTAACAGTTGAATATTAACTGTCGAAGTTCCGAGGCGCGCAGTTTAAAGCCGGAACAGCTGAGCGCGGAGCAGTGACCGCTCGCACACCCGTGACTGCGCGCCCTGGAACTTGGGCCGCTAATATTCAACTGTTAATATCTCGAGAACGAAGCTTCGGATCCCAAAACGGTAAAAGACTTTTTGATGTCTTTTTACATCAGGATTTTACATGTTCCAGGAAGTCCCCCAAATTTAGGGCACCCCGCGTATAAGAAGTATAAGGAATAGAGATAATGAATTTAGTTATTTCTCAACCCAAATCGTGGAGTACCTTGTTTAGTAATTGTTGCTGATACTTCAATGTTGTTATGGCGAAAAATGATCTTCTTAATATGTAGGATTACTTTACGTAGTATTAATTAAAGTGAAGAGATACTAAAGTCATGTTTACCAGGGAAGAATCTAATATGATTTTGGTACGAAATATCAAACGAAACTAAGAGTGGAACCACGATAGTTTTTAATCGAGGAGTAGTACTTGCAGAGGCAAGCTACTCATTATAATGCCACTCTTACCCAGTAGATACGTGTTATTAGTTTGACGTTTGCTACCAATGCAGGGAATTTTCGTTCGAGGAAGTTTCTATCAGTTTAACAGCTCTCCCGCTGAAGTTGTCAGAACTGGTTCGCAAACCTCGTGGACGTAATTTTGGATAATAATAATTACACCAGCGTTCCTAGGTAGTTATAAGCACAGATCACTTTTCTACATCACGGGTGCAGCATTAGTCGGGGTGAAAAAGTTGA
The DNA here is from genome assembly GCA_029448645.1 of Andrena camellia. Classification (NCBI taxonomy): domain Eukaryota; kingdom Metazoa; phylum Arthropoda; class Insecta; order Hymenoptera; family Andrenidae; genus Andrena; species Andrena camellia. The sequence continues at coordinate 36,130,710 of CM055680.1, forward strand.
ACACTTCTATCGTGTGATCATTCGATCATCACAAATGAACAAAAAAATATGAATATTTCTTATAATATGGACCTATTTCCCTCCCCACTTAGCTAATACAGTAGTCGTCAAAAGAAAGTTTACACTGTAAACGGTAACAAAAATAACATAGTTCTGTTACAAAGAGTTGTATTTTACTATCTACGTCCCATATATTAGAGAGTTTCTAAAATAGACCAGTGATACCAACATCTAGTTATCCAGACATGTAAAAGTATGAGTTTTAAACTTTCTGCTGGAGGAACGATCTCATTAACTGCTTGACTGTCATTTGACACCGTTTCCTCCATAAAATTACAAACATTTGTTGCAGGTGGATGTCCCGCTCTGCCATGAGGCCGGCCGAGGGCGACACATCAGACTGCATCCTGGTGGTTGGCATATCCAGACCCAAGATGGCTGCTGCCTTCCTCACGGTCGTCCTCCTCTCCCTCTTTCTGACCTTCCACATTCTCTACGACAGCGCGGTGTACAGCCTGCACGCGGCTTCGGTCGTCGAAGGCCGTGCAGTCGAGCTTGTTTCTGAAGTTCGTGCCACGCCGCCCCTGCTTTTCTCCAACAAAGTTCACTTCCCGCGCACCAGTCGGCATCTACCTCAGGCGATCATCATGGGCGTGAGGAAGTGCGGCACCAGGGCGCTCCTCGAGATGCTCTTCCTCCATCCGCAGATCCAGAAGGCCGCTGGCGAGGTCCACTTCTTCGACCGTGACGACAACTACGGGAAGGGCCTCGAATGGTACCGTCGGAAGATGCCCTACTCGTTCAGGGGGCAGATAACCATCGAGAAGAGCCCCAGCTATTTCGTTACGCCAGAGGTGAGTGGTGAAAGACAGTTGCTTTTCAGAGGAGCGGTAAAACGCTTTCAACCCATTGAGGACAAAATCGATTTTCTAGAAACGTCCCTTGAGGACAACTGAATATTTATTGCAATCTTTTGTTATTTATAATACAGCATAGAATATTTTGTGGGGAGTTGTACAGTAAAGTTTATGTTACTTTTAATTGCAATTGTAGTATCTTTTTATGACAGCCAAATATTAATGATGGGAGGAACTATAGTTTGGCCAAGTTCTACAGAAACCTACCAACCCTAAAAAAAGACAAAACATTAGTTAAACACAGTACAGATCCCATAATTTTGTGATCTTTATTTTGCACAAAATTACCAACCCATAGAACAACTCTTTTATTATACAATTATTAAATCTACCAAGCCATAGTTCCATCTTAGTCTTAAAAAACAAAAACTACAGAAAATTAAAAACCATATTAATTATGCTAATCACTATTAAATGACCCATTAAAAAACATTGTAAAAGAATAATAAGAAATAAAATATACCCAATAGAAATAAAGTTACTTTTCTTTAATAATTAAATTCTTCAAACTTAATTCACTCAATTTACTCATACAGATGTGTATGGTGTAGCACTCAATGGGTTAACTGGTTTTTCGAATGTTTGGAAAGCGAAACATGCACTTTTGCACAGATGCACCCATGCACCACAAATTTACATGTCTTGAAAACTACTATGTAATATGAAACGGAGGTTTCTACTACAGAACTGTAATACAGATCATATTTTAGTAGATCGAAACTGTTACATTCATTTAGCAGAAGAATAATTAGTACCGCAAACACTCTCTGCAATTAAATAGCAGGATGATTTCGACATTAAAGTATCATAATTAAATATGAGAAAGGATTAAATATCCACTTAGTCTTTATAGTTTTTATATACATTCGCAAAAGGCTCAACTCTTACAATTAAATACAAGCTTCGTAAAAATATGACCCAAAGTGTTACCAAAAAATTACACCATCGTCCATACACAATTTATACGATAATTTATTATACAAAGATCTGCTTCAGAATTTCCAAACACTGTTACAACACATCCAAAGAAACTACTCCTATCATCCACAAAACGGGACGGCAAGAAAATGGCGGGATTTGGTCCGCGTTTCAGGTGCCTGAGAGGATCCGCGCGATGAACGCGAGCGTGAAGCTGCTGCTGATAGTGCGCGAGCCCGTGACCAGGGCGATATCTGATTACACCCAGCTACGCACCCACGCAGCGACCGCGTCCACCGTAACGAGCGGCACGCCGCGCAGTGTGCAGCAGCCGCAGCAGCCGCAGCAGCAGCAAGCGAGTAGGAGCTTCGAGGAGCTGGTGATACGGCCAGACGGCAGCATAAACGAGTCCTACAGGCCGGTGGCGATCTCCCTTTATCACACGTACATGCACAGGTGGCTGGAGGTGTTCTCCAGGGAGCAGATCCTCATCGTGAACGGCGACCAGCTGATCGAGGACCCGGTGCCCCAGCTGCGCAGGATCGAAAGCTTCCTCGGCCTGGAGCCGCGAATAGGCAGACACAACTTCTACTTCAACCACACGAAGGGCTTCTACTGCTTGCGCAACGAAACCTCGGAGAAATGCCTGAAGGAGAGCAAAGGCAGACGGCACCCGCGTGTCAGCCCTGTGGTCGTCACCAAGTTGAGGAGGTTCTTCAACGAACACAACCAACGGTTCTACGAGCTCGTGGGCGAGGATCTCGGCTGGCCCGAAGAATAACCGTCGTAGAGAGGTGGTTCGATGGACGTTCACCCAATAAGACAAAGCCTCGCGTGCAGCCACGATGGATCGAAGATTGAAGCAAGAATTCCCCGGCGTCCCCAGAAAGAATCGTTCCCCCTCCGAAGATATTAATCGCTCCCATCCGCGAGTTTCCACCGCTCCCCCGGAGTAATTTCACGAAAAGGAATCTCGCGATCATCCCCTGCTCGGCGCTAGAGCAAATCCTGTCTGCGCCCGAAGGATATAATAGAAGAGGATTAGCAGACCAGGGATGGGAATAGAGTCGCGGAAACTCGGCTGGCCCGAGGGAAGTTTCGAATAAAGTCAACACGGGCAAGCTTTCCTCTGCTTGGCTCGATTAAAGAAAGCTTGTAATTGCCACGGACTGCCTTTCGAGAATTACGATCTGCGGGGATTATGCGAGCAACTTCGTCGAAATTAGCAGGAACATCGTCCGGGGTGTTTGGCGCGAATGGATGAGCGCTGTTGCTTCGGGGGGCGTCGAAGGACTCGACTGGTGAAGGAAGCGAGTACTCGCTTCTGAAGGAAGTATCTTCGTGGCTCAGAGTCATCGAGCTGAAGATAATCCTTCGAGAAGTCGCGCATCTGCAAATGTGTCGCCTGGAAGCGCATCGTTGCTGGTGCCGTTTCATCAAACAAAGAAGTTTCTTCGGGGACAGGATGCTTCGTCGGTAACTGGCACACCTCGTCGTGGAGAGAATTAAGGCTGATCAGGATGAGTACCTTTTATATTTTACTGATTAGCTGTAAGATCAAAATGGGGTAACGGCTCGATGGTGATGGGCTTAGGAGACTGTACAATGTGCTCGAAACGAAAGGTTAGGCTATATATTTACCAATCCTGGCAAGATTTAACAGAAATCAGGACGAAGTGTGCCTCCTGCTATATTTTTAAGAGATCTTGATTTCAGGAACTAATTATTCAGCTTTCACGTTTTATTTCATGTACTTTCCGAGGAGAACGGACCTTTAGTAGACGATTATCGCTTTGTTAACGACACGCGAGAGAGCCGAACGAGTAGCTCTGGCAGAGCATGGCAGGGTGAAAGAATGGAAAGGCGCGATATGCTTCCTTAAGGGTGCAACAATCCTGCGGGCTCTCCAGGAAGGGCGCTCGAGCACGCGAACTCGAGTGGACGGTGAAGAGCTCGTGGCAACGAGTCAAGCCATTAAATCGAGTGCATGCAGTTTAATGGATATACGCTCTGCCCAGGACTCTTCATTATTATCGGAGATCCTGAGTCCCCTCTTGCGTTCGCGTTTCAGTCGCCCGTCCTTGCGTGCTAATTGCTTCGAATCGCCGTTCCACCGCCCCATCTAGACCAGATTTCTGGCCCCGGTCGATGCATCGCCATTGAAAAGACTTCGTCCCTAAAATGCAGCAACTCGATTGGCATCCATCCTCGCGAAATTAACGATCATTGCGACACGGTCAAAGTAGAAATTTACAGAGCAGAAAACGTTTACTTCAACAACCCTGTTGTTAAGTAAAACGTACAGTTTAAGGGCTTGCATTTTGTGATCCGAATTAGAATAAAAATTGAGATTGTTTAAGATCTATGCAGTCGTATATGGCGGCAAAACTGAAACGGGAGCCACAGGAGGGTTCTATTTATTATTTAACAGCAGAATATATCAATGGGCTATAGGTACTGTAATACAATAGCCGATTAGTTAACAGGTCGCCGTATCAGAAATTAAGAAGGCTCAGGTGTAGAGAGAAGTTCACTGTAGAGCTAGCTACTCAAAGGCACACCACGAAAATTGAACGATCCACGAATTCGTCTCAGTACAGAAGCAATGTTGAATCGAGCTAATCTCAGGGATAAAGTCCATCACTTGGTCACATTCACTGCGTCACGCACTCTCGAGGACAAGTACAATTTCCTTTTAACTGAAAATCCGCAGAAATCAAGCACCCTCGCAACCCCCTTAACAATACCCAACGCACAGTAATAACATTCACCTCGAAAGTGTCTAACGCGGGCGAGAACAAAGTACCCCGCAAAGTGCGCGCGATGCACAAAGCACAACACAAATCCCTTCGTTTCTTTCTCCAAATAATCCAGTTGCAATCGAAGGCTCCCATCCACTTGGGCCCGACAATTCCCAAGTACCATTCGTATCGATCTATTATCCTCTGGCCACAATTCAACGTACGACTCATTAGCCCGAGGGCGCGCGCGTGGAATCGATCGAGCCTTCTCGAAAGGGCTATCGAGACGATCGGCGGTACAAAAGCGGAAAATTAGTGGCCCGATGGATCGGCCGTTCGTCGAAAGGGAGGTCCTATCAGAAATAGAGGAGGATAGGGAAAGGAATTCCAATGGGCTATCCTTGGTATCAGTCACGGGCCACGTGTATCCCAGAGGGGCGTCCAATCGGGGCTGGAAGCGTGGGAGTGAAGACTCAGGTCGTTACTCAGGGGAAGGGTGGACGTCTGTCCGTCGATTCTGGTCGCGGATGAATTCGAGCACATTGTACGGCGGGTGGGGGAGGGGGGGGGGCATTTAGGTCGATCGATCTCTAGTAAGAGAGCAGAATGATCCATCGATGCTGTTACCCGTTCCTCCACGTGGCTGCGCGCGAGACCGCATGTCTTGCTCCATGGTAGGCTCGCGTGCACACGCGCAAACAGAAAGAGAGGGAGACAGGCAAAGAGAACTCGCACAGTTACAGCATACACACACACAAACACACACACACACAAACACACACACACACACACACACGCCCACACATATGTGTACAGAGAGGCAGACATGAGGACAGATACAATTCACACGAAGTAACAGTAACGCCGGCCAAAATAAAATAGAGACGTGGGTCCGGCGAAACGACTGCTCCTGGGGAACAGAAGATGGACTGACGCTCCCAGAGCAGCGTCCCGCAGGCCCCCGTCACATGGATCACATTGGTCCGTGAGTTTACATATCATTAATAGGTTAACTAGTTCATATTACAGAAGATTTAATATTTTTATAATCCACATTGGAAGTTGTTATATCGAGTCGTTAAGCTTATTGTGTACAGGGGGAGAGCCACCCGTTGGGAACGGATTCATGGGGGTGGGTGAATGGGAAAGGGGTGGGGGCGGGGCCGCTCTGTGATCTTGGGTTTCGTTGCTCCGATCGACCAGTTAGTTAGTAACATTCGTTTCACGCGTTGCACGGTGGGGGGATGATGTTTGTCTTTCCGAAGGGATGCACGACTCACTTGAATAAATCGGCACGTCGAGGGCTATGGTTCGGTGTGTTGAGCCATTCTGGGGGAAGGAAGGTTGAAATTAAACGCTGGGACTGTTAGAGTCGGGATTTTCTTGCGTGTTTAGTTTCGGTTCGATCGATGTTCGCTTGGTAGAGAATGCACGGTGTATATACATGCATGCATATGTATAGTATGATTGGAAGTATGAATATGAAAAGAATCCTTAGTTTAGTATTTTGGTTCCATGAATATCTAGGGTGTTTGGGTAAATTGGGAGGAAGTGTTAGGGAATTAAAAATTTTAAACTATAAGGCCACAGCATTTGTACAAATGCACACACATATCAGTTTTGTGAAAGTACGGGGGAGGAAACGCGTAACGCATACATATCAAGAAATGTGATACAATGAAGTACAGTTTTTATAGAATATATATAATTATACGAATTATTAAAGGGGTTAAGGCAATAATAACTTTACTATGGAATAAGAAGTATTGGTATACATATCATGTTTTGAAAATGAATTCTCGAATCATATTCTTTCGTAGTAAATACGATAAATTGTAATTGATTGCGAAGTAATTTTTAAATATTCATCCAATTACACAATAAATCCTGGGGTCACTTTTGTTTAGCAATCTCGAAGAATTTATTGTTTACACAGTCAGAATTTCGTAATAAGTCAGAGGCAACTCGAGTAGCATGCATTAAGTTTTTCTGTAATTTCATACTATAAAATTTACGAGTTTACTATTACTGCATCGGTTTCCTTGCCATTTTGATTATAAAGAGTTGCTCTCAAACCTGTTAATGAAATTTACATGAAATATTTTTAATTCTGTCATGCGAGAACGCCTTTTTAAGAAAGGAAACTTGCTTTTAAGAAATGAGGAAACGAAACGATTTAATAACTTTAAGTAGAATAGAAGCAAATTCTGAAATATATTTTGCACTATGAATAAGTACTGTTCAGTGCATTTTTTAAGCAATATGCATATGCATAATCATGAGACATAACTGGAGTTTGATAATAATATTGTTATTTAACTGATAACTTTATTCGCATTCGTTTTAATGTTTCATACATTAAAAAAGTGTTCAAATTTTCCTCTAAATTTCTATTACCGAGTTTCTGGATGATCTTTGTTACACTTTTACGAATCGACCTGTAAAACATAAAAACAAGCACAATTGTATTTAAAGTAGGTGAAAACTTAGATTACATTCTGATGTCTAATTAGAGTACAAATTGTTCGTGTTATGAATAACACAGTTAAGTTCATTGAACCTTGTTTATTTACTAATGGGCTAAAGTATTAAAACTTGATTTTCTCAATAAAGCTGTTTTGTGACATTCCTTGGTTTTCCCCTTACCCTTCACATAGAACACCCTATAGGTACACAAAATGACATAGGAGAAAACGATGTCCTTAAGAGTGAAGATTGGGGAGATAAAACGAAATAAAGAATTTCCTATAAACGTGGTATCAGAAACATATACTTACCGAGATAAATGCCTACAAAGCTATAAACCATAAGTCCTCAAAATGGTCGACAGTTTCCTCTACGTGAAAATCAATACCTTAGAAGAATGAGTATTGAATTTTTCAGAGCACGATTGGTGTATTATTTCTTATTGCATCTAATGCACCATTCCATAATTCTTCGTTATTTGCAACCATGTTTATGTAGACTGTTTTATTGCACCGCAGTAATAAAAATTAACAAGTAAGATATCCAGTGACCAAGGAGGCCACTCAAAAAACGTACTACTACTTACGCTCCTATTAAATCGGTGCAAAAGTTCGTTCGCTTCATCGAACCAAAGCCTTTATTAAAGTATTTTCCTTGGCTATCTATGACCTTCTGCCACTTTTCTGGTAAAAGTAAAACGTGACCTAGACTCTGATATCTTTGATAGTACCTATTTATCCCATCGAGCATCTATTTTCGCCACCACGTTTATACGACCATGTTTACTTCATTTTAACCCAGACCTTTCTTAAGGAGTACACCTTCTGGGGCACCCTGTTTCGCTAAACAGAACGTTGAGAAAATATTGTACCTATCAGTTGATTGTAGAAACCATACCAAGAGATAAGGCCGAGAGATTATTGATTTAAAAGGATTCGAACGCACGTCGATGCTACCTAACGTATCAGGCGAGACTCCTGGAAGAATCTATCGGTCCATGGCATCCCTCTTCCTCCTCGCCTTAACGCGAATCTACAGATAGCCCGTCGGTGTTTCCATTCGAGTCACCGTAATGGACCTTATATCGCAGATCCTCCGATGGCTACACCTATTTCGATATCCAAGGCACGAGATTGAAGCGGGGATATCAGGTAAAAGAAAGGAAAGAGAGAAATAAGGGACGGGCCCCGTATATCACGGGGAGATAAAACTTCGCGATAAAATTTGCCATTTGTTTCGGGAGACAAAAAAAAGAGGGTGGGAGATTCTGACAGGAAAATTCCATCGATCGGCCGAGAAATGGGGACGTTGATGCTTCGATGAACGGATCGGACATGTGTGTAATAGGGCGAAGAAAGATCGCCGCGAATTTTCCGAAACGTCCCCTGGCGACCTTTCCTGTCCCCTTATTCTAATTCTGAAATTACGCTTTGGATTTATTGCACCGAGAAAGGGGGAGGTAAATGCTTCGTTAAATCTAGGAAGTTTGAAAGAATTCGGTGTCTTGTTATTCAGCGCGATGGACAAGAAATGTCGAATAAATTAAAAAAACTTATTTCATTGAATTAAATTCCATTTCATCGAAGAGAAAATAGTGTACAAGTTATAATTTACTTTACTTTACATCGTGCCGCAGTGCGTCTGTGTTTTACATTCTCAAAATTGTTATTGAGATATCTTAAATACTTGATGTCTTAAGGGTCTACAAACCTTGACCGGTATTTGCACGAATTTTTTACAGAAAATGGATGCTCTCAGTTGAAATCACCTGTTTACTATGTATAGAGCTTTTCCCGATCTTTAAAGAACTATTTTCTTTCAATGTCCCTATTTATTTATTTCGAAAAGAATGGCATTATTCCCATCCCTGTAGCGGAGCACATGGTACGCTGGTGTCAGTGATATAAATCCAGAATAAACTGCAGTTGTACGAGCAAGTTAGAAGAAGCTAAGACACCGCGTATGTGTTGCGTTAGAAGGGGGGATTATCACCAGTATCGGCGTAAGTCTCATTATGTATTAATTTCGTCGAGAGTGGCAGTGGATGAAAGATACGAGACAAGTGTCTCTCAGCCCTGGGTGAGGTAGGATACGCCATAAATAATTCGCTTTACAGCGTCGGCGAGTCGTGCATCCGCGGAGGCAGGCGTGAAAAGTGCAGCTTTGCAGCATCGGCGCGCCCTGTTATTCCGTGCAATAAATATCGCTCTGTCTGGGCAGAAGTTAAATTTCGATCACAGAGCGCTCGATATCGTGGCGATAGGGCGGGAGAAAGGCGGGGAGGGAGGAGGGAGAGGGAGAAACGTGGAAACATCCGCTCCGAATTCGCTCCAAATCCGCTCCGCGGTCTCGTGCGTCATCCGCGTCAAATTCCGTCATGGTACTGCAAAATCCTCTCGAATCGGTTGCAACAGAATTTTCGAGCTGTTTACCTAGTATTTTTGGACTAGGGGAAAGCTTGGGAGTGCTCAATTTTATCTAAGCTTTAAAAATCGAGAATACGTTTATTCAAAAGGAAATTGGGAAATGTTTGACTTTAATTTGTGTGGGTGCTTCAGGCGTTGAAGCATTATCTGGTATTCAAGTTTTGGAGTAGGGTATGTTAGAAGGCAAGAAGTTTTCTGATTTTGTGTTTGGGTTTATGGTGAAACGGGAAATGTTATTATGTGTTCATCAGTGGCGAGTTTCTTTTAGGCTTTCAGTAGCGAACAATTATATATCTGTAGATACATAGATATTGGCATAAGCTATGAGACCCACTCGTGTTCAGAATTGTTTAAAAAATTATTTCATCATAGTGCTGGTGTGAAACATCTTCCATTTGTTACTTAAGGAAAAGGGAAAGTGTATAATTTTGCAGTATTCTCTGTTGTACGCATTTTCAGGGATACCAAGCTACCGAAAATATTTTCAAATTTTTTTCGTACTCGGTTGAGAATATAATTGTACAGAAACGTTGTATGATTTCCCGATTACAAAATATTAATGAGAATGATAAATTAGAATTCTTCTGTTGCAATATACGTAGGAGGGGGTCGAAATTACTTTTAGAATGCCTTAATTTAGATGTTATGCCACATTTTCTCGCTAAATTATATTAAGTAATTTGCAAGTGACTTGTTATCACGCTGCGAACCTGAAATACATATCTGTAACGCATACATATCAAAAAGTGTGATACAAGAAAGTAAATTTTTGTAATGTACATAAAACGTAATATAAACATTTAGGAATTAATGATTTTAGAAGAATTGAGCGTCGTACCATTTTTTTTTAGAAAAAATTACATTACGTGCATTATTGTAAGTAAAGAATTATAAGATACATTATAATACATGATATCCTATGGAACATCAATAATTCAATTCAAATGAAAATATTCGTAACTAAAATACAAAATAATGTAATATTGAAAAGATACGGGGTACTCATATAAGTGAGACTAATGAAATTAAAGAAATTCGCGTCGCGAGGAATAAATGGAACTGCTTCCTCGTTTCGTGAAACATTCAGTAACTTATTTAATGAATCATACTCAATTTTGTACAAAAAATTTGAGAACAAAACACACGATTGCAATATTGAAGATTGTGAAATGAAATATAAAACATAAATCTCTATTCTTTGCCTGCACGTGACTCTCTCGTAATTTTCAATCACAATTAAATCTAATTTACAAAACACACTCAAGAGTAAATAGGTGACAGTACCGATCCATAGTGTATCGTCGCGCTGCATTTCAACAACAAACATTTTACAATTAAGGCAATTGCAACGAACTAATAAATCAAAATTTAACGAAATTGAAGACTAACAATATTAATGACTTGCATCTAAGAAGAAGGGATCGATATCGTAGACTTAAAACCATAACAAAATTGAAACTTTGATTTATCATCATATTCCTTCTGATATCTCCCAAGAAATTACCAATATACGAAGCTATTTGCAGATGACGATCATCGCAATGCAAATATAAGCTCCGTGCAGACGTTAATTTAACAACTTAACCGATCCACCGCTCAGCTAATCAAAGCAACATGCAAACCTTGATCTTAGCTAGTCTTTGCAGACACCGGTAGTCAGCTTTGATCCAGCCAGGATCCAACTAAGTTTGCTTAAGTCGCAATTTCGGCGCAGCCTCGTATCATTCGAAGGATCACAGGCGAAAACTTTATGTCCACTGAGCGCGTATAAATTAAAGCTGATGGCGCTTCCTGTTGACGATCGTTACACCCTAGAAATTCGTGCAGCGAACCCATTAGACGTCGTAAATTTAGTGAGACGTAGACATTTTTACGTTCAGCTACCTTTCGTTGCATTAGTTTAATGCAACTGTTGATTTAAATCAATAGAACCTTTGACGAGTCGCATCTACAGTACAAACTTCAATGATAGTGTTTTTTGAATAAGCTTCTTTGAAAAGTTCAATAAAATAGATTGGATGACACAGTAATTATTGTAAACTTTTTGATATTATTGTAAGGATTATTAGGTGGTTACGTAGGATGTTGTATATAGATCTAAATTTGGAACTAGATTTAAATTATATATATACTATACTATACACTCAATCGAATAAAACGCAAAATTGGTCGTTTAAGAAGACATACAGCTATGTCAAAGTATAGAAAGTTCGTTCTATACATCGACAATAGGTGGAAATAGACTCATTACGTAGGTATAGGGTAAGTCCGGGACAGTTGCCCCACTTAATATAAAATTGCCATTAAAACTACTAATATTATTTATTTTATCAGAATGAATCTATATGTGTAAAATTTTATGCCGATTAAAAAGAAGTGACCAATATTTCCTTTAAGACAATATTTGCTGAAAATGGGGTTGAAAACTGAAGTCCCTAAAAGTTGCACATCTATTCGAGCCGCTTTATAACACCCAAAAATCTCACGGCAATAAACTCAAAAATTCAAAAGCTCACTCTGCCCCCAACTCACATACACACCCGCCCAAAACCATGACTGCCATTGCGCGAATAGCGCGTGTCGCTCGATATCAGAGTCGCCGGAGTTGCTCATCCAGAGGAACACCATTCCTTTCCTGGAGATGATATTTCAAGGGTGAAATTCCCCTGGAAAACGGGGTGGCTGCTTTATTCAGCTGGCGCGCCGCCGGCTGCGTGGCCCGCGTGTACGTCGAGTTAGCGAGCGACGGGGGTGAATTATGTCTTATTATGAACCGGAAGGGCCGAGTCCTGTATACGTCACTCACGCGAATAAATTGTATCTCTTGGCACAAAGTCGCTGCGGAGGCTGTTAGGGGAAAGAAAGATATTAGGAGCGCCGTGAAAAACCGCGGGAGAAATACTACTTTGTAGCGGCGCGCTGTACAAGCTGCTGAATTAATTCAGTGCATTAAGGTCCATTTTCTACGACCTCGTTGGTGCTCTTCGTTTAACGTTTCAGCCGTTTCAGCGGAACAGCGTTGCATAACATTTATCGCGTCATATTTATTTGAAAATCTCGTTCTTGTCCCGCAGCATTGTCCTCTTGATTCTTTTTGGATGCCCACGGTGCTGGGAGTTTTGCGCACGGTTTTGTTTCAGAAAGTTTCGGGCTCGAAACCTGCGTCGCTTCTGTTTTCAAATTTTACAACGCGGTCCCTGATGGACCCAATCCACCGGGCGACTGCGCGTTGTTTGTGCGTCGAGGTTTCATTCCGCCTCTATTCACGGGGATTTTGTTTTTAAAGTCACGCTGCCATCGGGGGAGTCGGAGTTTGCAGGGAATTTTTGAGTCTGCTGCGGGAGAATCACGAATGTGGCGTTGCTAGCTTTAAACGGAAACGGTAATTACGGGACGGCACGAATTTCGCCATTAACATGTCTCTTGTGTATGTGTCTCGCGATTGAATCGTGGGCGTAATTCGACCCGGGGAGAGATTTACGATTTAGGGAAATCGTGTAACACGATGGAAAGTAATTCTTAGCTTCTCGAAAGGGCGATAGAAGTTCAACACATTGCGTGCTTCTTTTTTCTTTTAATTCCATGTCACGGTGTGCTTTATGTCGAATCAGATTTCATCATTTTTAATTCAATATGAAGGAAGAACAAGATACGAAAACTAGAAGAGTGCCATTTCCGTGGAACGATTTAAAACATTTACATTTAATCACGCGCGCGCATAACTATAATAAATAACAAGTATAAATAATAATGTACTATATTTTACAGAATATTATAAAGGCAGGGAACATTTCAAAGTTCTTTCACTGATTCTATTTCTCGATTATCTTTTCCTCCTGTTAAAATATAAATTGAATTTAATACAACGAAGAAAGAAGCCAGATATAGTTTCACGTGTAGACATGAAATAGTTAACGCGATGGGAGTAAGATTCGACTGAGCCACCCCCTAAATCGTCGCGGTCGTTTCATCAATCTTGTTTGCGGATCATTTTTCCACCCGGCTGGAACGTAAATTTAATTCAATGCGCTAAGTCCGGTACATAGGATCGTTAAATAATTCACGCGCTCTGTTACGTTGATATTCAGTTCCTGTACCCATAATTCATTTCCTCGCTTTACATCGGCCACCGCCACCCTCTGGGACGCGATCCAAAACTTCACCCCTCCTGCCATCCTGAAATTAGCTGATCGATATGTTTCCGCCGATTCCATGGCTCCGTACAGTTTTCGGGCCGAAAATTTTGTATCTCTCAGTTATCACACATTTATGTTTGGTGGAAACACACGCATGTTCAAGATAGGCGATAAAAAAAAACACGTGCGTAGGTTCGATATTTTAACGGCCAGTTATCGTCCCACTCGGTACACAGAAGTGCATAATTTTCTGATTGCTAGTTTAGACAGAAATTGTCGACTTTAAATTCGTGCCAGAACTGTGTTATTAAAATCACCCGGCTGCAGTTGCAGGTTGCACAGGGAGTTGAAAACGGGTTAAACTTGAAAGTAGTTCGAAAGCCTCTGAATCCTCCAATTATTGGGTCAGGATTAATTAAATAGTTGAGATACACGTAATTCCGAAAAAATTGACGTTCATGAACGAGAAAAGAATGTGAATTCACTTGGGTTACAGCGACTCAAAAGTTTGTGCCAAGCTTTAGGGTCATGTGACATTCATCAAAATGATATTTAATAATTGTGTCTCGTGAGAACTAATTAACGTGCGTGGCCAGTCGAAAAATTGGCGACGGCTGAATGAAATTTCCAGCGATGGCGTCACTGGCGGGCTTCAAGGTGCGTCCCCGAGGTGGAAAATCGTTAGAATCACTTGTGCCGTTATGACCATTGAGACACTCCGAGGTTTCCGACGTGCTCATTGCCGTGTAGAACGAGAAGATTGATCAAATAAAAACATTCGGTGTTGAAACTTCTGGTTTTGGAAGTTCCAAGTCGGAAATAAAATTTCTAAGTTGAAAATGCAATTTTCTGTATTTGGAAATCAAGCTCCCATCTTTGGGAATTAAATTTCAATTCCCAGAAATTAGATTTTGATCTTTAGTAATGAAACTTCCATCTCCACAAATGAAATTTCTATCTTTGGAAATCAAATTTCCCTCTCCGGAAACCAAACTTTGTCATCTTAGAAAATCGAACACCCGCCTTTGGAAATCCACTGTCCATTTCCGGGAATCAAATTCCCATAGGTATTTGGAGATCAAATTTCCACCCTTAGGCCTCCGGCCTTGGAAATCAAGCTTTGTTTTGAAAATATTCGAATTAGCTCCGTTATTATGCGATTGGGACATAAATGCGCTCAAATTTCAAAGATTTTAGATTCCCTTTTAATGAAGTCCCATCAAGCCGCTTGTGAGGATGATTCGGCTCCCTTAACCGAAGGTTTAAATTGAAACGAAGCTTTTACATTTGCTCGAAGTCTTGGAGGCTTCTGTAATGCAAACTAACCGCTGAATCCAAGGCAGACGATCGCGTTTTCTGACCCGATTCATGTTAATTTATCGCTTAATCTCGCTGGCTCAGGCGTTCGTCCGGAATTCTCTGGGACAAAGGATTCATAACTGAATTTGTTAGGAGACACTGGATGTATCTGCTGCTTTGATAAATTAATTAGAACTTCTCTAACGCACTACCACATCAGAATTTCTATATGACCCACTCTATGGTATTTTATGAAGAAAAATATTCAAAGGGACTAATATAACAGATGTTAATCTAACTCAGCCTCATAAATTTGAGTTATTTCGGTATTTAGATAAAGATACTTGAAAGATACTTTCAAATGATTTTATTTAAATATCCCCTCTTGATTGTCATTTCTACACTGAGCCATAAATGATTAATCAATTTCTTTTATATGATAAAACAAACTTATACTAATAAATATTTTGCATTACTTCCGTATTACAATCATTTTTTGAAAACTTAACCGAAATAAAAAGGCGAAAAGGTTATCCGAAGAAGTCCTGGCAAATTCAGTTCGTTGATACAAAGTATGACTTCGTAGTTAATGTAGGTACAGTTCGAATGCCATTCAAAATTCATTTCCACAATATTTATTCCCATATTAATTTTTAATGATGTCGTGATAAGTTCTTCGTTCCCTGCCCCACACCTTCCTTCGATATTTCGTTCGACCTGCATTACATCGAACGTATTCCCGATTTTCCCCTTTTTGTTCCCCATTTCCTTATTGTTCGAATTCAGGCTCCTCGTACTGTCGAATCCTTTAGATTTCAGTCTTTGATGTTTCGTATGCACTCAGTTTCCCTTTCACCCCTTTTTCACCCTTCGACGTTGCTTTTCCGTTTCTCCTCTTTACTTCTCATCCTCCCCCAGCTACCCTTTTTGTCTGCAAATCCATCGCGATCAGCCACTTTCCTCTTCCAGTCTGGCCTGCAATAAAACCCTACTTTTGATCTCAGCCTCTCTCACGCTAGTTACTCCATCGTTTTTGCACGTTCATCTACCCTTGTTTTCTCCCTTGTTACTTAGCTGTTCCACTTTCGCGCTTCGTTTTTCAGTCCCCCTCTCCGGCACTTCGACTTCCATTCCCTTCCCCTCCCCTGTCTTCATTCTCACGCGATGACGATCGCGATGCCCTGATTCGACCCTTTTAGTCCGATCCTGTCGGACCTCGGTGGACGCCCTTTCCTTGTCTTTGGCGAATTTCCTTTTTCGATAAAAACTTTGAACCCCTCTTCACCGCGCAAAAAGCGTAAAGTAAACTCGTGGAATGAAATCGTTAGACGTTTACAAAGTGGTCGAATCGCTCTACGAAGTTTAATATTGTACCGTAAGTGCAAGCATCTTGAAATTGGTTTTTAAAACCAATAACTTTTATTTTACTAACTTCTATAAACTTGTGTCTCAAATAACTTTTTTCTCAAAAGCTTAATACTGAATTATGGTACTTCGAAATAAAATACGACAAGTTTTTCCGATCTTAAGAATCTCGTGGCAATTAATTGGGAATCGATTGTGGAATTTTGCTTCCGTTCTGAAATTTGACCCTTTTATATGGTCAAGATTGTTAATTTCCCTGCTTAGGAGTTAAGATTTGTTGCTGGAATTTGCCATGCCACGATGTATTCTCGTCTAATGAAAATGAAATAGAAAATCGTTAATTGCAATAATTTCCCGTCTTTTCATAAGTTACTTTCGTAATTTTCGTAATTTTTTTTATACGTATTATGAAAGAAATCGATAAATTATCGTTTGACGTCGCCGTGCAACCACCGAAAGGTGATGGAAGTACGGAACGGCTGGTTAAATTATCGATCAATTGCAACTCCTATAGACAAAAGTCGGAATGACACGGTTAAGCCTTCCTGCGTTTTTAATTGAAACTCTGTCGCTACGACGAAGTTACAGTCGAAGTCAAATTACAACGTTAATGAGAGGAATTGAAGAGTAGAATCGCGAAACTCGGTCAATCTGTTCGATCAATTTTTGCTTTTCATGAACTTCATTCACTTACTGTCGGAGCAATTCAGCGCCGTGAACGAATTATTGCTGATAAAGAAATAGTCACACCTAAATCGCCTCTATCATATTTATAATACCAGAAATCAAATTTATTTGTAGGTATCTCACAAATATTAGTTCTGTTATTCAAATGAAGATTCCAAAATTTTTCTGTTGCCAATAAACATTCATCATTTCGTTAGTAGCTCATTAACTATCAATATAATACTTAACAATTTAACGAAATGCTTTGTATTCCACTTGGCAGAGTACCATTTCACATTTTGCAACTGAATATACGAAGTGACTCACTCGATCAACAATAAATAAATATTCTACTTACTGGTGTTATATTTATAATACATAAAACGTTCACAGCGTCAACTGTTTACCTGCGTCTGATCGCACACTGGGCGTTACTACTTGCCAGTCTTGTCCCATAAGGAAACAGCTCGTGAGGACTTTCTAATATAATCCTGATATACCCTCCTCTGTGTATAATCATTTAAAATAACACAACGCCAACAAAAAAGAGTCATGGTGTCTTAGGTACACCCTAGATATCTCCATCTACGAAAGAATGTATTTAATAATAATAGCACCCCCTTAAAAGCGTTTAAAACATTTTATAGTTTATAAAATTCTAATAATTAATTTTACACCCGTCAAATCTTAAATCATAATTGAACGAGTAATATGCTCCCTATAATACCCCGAAAAAATATTCAACGTTAAATATACCACAAGCGTCTCCAGGAATTACAAAACAATTTTGATCGGGTGGAGTAATGTCAACCACCCACGGCGACGTTCAACGCGTTGGAACTTCCCGCTGATAATCTACAGGCACAGGGAGACGCTGGAGGAGCTGGTCGAACGCGAAAATAAACTTTCGCGGCCATTACCGTCGGTATCTATATTTAATCGGGTCGCTGCGGGTACAGTAAAATTCTGGATCGATTTTCCATTAATCGACTATTAGTATGCGATACCCAGTTTGCCCGTGTACGAGGAACGACTCGAGTCTACTGAGATAATAATAAGACAGCAATCGTCCCTTGAGGACCAGCGTTTGTTATCTTCGATAACATCGCCGCCAGGTGCTCTGATCATCGAAGTTCGTTCGTCGGCGAACAGTCCACGGGAATCGGCGGACTCGTTTTATTCAAATGTTTGCGAAACATCTCATCGATGCTCGATTCTTCGATCGCTTCCTTTTTCCAGCTCTCCCTGGCTCTTGATTGACCACTTTTAGGCCAAATTATACATATTCAGATCGTTAAACAAATGGGAAAGCAGAAGGTATTCGCACGAAAAATGTTTATATACAGGATATTGAAAATCGGAGTTCGAGATTTGCTATAAAGAAGCTCAGTAGATTGAAGTACTAAAATTGATAATCGCCTTTAACTTCGACAGGGTTGATTTTTCGATTAATGTTCGTTATATATTTTTTACTCGTTAGTTTACTGGGTAGGTACTGTCTATCACATAAATATTGAAACCATCTGTTCCAAATAGCCAATATCTGTATTAGAGCAGAAGTTGAGAATTTTCTATTCATAAACCCACATCTTCCCCAATTCTTCCAATTTTCGCGAAATATTTTGAAGGTACACTTTCGAACCTCGAATCTTTACGAGAGCACGAAAAAGCAAATTCTACCCTCTTTTCTCGAGACGCGAGACTACCCCCTAAAGTTCGCGTTAAAGAGATTTCTTATCCTCGAAAAATTGGCGTGCAATTATTTCCAAGGCGGGGCAGTGCTTTCATAATGGAGGGGCGTAAAATAAGCAACGAAAGGCAGGGACGAGGTGCTTGTCGGCGGAAAATACTTTCGCCGGATCGTGTGCCAGGAAAATAGAAAATTGAAACATCCAACTTCGCCTAAATGCTATGCTCGCGGAAGTGTTGACATTTACTACCCACCCCTCATTGTCAGCGATAACTGTTCTCACGTTTTTGGCAATTCTCCAGTGCTGGCTCGTCGGCCAACTCGCTCTACGCAAATCACTCCGCGGCCAACGTGTTAAATAGTTATGCGAGACAAATTGCTTGACATAATACCCGCTGTTATGATCTGAAATGATAAACGAGACGGCAATTTATACGCAATATGTCATTTGGGGGGGGGGGGGGGGCAGCAGTGCGAATGAGGATTATTCCAACACATTGGCTTGATACATTCTGTACGTTGGATATTTCCGAAATTTATTTGCATAATATTGGTATCGTTTTTTTTCCTTCTAAGTTGTTCAGAATGTTAACTGTGGAATTCTACTGTGGAATCATTTCTGCCCATTCAAGCTGTTTCAATTTTGTATAAAGTTGAGTTTGCTATTCGATTACTGGAAAATTTAAATGAAATAGACATTTGATGTTCATTTATTCGCTTAATTAAAAATGTGTAGCTTTTGTAAAATGTGTAATTACTATTTTCCAGAATCGTGTGGACGAAATAAAATCACAGAACACGACGATCTTTGTCTCAGACACTAGATTCTATTGTAGATACTAATATTCATAGAACGAATGCACCTTGCCCACGAACTGGGAAGAAGAAATATGTTTATGTAATATATAAAAAAAATAACTGTGGCGAAGAAAGAGGTATTATAGAGGGAAAATTTGTATCACACGCAGGTATGCGCCGTTTTCGTTGCGGAGGACAAAACTGTGCTGCAGGGAGAAAAAGATAAACAAGAAAGTGAAACGCGAGCCACGAAAGGGCTTTTTTCGCTGAGGCCCCTGTTGGAAATTTAGCGTTCGCGGGACTTGAAGCTGTGGAACGCGAATCGCAATTTTCCCCGTAGTCGGTTCCTTTGACCCAGCCGACATTTTCACGAAAGGAACGTCTTTCCGTCACACGTTAATTACGTTGTCGACGTGGAAATTTTTTTTCTTAATTTTTTTGCCATTCGGGATTAGTTCTGAGTCGCGGGTGTCGCGCGGCTGGTATTAATTAAAGGGACTACCAGTAGCGGCTGCCTTCTTTTTCTCTTTATTTATATTACGTTCTTCATTTCTTTTAGAGTTTCGAGACGAAGACGTTAGTATCTTGAATCACAGTCAAGTAGGATTAAATTGGATCAGTCAAATTAACAAATATTAGTTGCTATGTTTCGTTGTATTATATTCAGCACACTCTTTGGTAAGATAATGAGTTCCCAATAAAAAACACATTTTATGGTTTGTAATTTATAACCTCAGAGATATCGCTGTACACACCAACTGAGTAGGTCCCAGGCTATTCACTATACCTCTGCGAGGTATAATACCTGGACACTAGTAAAAGGCCCTAAGATGTATAGTAATGTGACCAAATAAGTACAGTCCAATAATAAATAACGAAGGTCACATTCAGTAATTTTTGTAGTATATAGCTACATTTGTAGCACATCTTTGCACCCCCAGGGATACCGTTTTACACACCGCTTGAGTGGGTCCCAGGTTAGTCACTATAACTCTCTAGTCAAATCCCAGAAACATGTCTCGGCCATCCCTCCCGTTGACAAGAAGAAACGTGACCTTTCTTGATTCCCTTGCGTGTCAGACTCCCACCCGCGACACTTTTGCAATACTTATTTCCCAGTATTCTTTTTTTTGCCCCCTCCCCCCCCCCCCCTCATCCGTCCCCGACCCTGTAACACACGAAACTCTCGAGCGTGTCGTCCGATAGAAAAGTTTCGATGGGCAAAACAATAGAGCAACGTAAGGCGCGAGAACGTTTCTCCATAGCGAAAAGTTTTACGAAACGCCTGCGGGATCGCCCGCTTCCCCCTGTTCCCGGCCCAACCAAAGCACTCTTTCTTTTTTGAAAGTTTACGCTCTTCGGTGTAGTTATTTTGCTTGTAGAACACTCCCACCAGGGTTAGATACGTCCGTTTTGAAACAAACCATGGACAGATCTTGTAATGCTTTGCGGATGTAGTGTGACTAATTTGGGACCTACTCCAGTGACGTATTGTAAACTCCAGAGTTAACTTGTGCTTTTTTACCCTTGAAAGCTTGTTTGGGGCCCCAAAATATTTCTTGCATCCGGGCCCGTTTATAAAGAAGGCCGGCCCTGCAGAGCACCATACTGTTCTGTTACGTACAGTAATATTTTTATTGAAGATAGGTGCAGCATGGCGTGTCACTTGCTTCTTATGCCCATCATTTTTAATTTCACGCAGGTTATGCAACTGAGGCTTTAGCATCGTATTATAGTCAGCAGCGCGAACGTTCAATATTATTAAAATAATGTGTATTGAATATGTGGGTTATATAAGTTCGATAAGTGGTACATTTTCAAATAATGACTCCAATATACGATAAACTGGGATTTATGAAAAATGATAGATTGAATTTATTTTCTGTTAACTTCTGCTGCATTGATTTCCCATCAACGTTGGTTTATTTAAAAAAATTTCCACTCAACTTCATAATATTCTTTCATCTAATTAGCAGACCTTGCATTATAGATACTGCTGTTTTACTCTCCACTTTTCCACGTATTTGTTTCCGCTTTACAAGCAAATTCCAATTTGCGTCCAAGCATAACATGCTTGTATGCCAGCTATAAAAACAGTGCAAACTTGCGAGGGGAAAATTATTCTGCATTATTATGGACGGGGAGCACGGATCTAAATGTAATATTCAGTTCTATCGAGATATTCTACGTAACTACATAGTAACTGACATTTCTAGTCTATTATATTTACATTTAAAATTTTATTACTACATTTTGATGTATTATATTATTATCGCTTACATATTGTATTTGACGCGTGAATACACATTTTCTATCCCCTTCTACCCTTTTTAATCCTCGGTTGTCACGCCTATTTTTTTCGGACATAGCTGCCATACTGGGTCCATCCGACCCAGGCCAATTTTCAATCAGGAGCTATTTAAAAACTATCTGTTAAATTAAGTCGCAATAATTCTGAGATAAAGTTTGACCATTGTAGAATATATGGTCATCGTTGAAAATTAACATTTAAAGTATCATCATGTTTAAACACCAGTACCATTTCCAATGATGCCTCTAATATATTTTACCTGAAAGTCAAATTGTGGGTCAATTTGACCCAGTGTGACAACCGAGGGTTAAACTATCCTTGCCTCCACTAAAAGAATGCATACCCATACCCTATATCTAAAATACCAATCATGAGCCACAGAAGGGTGACGAGTGAAAATTCCCTAAGTTTCCACGAATGAAATTGGTTCGATTCTCATTTACCTCTTGCGATATTTACGACGCCGTGTTTTATTATCGATCATTTCGCCCCAGTTTTACCCCGTCGGTCCGTTGACTTTGTAAACACACGATACAAACGAAAACGATTCGAAGAAAATTATTCGCCAAGTAGACACAGCACCGAGGTCTGTTCGCTTTCACGGTAAATCGGTGGATCCGCGCGAGCAACATGCATCAAGTATTTCTTGCAAAATCGATAGCAAGATTCACTTGAAACCATTAAAACGTTTGTGCACGCGGTCGTTGAAATTTAATGGTCAGCTGCCCCTCAAATGGTCAAAGAAAACACCAATTTTCCAATGATATCGGCAGACTTTGCCTCAGCAGAGAATTATTAATGTGAAAACTCGTTCATTCGCAAGTGCCTATTTAATTTGCACGTGAAATAAATTATTTACGCGGTCGCGGTTCATTCGATTCGTAATTAACTTTCTCACGACGTCCATGTACCAACAACGTCCCAGAATGAGTTTCTGTAAAATTATTTTTCCCCCATTTCTTCACTCCTGAATGGGTGGAAGAAACTGCGCTAAATAAATTTAAAGATAAAACTGAAGAAATTTAAAAATACAAGCTGTAAATTAAAAAAATAGTTGCAAATTTATCTACACATTTAAAATCACTTAATTTTATGTAGATAAGATTTCATAAAAAATTCTTCGAATATCTATTCTAAATCTTAAGTTTCCTTTTTAAGTTCATCTAACAAATAATCCATCAAATTAGAATCACTCCTTTGGTGCTAATGCAAAGCCAGTCGAGTTTCACATGGCTCTCTTTCTTAAAGAAAACAATCACGCAGTACAAGAATTAAAAATCAAAAGGGAAAGTTCGGGCTTTCGTAATCGAATCACAAGCCCCGGGAACACTCGAGCCCCTCCGTGCACGGGTTCGCGGAACTATGAGGCATCGTAATTGAATAGCTGCACTTTTGCCCTCAACAAATCGTAATCGCGTTAAAACTACGCCAACATTTAATTAGCAAAATTATATCGCAGCGGACAGGCACGCTGCCGTTTCCTTCGAGAAGTTCAATTTCCTCAGACTTCGTGTCGTTGCTTTCGTACCTATCGCAGCGCGGACCCTTCTTTCTCCGTAATGAAAGTAATGAACACGAATTGCGCACACGTTTGTCCGTTCGAGGGAATCACTTTTCGTGATTCAGAGAAATCACGAACTTGGTGAAGACTCTTTCATGGCGAGGACACGTAAAATGATACCAGTAGGTATCTCTTTGATTTCAATCGTAGAGTAGGTACCTACCTTTTGTATTGTCAGAAGAAGATCGAAAGGAGCATTCGTTTCGTTATTTACAAATGCAACAGAATATAGTGAATGGGCCCTTCTTCGTAGTAACACGTAATCGTTCGAGATTTCAATCTTTTTTTTGGTTGAAATCTGACTCGACATAGTGAAAAAAGGTGTGAGGTGTGTCAGAAACCTGGTTGGTTTTTTTTATAATTTTAAAAAATAAGGTATACGTGTTTTTTTTTGCGGCCCGTTTTCATGTCTAAGCGGTGAAACCACCCCTCAAAGTTCACACCACGGACACCACCTATTCTTATGAACTTTGAACTTTGAACGGTCAAAAATATTTTTAATGCAAATTCAATCAAATTCATTAGGGGATTATGAAAAATTATTTAAAGAATAAAGTCCAATTTTCTTTTTTTTTTTAAATTTATTTAAAGAATAAAATCCAGTTCTCTTTTCTCTTTGAAAATTTATTTAAAGAATAACACGCAGTTCACTTTTCTTTTTGGGAATTTATTTAAAGAATAAAATCCAGTTTTCTTTTCTTTTTACAAAACTCCTTTTTGGGGGGGTGCCAAGTCCCCTTGGCCCCGCTGTGGGTGCGCCACTGCTTTGAGAGGTTGCTTCACCCCCTAAACATGTAAATGGGTCAAAATAAAAAAAAACACGTTTATCTTATTTTTCGATCCTCTAAAACGTATACAAAAACCAAAGCAATCGGAGGCGGACACCTAAAAACTTCTCCTTGTAAGTGGATGCCAATGTCGTAATAGTTTTGGTTGTAGAGGTTTAACTAAGTAGTTGAAATAATCGAGGTCCTGTTGCAATATTTAAGAGTCAGCTATAACACAAGTTCTGGGAAATTTGGACTGATAATAGACGAAGCATCGTCGATTCACCACCAACTGTCATAGGAATCAGTGCATTCAGGCTGGTAAATCGTCGTGCATTGGTTCTGGGAAAATGGGTGATTGTTCTTCTTGAAACTTTTAATAACCATGCCACAGCAAGACGTCGAGCATCGCGTTCTATGGAATCTCGAGGCTGCTCTCGAACAAACTCACCGGATCGATCGATTCCCTTTCGGCATTAATCGGTGAACAGACAACGTCGTTCGAACTTTTACTCGCGAAACTTTCAAAGAGCACGTTTCACTCAGCCTCGTGATTCCCATTACGCTCTGGCCAGATCCTGTTGAAAAAGGAGACGGAGTAGATTGTAAGATAGGCTAACACGGAATTCGTTTGACGAGGAATTACTAAAAATGCAATTAAACCTTGATTGAAATGTTAATTTGTTTCGAAAGAACAATGCAAGTGCAATACCATAGTTACTATTTAATGTGAAGTATAGTTAGGTAAAGGAAGATATTAATCTAAGGAAGATATCTGATTGACAAATGTAGCTTTCATTTCAATTTTGTGATAAGTTTCAGCAAGAAGATATCTAATGTAATGAAACAGGAAAATTACGAGTAGAGTCCGAGCAATAATCTACTAAAAAAGAGAATAACTTTCTCAAAATATTTCTTTTAGTAAGCTTCAAATGGAATTACTAATTACTAACCGTATATGTACTCCAATTGGATCCTGCGTCCGCCAAGCGAGAGTTGCAAGAACCTATTTCGCGGAAACGCTTCTGTAAGTACCTAAGTGTATTAAAATCATTCTGTTTAATGAAAAACCCATATCCTTCGTGGCAATGAATTTATTACACAGACCGGGTTGGTCCAATAGAAAATCGATTGCAGGAAACATTACCAAAGTCGCGCACTATCAAAAGAAAACAGCAAGGCACTCAAAGTCGAAGAGAATTACTCTGCGTAGATTCGAGATGCTCTCGAGAAAATGTGGCAGAACGAACGACTTAATCGAATGGATGGCGGTCCGAGGGCCTCGCGTTTTCAAGGGGGCCGTAAAGCATTCCGGGAGAAAGTTTTGATAACAACGCGGCGCCGGGTGGCCCGATACCAGCTGGATAATCGAATCCATTCCTCCTTTTCCTCGACAAACTCGCGGAATCGAATCGAATCGTTCCGTAAGAAGGGCCGAGTAGGAAATTGACGCGGCGCCTTCGAGGCACGTACCGCAAATGGAGTCGGATGGAGCGAACGAAACCAAAGACATTAAACGAGAGCGAGGGCTTGGGGGAACGTAGGTGGCGCGGGCAATGGGGGACAGACGGCTGAGCCGCGGACCTCGTCTCGTTTTTTACTCTTTCGTGGGCTCCCGTTTAGTCGTTAAAGCAGAATTAACGTATCATATCGTGTGTCGGGGCGGGGAAGGGCCGCGACAGGCCTCGGTCCAGTTGCACTTTTAACGAGACACAGGCTTCTTCGGGAACACGACACTCTGCTCGTCGGCGAACCACGTTCGCGGATGCTCTCTTCGCGGCGGAGTCGATCTTTAACCATTTCCCAAGATTCACTTTTAGCGGTGGTTCGTGGCACGAGAAGGATATCTCTTTAAAGAGACAATATGGTTTAGCACGCTGAAAAAGGGTGTTGCTCGCGAATCTTTTTAACAAGGAAAAAATTTGATATTTCCAAAACTTTAGGGGGAATTTTAATATATATTTATGTAACGCAAAAAAATTGTAATTGAAACATTTCCGATCGACCGATCGACTTTTCCCCGGGGCTTTTTAGTCAAATAATGACCAACTATCGTAGGTGAACTATAAGCGTTTATGAAATTAAATTGAACTGTGCTTTTTGTAAGTTCATTACTTTGCAATGTCCAAAGAAACGAGATCTAAGAGTGCCATTTATGTTTCAAGAGGTAGATAAAACAATAACCTTGACAATAATTCTATGGTCATGCCTTTCGAGATTTCATTGTCTACGATTCAAATGGAATGACGTGTGTTGGCTGATACAGCGTTACAGCTGATACCACGAGGAATTCAACCGACAAGTTCAGAGAAATTACTACTGTTGGAACGGAGCTGCTCCCCTGGAAGGAAATGTCTCTTGCACTTCTATAGATAGCAAACCACTTACAGTTATTATACTAGGGATTTCCTGGGATTTTCTATATAAAATACAAGTTCCTTCACCGTTCATGAAACTTCTCTCTGCAGAAATTTCAGGCTAACTGATACATTTTGCAACCCCTGCATCACCGAACATTTTAAACGGAAACTACATTCTTTAAAATATTTTTGAAACTTAACGGTATCGTCAGAAACTACAGACAGGGATCGAGGAGAGAATATCGCGTTTGCCGTTGTGAAACGGGTAAAAATATATTCCTCTGAAATAAATCTGGTCGTTAGGGGCACGAAGCAGTCGGGAAATAATCGAGGACCCGGTGCGGGGATCCTTTCGACACTGACGGCGGGCAGCGTCGCGAAATCGTTCGTTTAAATGCGAGAGGGATGCCTCGCTGGAAATTCCCTAGCGTGAAGTGATCGCAAGGATGGTTTCCTCAAGGTTCAACTTCGCCACATGCGAGAGTCGCCTGAAAACAGGAGCCCGTCGAAGAAAGGGATTTACGGGGCCACGTGTATCGACCCATGGCATTTGCATAAAACATGCTCGTCCTATGGTACCATCGACTCTCGAAACTACCCGAAAGGATTTACGAGAACTGATTAAAAGTAATTGCGCTGTCCGGCGTCCGTGGCTCTTCGGTCGAATTAATTTTCCCATTCGTCGTTGACAGAAAAACGACCAACAAAGATTTCCCCCTCTCGTTTTCCCCCATTTGCCACACATGCGACCAGCTTTGACCGTCGACGTGAAACAGAAATTTTGCTTCAGCTTGTCGAAGGTAACCATTGTGCTTCGCCTTCGCAAAAGTCGAATTTTGTGCATTCGTTAGAAGTTGAACTATTTAAAATTAAGCCCATAAAGGTTTATTCTGGAATTTGCGAAAATAACGGAATTATCGGATGCTTTGGAGATTGTCAAGTAGATCGAAATTAATTGTTTATTGAACCGAGTGATCCAGATTTAATAAAATTCGAGATAAATAAGTTTTGTATACTGTTCTGCTTTTGAGATGTACTATTATTATTATTATTTACGTATACATTGGGTAGGCAGTATCAACAAAGACAATAATAAGGGCTTCGGGGCTCTTTGAAAAGTGGTTCTCGAAGAACTCTAAGGTAATTTCTTTACCATTTTTCTTATCTTTTTTATTTTTCTTGGAAGAAAGGCCACGAGCCATCAGAAGTCTTTGAGATAAAAGCTGAAATCTTTTTCATAAGTATAGTGAGTGAAGGTCGTGGAAGAAAAGTTTCTGCAAATAGAACGGCAGCTGGTAATCGTCCCAAGCAAATAAATGATCATTGTGTCTCTGCAAAACAGCAGTTCACAATCTGCTTCATTCTAACTTCTCCTTTTCAAGACTTTCTAAAGAACGAACCTCGTGTTGAATGTTTCTCTTACAATAGTCTTTAGTCTAACGCAAAGGGACACTTTCGACAAACTTGTCACAGAGCAGAGCATAGAAAATGTCTTACAAATATGTTACGGACTGTGTTGCGCATTGTGTGGAACATAAAACAGCGTGTAACATCTATTATTTAAATTCCCTTGCAAGGTTTTCACCAAACGCAGATTTCCTTCGGAGCAGTCCTCCCGAGAAACTTCACGTTGCTTTCAAAAACCCTGCTGCTCTTGCAACAACAACTAGCTGCTACGAAAATCTTCGTTTCAAGATAATATTCTTTCACAAATCCTCTATTCCTTTCAGCCTGCAAGCTTTGCTTCCAGAAGTGCTTCCTAAAATACCCCAAATTGGTCCTCAAATATCATCGACAGCATAAAACTATGAAACCAGAGGGTAACAGATCCTAAATATTAGGAATTCTCTATTAAAGATTATCTGACCGCAAAAAATTTATCCACATCTCAACGTGTACTAACTGTGAATCGAAACGCAATTAGAAAATTAGATCAGCCCTTCTCGATCGAAGAAGCAAATCCCTCCATGTTTCATCGAAACGAGTTTAGCTCCTTTTTATAAGGTTGCAGGGTGAGCGCCTAAACCGCGGTAATACCGCCAGCCAGAAGTTGTTGGAGACCCGGTGAAAGTGTGTCTCCAGTCTCCACTTCGGGGGCTCTTTCGAGCCGCCAGGTATCCCTCCTTCTCCTCTTCGTCCTCCTCCTCCGCGCTACTTTTTCTCTTTTCCCTCCTTTGCCTGTGTCCCGCGAGAGCGGCGCTGATTTATTTAAAAGACGACGCCACTGGCTAGACTCTGGCGAAAACGGAAGAGGAGATAGGTTGCTCGTGGTACTCTGGCGGGAACAAGCGCGAGGCAAAATCACGCAACGAAACGGAACTCTATTCGATGGTGAATCGAGAGTGTAACTCTGATTCGTCGTAAATTAGACACGCGGGCTGTGAATAGTGGGACGGAGTTGTGCAGCTTCTCGAGGGGACTTTATGCTTCGCATTCCGCTGAGCGATAAGTTCTCGGACAAATTACGAAATGGAGGGTGGTTTCTTGTGTACAGGGTTGCGGTTTCAGGATCCAAGTGAGGAAAGAATTTTCTTCTGTCGTAATAATTAGTTACTCATTTTTGGAGCAAATGTTTATGGCTCGTCGTTTGCATTTTTTATGATTTTAGGTAATAATAGGATTGGTTCAGATCTTGAAATAATTGAATTGTTTGTTACAGACAATCGATCCTGTATGCTCTAATAGTAGTGGTTCCTGAAATCAGCGTTACAGATTGAACGGTTTGTGTCTCGTTATACTTTTTGGATAATATTTTATTATTTGGGAAATTTCTTTAATTTGTTGTACGTGGAGTTCCCAGAAGTCAAAAGCAACATTAAGGAGATTACTTTGTAGAATTGGAAGAAATTCTATCTTCTTCTTCTTCTTTAATATAGTGAAAAGTCGAAAAGTTGAAAGAAATACTTGTTGATAAGTTAAAAACCTTGGAGATGTAACGTCATGATAATATTTTAATGAATAACTGAACTAATATCAAGATATGAACACCTTATACATTAATTTTTTAAATACCAACAATTGTTATTTCATGCTTAAGCGCAGCAGAGAAAAGAAGTGAGATCTGCAATGAAAACTCTGCATTTGAAAATTTTCCCAATTAATGTTACGAACAGTTTCTCAATGATCAACGATTAACCATTACTTCCTGTACGTTCCATAATTTCGCGATAAAGGCTGAAACCTGAGAAATCAATGGAACACGTTTAACTCGTTAGAAATTAAACCTTTCACCCAGATCGTTTAAACTTTCATTCTTTTTAAATGCTTGACTGGGAAACACGAAGAATGAAGCGCAGGGAAAAACCTGAAGATCCCAGTGCAAGCCCTTGCTGATAAATTAATCTTCTTTCTCTCTCGTTTTCGGACTTTGCGAATAAGAGAAATATTGTAATTTAAAGTAGGAGTTTGCTTAAAAAGTTTCACGAAAGAGAAAAGAAGGTAAAATTAAACAATACTAGTTTAAACTGGTGAATTGAGTTGCTCTTTTCTGGGAAACTGCTTCTCTTTAAAAATTCATCTCCGTCTTCTTAAGTCCAACAGTTCTGAGAAAGTTTCTTAACGAATCTCTATTTTATAATTACTCTTTCGCGAGAACGTTGGCCGATAGAAAAACGGCACATTTAGAAATGTATAGTATTGAAATTATTTGTAAAGTATGAAGAATGATGATTATCTAATATTAAAACGAAGAGGATTTATTTTTATGAGAAAATGTCAGGAAATCTTCAGATTATAAATAACATTGACACGTGCTATCTGTTTTTGACAAGTTAAATAAAAAAAAATTTACCGTTTTCACAATGAATTCTTAAATATTTCAAATCTGAAAAAATATTGAGGAAACGAGTTCTTTCACGTCTTAAAATTGAATACAACGTAAAGAATACTAATTTTATAAACTCCATGGTTTTTCCAATGAAATATTTAATAAATTGAATTTATTCAAAAGTGATTCAGACACATTATATCAAATGAAAAATAGTATTTTAAAAATACCTTACTGCTTGATTATCTCTGTAATAAACGCATAGCTGTCGACTTTCTCTTCCGTAACTTCCCTTTTCTCCATTCGCAACACTTTAACACTCTTACATCTGCTAAAAGCTCAAGAGAGAATCTACATCAGGGTGTTCCATTTTACTTCATTATCCATGCAACCTTTTCAATGAGCTTGCTGTTCTTATCTCGAAGAAAGGCGAGCTGCAATAATGAAACGAGTGTTGGATTCTGTTGCAAATGAAAAGATAAATACGATGCGCTTAAAATTATCATCAATTTAAAAAAAATTAATGACGACATTAAAAAGTGGTTTGCTATCTTTCTCGATACTTAATAATTCCTAAGCAAAACAAAGAACTTCAATATTATCCATCTTTCGTCTCCACAGAAACATGGGTATAAAAAATGGCAGTATATTTCTTGAAAGTTCTTTTACGTCAAAACGCTCCAATATCTTAAAGATTCCTATCAAATTCATCGTTTATTAAAGAGTTTTATAATATATCCGTGGAATTCAAAGGAATTGGAATTCATGTAGCAGAGGATTCACGGAATGTCGTGTTCAGGTAGTAGTGAATCTGGGAAAAGGTGCGACCGATTCTTGGAAATAATATTTCTGTGATCGAAAGATATCAATGACGTATGTACATACACTTTGTTTATCGTGTACACGCAACTCCTCCATTTCGTCTACAAGACAGTGCAACGGGGCCGAGGTGTCGTTAACAGAGAGGCGCGATATATCAAATATTTTACTAAAACGCAGGAAAATTCTATCGGAAAACAAAATTGCCGAACCGTTTCTTTCGAAAACGTTTTGCATTTTGAATTCTACAGGATAAAAACAGTTTGCGCCGATCGGAGACGAACACTTTTACTTTTGCCAATTCGTCGTTAAGCCGTGGCGAACGGAAAGTTTCACCGAACAATCGACACATTTGTACTTGCATCGAACCAAAACCATATCGCAGACAATTCCCCGACAATCCAAGAAACGAAATCGAAGAGATTCAATCAATATTAACTCGCCCGCCACGATTCATCGACGTTCTGGCAATCATTGGAACGATGGAGAAATTATCCTCTTGATTCAGCACGAAACAATATTAGCTTTCAGCAATTTCCATTCGGTTATTTAATTGATAAGGGAAACACAGCGTCTTATTTCGCGTTCCGAAAATTTCAGCCCGCAGGGTGAAAATTTATCGAAAGGATATTTCGTTTCTATTCTGCAGTTCACATCGAGTCTTCGAACGTGATGATTACAGTGAAATTCATATGGGAGATTATTACTCACTTTCGTGGTCTTTTTATCATCAGTTAATTATTAATTTTGGAGCATCAGCGTTGTCAAAATTTCGCGACAGTACCTACTCATTATTATTACCATTATAAATCTTTATTTCATTTAGTATTTTTCTTCAGGAAATATGAACTCGCGAAGAATGATTTTCAGTAAACTTGCACTATAATATGCTTGTGCCCGATTCGATTTCAAGTCAAAATGTTAACGTTTCTAATTAAATTATTAATACATTTTCACATACTAATTCTAGTACCTAAAATTGGTTTGTTAAATTTAAAATACCATTTATTTTGTAAAAAAAAACGGTTTTTAAAAACTGACAAACCCTAATAATGCGCTAGCCATTTTTCAAAAATGCAAATTCGACATTTATTTCATAGTTTGAATCGTTATTTTTACAAACATTCTCCATATTTACTAATATCCAAATAATCATCCAAATCTCGCGTGCAAAATCAACCTCGACATTTTCGAGCTCCCGCGAGCCACCGGTACTCGTCCAGTAAAGTATTTGATATTGGCGATCGACGACGGAAACATTCACGTATAAATAGCGTTTAAGGGATCTAGATATTAAATCGTAGCTGTACGTTAAGCAATAAGCAACGCTGACAAACGATACATATCAAGAATTTGCCTGTCAGGTGCTCTCGGCGTCGATCCTCGATATGCAGGCACCGAGTTCAAGGAAACCAAAAGACACGGGGCGGCGAAGGGTGGTTTTCCAAGCGTATCGTCGAGACGATCGGAGCACAGTTTCGAGGCTCGATACTTCCTCAACTCGTGTACGTACAAAAGGAACGGCAAAACAGCAAAGCAGAATTTCTCGATTCGTTTTCTCAGCCCCTCCAATTTCACTGAACTCTGAAGTCCACGTCATAGATCTTTAACAGGGACTAATATTAATTCCCCGTTACATCAGCGACATCCATTTTGGAATAAATTCAAAACTGGCATTAATAAGAGAAATTCGTTTATAGAGGCGCAATTATCGCCCGCCTAAGTTTCATCCACGATGATTTTCCATCGAAGGCGAAATCATCCGGACGAGCGAAACGCACGGAGCTCGAGTTATTTGAAATTGCAGATTTTGTTTATCGCGCTCGATTATTCGGGGCTTAGTTTCTGCAAATAGAGCGACGGCTGGTAGGTACTCGCTGCTCTGAACAGTTTGCACGGTCAAAGTAGATGTAAAGCGAATTCACCGTTATCATACTCGGGCGCAAATATTTGTGGAGTATGTTTTTTCATCTGATTCATATTGATGCGCGCCGTGGCTGGGTTTGTGCGCGGGGTTGAAGGAGTCGCGCCGGAATCGGCCAAAACTTCCCTCGCTCCTAAGTTTCGCGGACACGACGGGGCGCGTCAAATCGAATATTTATCAGCAATTCGGGCGAGACGCGTCGATATCAAAAGTGTCCGCGAAGATTCTTTGCAAGATGCTTCGAACCCCTATGGATTATATGGAAATGTTGATGGGTAAGGCAAAGATTAAAATTGAGTAAACACGTGCCAACGGGAATGCAGAATGGAGTGTGTAAAATGAGAAGGGGGTGGGCACGAACAGAAAATGATGTGCTACAGGTTGGAAGAGATTTGAGAATATTTAGATAAAAAATTGTAGCCGTGTAGAAATCGCAGTGTAAAGAGGACTCGATACTTTGTAATCAAACTGTTCCATGAACCTCAAAAGATGTTATATTGCATTGTAGTGTGTAAAGGAATATGTGAAGTGTACAAAGGATGTGTACCTTTTAAAGTGTATTTAATTGAAAGCAGTACGAATACATATCGGAAGGTTACAAATTTACAAAAGTAAATATGTCAAAGGTTTAGCTGATCAAAGTGACGCTTATCAAATTAGAAGAATATTTTTCTATACGTAAAGAAGATAGAAATGGATAACGGTGCGCGGTCGTCGAACATCCATTATTACTGCGTACTTACGTGAGTCGCCTTTAATTGACGAAGTATTACGCTGATAATAATGTGTTATAAAAAAAACTCATAAGGGGTTACGTGCACCTGAACAGTTAAAAAAAGGATTGATTATGGAACTCCTTTCTGATGACGTATTAGTTCTTATGGAATATATCAATTTGTGCTCTTTCGAGGCGTGCACGTAAACAATATTTAACAGTATTTTCAAATTATTAAAGTGAATAAGTTTCAAGTTGAAAATAAAGCTACGATTCTTGAAATCGTAAATATCAATCCTTCCGTATCTTTTGTCCGTTTTCTGACTAAAAGACAATAAATGCACATAAATAGGACTCGATTGTACCAACTCTACCTTTCACGGAATATTCACTGAGAGCTTGGATGGAACTCGTGAAATAAGTTTCGTGATATTGTACCCGTCGACTTAAAAAACATAGTTTCACGAAGATCACTACACAGAGTCAGGAAACGCTATTCCGGAGATAAAAGATTTGTATTCTGTTTCACCTCAGTCGCCGATTCCTACTCAAACACGTGCATTTCGAAAAAGTCTATACACAGTAGCACGAGGTAAAGAATTATTCTGAAAACACAATAGAATTCATTATCATCGTTCTCTTAACGTTCCACAACATCCCTTATTTCCATACATCCCAAGGTAGCATATTATATATTTAGAATCATACACCTACAACTCCGTACTTTGGAAAAATATTAATACCGCGGAAATGAATTTTTCAAAGCGTCCAAAGTGTACGTAACCCCTTATCAGTACCATTACGAAAACACCCACATCCGAGTCGCGAGTATGTAGAAAGCAAAGCCTAAAATCAATTTCTGAACAAGCACTACACGCCAATAATATCGAAGACCTGGGATCGCGAAAAATGGCGTCGGGCGTGGGCGCAAAGAGGGTGGGTGGGTGGGGGGGGGGGTGGGGGGGGGGGGGCACGATGCAATGACCGAGGGCCGGGAAAGACGGAAACGCGACAATGGGACATTTTATCGAAAAAAAAAGAACGAAGGGAAAAGAGCGCCGTGAGGCAATGCCACTTTTGTCCACCTCGCATTTTCGCAAGTCCCACCCTCCCAGGAGAGCGAGAGGAGAGGGGAGGCCTGGCCTTTGACACAGCACAAAAGGCTATTGTGCGATGACCCGTTAAAAATCGTTGTCCGCCTAATCGCCCGAAGATTGATTCGATAAAACGCTAAAGGGCTAAGCCAGCGAAATTTGCATTTCCGCGCACGCAGCCTCCTGGCGCAGTAAATTCGACCGTCGATAAAATCCTCCCCCCTCGACGGTCTCGGTTCGCTTTCGGTTCTTTTTGGCCGACTTGTATCGGCTTGATTAATCCCCCCCCCCAAGGGGATGGCTGGACAATCGAAGCTACAAACGATACTCCAATTATGTATGCTTGTTCCTGTTCACTTATGCTCCTCTCTCGGTTGCTTCGGTTCCTTGCTCGCCACTGTGGTTTGGTCGGTCCTGAAATCATCCGCTCCTTGGCACCCTTGGGCCCCCTTGATCCATGGAGGACTTCCAGAGCTGAGTGAGACGGCTCGTTATGAGAGATGGCGCAGTCGCTATACAGTACGCACTCGTTATAAGCCCGTTTCTACCATCCGTTGTACGCCCGGCGACTATCCCCACCATTTCTTGGAATCCTTCGGACGAAAGTGAGAGGAGGATTGGTGAGCACAGCTGTTAATCCCTTGTTAGAAGAGGAGTCGATAAATGAGATTATCATTAGACACTCTATAGTTCCATCTAATTTTTCAAATTATTATTATATCCGTAGCATTGTGTATCTTATCTGACAAAAGCTCTTAAGAGAAACGTCACTCAACCGCTCAGAATTCATTTCATCTTCCTTGAAATTTATTCCTACACACAGAACCTAAGAAACATATATTTTTTTACCTGTGCTCCATTTCAAATTGGGATGATACCAACCCTCTTGAAGATCGTGAAACGTCATCGAGATCCCAAACTAAATAGCCATACTAGTCGACATACCCAAAACAAAAGAATGATTTTTAATATTCGTAATATTTACGATTTCTTCAGGATTGAGGATATAATCAAACACGGTCCTTGACCACGCAGAAGATCACAGTTTAAGAATATATTTTCCTCCTTCTAGTAGCTCTCTTCTTTGTATGCAAGTTTGGAGTGGCAGACAATCTTTGCTTGCGAAATGCTTGTCTAGGTCTCTTCGAACCATCCACAAATGGAAGAACCATCCGCGTTCTTAATTACAACGCCTGTTATAGTGTTATCGTGCAGTGAAATAACAGAAAATCAGGTTCAGTGAAATTGGAGGGGCGTTATTCCACGATCAACTCCACAGAACAAGACTGCCCAGCACAGCGCAGGTGTATCGAATCTCGGATCGAAATGGTTCTGGATCGCTGGCGGAACGGGCCGACTAACTTTTAGGGGCCGTATCAAACTAAACGCTATAGTTCAAAACGAATACATATCATTAGAGTATATGAACGAGTCGCGTCGTAAGTATAGTTGTAAAGGGACAAAAATGACGAAACGACAACATTAACAATTAATTTATTACACCTTTACCGCATCTTATATACATAATATATACATACAAAATTGATATATTGTATATACAAGATATATATGTATTATATATATTATATATATTATATATAACATATACACGTGCATATACAAATCGGTGAATAGGAGATAAGGTTTTGCTAAGACGAAAAACGCGCGCGATCGCGTGGGTCGATCGATCGAAGGACGGGCTGGGGGGGGGGGGGCGGATACGGAAGGACGAGCAT
Organism: Andrena camellia; assembly: GCA_029448645.1. NCBI lineage: Eukaryota > Metazoa > Arthropoda > Insecta > Hymenoptera > Andrenidae > Andrena > Andrena camellia. The sequence goes on from CM055680.1 coordinate 36,167,185, forward strand.
CGATCGTGATCCACGGGATCGTTGTAACATGTACAGAGACGTTGAACCGCGGGGAAAGAGGACGATATTCTATCGACAAAGATCCAGACAGTATTTTAAAATGACATAGATAGCTTAGTTCTCTACGTATTAATGTATCTATTCCTATACACGCGCGCACACGGACACACATAGGCACTCAGCTGCTACGCGTCATTCCACGTGCACGCGCGAGAATCGCGGCGAGGAATGACCGGAATGGAAGGTGCTTCCCTCCTCGCCTGCCGCTCGATTCTCCTCGAGGAGAACAGGGAGGAGCGAGAATTCGAAAAGAATAAAGGGAACACGTGTACGTGGATACATACACACAGAGACACGCGTACACACACACAAAGGACACGTACATGAGAAATATCGTATCGTTGTCGATGTCTACGATTGTTAAAAGCGAAGACGCGGGCGCCGACGTCGAGGGAATTCCTCCTCCAGTCTCGACGCGCCGCGTCTCCTCTCGTGTAATCCACGTTTCAATGATATTTATTATTTTTTATAATAGCGTATACGGTGTATGTGTTTCCTGACGTGATTACCCACACTTGTCCTTACCTCGATAGATGTTTAAACAGGGGTGGGAGAAGGGAACGGAGGGGACGAGAAAGCGAGGGGCTTCGTTAAGGGAAACTCCAACGGCGCATGGCCCCTGGCCGAACCGCAGTCTCGCCGAGCCACGCGCCGTTGGGAATCACCTTTACGTCTCGCCGAGCGCGCGCCTATAGGCGGGGCGCGGAGAAACGCGGCTTCTTCTCCCTCCCCGCCCTCCAGGAGTCTTATAAATTCCCTAAATATTGCGTTGTTATCTTGGAGCTCGTTAGGCCGCGGTCACCAGCCGCGAATCCGATTGTTTAACTGCATATACGATCGTCGACCCTGGTCGTTGTCCGTAACCCTTCCGCTGCCGTGACGCTTCTCAACCCCCTCCAGCCGCGAGATTCGTTTCGTCCGTGGAAGCAAGCTTGCAAGTCGAGCGAAACAGGCGCTAAACGAATACAAAAAAAATGGTCCTTAGGACACCGAAAAACGCGCAAAACGAACAAAAAAAGAAGTGAAACGTTTCTAGGGATTGCCCTCCAGAATGTAAGTTTCGTCGCTAAGGGCTAGACTAAACTTTCAATGTTCTTCGCGTAGGCTTAAACGATTATTTTTAAGTGTGATTAACCGCTTGGAGCTGAGCGAGCCTAAGAGGGGGTTGAGAAGATCGTCATACGCGGTCCATATTGTTAGTAGACGAATGTTTTTCTTGACGATATATTTGAAAGATGAGGATCCAGGTGGTAATTGAAATTGAAAGCAGTTCAAGGGTTAACACGACGGCGCGACGAACACCGGAACTCGTCGTTTCTATGTATTTGGATTATATGTATAAACAAACCGTGCTTGGATTGCCTACGCTCGTTCTGTGCGACGCATTTTCTTTCATTGCGAAACAAATGCATCGTTGTGGCGGATCTTCATTGTTTATGCTTCGCCTTTATGCCTTGCTACGAGTCAAATGAAAATCGTGTGGCAGCTCGTTATTGCCATATCTGGCCGTTCGATTTTCATTCGACTGCACCACTATTGTCTGTTGTGCTTCTATTAAAATTAAGTCGCTAATTTAATGATACATTTCGGCGTATCAAATTTCATAATCCACTTCCGCATAAATGGATATTTGTTCATTATTTCTGTTAAGAAAGACGACGCGCGATATAGGTGTGCCAAGCAACAGTGAGGTTTGTAGGAGTTTGGTGGATGGAGTGGGAAATAAAGGGGATTCGCAGTGGAGACCTCACTGCAGTAGTTATTCGCTAAGTGCTGACGGGCATTTAAGGTAGAGGGGGCACATCGTTTCTCGCTTCTTTCTTGCCACAGGTGAGAGCGAGTCTAAACGCTTATGCCCGTTGCGCATGCAAACGGATACCGCCGAGCTCTTAACGCAGTTCTCTTCAAGGTCGTGTACGCGTAGACTCGGGGTTCTCCCACTCTCGTCCGCGTTGTCAGAGATACCGCGTGACGCTAACTGCGAAGACGCTAGCCTTCGTAGCGTCGCACGGTCTGCTTGACAACGGAAGGCACGCTGCGCGAAAGAAAAATTGCAAGGGGAAGCAGGCGCGTGAGGGGCCCCTAAGCTGGAGACCGCTGTTTTAACGTGTAGGCCAAACCGAACTCTTAGCGAATAGATACTGCACTGCTTAATACACCTATAGCTGTGTTTAACCATCGATTCATAAACAAGTTCGCATGGAGAAGTAATTTTAATTAAGCGAAAACTATTTCGAAACGATTTCGAAAGAATTTTCTTATCTGAACGCAATTATCGGAACCAATCGTCGTGAATGGAGACGAATTTCGAAGTGATTTTCCTACCTTAAATGCAGTAATTACTATTATTGTCCAGTCCACAATCATGCCACTGCATTATCGAACTCGTGGCACGTGTTATTGCTACATTAATTTTTTTCATGGCGCAATGACTATAGTGTTATTGTCCGTAAAAATCGCATAATTTCTGGAGACGGAACAATTATGCGGGAAGCTGAAAGCGCGACTCAGAAATTATGCAAGTAACTTCGATGCCCATGGAATAACAGGGCGCATTGAAACACGGGACAAAGCTTTTATAAATAATATATGTGACTCGAACAACGCGAAGAATTAATTTCAATGCATTCTGTAATGCCTTATAACCTTTCCTTTTTTCTTTATGTAAGTCGCGACAGTGTCGTTAATGTTATCTGTTGTATCCGTCGTAAACAGCGTGCGTATTAATTACGTAACACAAAGGTGATGTCGAGCAACAAAAAGCAATAAATAATCGTGCGTAGAGCGAACCTGAGAGCACACTCGACTGATAGTACGTAGTTTAAAGGCGAACGAAAATGTCTTAAATGTACTACCGCGTCTTCATTGCACCTTTGAAAAAAATCTACTTAAGCTAAACTAATAATTTCTCGAATATACAGGTGAAGCTTAATTGGATCGCTATTTGTTACAACTCAATTCTTAAAATAATTCAGAATTTTTGAGAAATTTTCGACGATCTCGAAATGTTAATGAACTCCAGTTAACTCTGAGAAAGACGTTCAATTTGTCTTTAACTGTGCAGATAATTGAGGCAGACGTGTATTACATAGAAGTAAAATTTTGATTCGATTTTAGGCAACATTAATGAACCTGAGCAAATTCGTTTCGGAAGGCGAATTTATCCATTTAATATATCGCCAGTAACCTGTTAATTAAACACCATGTGTATTTTAATACTACATTGGAATTGGCTCATCTCACCCGATGCAAAGAAATTCTCAATTGACGAATTAACTCGTCATTGCCAATACAAGGAAAATTTCAAGTAACGAGTTAACTGGTCTTCCCCAATTAACAGGTTAATATCTTCGAATCAAGCAAGTTGTGGTATTTCATTTGTGTTTCTTTTGGGAAGCAGTGTAGACGCGGTAATAAACAAGAGAGCCACATTTAATTCAACGCTTTACACGTTTCGCCGAAGGAATTTCGAAAAACCTTTTGTCTCTCCCAACCAACAGACGCGTGAGAAACAAACATCGACATACGTATACGTCGTTAGCGCCTCGTCAGGAAGAGATGTAATCGATTTCTGGCGATCTGATGCAAACATGCATCACTAAAAAAAAATTACGATTTTACGCTAGGACTCGTTGGAACGACGTGTTCAGGCGTTTCGAGCTTCACCGTGCCATTTTTCAACGTATTTTGCGCGCAAACAGTTATTCAAATACGCGGATCTAATGGTTTCCAGACCTTGGAGCAATCATTCCATGAAGAAATCTTCCAATTAGTTAAAAGTATAACGTTTTTGAACTTTTGTCGCTGGGATGGTGGATTTTTCGTATGAACGATTTTACAGTAGGTACGTAAATAATATAAGGCATTTTATAAGATACTTCTTGTTAGATTCGTTTTTTCTTCAAAAATCTAATTGAGCAAGTTTGTTTTTAAATTTATTTCTATGCATTATTTTATATCCCTCTGTATATATAGTGAGAAACGTGTTAAATTATTGAATGTAAAGTATTTTCTTGATGCCATGGGTGTGGGCAATATTTAAATATTGGATAGAAATTAGAGATTTTACCAATGAATAGTTTTAAAAAACAAATCTAGTCTAATATATCCTGTGACTATTATTAGTGAATTATATAAGTCAATATTTATTATTTAACTATCTCAAAACTATTTTTTTTTCTGATACTGTAAGCTCCCTTTCCTAAGGCATCCATTGTAAAATTGAGTTCTAGATTTGGTTAATATATTAGGAAACTAAGACTTTAAACAACGAATATAGAAAAGATATATTAATATCGGATTGCAAGATTTTGAAGTATACTTAATTTTTTCAGTATGTCTTATATACTAAATCTTGTATATGGAATGATTGAACTCTTGTCTCTATGGAAATCATTCAAACGAGCTTTTGCAATTATTTTATTTGCAGATTCGCCATAAGAATCAGAACTGTGAAGCTGGAAAAAATAGTATTCCATGATAAAAAATGCGTCAAATCCACTAACACTGAAGTAAATCCCCTAAAAAAATCCGCGCTCTCGTATTATTTGCAAAACCTCAACTATATTCGAGTGCAAGAAGTTGCATAAATAAATTTGTGGATCGTTTTGTAAGAATATTTAAGATTGTTATGAAAAGGAATTAATTTGCTAATTGTACGGCACCGCGTTACGAATAACATGGGACTTTTGAATATGCAGACTATTATTAGCGATAGTCATAAGAAAAGAAGCACAGCGAAGCTCGAAGGATTGACTTAAATTCCGATTCATTGAAGTTAGTTCGTACGTCCTTACGTTGGTAACGTTAACACTATTATTAATTAACACCGCATAATCACACGTTTCTTTGCTTAACGCGTATGTAATATACTTAATGCTACTTAGAACAACGGAATTCCGAAAGCAATAACGTTTATACTCGTTTACGATCGCTTAAAACGAAACGTCGTAAGAATCTTATTAATTTATCGAATAGCTGAAAGAGCCAGTAGGCTATCGATTCAACACCTTCGAGTGTCCTTGATCGTATTAACGTATGTGTATGTTTTTGGACGATCATATTGCGATACAAGAACCAAAGGAATCGATCATTCATTACAAAATTGATTATTTGTATCGTACAGTTCCCTTTGTTTTTTATTTATTGTACTATTAATCATGTTGTATGAAGGAACTATAGTCGGGGCAAAATTGGCTGGCTATTCAAGGTCACAGAAACTTTATCCCCACTGAGCAGAGGCAGGATGGCCTTATAACGTAAGAGTGGGAGAAGTGATTTTGTTCCGACTATAGCTTCGGTTTGTTAAAAGAGATATTTAAGTTGCTCAAAGGCAAACAGGAAGTGTAAGTAAACGTTATTTGATTTATTTTACACTGTTGAATGTTATATAGAATCTAAGTTAGCCAGTTGAATGCGATGATTGCAATGAAAACGAATGGCAGAACATAACGCCATAAATAAGAAACAAACGAATGTGCTCAAACGGGTAAAAATTAGATAAGTGAATGAGTAGTGGCATATTTTCCAAGAAATAAAAATTTATTGAATCAGTTTCATTCGAGACTTTATTCACTGCCCATTTCTTCTGTCGAATCTGGTTTAAATTTGATATTTCATGACATACGGTTAAAACCGGAAAATAAAATAATGTCCAATCAAGAAAAAAAATTTTATCGATTAATATTATATTTGTTCATTATTTTGCAGGCCTACTTTAAAGATGTATGGAGATTAATGAAAGAAATAGCAAATAATTCCGCGGTATTATTCTTTTCAATAATTGTTCATTTATTATAATTTGGAGTTTCGTTATTATAAGTTTATTTGTATCAATGAATGTAAACTGACTCAGCAAAAATAATAATGAATGCAAATGATACTCATTATTATTACATTTGCAATTAAACGTGGTATATGTATATTTAATAGATCGTCGGTGTATTTGCATGAAACACGATTTTGCTTGCCTTCATGGTTCACGAATTCTCTCGTAAATACAATTTCCAAAATAATTTTTTACATTATACATATTACGTATAAACTCTTCTTCTATTTCGTCGTGTCAATTAACTTTAAAATAAACGGAGAATATTGTTACAACGAAAACGTTAGGAAAAGGGAATCTAGAGAATTTTATTTTTCGACGAATTCCAAAATTTACTGTAATTATTGCACTGTGATTTCATGGAAAAATTGCCACAGAGCTCGATTCGTTTTTCTTTTTTTAACAAGTTGAAAAATACCCGAAGGAAGAAATATAGACCAAAGAAATGTTCAAATTTATTTCCTACGTAAGATCAGAATTATTCCAACGAATTTTTATCACTGTTTACCAATCAATTTATTCCACCTACAGTGGCAATTATTTACGAATCTATTTATTTCTGACAACGGGGACATTTATATCTTCATCTTTCTTTCTGCAGAAATGCAGTTATTTCAAGTTAACAGGAATCGTACTAATTTTGTTCTTAACTTTACCACCTACTGTTTAATAATTAACTGTCGTTAATTAAATTTTCACGCGAATGTGGCGCAGTAACAAAGTTTTGAGAAACAGGGCATATCTGTGTGTTTTTTAGGCGAGTAATAATTCAGATTTTACTGACGTACCTTGTCCGTATTGAAAATTTTTTAGTGGACTTTTTAATAGAGATTTACAATGTTCGTTTCTTCAAGTATTCAGACACTTTAGAGGATGCTTTGTATGAGTTCGCGAGAAATCGAGCGAATCGTTCGCAAGCAGCGAGCACGCGAGACGTAAACTATGTAAAATCGTCGAAGAAACGAGAACGAAGAGAGTAGTGCCCGAGGCGATTACCAATGATTCGATCATTACTTTTAAACCCTTTTGTACGTTTATATGCAGTTAAATGACGTTTAAATAATTATGTAAATCAATGTTGTGAGATTAATCCGATTGTAACACCTACACACGAACCCCGTTAGCGGAAAGCATGCGCTTCGAATTATTATCCTTGAAATTTCGTGAGGTGATTAAACGGTCCTTTCAAAAAATCGTTCATCCCAATACGTCGTTGGCTTGTGACGAGCAAAGTTCTTTCCCCCTAAGATAACTGGATGCTTCGGTTCTAAATATTTCGTTCGACACACAATTTTCTCGATCACAAATCAACAATGTGTGGAATGTATTTTTATTATTAAATTTAAACAATTATCCGTGGTTGGTCAAGCAATTTTTCCATTCCTCAAATTGTTCCCTATTCATCGTGATATTATCTACTCCAAAACCAATTTCCAACATGAAGCTTTAAATCAAACCATTTTAAAATTTGTTTCGTCAGTTAATCCTTCGTTGACACTCTGGGTTGATCGAAGTTGATCGAAAAAAGAGGCGTGTCAACGAAGGGTTGAGAATAATACCTTTATTGACTGTTTTATCTAATTGTTGTTGATCGTAAGCATGATACGAGATTTTATAAATAATCAGTGCTAAGATTAAATGAGAAAAGATTAAGTGAAATTTATTTCATTTTCATTTGTATAGAAATCCCAAATTTTGCTGGATTTTCACATTTGCCCACGATCTGATTGTTTCCATGTTTTTCAAGAAAACAAATTCTACCACAAGATCGCTGAAATTACTTTAGTATGTGGTTTTCGAGGCAACTTTGAGCTAGGAAAATGCCATTGACACCTGAATAACTAGTAAACTTAAAGAATAATTGAAGTCCTAAAAGTTCCAATAAACAACGTTGTATGTTACATTACAGTTAGAAAAACATAACGTTCATTCAATCTCTGCAAGCCCCCTCCCACTAATCACCTTTTATTTCAGAGAATTTCGTGGCCGCGCGCAATGCGGTCATTAGAATCAGTGCTAGTTGACGTAGAAAATGTTGTTGTACGGAGCACAGTGGCTGTGGATTACATTTCCCTTTACAAATCGTAGATATGTACACGCGAGAGTAGAGGCAGTATTTCGTTAGGCACTTTCAATTCATTCCAGAGCATTGGGGTCTACTTAAATTTCGAACTGCAAAAGCTTTTTATTTTTGAAAGTAACAATCGTTGACGGAGTCAGAATCAATACATCACTGAAGGAGAGTCGAGGGATGTAGAACTATCGCAGCACGTAAGTCTTCTACGTATATAATGATCAAAAAATCGGAGTCAAAATTTTTTTAAAGGCGTAACTTCCGAAGGAACATTTTCCTTGTGCCAAAATTGATTGAATCTTTAAACTGTAATTCCAAAACCATATTGTAATTCATTTTCTATCCGTTTTGTTACAAGACGTCCATTGAGGCATCCACAACGAGGCAGGGTCATCATCATCATCAACGTTAAGATATGGAAGTTGTCTAGTTCACCTGCATTTTTATTCCTCTGGTCTCCCAATCTTGTAAGGTGAAAGGTCCAAAGCTGCAAAGCTGGCTGGCTGTATTCTGTAGAATTGAGCGATAGTAATGGCCGCGAGTTAGCAGCGTACACGTGAGTAATAGTGTTATTTTGTATCCAGTATAATAAAATTATTATTGTATAGTGTCCTACATTATTCTTACAAAAAAATGAAATGACAATCGCCGATTTTTATGAGACTTATGTATGAATTTATTTTTACAGGAAATATTCACCATGGATGCTTCGTATCTGCCAACGTCCATACTTAGGGGGTGAAGACATCCCTCAAAATGCAGAATGGAGACCGCATTTAGCCCAACATCTCGGAAATAAGTGTAGGAAAAAAATTTAAATACGGAAGTTACCTACGTTTTTTCCAATGACAACACTAGTTATGTAAACGTCTTTTCGAAAAAATCATTTGTTTAAACTATATATTAGAAATGAGTGTTTTCGTCAATTGGTTTTTAACAAAAAATTCATCCAACTTCAGTTCCATTTTAACTGCCGACAGTTTATGAGTATTTTACCTAATCTGTGTCTTAAGAGATCAGTCTACTTTGATCGATCGAAAAATTAAGCTATTTTTAAAGATTTTTTTCTCAGTAAATACAACATATAATGAAATAAATCTTTTTGGTATTTATTAAGCTACTAATATATTATACAAAAACATAAAAAAAAATTTAATTTGTTTTAATTGGCACCTAAATAAAAGAAGTATATTTGTGCTGGCTCAGGCATTGGCGTAACTAGTTAGGGGGCCGGGTGGTCCTGCCCCCCCCCCCCCAAAAAAGGAATAATTTTACGCCTAAAAATGTTAACAACGAAAATCTATGACCTCTAAAATTTATGATCGAAGGTTGATACGATAGTGATTTCAATTACAAAGAAAATGCCATCAAGATTTCTGGAATCGGTTCATAATTTTTATTGTTCGTGTTTCGAGATAAACACGTTTAAAGTTTTGCTTGTACGTTGCGGCCGTTCAGAGGTCAAGTCGCTTCTACCGTTGTAGAATCTATAGATACCGTTACGAATTTCTTCTTACAACTTTTACTGAGTATTCTTCATATAGATACTATACTATATAGATATATGTAGAAAAAAATCGATTTTCTGAAAAATTTTAATGAGTACCTATGTCCCGTCAAATAGAGAGCGAGACATAAAAATGTTTTTATCATTTTCGACTTTTATTGCAATATTGCTAATATTTTCGGTATAGAAATCCTTTAATATACTACTTATTTCGTAAGTAATACCAGATGCTAAAATTTATTTTCTGTATGTTACATGTGGAGTTCATGCATCAGTCTGTGGGCAACTTATTATTCAACTGAACCAACCGGTGGGAGCCTCAACAATGAACACAAGAAAATAGTTATATTATATAGTCAACAAAGCAGAACCATACATTTTAGACTTACTAATTATACAATATTATGTCAGTATTCATTTCCACGTACTTATTTATACCACTTTATTGTAATACTGCAAACATACTTCAAGTGCCAACATTACTGTAAGAGGTGGAAAAAACTTTAAACAATTACATTACAATTATGAGACTCCTTTTGAACATTCCTATCCAAATATCAACTCTGTCATTCGCAAAATATCTATTACACTTCAAAAATTTTGTGGTGAAACACTCGAATCTTTGTATATTCTTAAGAAGTTGAAATAAAAAGAATTTGCAATAGCTAGAAGTTAAGCTTGACTACCATGAAAATGTAAGCTGTTTAATGCAAAAGTGGTGTATGTGAATTTTTTGCCCATTTGTTTTAACATCGCATCTCGAACCTTCATTCCATTTTGTGCAGAAGTGGTACAAGTCTAGCTTTGTTTGACTTACCCCACTTTTGCATTAACCGGCTTATGTAATGATGAAAAGCGTTGACACAAAGTAACGCCTCTGGAAAACAGCTCCCTGGACGGACAACTATTTTATGCACAGGTACAGAATTCTGACAACAATGCAGTGTTAGAGCATTACTTTAAGACAACACCTTTACAGCTGAAATTTAGAATAGGATTTCAAGAATTATATTCTCCTAGTAATATAGCCAAAATCTTGCAAAACGGTTCGGAGAACCCAATTTAAAATTTGTATTAAGTGAGTGTAACGTTAAGAAAAGTGACACAGGGCAATGCCTTGGAAAAGTGAGTCAGTAACAAAACAACTATTTATTCACATTAAGGCTCAGGGTCTTTTTTTATTGTTTACCTCATTGTCATTTTTGGAACGATTTTGATGTACATGATTTCGTGGGAAATTGGAACAGGTATCATAATAAAGGCTAGTTGAATAATAATAATAATACTTTGTTATAAATAGTAGTTCTGTATGACAGAAAAGGTTTAAAGAATATCTGCTCTCAACATCTCCCAAATGAATCCAGGAATTGTTAATAACTGGTTAATTATAAGCGAAATAATCATAAATATCGTGAAGGAAGATATTCAAAGGTTGATAGTTTGAAATCCAACTTTAAAGCACATAAATTCTGACTAAAAAATGTATAATTCATTCATTTTCCACGACAGGTCAATTCACTAAGCATGCATACATGCAAGAGCATACAGGAGAATTCAAATTTGTTTATTCTTTTATTTATTTACAATCTAAAATATTATGGCTCTTGAGGAGATTGTAAAACACTATGCAACCATTTTTACATAACCCTTTCAATACCAATACCAACACCGACTATTTAGGGATGAATCGATACAAGTAAACACAAGTAAAAACGAGTATATACTCGATACTTTCGTTTCGATACAAAATAATTATAGTATCGATACCTAGGGTTGCGATTAGGGTTGTTTCGATACTACCATGGGATCGATACTTGTACTCGTTACTTGGACGTATCGTATATTACATACTCGGGTATCGGTGGAAAAGTATCGATACCTTTAAATATCGGTATCGAATAGACTATTATTTTTTGTAAAGAAAGCATTTCTGCTTCTGCATTATCCATGGTACCTCGATTAATAGTTAATACGCATAAGACGGTATTCTCAGTCGTTGCTTAAGACGATCTTAAGAATAATCGTCGCGTGAAAATATATCTTAAAGGTACGCTTTGACGTGACAGTAAAGTTATGACATTGTCATGACTTTCGCTGTCGTGACATTGTATGACAGCGTGAATCAAATGTTGCGAAACTAGATATCACGATATCGTAACTATGTCGTAACATTTGCATCACGCTGTGTGACGCTGTGATACAATGTCACGACTTTACTGTCACGTGCAAACGGACCTTTACGTCGAGGTTAAACCGCATTTCTAATTGGTGATAAATGAAATGACAGCCAATACGGTAGCTGTCACGTGCAATTGTAGCTTACATGCGATCGTTCCCTTATTGTAGATTGAAGTAGCGAGTATGTACTCGATGCCTTTTTTAACGCGAGCATGTGAACGGATCTCGAGACTTGATTTTTCGATTCGGAACATCTAGTGAGAATTAAATACACGCAGCAAGAATAATTGTGGAGGTGGAATTTTATTTTCAACAGGACGGACGATCGTGTGCTTGTTTATGCAAGATTTTTCATGAACGCGTGGTTCGTTCGTCGACGTACGTCGTTTTCACCGATCGTTCGGTCGCGCCTGCCTCTGCCTGCTGCCGCGAATGTGGATACTTCACGGTGTGCTGTGCTACTGCTGTTGCTGCTGCTGCCGCCGCCGCTGTGCGTTTGATGTGCCCGCTACGACTGATCGCTCTCCGATTTTGACGAAACTCGCACATTCGCGAAGGGTTTAGAACTGGTTCGTTATTGTGCCAGGCTCCACCGTGATTGTCACTTGATATCAACACCCGAGGCGCCAAAGCTGTCCGCATCGGCGCTTTCTTCAGCCCAAGTGGTATCAATGTTGTCTGGCAATGGTGTGTAAGGAGAACGTGGTATCATGGTTTGGGAATCTGTCCAGGTAAAGGAAATATCATCAGCCTCTTTCGTGGCTGGTACCATATTTACCTTTCCCTGTAATAAATATTCTCCGATTCCCTTGGTCCCGACTTGCTGTTACGTTTTTCACCGTGACCTCCTCATCTTTACACCAAATTTCGAGCTAACCAAAAAGAACATTCCGCCCCGATCTTATTTTAACTCTTTGTGTCAGAAACTGTCGCGAGTACATTAGTAATTCGTATAGATATTACATAGATGTCCATTCTCGTTGATATATGCTTCAGTTTATTGCTAATTCGCGACTACTTTTTTCATTCCTTGCACAGAAGTACCATGTGTGGTAGTACTATGTTACTTTGTAACTTCCTATTTATTTCAAATATAACGATAAATTGATAAAAAATGTTATTAATACATGTCCTTTTAGAGATAGTGAACTGATATATAAATAAATATTGTTATTTATAAAAATATTATAATATCATTTACAATTCTCATTACAAATGCATTTTACTGAAACTTTAAAAGGTACACTGTATAAAATTTATAAAATTAATATACATAAATTTTAATGATAACCGCGTACAGTTACTTACTTTAATATTCAGCCACCACAGTACTTTCAAGTTTATTGATTTATATCTTCGCAAATTATTAAAATATTAGTTCTGTTGATCTTTATTATGTTAAATTATTTATTATCGACAATAGAACTGTAAGCCATTATTTCGTAATTGTAATATTTTATTCTACAACAATTCTTAACAAAACAATGTCTGGTTTCCACGTTACAAAATATTTCAGATACATGATATAGTCCTTGCTTAACGAATTCCAAGGAATCTTGTAGTCTTAGTCCAATGTTTACGTTTGTAATGTAAACATACTAGTAATGTTACGATTCTATGTCATTTCGATGCAAGAAATTCAGCAATAGACGTCAACATTTCAAAATGCCATGGAAAGGAAGCAATACGAGCTTCGATAAACTTTAACTTCTAATTTATAATTATAAAAAAGGAAAAACTGCAGTAAAATTGCAGTTATTAAATGTGAAGAAAAGTGCTGTAGCAGACATTCTTAGTAGATTCAAAGGAAAGGATCGCATTGAGTTTCAGCTCCAGAAAGGACGCTCACGAATTGTCGATTCCAGAGACGAGCAGAAAAGGAAAATCATAGAAAATCTATGATTAAGTGCACCGCAGTTAATATCGACTTTGTATCAGGAATCTGGTAAAAAATTAAATCCATGAACTGTTCAAAGGACAATTAAAGAATTTAGATAGAATAGTTGTACTGTCCGAAGGAAACTGTATGTGAGTGCAACAAATAGAAAAAAGCAATTGATCTTTCTGAAACGATATATTACAAAAGCTGGAGAGTGTTATGAGGGATATAATCCTTGCCGATGAGGGTAAATATAATGTTTTTGGCTTGGATGGAGAAGGTACAGTCTGGAAGAGAATTAATGAAGCATTAAAACCATAAATTACAGAAAGTGCAATGGTGTGGGGTTGCATATATACTGTTGGAGTTGGTGAATCAGTGTTTGTAAAAGAAACTTTAGACAGAAATAAATATTTAGAGATTTGGAAAAGTAATTTGTTAAAAAGTGATAATAATAGTGGAAATCCGAGAAAGTTTTAGGTTCTACCAGGATAATGATCTGAAATACAAATTGTGGATTGTACAAGAATATTTATTGTATAATTGTCCCAAAGTTTTACACCCGCCCCCGCAATCACTCGACTTCGACCCAATTGAAAATTTGTGGGTTGAGTTGGATCAAAGGCTGTGATAACTTCCAATACTCTCAAGAGCGGAATTAAAGATTTGATCGAAGGAAGAATGGAATAGTATCAATTCAAAATATTTAAATAAAATTATTTCAAATATACCTAAACGTTTGAGACACGTAATTCAACTATCACTATCTAACAAACTTGCATTTAACTTAAAAGAATGTATATAAAGTATTAAATTTTTAAAAGTTCTCCAAATTCTTTTCTAGCACAGAAATTAGGCATCGTTTCTTTTAAAGTTTGTTGTACACTAAAATATGACTTTCTATTACCTATGTATACAGAGCAATAGAATGAATAATTTTTAATAATTTGCAAAGATATCGATCAATAAACTTGAAAGTACTGTGGTGTCTGAATATTAGAGTAACTGTACATTTCATTGAATGTTTTACATACCTACTGAATACCCATAATAGATGTTTTCTATAATGTTTTAGATAGTTGCATTGTTAGCAGTTGCAAATTTTGCACATATTAGATTGTCAAGCTTTCATGCGTGTACTTATAGAGAAACTACTTTATACTTTAATGCTAATGCAACTCCATTTGGTTACTATTTTCCTTTTTGAATAATGTTGCATGTAAAGTTAGACAAATAACAATTTTAATTGTATGTTTTATTGATTCTTTTAAAAATATAGCACTACTTCATTTTCTGTGCTAAAAGTTATTGTTATATTCGAACATTGGTATGGCCCGAGTATTAGTTTTGCGATTCCTTTATAGAAAATTTTGATTTCATTAAAAGTATTCCATATATTCATGATACAAATTTTTATGTATGTGCAGTTATAAACGTATCGATGTCATGTGCACGTTATTAAACATGTGCCTGCCATTTGAAGTACGATACCTTGGCACTTGTGTCGAGGATATTGGTAAGAGGGATTACAATGACCTCCGTGACACAGAACATCACGCAAACAGTGCCTCTGATCTTGCCGAGCTGACGACCTTAGGTGTGGCAGATAAACGCACACGAAGGAAACTTGCTCTCTACATGGCATTGTTACATTCTTGTAATTATGCATGCGCGGTGATCTTGTACAAGAACTTGTCAAATTTTGACTATCAAGAGATCTCGAACCTATTAAATGGGACCACCTTTACACCGGATGACCAACCTCTCGAGGAGCTGCTCTTACTGTATACGATGGCTTTAAATCACCCAGCGTTTACATACGAGCAGAAGAGTGTCTTCGGTAACATTTATATAAAGCTTCAAGAGGAGGAAGCTCGTTTGAATATTTCAAAGTCAAATTCGTCCTACAAACAGACACAAGTATATATAAATTCTTATGTTAAATATATCTATATAAAATGAATGATAAATTTTATAATTTCTTTTAGTTTTAATACCGTTGGTGGTTTCAAATTTCAATTCTAAAATCGTGTAACCGATTCAATGAATTTGTAAACAATAATTTCTGTAAATGAATGCATTTTATGATAAATTAATTTACCATTTATTTCATGTATATATTTGCTATGATAATAGGCTTGCACACCATGTGTGAATACAAATGAAAGATTAATGGATCCTGAGATGCAGGGAAATTGTCTAATGGCACCTCCTCCGATGCAAACTTACCATGGTAATTTATATCCATATGTTTAATGCATGTGCAATGTATATAATGTCTAAGAAATTACCATCACTTGCTGATATACTTTCTTCGTATTATTTGTAGGAGATATGGCAATGAGGAATAACATGGTAACTGGAGTTCCCCCTGGTCTTCCTATGCCTCCACCTGGGTTATGTCTATCAACACCAGAGCAAATGCCAATAGGATCAGGTGGTGCAGCGCAATATCTTCATCTTGGTTTTCCATCAGTAAATCATATGGCACCATGGGCAGGTCAGGTTATGATGGGGAATCAACTGATGTATCATACTGGCGACATGTTGGCTTATCCACCTTCCCCCTTAGTCAGCCGCCAATCGTCGCCATCCCAGTCTCGATCTCCTAGTCGCAGCAATTCCCCAATGGGTCGCAGAAACAATACAATGCCACGAACCTCTTCACAAGTAACTCAGTCTACTTCGAACACCTTAACAACGTCAACGAGTGCCTCTAACAGTCAGACGAGCATCTCTAGTGCAAATGCCAATTCCCTTCCTCCACTTCCTGTACTTGGTACGAACAGAAGTCATCCTAGTCAATCTCCATTGCTTCCATCACGCTCTGTTCCTTTGCCTATTAGCAGTTCTGCCACTTTCTCACGGCATAATAGCATAGAGAATACTCCTTCTACCTTAATTCCGGCAGCACCGCAATCTAAACAACCACCGCCGCCACCACGACTGCGGTCTTCAACTTCTGGCGACTCTTTACGAGAAACGCTGGGAAAAGAAATGCCAAATTTCAAAGGCAATTTGCAGAATTTCTCTCTCGACGAGGTAAGATAGTAGATTTTTAAAATAATTGAGAATTCTCCAAAATACTGTACAATTAATTCAACTTATAAATTTAATTTATACAAAGACTAGGATATCGTCTAATAGAATATTTTCGTATTTAAATTATAGAATGTACTGTTATGTGTTAGACGATTAAAATTTTTGCATTATCTGCCACGCACTGAATACAGATTCGGAGGATGAGCGATGAAGATTTGAGGGAAATAGGACTGACACCAAATGCAGTGGGTCAACTACGAAGTATAGTTAAAAGTCAAACAACTAATGGCTTAAATCAAATTACTAATGACAAAAAATTGGACAATACTACTAGTACAGCTCATTCAGTTGTAGATCCAATGGAAAACGAGGTAATGACCGAGTGTATTTTACCCCCGTTTAACCACTATACAGGTACGAATCGTATGTTAAAATAAATAACAAACTTCTGCGCAGGCTATGTCGGGAATGGAGATGTTAAATGATAATGGGAATCAAAGCAGTAAGTCAATGCCATTACAGGAACAGCATCCAGCGATGCATCATCATCATAATCATGCAGCTACTCCTAATTTACGGCGATATCCTACTATGCCACCATTAGATCCTCCGCAAATACAAATGTATCCTGCACCGCCGCCGATGTATGCTGCACAGAATGCCCCATGCTATGCCTGTCTTACGTTACCTGTTGGTGGGGTACAGAACCGATATACAAGGTAAGACGAAGAAACAAACACTTAATAATTATGCCGCGAAATGAATGGAAGTTGATATAATTTTGAAATATCTCAGGTGCAATGCTCAACATGTATATTGTTTGACGCAATTACAAGCCTTGAGGTTAGATCCTGAGAGCAGTAGGCATTGCTCGCAGAGTAGTAGTTCCGACAGTACTGGTAGTAGATCTCCGCCAGAAACTCCTCCAGCAGCACCGTGGGTGAGTGGGAGCGATATTAATCCACCACCAGTTACCGATCACCTTAGCTCTGTACCGGTACATTCTACGAGTGCGGTATCGCATCCACCACCTCCACAGCCTATACAAGCAGGCCCGGAGAGGCAACGTACTAGGAGAAATCAGACGCATCTAATGCGCCATAAGAATCAAATGGTGAATGGCGGTGGACCACCGAATCTCTCACAGTGCGTTTCTTTTCCCGCACCACCATCGCATTCGCAGGTCACGTATCTGCCGCATGGTCATTTCTCGGCGTTGAGACCGAGCAGTGGTATTTATTCTAACTTCTCGCATGGACCGTATGCAAGGCCAGCTTATCCGACCACGTACCAACCGAACGGTGAAATGATGTACCAGTATCCTGGCCATCCATCTTCTGGGGGAACACCCCCACCGCCGCCGAACGCTGCCGCAACACCCGTACAAGCACCATACATGCCACCTACTCCGGTTGTTACATACGCACCAGCTGCCGTCCCACCAACGAAAATCTCGTGTTACAACTGTGGCAGTAGTAGTCACCTCCCAGTCGATTGTAAAGATCAAACTATGGAGGACCTTACCAAAAAAGGTAATTTTTCATTTTCTCCATTTGCAGTGGCTCACTGTAATCCTTTCTTTTATATCTTACCTCATATTAACCCTTAACTGGAGAGGTGGGGTTTCACCGACCCCATGGTGATGCTTGAGATGTTCGTTTATTTCGATGCTTTATATTCTTTACAAATAAGATTTCCTTCGTATCCTTATCGCGAAGGAAAAGTTAAAATTTCACTGTGGAAATAGAAATAAGAATTGGGCGTTTGCTGCTTACGGCTACGAATAAATGAAAATTCTTAAATATGTTGCCTTCCCTGTTCGTAAACTATAAGGCATATATTTAATTTCAGCCCAGTACCGCCTAGACTACAGCATAATGAAACAACCTGGAGAGTGTCCAAGTTCTGACAAGTGATCCCCTGCCACGGACTGCCGAGCAATTTACCGCTATCATCACTACCATAACTACTGTTACCATCGTTGTCATTATCATTCCCATCGCCATTATCATCACGACCCCGCCACAGCAATACAACCTAAGGACCGTTCAAAAGATGACTGCTATCACTCCTTGTGCAAGTTTTCGGTGATTTTTGTAGACATCCCTTATATTCAGCACGACGATATTTTAACAGAGGACGTTTCGCGATTCACGGTACCAGGTATACTTTTTACAAGTTCTTATTTATGATAGTAATTATTCTTAACTATAATTGTAAAGAAATGTAGCGTCGTGTACAAAGGGGGAAAACGAAAAAAAGTATAACGCAGAATGCAATGTTCTTATCTAAGTTTTTAGAATACATTTTGAAAGGTTTGTGTTAGGTATTGACTCGCGTCTTTCCAATGATACCTATGGGCTACTTACCCTCACCCTATTTCTCCCTATGTCTCTAGTAACTAGCCATAAACGAAATGCAAGGAAAAACAAAACAACGCATTGTGCTCTGATTAGGTAAAACTACCATGTTTGACTATATTTATCATTGATACTTTTACTTCTACTAGTATGTCTACTACCACTATTACTACTATTACTATTAAACTATTACTATTACTTCTATTATCGCTACTGCGCCCCGACGTTTTTATGTATATATATTTTCTCAATTCTTACGTGCGCAATGTTTGAACGAGTGCGAAAACGAATGGTGAGAACGAAATAATTAGACACAGAAGTGAAGAGGAATAAAGTGTGAATGCATGTGTGTGTGTGGGGGGGGGGGGGGGTAAGAAAGGGAGGAAAGAAGGAAAGAATGAGAGAACAACAAACCATAAGTGTTCGATCATCTAGCTGCCGTTGCGCTCCTGTGTGTATAAAACTACAACTATACGCCACTCATTTATTAACTTATGGATAGTTAGCTAGGTAACAATGATTCTCATCCTATTTATACAAATAGTCATGCAATCACGTGCAACTTAAGCAATTTTATACGACTTTTATTGATCGCCCATCTTTTTTAAATGTAAGCAATGCGTTACATGCGTTTAGAATCTTCTTAGTGGATAATGAAATAAAAGAAGAGGGAAAGAGTAATGACTTGGCTACATGCAAACGTGTAGGTGTGAGTGGAGTGGCATCTACGTTGTACTCGCCTTGTCAACAAGTTGCTACTGCATTTAAACCAGTTTTCGATTAAAATTATCATTGACGAGTGTTAATCTAATTCTATTAGAGCGTATAATTTGGCAGATCCTCGGCTAGCTCCCATACTTAAAGTGATTCGTACTTTTTAATCGTAAGGCTCTCATACTATAAACCTGATCTATGTGAAAAGTAGATCTCAGATATCTAATAGTAAGGAATGAAAAGCTATGGAGATGGACGAGAGTGAATATGTATGACTTTGAATACGTATGCATTTAAGAACTTCCTTTTAGTAGTTTCTGGGTATAAAAGTGTTTCTCAGGTATTTCTTTTGGTCGGCAAGAAATTATTCGGCAGCTAGTCAGTTGCCACAGAAAATGTTGAGATTAATGTGTTAAGAGTCAGTTTCTCGTAAGAGTCCGTGGGCTTTTAATTATACGCGGATTTGATTTACTAATTTTATTACACTTACAACGTTGACTCAGTATCATGATATTATTTTTTGGTATATTACTTTTTATAGCGTAACAGATGTTTCCTAAACGTTTTCACAACGGCGTTTAATTCGTTAAACTCCAAAGAGAACCAAAAATTAATTATTTATCAATGAATCACCAAATCATGTATAGATTCAACATTTGAAGAAAAATTTTGTAGCTCCGTTTTAAATGATTGCAATTTAAAATGTTATTCTTGCTACATGTTAGTCAAACTTTTGTCAATTTCTTGTAAGAAATTCAATAATCTAATTACTGGAACATGGTTCAGTGGCAAAGTGATATTTAGTGAAAGTGCCATTTTTGTCTAAATACTCAGTGTCTTTTTACCGGTCTACTAAAAAAAAAAAAAGAAAAGAAGCAATGGCTAACATTTATCTTGCCGTTACCATTAGCGAATAATAATTTTTGAAAACTACCTGAGAAAAGTTTCGAAGTGGCTGTGACCGATGAGAAGTTCGTGAAATTTATATTGAACCTGTAAACAAGAACACCTTTTCAACTTTATAATAGGAATAAATTTTTGGTATTCGCGAGCACTCTGTCTTCGAACTAGTGTCCATAGCAAAATGGCAAAGTGCGCCTAAGTAAAGTTTATGAAAAGCCTCGTTTATATCGTGTCACAAATTTAGATGTATGGCTTCACCAGAGCAAAATAATAACGCAAAGGTTTTGTGAATTCGTATGCGCTTCAAATATAAAACAAAGGAGTCTGACCTTACGACATGTATCGAGCAAACCAAAATTCTGACCATTCCGACCGAGCCTTTGTTCTAAAGTCAGAAATACATGGGGCAAATTCTATCATGATATTCTTCGTTTGCAGATAAGTTTGTTACGCAAAATTAAAAAAAAAACATTAATCGGTCCTTCGTTGACGTAACTTCCGACAATTCTGCAAGTAATTCGAAAGAACTGAACCCCGGCTTGCCAAGCAGTAACAAATCATTGTTGACCAAGCGGTGCTTTGATATTGTAGTCACGGATAGCTCGTGTTATCGAAAGCAATAGTAATTATATTAAAACGCGCCACTTTATTGCTGTTTACTAATTGTTGGCATTGAAAGCTAAAAAGAGCATGTTTCGCTGTAGTGTCATTGGCAATAAGATGAAGGCGATATTTTTTGTCTTAACTATTAAGCAATATTTCCTAGCGGAACCCCAGCGTACGCTTTTTCAAGTGAATGTATAGTATTAATGTTGTAAGCAGCAGTAAGGAAGTTCTGTACTTTCGTTGCTGACTAGCAAGTGTATATAAAATAAGAGTCGCGGAATAACGCTTTAGCAATAATGTCATGCCTAATGACATGCTACACTATATGACTGTTATTTAACGAGAAATTCTATCATATTGAATTGAACTAAGTGATTATCGTTCTCATTGTATCAATTACATTCGGTTTATTGCATTTCATGAATTTAATATGTCTACGCGAGACTGTCCGATAGTTCGTGGGGAGGATACACTTCCCAAATTTCTCTTCCCGCCAGGTTTCTCTTGAAAATTTCAACGTCAACCGTATGCTTTAATCGCTGTCGCGGAGCAGCGAGGAACAGTGTTCATTAGCTATTATAGTGCATCGCAGGAGGTGCTATCCATTAAAATTGAGACTCCTTTGTTTAGCAAATACCATACGCATTTAAGCTAGTGAAAAGGAACTAACGGCAGAGAGAAAGCGATAAGAGAGGTTATGCTCGATGCAATCGAATTGTTATGTTGTTCAAGTTCGAAAAAAAAAAGTTCAAATGCTCTTGATCAAATCAGTATTATACTTAAAAGAATCAAAAGTCAAAGAACCATATCACTTGATGAGCGCAGGTCATAGGAACCGGAACATGAGAGATTGATAGTAATAATAATTATAATGAAAGGATAATATTAATATTAATTATAAGAATAGTTGTAATGATAAATTATATATTCGTAATGGCATAGGGGGATGTAAAATTTCCGGAAAGATCGAACCGTCTTACGAGTAAGAATCGCTTTCTTTTTCGGAAAATATTAAGATTGATAAACAAAAAAAAAAGAGAAAAAAATGACTCGAGTGGTTACCATGGTTGTTTCCATAATTGCTATCTCATAATTAAGTTATTAGTTCTAGATAAATATTTGTGTTAATAATTTCTCTTGGCACGCCTAGCCATTGCTCTTTGACCGCGGTTTTTTCTCTCGCTTTAACCAGAACCGATTGTTCGTGTCCTTTTATACACTCAGAAAATTCACGTGCAATCGACTATCGTTTAATTATTAAAGCTCCATCGTCTTTATGTATTCAGCGGTGGTATTCAGCAAGAATTGACGATTAAAATTAAAAAGACTTTCTCGAGACTTTACATCTCTACTATTAACGAGTAAGATCGATTTCCGAGGAAGCTGCAAACGAGGTTCTAGAAAGCGAGGAAAGAACAAAGGCGACGTAAGAGAGGACTAATCTTTCTTTGTTTTTTGCAAACGTTTGTGGACATACAGGGGTGTAATTGGGCAGCGATTCGGATTGCACAGAGAATGTTAATGTAGTAAACCAGCAGCAAGGGAACTCTAACGAAACACACGTACAGACGTCTGATGTGCAAATAGGAATACGGAAATATACATGCATCCGCGGCCACTTATCGAGATACCGTTGGCATAGGGACTTAAAAGCGCTTACAATTACCGATGTACATTTGCTGCGTTTCGCGATAATAACGTTTGCACGAGGCGACCGTCAATTCGGGGGGGGGGGGGCTTGCCCGGACAACCGTGACACACGAAGACAATACGTGCTTTGGGCGGGAAAGAGGAAAATATATATAAAAAGACGAAAAATAGAAAAAGAATAAAAAGATAGCGGGACGCGATACACTGTAACGGGGCGAGCTGCCATTTGGACGAAACAGGAAGGAAATAGAGGGTATATCGTTTCTAGACGGGACATTGTCGAAAGCGAAACAAGTGCGGGTGAGCGTGTCGCGAAGATGGTTAATGTATGAGTGTGACTACGATTATTCTCGAGTAAGGATAGAAAATAAAAAACACAAAAAAAGATTTTTAGAATGCATTCTGCGTGAAATGAAATTCGGTTTTTGTAGACGGTCGCTCGTGCGAGAGGGTCATCACATCTTTCGTTACGACGACGAATAGTGTCATCGTGGTACGGAGAGTGTGACAGGACAAAAAGCAAAAAAAAAATACGAAAACGAAAAAAATCTGTACGAGAGTTCGTGCCACTCTATGTCATGTACATAAAAAACGGTGCGAATGAAAGAGAATGTGTGTGACGCGCAAAGTATGTATGAGACGCAGTATGGTAGAGGAAAGAAAAATTTACATACAAATATGTGATGTGTATATACACTATATATGTATATGTATATATACATACATATGTATATATGTACGTATATACGTATGTGTGTATATATATATGTATATACATATGAAAATATTGAGATATATTTGTAAATTCTGTTATCTGAATGCATTATAAATATTTTAACCTCCTGTAATGAAATATTTAATAAAAAACGTTACCAACCAACCCGTCTACGCTTTTCGTCGGTGCGTTTAGGATATACGCGTCTCGGGAAAAAATGTATCATACCGATCGAGGTATTATTGATATTATTAGAATTTACACACCTGTCGGGTTTTTTGACCAGTGATAATTATTCGATGTTCACAGCTGTTTGTTCACATGCGATAATATAGTACAAAGATTGTATTGTATTTTGATATAAAGAAAAATCAGGATCTCGGTTAAAATATCCTTGGCGTTTTCTGAAATGTGTAATATGGTTGTTTAGAATTTAATACGCTGATGTTATAATAATATTACTTAATATATTTGTGTGAAATATTTCAGTTTGAATCAAAATTTAATGAAACTCTGCGAAACACAATGGCGTTATATTATCTCGAGATATCTGTTAGATATTATTATTTTATTCAGTAACAAAATGTTCGTATAAATTTTGATACTTCGTGCTTGATTATTTGGCAGATTATTGAAGATAGAACAAAATTGCTCGACTTGGAGGGGAAAATATAATACCGTGCTTTGAATGCCTTGTGCGTCAACTTCATTTTCTCGATGAAGTGTCCTTTTGATCGATTCATTTCTATGATCGTATATATCACGAATACAGCTTTGCAGGCGAATACAGTTGTGCTCCTATATCATACGTAAGAAATGGTAACTATAGGGAATGTTTGTCGTCGGTATTCTTCGGAATATGTGATGTATGATCAGTCAGAAGCGCATTTCACTAATTTCATCAAATGAGTAATAAAAATACATAGCTCCATCAAAGCGCGAAGGTGAGATCGAAATTTGCAGATCTCTGTAATTAATATTCCCACGAGAAATTCAAATCCGACGTTAAATTCTTCCCTGTGAATTGAACAATTTTTACATAAACAACAGTTGTTCTTCTATTTTCAATGGCTGGCTTGAAGCATAATATTGCGTGTGTTCATTCAAGTCCGGGCGTACTGTATACTCGGCGGAAATTCTATGTAGTATTAAGGAGTTCCAGATAGTATTCATAAGCAGGGGCGGTTCCACGATGGGAGGGGTTTGAAGAAGCTACTAAAACTTTCTTATAGATCTAACAAAAAGGCTCGGTACGTTGCCACTCGTCGAGACATGAATAGATAACTGTATATTGTGCACTGTAGGCAGAAATCACAATAATTTGTAATATCGACAAGCGACTCGAAGTAAATGGAATAAGTACAATGTATCCTTTCATGTGATTAATAGAGAACTAATAAAATAGTCTATATAGTAATTACTACGTAACGAAAGTCTCTACTTTAATTTTACAATCTATATTTATCTCGTGGCAAAAGACTCGTATTTCCTTTCATCTGTAGAAATGGAGGCGGGGGTCAGATAACTAATTGAATGGTCTCAATATCCTGTCGATTTTTTCAAATACCAAGTTTCGTGTTCATTTCTCTTACACAAGAAGCATTCTGATATCGGCAAAAGGATCATTATAGTTAGTACTTTTTTTTTAAACATTTCATTATAAACTATTACCAAATCGAGTATTGTGGGTGCAATCGATCCACAAGAGTTCCGTTATGTAAGGGTGGGCATGTATGGTCTAAAGTAAGCGACACAGATCCGCGTTATGGTTGCACATGAAATTCGCTGGCATTTATTTCTACGTTACGCACGAATCCTTATAATCACATACGAAGTACAGGTATTTTTCTTCCGTTAATGACGGATATGCAGTGAAAGCCTCGTAAAAATATGTAATTAGATTGAATGAAAAATGCCCTTCGTAAAATACGAATTCCAGTTTATCAAGTTAAATGCACGTGAGATTTATCGTATTTTGTCGCTTGAATTGTACTAGATTCTCGTATTAACCGGTCATAATAAATGATTTGATTCAGCTGGAATACTATTTAGTTGGCTTAAACACGTTAACCCTTATCGACATCTGTACGGATGTGGTACGATGTGTTCGAGGAGATTCGTTAAGTTATAATTATACAAGTTTCCTGCGTACATTGTGACGTAGAAGGCGTGATATAAACAGAACGTCTGGAATGCACGGGTAGCGAACTTATTTTATTTTACAAAAATGTGTATTCAGTAGAGAGGCCTAATGCATGAAAAAAAGAAACTCTAATGCTCGGAGATATAATTTAATTTTTCCTCCACGCGATAATTATAAATATACTAAGAAGAATAATGCAGACACTGTATCTCTACAATTAGTTATAATTTAACGTAACTAATGTGGGTTTCAGATCTTGTTAGGCGTGTTCTTGGATCGCGGTAGGGAACGAGACAGTAAATCGCTACTATCTTATCGGAACAAACGACCGAAGTGTTCACCATTAAATTCGAAAGTATATCGTCCATCCTTGACCTAAAATTTATTTCTGAAAAAAAAAAAACAGTCGCCGCTCTCGAGCACTCTTGTATTCTTCTAACTTATACGCTACTTGAAACCGACTACTTTCGAGATTCCTCCAAGCTTTACTGTAAGTATCATTGGATGCCAAAGCCTGCAATACAAGATACTAAATCTATTTTCTATCCTTCTTACCGTCACACTATAAGCTGCTGGCTAAGTGCTAAGTAGTAAGAGTCCTGGCCGTGTAACGGAGGATTGAGAGGATTCGTACGAACGAATCGAGCTGACTGGAAAAGACAGCGATACGGAATACGTAGCCCATAACCATAAGCAAGTGAGACAGTGCATGCCACGTAGCGATAACTGGATGATCGCGCTATAACAGAAACGGCAGGAAGCTGTACGAAAAGGTCTCGTAACGTTTGGTCATTCTCCCTCGGGATTCCGTGGCAGTCGGACGCATTTCGAAACCCTTGACCTCGTCTTTACTCTGTTCTGTCCCCCTCTACTTGCATTCCTCTGCTTTTCACTCCTTCTAACATCCCGCACACCCCATCCACGGGGACACTAATTCCTCCTCCGGCTATCTCTCGGAGCGTGCTTTAAGGGTTAAGGAAGAGAAGTAGGTGGGCTCGGTCGGAGGGAATCATTTCCTCCTGGTGTCTGTCGGCGCGGGTTCGCGTAAGCTCCGCCGCGAGGAGTCGCCGTTTCACGCAGCGGGGTCGATCGAATCCGCGTACGAGAAAACGGGAGGCGGTAAAAGCGCGAGGTGGAGCGAGAAGGATGATGGCAGCCGGTCCCTATTGCCAGTAGTGCCACCTGGCCGGCGATAAAGCGAGTGGAGGAGCTGTGCGGTAGCGGCACTGTGGTTGGAGGCAAGGGGGTGGGTATTGACGCGACTGCGCGATTACGTCGACGCGGTAGGGTAGAAGAGGGTAGCGATTCGCCAGCAGTGGGGAAGCTGCCGCTGGAGAGACAGAGAGAGGGAGTCGCGGTGAAGAAGAGAAGGAGAGGACGGCCTGAAAAGCTCGGGCCAGGCTTGGGTTCGATCGCTCAATATTCATCCCTTGGCCGGACGAGAGCGCCCGAGAACAGCGACTCCAGACGAGGGCACGAATCGACCCTTCCTTCCTTCCTTTGCGTCCTCGCCCGCGGAACTGTTCGATCGCGGCACTGTTCCGCCAGAAGACGAACTAGATCAGCGGGAGGAAGCAGAACAGCCTGAGAAAGGGATTCGCACGTCAACATTCGTTGTGGTGCACGCGCGAGAGCTTGCGATCGCTCTCTGTAAATCTCGTATAAACGTTCGGGATGGAGGGCAAGAAAGTCGAACAGTATTACAGCCCGCCGCCGCAGCTTGGCAAATGGGAAGGTTTTAGGGTCTTTATATGGAACTCCGAGACTGGACAGTTTCTGGGACGCACAGGCGCTAGCTGGGGTAAGTCGCATCCACTGGGATATTCTACTTCTCCCTTGTAGACAGAGTAGACTCGGCAAAGTGAAGTTCAATTAAGTTCGCGTGAAAAGTGCAACCTTCCTCGCATCCATTCCTCCGATTACGTAACTTCCACTGGCGATCAGCTTTCCGTCGAATTTCGGGAACCCCTTCGTAGATACAGTAA
Organism: Andrena camellia; assembly: GCA_029448645.1. Taxonomy (NCBI): domain Eukaryota; kingdom Metazoa; phylum Arthropoda; class Insecta; order Hymenoptera; family Andrenidae; genus Andrena; species Andrena camellia. Next base: position 36,194,828 of record CM055680.1, read on the forward strand.
GAGCGGAACGTTCGATCAATTCTAGGGCGCATGAGACATTAGGCTGTCGTATGCTCGCCAGATTTATAGAATAAATTCCTTACGAAATGGCTCGTCATGTTTCTCGTGCTTTCTGCCAAAGATACCGCGGCAAAGAGAGCAAAGTTTAGTTCGCGATAGAGATACGGTCGATTGATATTTAAACCTAATCCCATATCGTTTCTGACGTAAAGTGTCGCAATGTACGCGGCCACTGCAGCCCACTGGCGTTGCCATATACATGTAAAGAACTTTCCTGCTGCATTCAAACGTGTACAGGCGTCCTGATTGTAGTTGAATCGATTCCCCCTTCCTAACGTTGGCACTATGATATAGGGTGGGGGCTATTTTCACAGCTACATTTTTTTAGCACTTGGTCGCAACGAAAGTGTCAAAATTACGTAAATTCTGCTACAAACGCGTCTGCGTCAAGAAGCTCTAATGATTTCATTGCCGGTAGTCTCGTTCAGACATGCTGATTTTCTCTTTTGCCACAAAGGAACAGCAATTTTAACATCCTCACAAGATATTCGTAATGCTTTCCTCCGACAGTTTATTAGCGAAAGGAATTTTCTATTCGAGCGCACGGAAAGAGTGTATTAATATGGGGACGTTTCGTTTTATCTAACGTCGCGTGCGTCCTGCTCTGATAAAGTCTGTATTATTTTATTTTCCTCGTAATATCTTTGTTTGTACGGTGGAACTTCAAGGTTTCCGACTGGGCCTTTAAGAGAAATATACAGAGGGGCGGAAACCCTTGGCGACTTCCATTGCCCTATTTCTGCTCCTCGAGACGCGGAACTACGTGTTATATGTAGAAGAGAAAAAGCAATCGAACGACCAAGTATTCCTAGTCTTTGGGCTTGGATTTAGATTCCATAAATAATTATACGTGAAACCAAAAGTCCGATATTATTTCTTTAACTTTAAAATAAAATCGATCGAACCTGAAATTCTAATGACAGTTATGCAATACTGTCTGATAATTTCTTGCTAATTGATCGATAGATAGTTTGTATGGTGGCATACAGAATTTCATTCTCTTGGAAACCGTGCGTCGATAGCCCTTTAGGACTTTGAAAATACCTACCTACTTCGCGAAGCTTGCATTTGTGCATAGCTATGAGCCGATCAATAGAAAATTTCGAACACTCGATGTGACTGGAAGCTTGATATAAATAAGGTCGGCGTGTAGATCACATTAGCATTAAACTGAACGTACGTCACGAAATCGTAATTCCATTGCAAATCGTTCACGAGTTAATGTGTGGCCAATGTTGTATGATTGTTCAGCAAATACTTTTGTTCGCATAGTGCATTGACTAAGTAGGAAGCATCTTGTGTAACTTGGAGAATTTCTCTTCAAATAATTAACTCTTCATGTGTTGCTTATATTTTTTCTTGCACATTAGGAAAGTCGAATATTTTAGTAAAAATGTTCACTAACACTTCCCTCGTAGTTGCAAATTCGATCTGTAATATAATTGTTGCACAGATCATCAGATCGCTCTTTTCACTTCACTTAAAAGATTAGGCGAATATCATGTTGCATATTTCGCTGATTCCTTGTCACAAATAATATCTTGATATCTTCAGTGTTAGTGAATCCGTAACACTTGCCCAGCTTTCAGGAGATCAAGATTAAAAATACAACTGTCTGTTTAAATTCTTCCACGATCAGAGAGGCTTTAATTAATGTCACGAGTAAATGTCGTTTTGGAATATCTTCTCCACCTTATCGCTTATCAACAGAAGTGTAACTTGAAAAAATCCTTCCTGCAAACTCGATGACATTCACGACTCGACAATTCTCTTGCAATGTCAATAAACGGATTTAGTCGATTTTGGACTCTCACGTTTATATGTACAGACAGCTAATGTATTTGCCTTTGGTAGCTGTATTCCTCGGACGTCCTGCAGTCTGTCCTTCCCTACTCCTGAGGTTCTTCGATTTCCACCAGAATCAATGGAACCCAATTGTGTTGCAATTCTAGAGAATTAGCTTCCTTTGATTTTATACGATTGGCTTGTTCGTGATACGGATTCCTGTCAAACAGTATTACCTATTGTATTAATGATGTTGGGTGCAAGTAGACGTTACACTTTTCTTTATTCTCGTTCATTAAATTTGTGTATTTTGTAAAAATCTCTTCCTTTAAATTTGGAAAATCTACATTTCTTCCATTGTGAAAAAGAGATTCTTCTAAAAAAATAAAATCATTTTGGCCGTTTTCCATAAATCATTCAGAGATGGACAAAATTTTTATTTAAATACAATTTCGAATAATGAATAAAAGTTCAAAAAAAATCGTCATTCGTTCGTTAACCCGAGTTAACTTTAGTTGACACATGACGAATAATTCTTTTAACTTCTATTCGTTATTCGAAATTTTATTTAAATACAAATTTTGCACTGGATATTGGATATTACGTTTCGACGTGATAAATGTCGTTTTTTTTTTTCAAAATGTAAATTGTATATTTGAAAGGTACTAATTGGTGGCACTTTATTAGTGTCTAAAAATAGGCGATCGCAAGAGGTTTTTTAAGTTCACCAGCTGAAATATCCACCCTTTCTTCTATTTATAAAATGTATTGATCTACTACAAGAGGCTGTATGAGAAGTGTGACATATAACAGGTATTTCTTGATTTTTCCTTTTAAGTGTGGTATGGACTACTGTTGGACTGTACGAAATATAAATTCGTGAAGTGCACTCGCACGGAATTTCAACAAAATTCTCAGCCTATCAATTTGCTTAAGTGGTATCTCTTTTTGCTCCGTGAATTATACAAAAGTGTAATTGCAAAGGAATTAGTAGTTTCGCGGAGAAACGGTGGCATAGCATAAAGTACCTATTCGTTTCAAGTAGTCACATCCGAAATAGACCAGACCAATCGATGAAGCAGGTATCGAGGTAATGTGCAATTGTGCATGCCTGAAAGTAAGCTTCTGCTGAGAGTGCAAATTTCGTTTTATTTATGTTCGAATGCGACTGGTCATTGTGGTCGCCGTAGTAACGTAACATTTTCACGGTTTTTCGAGATATCGATCACTCTGCACGCGGAATGCGGCGGCGCCACAAACTTAGAAGCCACCGCGGTTCTTTCGTGAAGTAGGTCATTGATATTGTTGCATCTACGTTTAAATCTCTGTAAGGAAATTGCACCCTTTGTGGCGTGTGCGCCATTGTCGCTTTTATCTCGAAGATAAGCAGATAATTTTACAGCAACTTCAGACTTCAGTGGCGAGTTTTCAATATCAGAGTCATTTAAATTCCATAGAATTAATGTTAAGCGAAAAAAAGTATTTCTTAAAGAAGCAAAGAGTAAAGTTAGCCGAATAAGAAAAGAATCTCAATTTTTGATTCTTCTTTCCACTCGAAATATGCTCGCATCCGCGATAAGGGTAGAACTGGAAATATCATAATGCTAATACACCGTACTTCAAATTAAAAGTTAATAATGTCCTTTTTCTGTAATTTTAGAGTAACTTTTACTTTTCCTTGTGATAATTTACAATCATTTTATCGTGTTCGTTTAAAGAAGTGTTGTATAATATATTTAGTAAAGAAGGGGCTATGCTTCCCTTCGAGCAAGTATATTACAATAAATGGGCAAAGTGACAGGCGCATTTGGCGAGAGACGCTAAAATGGGCGACGCGCAATCGGAAGAAAGCTGAGAGCACATAAGTCTTTCTCGAACGAGGGTAAGACCAATAGGGTTGATGACGGTTCCGACGGAGCGGTACGTAATCCAACAATACGGATATTTGTACAACGTAGGGAGCCACGCACACAGGGATCAATAACCTACTCTGCTTTTTCTCGTACTACGCGACAGTTGGGGTCGTAGGCACCGTTGTTAGTGCTTAGGCTCTTCTTTCAGGCGTCGTTTCATTCTTCGTACGAACCGAACCCTGCTCTTTCAATGCCTTGCACGCTCCACTGTCCGAATTTCTTTATACGCCCAGCTTACGTTAGTATCGATTGCTGGATAAGCACAAATAATTCTGGAGATGGCAAATTAGATAAACGTTACCATCGAGGACCTCGCAGCAAGAGGGGTGCAGCTCCATCTTTACCGACTTCGAGTAAATTAGAAAAAACTGTTTATAAAATTATTGCGTTCACTTAACATTGAAAAGAGAACACTGATTGAAATTTTTGGCGAATTTGTCAAATCAGAGGCTGCCCCTGACTTGCAGCAGGTTCAAAATTTCCAATAAATCGCTTATTTGTTATCGGATTTGCATCCAAGGTATAAAATTTATTTTACATAGGTATATTACACGTCAGAACTCAAAACTGTCAAAAATGAAGTTGCACCCCTTTTGCTGCAAGGTCCTCAATTGCATATATGTATACAACCATAAGATGATACAACGAAATAATTGAATTATACAATGTAATATGTTAGCAGTATAGTATCGTATACATTTACAAAAGGGCATACAAATATTTCAGCAGGTATTGTGAATGATTTTAATAAATAATTAACCGACATCTGACTGTACTTCGCTGACATGCGACAGTTTGACAATTAGTTTATTTAATTGCAGCTTCCGTTGAAGTAACAACTTGATTCTAATGCGAGTGTCGTATACAAATGCGATTATTTTTTTGCCATGTGAAGAATGACTTTGACAGTGAGTCATCTGTACGTATGCAAATAAACGCAGAGACACTGGTACCGCGATCTGGAGGTAGTCCAAGGTCAAAATCCCATAATTATGGAATTGTTTCACGTGCAGTTGATTATCAGTTGTTTAGCATTCCAAGCGAGCTATAAAATCGTTTCTTTCCTTGATGAAATCACTGCAATCCAAATTCAATGTCACATTTGAAAAAATCTGTTTTTATTAACTTATAGAGGCAAAGATGCATAAAAACATGGTCCAAGTTTTACATTAGGCGAATCGCCAGTCTCTTAAAAAAAAAAATCTAAAATTCCGCTACGTTTTTAGCCCAAAGAATAGGATTCCCCCTTAAGTATTTATTTTGCTAAGTGTGCATATTGCAAATGACTGACTTTTTTTACTTACGCTTTTAAAGTTTAGTTTCGATATATAAATATGAATGACATTTTTCAATATTCCCAGCCCATTGTACGTGAAAACGAATAGGTACCGAGTTGCAGAACAATAGAAGCAATATTGCTGAAAAAGCTTATGATGTAACAAAGCCGCCTCTGCTATGTAACGAAAGAACAGTGGGATATTTGATTGGGATTTCATGCGAACACATCGGCTAACTAATTAGTATTTTCAATCAGTGCTGCGAGTCCGTTGGATATTAATGTAGATGTAACAAATGACACAGTTCTTCGAGGACAGATTGCTCGTAACGCATATTCGTGAACGATTCTTGTAACAAACGCATGGCATTGCTTACTCAATACCAATTCAGGCCAATTAGACCTCGGATTGTAATTGCCATGATGCCCTAGACTTCGGTTGCTGCGCGTGTCCACAAAAGGAGTTATCGCGACGAAACAATTGTTTCGATAGATAATTGGCTGCAAGGTTACAGATCTGCACGTTTTCTTGAAAATTTATTTCTCTGGTAGGCTTTGAAGAATTGCCAACCTACGCGATTATCGCGAATTTTACCATAAAGGTGCACCGATTTGTAGACAGGTCCTTTTACAAAATTCATGAGAACGACTTCGTTGGACGTTGAAAGAAAATTAACTAAAGAATCCTTTTACTCTATCGAGATCTGTCTCCTCCTTTCGTCTCCGTAACTGTAATTCGTTATTTTTCCATTGCAGCCAAGATCCTGCTATTCTACATCATTTTCTATGCGGTACTGGCTGGTTTCTTCGGAGCAATGTTGGCCGTATTCTATCAGACGTTAGATCCGAACCAGCCGAAATGGCAATTGGAAGCTTCTCTGATCGGAAGCAACCCTGGACTCGGTTTCAGGCCCATGCCTCCCGCCAGCAATGTAGAAAGTACTTTGATTTGGTACAAAGCCAGCGACGAGGGAAACTTCTTGCACTGGACTAAGGAACTGGACAAGTTCCTCGAAGGTAATTCATGTTTCTCACGAAGCATTCAAACAGGGACAGATTTAGATATTCGCCGCCCTTCCCACGAAACATCGTAAAATATTTTAATTTCATAGAGTTGAGACAATTTTTAAAAAATAATTCAGCGTTTATTATTGCTAATTTGCTAGATGAAAAAAGTGAATTGTTTTTAAAGTTGTCCCAAGCCTCTGTGTTTAAATTTTTTCGATTTCTTTCGCCCAAAAGTCGCTGCTCCCTTTGCCGCTTATAGTATACAAATCCACCCCTGCATTCAAATTCGTTTCGATTCTCTTGCTTAACACCTAACAACGAAACTTCAAATTATGCTACATCCATTTCTGAAAATACTTTCTCAATTTGAGCTTATACGTATCACTAACCCCTCTAATGTAATTGAATTTGTATGCATACATTCTGTTGCTCTCCTCTTCCTTCCTGCCATTATTTTCCGTTCATATTGCGACAGCGTTCCCATAGATATATTACGACGCTAATATTAACCGATAAGCGAGAAAGCCTTCTTCGTGTTAACGAGCCAGTTACGTCAGGCGCCCGTTAAATCTGGTCAAGGTGACACCAATCCTTGGATTAGAGTTTCAGTGCCTTCTGACTCGATACTTCTTTATTCTTGAATATATACCTATATATTTCTTTTAACCAACTTAGGCAACATCTGTTTGCATTTCATTTCATCGATATTTCGCCTTTACATGCCCTCTATACGATCTTTTGTTTAAATCAAGATCATAATGCAAGGTGTTAATTTCGGGTTTCTTTAGAATATCAGAAACCCGCTGGTGGAACAAATGGCGCCCAGCAGAGGATGATTTGTGACTACGGGAAACCACCAGCGCCTGGCAAAGTCTGCGACGTTGAAGTGGGGCAGTGGGGACAGTGCACGAAGCAAAACAAATATGGCTACAATAAATCCGCTCCTTGCATTTTCTTGAAGCTGAACAAGGTAATATACTTACACATACGTGGGTCTCTCACCGTTGCATTCTACTTACGGATGCTGTCTTAAATATCTCGGTTAACAGTTTCGTGTATCGTTGATTCTGAAAGTGTAACACGTTACTTCCTCCAAAGCTTGCATTACACGGCATAATGTACCTATTCCCGCAGTGGCGTACACGGGACTTAATCTTCGGGAGAGCCGAGTTGAACGGATAAAAATATTTTCAATGCAAATTCGATAAAATTCATTAGGTGATTATAACAATTTATTTAAAGAATAAAATCCAGTTCTCTTTTCTTTTGTACAAAGCCGTTTCCCCGTTTCTCTGTGAGTGCGCCACTGATTCCCAAAGAATATTTATACTTATTTTGTGAGATATAGGTTTAAATTCAGAGATATAATACTTGCCTAAATTCAATTACATCAAGATAAAGGAACGAGGGGATGATTGTACACTGATAATTGTAATTGCAGATATTCGGTTGGTTGCCTGCATATTACAACGATACAAAGAATCTACCAGACACTATGCCAGCCGATCTTCGGGAGCACATAAAGCAAGAAGCAGAAAACCACAGAGTGGAAACCGTTTGGGTATCGTGCGCTGGTGAAAATCCAGCTGATGTTGAGAACATGGGCGCGATTCAGTACATCCCGCGCCGTGGCTTTCCTGGCTACTATTTCCCCTTCACAAACACTCCAGGATACCTTAGCCCCCTCGTAGCTGTTTTCTTCGAGAGGCCTAAATGTAAGCATATAGTGACACAAGTAAATTTAAGCCAGGGATCCAGCTGGAAGCTAAGCTAAGCTACGCTACGCTATGCTACCGCTCGCTGTGCTATAAGACATAACACAGCTTAGCTTAGCTTTCAGGTGGATTCCAATTTGGAATGAAGCGTGGTTAATTGTAATAGAATACATTACAAGCTGATACACTTACAATTTAAGTACTGTTTAATGGTGGATGAAATGTTCGAAGCTTCGTTGGAATGGTTCTACGTTTGCCTTTGACAAATGCGGAAATTTACAGATGGTGTGCTGATCAACATCGAGTGCAAGGCTTGGGCGCACAATATCATCCACGACAGATTCGAGAGGCGCGGTTCGGTACACTTCGAGCTAATGGTGGATTAAGCGCGCCGCTTGCTACCCTTTGCAAGACCACTACCAACTGCGTCCAACAAAAAGTAGGAGGAAGGAGAATAAGAGAAATTTCTTTTTTAATCAATCTCGCTGGCGAATCGTGACCACTCCTTCTTTCCTCCGGTTTCCTCTGCCGACGGCACTGCTCTAACCGCGTTTATTCTCGTCGTATTATCGTAGATCCGTCAGATGCTCACGCTCATCTCCATCATGCTCATCCTCGCAAAGCGTTTCTCCTCATTGTGATGTTCGTCGCCGTTCCTCATCGTCGCGCTTCTAATTACCACCTCGATTACAAGTGTCTCGTTACTCGAGATAATCGTCACTCGTATATTCGTTTCATTCGTCGTGCGCGATTTACTCTGCGAGCCGACGCGATCACCGTCGTCGCTTCCACGGGCAAACGGCTCGTCACAGAACGGTAGAGCGGATCAGGGAAATTGGCCATACAGAAGCTGTACACACGTGATGATACATACATGTATATGTCGGGATGCACAAAAGAAGAAACAAAAAAACAAAACCAACAGTTCTGCGGAATAATTCTGCACAAAGAGAGCGGCGATAATGCCTTCTTTCCATCGGGGGTGAAAGGGAGTGGTCGTACTGTCGGGATCTAAATATCGTTCGGGGTATCCGTTGGAGCGCGCAAGAGGTTTCCCTTACTTCTTTGCTCCTCTCGCGAGTTTTTCGCTTTTCGTCGTGTTCCCGTTCTTTTCTTTGGTCTCGTTGCAGGCTTTAGGGCGCGTGTAACGTTCGTTTCGTTGATTTTCTCGAGCTCGCTGGTACTCGCCTAGTTGACGAGACCGCTAACGTGTAGGGTACACCGAGGATAATTGATACTCTTAGTTCGTGCCACGTAGACGTATTGAAAGAGAAAGAAGAAGAAAAAGTTAGTCTCCTTACGCCCGTCGTCGGTGCGGTGCACCCGGCACGGTGGAACTTTTGATTTCGAATACCACGAAGAAGCTCTCGGACATGGCTCTCGGGGCGAGTCATCATCGAAAGTTCCGCCGTCTCGGGCTGAAAGCTGGGGGATGTTCGAAGAATCGAAATTCATGCGGAATGGATGGAGCGAAGAACGCAGTCTGTTGCGCGTAATGTTTGCCAATGAACTCGTTAAAATGGGAGAGCGTGAAACCGACTGAACCGCATCGATTGCTTCGCGCGGTGGGACTTTTCATCGAGGATCCTATAATTCCTGTAATATTTCTAACACGTTTCTCTCAATGGCAGGAAGAAATGTGTTGCGAACTTGTTAGCAGGGCCCGCGCTACCAGATAAAACTTCTAATTCGATTAATGGCGAACGGGTCGCCGTTGGATTTTAATTTAAAGTTCCGCCGAATGGAGGTAAGCTGTTAACGCTGTGTTGTACAGAGTGGGCAGAATTAATGGTGGTAACGAAAATTGGATTGCGAATTGATTTCTCATTAGTCGAGTGAAAAAGTATTAATCGGCGATGAAAGTGATTACTATCTATCACCGTCGAGAACTTAATGTGAAGCAAAGGGAAGCAATGAATAAGTTTTAACTCATCCGTTTCGTTGTACTTGTACATATATATATTTGAAAAATGTCACTTTCTTCGAATTGCTCAACTATGTTAAAAGGCGAGGGAATTTTGAATCGCTGAAGCTTACCCAATTGACAAATGAATTCAGTCGTGCTGTTACCGCCATTATCTTTGGCATGTATTGGTATTATACATAGAGAATCGAGAGCCAACGAGGGGCAGCGAGAGATACAGGGATTACGAGGGATTTCGATTTGTCGAGAAACAGCGCGCAGATTTGCACGGGAAAAGTTTAATCAGCCTAGTGATAACCGTACGACACCGTATGGAATATGTATTTATGATTATATTGTACCGCATGATAATATCTAGCGCTAGTCCACACAATCGTATAGTCGATAGGGTTGTATCATACAGTCTGGAGATCAGAGGAGTTATGTTCTGTTTTAGCGGTACTTGGTTTACAAAGTACAACTTCTTTTTTTTTACCGAATCTGAATACTTTATTCTGAATTATATCTACCGGTTCTTTGTGCTCGACTACAAGGTAATCTGCCCCGACGTTTCACGCACTTCGGCTTCTTATTTCGGACAAGGTTTCACTCTTATGTCCGAAGCAGTGTACCTTTAGTGCTTCTCAGTTCTAGATTCTATACTTTGCGGCAGAGCGACACGACGACCATTCGCGTCATGTACTTGAGGCGAAACATGGAATGCCCGGCCCCTGATCTCCCGTCTTTGTGGCTTGTACTTAGAAACAAAGCTGGTTGTCCCGAGAGCTTGTTCGTTTTTCAAATGACAGCGTTTGCGCGCGGTGGTCGTCGCCCCTTCACGTCTGGATCTTTACCTCGCTAGTATACACTCGCCTGGATTTCCACGGAAGAAGAGCGAGAATGGGGAGGGTGGGGCTTGCGTCACGAGAACGCTAAATCAAACATCAAGGAGCATTGTTCCTTGACACTGATTTCCAAACGCTTCTACGTTCACTACCAAAAATCGTACTGCCAAATATGTTCACTACCCAAATATAATCTGTTACCTGTTACACACGTGCTGTTTGTTCTCAGATATTTTATTGGGAATTTTACGATTCGTTGCGTTTTTGTATTATTTTACATACACGTTGCGCGATACGGAGCTGAATCCGAAGATGGCCAATACTTAATAATTAATCTTCCTTTGGGATCGATATCGGACAACGATCAATTCTGACAGATCGAACGATCGGCGCTCGCGCGTCCACGAGAATTATCCGGCAGCTGTTTAACGAAGGCGAGGCGGATGATCCTTCGCTTTCGGTCGAATGGACGAGAAACCATGGTACAAAAGGTGATAGAACGAGCGATCCGAGCGGGCGGCGACTTCAACTGTGAGCGCTGCCGGAACAAATCAGTAATTTCATTGCTATTTATTAATCGACGTAACGAGCGATTGTTATTATTATTTTCTTGGGTCCTCGCCCGGAGCAATGTTGAAATAAGAAAAGAAAACTTAACATAGATTAATCGTCGATGACACTATTAACTTTTAAGAAAGAAAAAAATTAAGGAAAGGGACAAGTAGAGTGCATCAGAAGAGACGAGAAGGAAGTGGACGAGGGGAAGGAAGAAGACACTGATAGTGATGATGATGAATCACGCGTTGGCGCTATAACGTACTATTAGGAATTATTACACGTGTATCCAGTGCACCGATCGAGAGCGATTATATATGTATATTCATCATTGTGAATGAGCTGTTTCTAATAATGAACATACGTTGTTGAAGAAGTATAAGAATCGGGGCTTCGTGCAAGCGTGGAAGAGAGCGGGTTGAGGGAAGGGGACGGGGGAGGGATAGCTTGGCACTGAAGGAAAATACTAGTCACGAATCAGATTCGGTCGAGTAACATGCTTAAAGTTTCTTAGGCGGCCGTATGAGACGTTCGCTTTTCGAAAGCAAGCGGGCGAACTGCAATGGGGCAGGGTAGAGAGCTGGCGGGTATTAGGTGCTTGTTATTCAAACTGGTGGTTAAAATACTGATCAGAGTACTTCGCTATCCTGCAAGCTACGTTCGTTTTCTAGATTTTACTTGGAACGTGTTTCCTGTGTGATAACTGTTAACTCAATTAGCACTTTAAGTACGAACGTGAGACTTATGCGTATGAAAATAGGGTGAACATTTTGTTTGAAACCAGAGCAACACGGAACTGTAAGCTGTAAAGTATAATTAAAGACACATCAAGTATGTATGAGATTATACGATGCTGTACCCGTGTACGATTATGCGTAGAAACGTGCGTATCGTTACTGATCGTACGCTACGAACACAACTAAGATATGTACTACCCATGATAGTGTTATCGCAACTTCTGAATAGCCGGTAATGTTAGCGAAATTTCGGCAGAACTCGCGATAACGTACGAAAGCCACTGAGGAAGAAACAATCGATAACAGAGATGTTGTTCTAACTAAGATAATTCATCTTAGTAAGTAAGTTTAAGTGGGTCTCGTATATTATAACGTATATATGCATGCATACCCGTTATATACTATTCCGTAAATTATCGAACGATATACAAGCGTATAAGGTATTTAAGAATTGTCCTATGCTATGTACATGCGTTGAAGACCGCTCATTTATGCGCGACATTAATGTAAAACGATACGTGCATAGGATATATTCGTCAGAAAACAGGAGGAGAACCGATAAAGGGAGGCTAATAGATTCTGACGACAGAATAGCCGATAAAACGGAAGAATATATTCGATATACATATAAATGTTGTGATCACCCGAGTGATATCGAATTTCCTCTATCGAAACACCGTGTCGTTAGTTCTTAGACTTATATTTACGCCCTCTCCCCAAGTCAACGATTTAGTCCCCAAACTTGAACACGAAATTGATCATGGAATTGTTCAAATTCAGGCGTACCTCGCCACACGAATCAGCTACAGAGACACGAGAATCTACTGACTTGGTGTTCCGATAAAGGGGGCTAGCGTTTAAAGAATTCAACCTTATGACCACCCACCGCTGGTACTTACATTCTACGCCATTTGCGACTTTCTATGTACGGGGAAGAGGTTCGTCAAAAGAAGCTAACCGAAGGTGATACAAACGGAGATAAAAAAGTTGTTTGAAAAGAGGGAATAGCGAAATATCCCGCCTTGCAATTAGGGGCAAATACTCTACAGATGTAAGACGTTATGAAAGCATTTATGCCGCGACACAGGAACTCGATCCTCTGTCGATCAATGAAACTTTACCCCAGACTACGAGGACTCGAACTTAGCATAGTTCATGATCACCGTGAACTCTGACGTTCCAAGATGTATCGCTTTTGAATCTTCGTGTACCTAAACTTGTTGTTATCGATTAAGAGAATTATAATGAGCGTAGATCTATTATGATGGTGTTAAGTATTAGATCTTTGAGATACCGCTGATAACGTATGATTTACGGCAACCGGCAGCTGTCGAAATGAAACGACCAAAGATCGTTTCATCTTGCGCAGCTCGCAATACCACGAAGCTGAAACACCGATCGTTACATTGCGGCTTGTTCATTGCGGTCAATCTGAACTGTAAATAATTAATAATCGAATGGGAAATGGGATTGGTAACGATTTCGAGCTTGCCTCCGATTCTTTTGCGGACTCTTTGCGTGCAAGAAAATAAAACCGAGAAAGACCTTACGGACGACCTTCAATTTATCGAAGTGATCGTAAAAACAAATGGATGATGGTTGGCATTCTCGTGTCGCACGAGTCTGCCGTAGCTAAATGACACTCGCGGCATGCGTCTCAACGTAGAATACCGAGAATCAAGCAACCGTGAACGAATTACGGCATTTCGAGCAGCGCCAACTCCGAGAAGCTTCTCTCTCAACGGATTTTAATACCGACAAGCTCTCGATCCGATCTCATTGCGATATCGCCATCGATTTCGAACCTCGAACGTTAATTTTAGCAGCAAGATCTTTAAGCATGGACACCTTGTAATGACTCAAGATGATATGGTATGGCTGTTGACATCATTATGCTTGAAATGTGTTATGAAAAATAAACAGAATGTACAAAAAAAAAACTCAGCGGTATGGTTTTACTGCCAGTGTTAGATGAAACAGGGGAATGAGAATAATGACATATAGTGAATTGCAAAGATAGCATAATATGACTATAAAAATTAAGTTCGTCTGTTAGGAATCATAAGTTTTCTTCTCTGTAATCTATTGGCAAACACGTTCATTTATTTTGATATATTTGATGCTGATGAAAATTTCTTGATTGCAATTGCACGCAAAATGAAATCGAAGATGCTTTCGAATACAGGACTCACTCGTTATAAGCCCGTTTCTACCATGCGTTGTATGCCCGGCGACTATCCCCACCAATTCTTGGACGAGAATGAGAGAACCCAAGAACGAGCGACAGGCTATTTCGTTTCCTCTCGCTCGCTCTTGGATTTTCTCACTCGCGCCATCGGCCGGGCGGAATAGTGCCCGCACGCGCCGTACGCCCGCCGCCAGCCCCGTTCGTCGGGCTTATAACGAGTGCTCGGTGTAAATGGTATTTAGATTCGTTTACTATGAAGGTAATATTTTTACGAAATAGATGACAAATGTGAAAAGAGAAACAGACAGTTGAAATATATGTAGCTTTTTAACGCATTCATTCTGTTAAACAAATATTGACTTGGTGAAGAAGCTGATTATTCCGGGAGTGACGTTAAGCCAATGCTTTTTGATAATTTTTTATGTACTTTTTGATAATTCTAAAAAACAAGTTGAAACTGGTTTCTTCGAACTCTTATCTAAATTGTTATTCTTAATGATACTGAAGGAGCTAACAGACGAAATTACTGCTATGTGCAATTGCCACTTATTTGTGACACAAATAGAATTACAATTCATATTGGGGGCGCTAATGTATGTATACTTTTCATTTGAAAATACTTGATATTTTTACATAGTGGTATGTTTCTTCACATTTTTCCAAACATTCTTTGAATATCCTACTGTGAAAATGTTAATTAAGTGTTCTGCTACACGTAAGAGTATTAATCAATAATATGAACTGTCAAGAAATACCATGTTTCGGCACCATACAGTGCCCTGATCCCCGAAATAGATATTCGGAGAGAAATCCGCGTGAGTCGTTGACAAATTGAGCCAAAGCGTAGCGTAGCGAAAGCCCGCCCTCTATGTCAAACTCCCACTCTAAACAAGTCACACGTACGCAAGCACACACACTTTCAGCATTTCAAACATTTTAGAGTAGTTCTTGACTTGGACGCTGTTCATGAGCAGAGGACGCTAAGTTCAGTCCTTAAATTATGGGTCGGTAATACAGTTTCGCTGGAGGCACAAAACTTCATAAGATGTTAGGTAAGTATATATTCTATCCTATCGACAAAATACTTTACGAAAGACGCGAGTATTTTTATTTACAAAAGAAACAACCGATCCTCATTCCTTATGATTATAATTTTGAAAGGATGAGGAACAAACTTTTTAAAAGCTTTAGAAGATGATCGTATTCAAGAATTTGAAGGAGTTTAAGGTATTTTGAAATGTTACAAATTTAAAGCTGATAAGTTATCCATCCATCTGTAAACCACAAATATTATATTATTTAATTACTTTGAAACTGTAAAGATAATATTTCAATTAAACATAACTATTAATATTATACTTGAAAATGTATTTTTAATAACGTTTCCGATAAGTTCTTACACCAATCATCGCACTGTAATTTTCTAAATTGAAATTAACGCCTTTCTTCGATGTTCCAAATAAAATGATTTGTGTTTGCGATCGAGCTAAACACGATATTGAACCAATAAAAATATCAATTTACAAGTATTGAAATAAATTAGTAACTATTCGGTAATAATAATTCTGGTAGCATATCTGAAATATTTTCTACCGAGATGTCGTAGGAATTCTCGTATAATCAAAGTTACCGGCTGTTCGGATAATAAGTTTGACGAGCCACGTGATTCATAGACGCCATATTATAATTCTGTTTTTTAAAAGGAAATCACCGTGCGAGGTCGAGACATTTAAGACGATTCTTCCGTCTATTTTGCCCGATCCTCTCAGTCGGACGGCACACGGCAATGACATTAATGTCACACGACACAGTGGACAGGATGTGGTTAATTCAGATCGGTCGCCGTGTGTGACTCACATTATATGCGTGCGTGCGGGCGCGCGCGAGCGCTCGACTCATCTCAACGTGACAAAAAGAGGGAGGAGGTAACTACCAATGGTACAGTGCTGTGAATCGCACACATGAATCGCCTCCAGGCACTAAGGTCACACATACGAGGTTTGACCTTAGCCCCCAATTTGTTCCTCGACGATCAAGTCGAGGAAATCATTTTCGCAGCCTTCTTCACCGCGATGGCTATCCAATGACTACATTATGCAGGTGTATCAACATCAATTATTATACCTGACCTCTGCCTAATCATATTCTCACAGATATTGAAAAATGTACATTGCTGAAATTAATTCAAGCATTTTCTTCTACTAATTACAACTTATAACATAACCCCCCAAATAAAATTTAATACATGTTTGGCAAATTAAATATGAGGAAACTGTGGATGGGTGTCTAGAAATAATTCAGAGCATAATGAAATTTTCCTATGTCTACTTCCTATTAAAAAAAATATTGTTCTTCCCGAAAGCTTTCTTATTAATGCGATTGATAATAATATAATTTAAACTTGACTGTTTTTTTTTTGCGTTTAATTCAATACTGCTAATTCATTAACATATTTCATTTTTTCTATTACTCGTTCATTGCTCCATTAATAGTATTAATAGTAGGTAATATATCAATTTGTTTTCAAAAAAATTATTTCAAGTTCGAAGTATTTACGGATATGTAAAACGATAACTATAGTTAAGCTTCGCAGTAAAATGTAGTTAATTATTTACGCGTGAAGCAATGTTCACAAATGGGCCAATAATCCAAGTGAAACCACCTGTTCTTAAAGGCCACACGCGCTAACGGTTAGTCTGAAAAGTGGACAATAGATCGCGCCACTAAACTTTGATTACTTTACGACTGTATAGGTACGGACCGTTTTTAATACGATGCAACAATACACGGGGATTATTCTTATTAATTATCGAAAATAAATTAACTTTTCATGTGATGATGTACGTGATCTGAGCATTATTCGAGCTAAATTATTAAACATTTATATACGAGTACGTCTACATACTTTCAGGTGACCTGCCACGTCACAGGAATGGGATGCAGTAAAGTCCAATGGCACTTGTTGCTACTTTTAACACGCGGCGTACGCGTAATTTTTCCAATTCCGTAAAACTTATTTCTTAAGCACCCTTAATAGTAAATCAAATTCGGTGAAAATTAATCTAAGATTATTTCATCCTCAGCATATACCTCGATCGATTATCGATTATTCCATTTTTTTTATGTTCTCTTTACGCACATACCGTTAGCACGTGTATTTGTACGATTGTTTGAAAAGTTCCTACACTCAATTTTAAAAAAATGGGGCAGGGTAGTAGTCATGATTTAATTTACAAGAATGACAGTGTAATATACATATATTCCAATTTAAACACTACTTCCAAGCATTGAAATTTTCGTATCCGTCCATTACAACGAGCAACCAGTTCAATCCAAACCACACTGAATAAAACATCCACAAAGAACCAGAGCTATACAATAGGCGTGGCATACGAAAGAAATTGAAAACGTTATACCGCTATGGTACTTTACACATTTAAATTGCGAAGTATCTAAAAGCTGCTGTCCGAGACTGAATGTCATGGGAAAGATATTCCGCCGAAACACAGTCAATCGCAATCGATGTTACAAGGAAAGTTCCCATAAGAGTGATCAGTGTTTCCAGTGTTTCGGCACCATGAACCACGCACACCCCGACGACAATGGCTAACCATCACTCTGACAGTGCCATGCACGTGCACAGATGACACGTCATGGCAGTGGACGATGGTTACGTAGTGGGGGGTTAAGGAGGGGCAGAGGAAAAGAGAAAGTGAGAAAAAAGCAGCAGATGGGAAGGAGACGGAGAAGAAGCCTGCACGGGCGAAGCGTGTTTAGTCAACCTGGTGGCGCTGAACAACCAACTGTGGGCAGCGAAGAAGCTGCCAACCGACCCCGAAGAACTCACGGTTTCGGTGTAACGGACCTGCGGCGCCGTTGCACGTTTGTTCGCGTCTCGTTGTGTTCCATGTCCGTCTTGGATTGTTCCGGTGCGTTCGTCACACTCGATTCTTAACCGATACGTGATTAGTGCGCGAATTCCCTAGATAAAAAGTCGTTTACCTGGCGGCACGATGGTCATCAGCAAGGATCCGAAGATGATTGCCCAGAGCCAGGAGGCGAACCCCTATCTGAAGCCGCCGAGCATGTCAACCGGTCAATCTTTCAAGACTTTTATTTATAATCGTGAGACCGGCGCTTGTATGGGAAGAACAGCCAGTAGCTGGGGTAAGTTGCTCATTTATTCACCACACTAGGAAAAAGAGAACGTTATTTACGTTGGGCGTTCGGTGCCTCATTGCGGCGTGTGCCCCCTGTTTCAACGGCTAGAAAGTAGAAACAACGGTTGTTTCGATCGAAATACATACCCACCTTTATTGAGATCTAATCATGCTTTCGCTTATTCATAAATTGTATTTTAGACCTTCTTTCATTTATGTTGAGGTTTTTAATAGATGTTATAACGGTAGATTCTCGAAAAGTTCTCGCATTTCTCATAGTAAGAATATCTTACTTAAAGGCTATTAAGCGTAATTCGGAGTAACTATTTAATCCTATAACTGTACCTACACTGAGGTCATTTAGGTCTTAATAGTTTAGTTCATATTTAGAGTGCTTTCAGACAGCTGAAAAAATTCAGTGTCTACTGCCGATTCAGTTTTATAAAATGCTGTAATCGTTGTATGTGGAAATATAGATACGCATATAGTTGCGTATTTTTTTTGCTTTGGTACTTGCCACAAAGATTGTCACAAAAATTTATCATTTCTTTCGTAACTCATATTTCTACCGAAGTAAGGGACGATGCATAACGTAGATAAACATTTTCACAACTTTATTACGTGCGTCAGTATAAGATTCTTTTTATATTAAATATGCATTGTATTTTGAGAGAAATTGGTTTTATTGAAAAATCGTAGTCCTATTATTTTATTCTTTATAATTACGACGTTAGTTCTCTAAGCAACTGAGATCAGACATTATTACTTAAAAAAATATAATTGATATCGAATTTCATGTTTGTATTTTATAAAATATCTTTTTTATGAATTTAGTAATACTTATCAGAATAATGTATAATTCAGAATTTGATAATTTCTAACTGACAACGAGAAATGTATGGAATGGAATTGACCGTGGGGCATAATTTTTTAAATACGCTGAAAAAGTTTTTTAGCTATGTATATTTAAAAATTAAACTATCCAAAAAATTATTTTATTCGATTTTCGAAGATCTTTGGTTTCATAAAAGAATTCCTTTGAAAATATGTATGCCGGAATAAAACTTGTGACTTAAATCGGATAAGTTGGGTACGTCTTTATTTTATTGCATTTGATTCTTCGTTTTCGAGCATCCTATTAATAAAGAATGCAGATTCTTTTATTATCGTCGGAAGTTACTAAAAACTTGAGGAATCTCATTCAAACGTAATGTTGCCTACGAAAACTACACCATTTTGTAAGTAGCACGTGTTCCAACGCCTTAAAATCATGCAATTCGACATTTAGGAATACATACTATCGACGCGCGTAAAAAAGTGTAGCCACCCCTGAAGTACAATTAAGTGTATCTCTTCTAAAACGAATACATGTTCTTTGCATACCAGAATAACTCGAAACGATGATCTTGTCCTCGTCACGCTTTAAATAGATTTCTCCGAAGAGTGGGTAAATTGATAATTCCTGATTGGTAATTTTTCATAAACTGTAAATTATCAGTGCAATTTGTTCACTTTAGCTCTCCCCAATGATGGCCAGCTTAGTACAAGCTAGAATAAATCTCGTTAACTATAAGTCTTAAGCGAACGGAACGGTAAACACACTCGAAATTATCGATTGAAAACTTCATTCCTCCAAGTATCTGCTGCCCATTCGGGCGAAGTAAACGAGATTAAGTACTTAACATTCTTAAGAATATGTTTACAATAATTAATCTCTCCCATGGCACGGAAATGTCAACACGCCACGTGCCACGTGGGCCACCGGTGGCTGACGATACTTGTCGGTGGTAAAGCTTTTATTAAAAAGAAACAGCTATTTCTGAATTCAGTTTTCTCGGCACTTTTTATAGCCCTACCAAAAGTCTGAATTTCTACTGTGGCCTGAAACGTGTTAAGGCCTGCGCACACATATCAGTTCCGTGTCAGTACCGTTCCGGCGTACCAGTGGTAAGAAGAAGAGACCCTCTACGCCCCTCTTCTTCTTACCACTGGCACGCCGGAACGGCACTGACACGGAACTGACAAGTGTGTTTAGACCTTTAATGACCCTTGACATTGATAACACTGACGTAACCATAAATACCTTGCTGATACATGAGTCGTTTTGCTTCAATGTCAGCAAGGTTTCGGTTTGTGTGCACTTATTTTCCGTTATCAGAGTATATCAAGAGTACTTTTTAACAGGAACAACTGCAGGAACAACTCAGAATATGAACAGCTACAAAAATAGTTTATTTTCAATAGTTAAGAATTTAATAAGATCGCCCATCTCAATCTCAGCATTAGTAGGAACATCGCAATTTTTCATAAAGTTACTTAAAAAAATTTCTAAAAAGTATTCATAGATATTTATTGGCTTTTCATTCGAAATGTTGAAGCTTTTTCACACCAGACACTTTCGTGACACACGACTGGTGGCTTCGTACATATTCACTTGGCAGAGGCAGGTCTGTTTTAAAAGAGATAGAAAAAGGTAGGAAATGTGTGAATATGTCCGAAAGTGAGTACTACTCGTGGATAACAAAAGTCTCACATGCGAAAAGGCTCTTACACATTACCAGGATGCTCAGTTTTATGCCTGATTTTCGAGCTCGCAATTGGATTTCGAGACCTGACTCCACTAAGCTATACTGCTCATCACAACTCGATAACACTGAACTGCTTCATCGATGTATTGCACAAGTTTACCAAAAGAGTGCCATTCCAGAATTTTTTCAGCACGTTCGGGAGTTTACGACGAGCCATATTGGAACTGTCAGGTGGCCATTTTAAAATTTTTGTGTAAACCTGAGAAAATAGTTGCTAAAACATGGAAGAAATTGTTATATATCTCATATGAACATTTTTCGCTCCTTTTGGATCCTGGATCTAATTTTGCAATCCAACTGGTTTATTTAACAGTGTCCGTATATCATCCCCACACAAAGCACACATACGTAACAAACTCCTCTAGCTTCCTGTGTGTATGTTTTTAACAGTATTTATCTTAATAAAGAGTTTTTATTAATATCTATTTCTATCGAGCACCTAGAAATCAATAATGCACACGCTTACAACTAAATCGTTAAATCATTTATATTATCTTATTCCTAACAGTTTCTACATCGTTTCATTTTCAATTGTGTACCAATAAATGAAATTTTATCGTGAAATATCCTATAAATGATTCAAGTGTTCAAACAGACTTTATACATAGGAGGAATAAGCATGGGCGAACGAAATACCATGAACACGTGTGCTACCATAGCGGCTATCAGGTCTTATTAGGTCGGCATGGTAACAATTGGAAACACACCCTACAGAGGGGTGTAAGACAACCCCGTAAAATAGCAATATTGAACGCCATACTAAGCCAAGAAGAGTGTTTGCTTACGGCTCATTCGTGGCCTTAATTTATCTGAAAGTAATTGCACGTGAACTTAGTTTTACGGCATAACTAAACGGCAGAAAATTGTACTAGCTTTTGTACAGGCTGCGAACTTTTAGGGGAGAACGTATAAATGTAAAGTGGTCGAAAGCTTGTACTAGAAAAAAAGCGATTGCCTTTATCATTAGTTCACCTTAACCCTGCAGTGCACACGTAAATTAAAATTACACCATTGCACACGTTGCAATATTTTGAGAAAACAAATATTTTCAGACTACACGTAATCTATTGCACTCAACCTTTATTAAGAAAAATATTTAATAACAAAATTAAATACTGAACTATCTCTTTAACATTACGAGTCATCGTTATCTGAATCTTCTTCAATATCACGTTCACTTGGGCCTGTCGGGTCCCACGCGTGCACTGTAGGGTTAAAAACGACGTAGGTATGGCTGTCGTTGAAATTCTTTAAATTAGAATTCAATTTGGGTTACAATTAATCCTTTTAACCGGGGAAGGAAGGCATATATGTATACAAAACTAAAAAAGCAGTTGTATATTTCAACTGCCTTTTGTATTTCTATTCCTGTTCTTATTCCAGTAGCCAATGTGAAACTATGAAGCGCACGGCGGTCAATTTTTATTTGGAACGCATTGTAGTTAAGGGGATAGCTGAGTTTTCGTTGATATATTCTTCAATCAGATTTTTTATTTTATACGATGGGTAGATGGAGCGTGAGAAAATTGTGAGAGGATTCCTGCCTCTTCCATCGCGCTTGCGCGATTTAGGATTCGAGGGAAATAAGCCGACCGCGATAGATGGCGATGTGTGTCGATCGATCGAGCACGCACATCCCCAATCGATCGCTGTAAACTAATCGCCAAAGAGAACAAAGAAAAGAAGGAAGGGAGAGAAAAAGACGGAAGCACGAAGCGTGGCTAATTCGCGGTGCACACAACGGTTTGCCCGGCTGAATGGCAATTGTTAAACTTCCTTTAGTGCAAACGTGTACAACGAGGTCAATTGGCGTTAAATGAAGGCATTACGGCATTATGTAACTTAGGGCCATTCCGAAGGGTACACCCACACGACCATGCCGCAGCTTTCGTCTAGCATCGGTCCCCGGAAAAATGTCTAAGATTAATTTCGTATTCGATGCGTAAGGCTACCGCGATGGTTTTAATCTTCGTTCAAGGAACCATCGCGTTGGTATTTCGAATGGAAAGATTCGCACAGTTCGAGCTTTTCGGTAGTAGTTCGGAACACAAACGAGCGATACTTTTGTAGATTTTGGGTCTTAATTTTAGCACGAGTTTATTTAAAAGAATAAGTACATAGGTATAGGATGTTTTAGAATTGTTGATACGAGTTTAAATGCATAATGGAACTCATGAAAGAAACAATATTTTAATAGGCCCTCCCTCTAATAAGAATAAGACTCCCTCTCCCCTTAAGCTTTCCGTAATTTAAGGACGACCCCTAAGTGTAGGTTTGCAAGTTTATAGTTCTTGAAATATTTTGTTTTTAATATATTTTAACGAATTCAAGGAACTGCTTTATATTGAAGTAAAAATTGGGGGAAGTTACAGGAAAGTTATCGCAGATGGGAGAAAATTTGGATTTAAGATTGCCCACGGAAACAGGGATTAACTCAAAATGGATCTAAAGATCCGAATGTCTAAAAATGACTATTCGTCGACCTACGTTTATTAGAACATTTCTTTTTCTAAGTTCTATTAATCAACTATGTTTTTATCTATACTTCTGAAATCTTGTCAGTATGTCACAGCAACTGAGACAAAAAGTATCTAAATTCTTACGCATTTTACTTCTCAGCAGTAGCCCTATGATAATTTTAAGACTAATAAAGGAAGATCCCCAACCCGGAAGTTCAAGAATTGAATTTTGAAAAAATGTATTATTTTTCACATAATTTTCTAGTACGACACTGTCGAATGATTCGTTCGACGGATTGTCATCGGGCTTTTCCTCACCGATCCGTTTTCAATACATGCATACGTTGTCGTCCTTCTACGGAGTCCACGCGATACCGCGGATATTAACTTACATCGGAGAACGTCAGTAATACAATCTAGTAGATAACTGTCAAGATTCTGCTGATCGTCTTTACTCGTGACTTTATAAATGATTCGTAACGCATAAAACAGATGCGCGGTTAGTATCGACGCGACAATTTCGTTCGATTGTCGCAATAGGTTGACATATGGTGGTACCAAGTACATATATACATACTATCATCGTACGTCTGATATCCGTGGATATTACATGTAGGACTGAAAAATTCAATTTTCCATGGTCAGCCAAATAAAGAATAGTAGACAATTTTTAAAACTGTATAAGATACCTATCATAAACTGGGGGAACATTGGCAGTTACTTAACATGTATTAAATAAAGGGAAAGGATAAAAAATTTATGCATTTTAACACTTGTGGTACAATTACAAAAGATGCAATGTTACGATAGGATACTTAAAGCAAATGTAAATATGTTAATTTTTATATTATATAACAAAATGTTAGAAAAACCTGCCGATGTCGAATTCGAGTTTGTAGTATCGAACGTAAATATTGAATGCATCCTAAGTGTTTTTGACTTCGTGCGTTACCAAAGATAATTTATACATTAGCCTAACAGAACAGAATTTTCCAACTTGTTATTTATTGACCAAAACCGTGAGACAGCATTGTAAATAATACGATAATAATGTTTCATCGATCATTTTGTATTTTACTATTACGTGATAAGGGCGCTAAGGGACACTTTTTTCGAAGTATTTTTCATCCTTGCTTACGAATTTCTTTATCAATCGCATTGGTACATATATCAATTGCTGTCTTATCCGTGTAATTAATATTAAGTAACACTTGAAAAATCACCGCGCGGGGTTAAACGTTGGGAGTAAATCACGATGATTTTTCAAAGCCGCCGACGTCTGGTAGAACGGAGGAATTAATCAGCGTGTGGTGGCACGCCGTATAATGTAGGTTAATTGCATTAATCGTTGGTTCAATTTAAAGGAAGATCAAAGCGTGTGGCCAAGTGGAACAATTCAATTACGTGCCGATTCAAAGTCGCAAGGTCGCTTCTCGGATTCTACTCCTTGCTAAAATGACCTTCCGACCGTTGCCTTTCTGCTAAGAACTTATTATTTCTATGTACTCGTGCGACAACGTAGAGATGTATCAGATAAAACTGATAATTTTATAAACTTTCCATATTTGTATTCTGCATTCAAATACAAAATGTGGAACACAACATCTGACTGTACTTTAATCCTTACACATTTGTTGAATGATTAAGAGTATTTAATTTACTTTTCAGCTATAGATAATAGTATTTTATAATGTATGAGTTATGACATAAACAATTAATGCAAATATCCAGTTGGCGCACCCAGAGAAAACTGGATTTTATTCTTTAAATAAATTTGTATAACAATCTAATGAATTTTATGGAATTTTGCATTAAAAAATATATTTATCCGTTCAACTCGGCTCCTCCAAGATTAAATCCTGAAATGGATGTAACAAACCTATATGATGGAGTAATAAACATCCAACCATCCAAACACACTTTCGCATTTATTATACCTATTAGTAGGATTTCACGCGCAGTCCGCTTAATTGCAGCAAACGACATTGAAACGGTGCCCTTCAGGGCGGGTGGTTAATTAAATTTTCTTTTATTTCAGGTAAAATAGGATTATTCTATTTGATATTCTACGGGGTGCTGGCTGCTTTGGTTTCAATTTGCTTCTGGGGCTTCTTCCAAACGTTGGATCCAAGGATACCAAGATGGCAGCTGGAGCGTTCAATAATCGGGACAAATCCTGGTAAAATGCTTTCAAAGAAAGAATCGCGTGTATACATGTATATATGTAATATTTTCTATACCCGATATCGTCGTTTGTAGGTTTGGGATTCAGGCCAAGACCACCGTTAGAAAATGTGGAAAGTACGTTGATCTGGTACAGTGGAACAGACAGCGACAACTTCAAATATTGGATTAATTCGCTGCAGTCCTTCCTTAAAGGTAATGCCTAGAAAATAGTTAATTAGTATTTCATTGGCTCTCGTGTGTTTTACTATGAAATTATCAAAAAGATTGCACTCAATTTTTTCGATCACTTCGAGAATTAGGATGTTATAAAAATTCACTTAAATTTTCACCTCGTCACACGTGAAAAATGTTATTAACAAATTGAATCGTATTTGTGACCTGAATGGTAGGCTTGTGTTAGTACTACTGAACAAATAAAAGCGATTGTTTAACGGGTCTTTCCACTGTAACGACCTAAAAAATTACCGCCGTTAGGAATTTTTTTGTCGCAAAAAGAATGTGTTTAGGTACTAAAGCGAAGTTTTTCCTATTTATTAATACGTGTTTCGAGAATACGGCAATTGCCTAGGGCGTTACAGCGGAAAGACCCCTTAACAGGAAACACAATCTTCATAAAATTGTTTGCTTAAACGCGTCGTTTGTGTGCTATGTAAGTAATTGTATTACAATCATCAATTTTTCAGATTACATAACGCCAGGCTCGGTCCCCGGCCTCGGTGCAAACATTAATAAGTGCGACTACAATCAACCGCCACCCCCTGGCAAAGTCTGTGCCGTCGACGTTAAGAACTGGTACCCTTGTACAAAAGAGAACAAATACAATTACCATAAATCGGCCCCGTGTATTTTTCTCAAGCTTAACAAGGTACCCTTGTTGTCCTAGCTCAAACGCCAGCTCATATAAAATCGACCCTCTAATTAAAATAACCCTCCTTATTACCACGACAGAGACGTCGCAGTTAGTTTGATTAAAATGTTCAGCATTTTTTAAAACCTATTTTTCTGCACATACGCTATGGATAAATAAAACTTTGCAGATATACGGCTGGAAACCAGAGTTTTACAACGATACGGAATCGTTACCGGAGAAAATGCCACTCAGTCTCAAGGAACATATCGCCAGTTTAAAGGCGAACAATTCTATGCAACTTAACACGGTGTGGGTGTCTTGTGAAGGCGAGAATCCCGCGGACCAAGAAAATATAGGGCCAATTAATTATATGCCACGAAGAGGTTTCCCTGGCTACTTCTACCCATTCGAAAATTCCGAGGGTTACCTCAGCCCCTTGGTGGCTGTTCACTTCGTCCGCCCTCGCAGTAAGTGTTGCGAATAAGCGTATATAAGTGAACTTAAAGTTATTTTATATCAGTTAATTTTTCATAGAAGTTTTAAGAATTCCTTCGCGAGGGAAAAAGCAATTTTCTTTCTCTTTGTTTCTTAAGCAATTCTGCGCGTTGTATCTGAGAAATGGAAAGAGAATTGCAAATCAATTTACTAAATGGATTTGCTTAATCGAGAAATAAATATTTCTTTACAGCTGGAATTTTAATAAACGTAGAGTGCAAGGCGTGGGCAAAGAACATAAAACACAGCCGCCACGACGAGATGGGCGCAGTCCATTTCGAGTTAATGATAGATTAACAGTGCCTACGTAGCCTTTCTGGCCTTTCCGTTGTTAGCGTGCAGGAACTAAACGCGAATCTCATATTTTCTGACTCTTCGACATAGCTGGATGCTTTTGAATTAAGTCACGACGCCGTCAGAAATCGACAACCGCTGCCAAAGTGGATAAAATTCTTGTCGAGTACAAAATTCAAAGGATTTTCGATGCTTGTACATACTGTCGGAAATTCGACCTGCGACGAACTCTCCACGCACCGAGAAATATTTCAAATATCACACTACCTTTTTACAGTCTCCAATTTCTCATCTGATTTCGTGGGACAAACGAATGTTGTAAACAAAGCGTAACAGTAAGATAATTCCTAATTGATATGATATACTCGAGATCATGTATCGGTTACAGATTATTGATATTATATGTATAAGAGATAGATATACGTATTTATTGTGCGTTAATATGAACATATTCTATTGGTAATTGTAATTTGGTGATATTTTCATGGAAACTTCCAACAGCGAAGGTAGCTATATTACGTTTTCTCGGGGCAGTTGAATATAGAATGTGTTACAATTCATTTACATAATTACTCCAGATTCTAGATCGATTCGAAAATCCCTGGGGATGTTTGTGTTTTAAAAAATATCAAATTTTTTTACTTATAATGTGTAAATTTGATTGAAAGAATAGGTGTGATTATTGTAAATCGAATCTCATGGAAGATCTGATTTTAATATTTAAGCGATTAGTAGTAGTCCATCGTCTTAACTAATAAAACGTGCTTTGTGAAATTTTAAGGTCATACGAAGATTAAAAACGAGTGATTGTTCAGAAAACTATTTAAAACTACTAGTTACTGTAATTTCCGAATATTTTGTGTCCTGAAAATTTCTACCTTTAATGCCCGTTGCGAACGGATCTCTTAAACGTGACAATGCGTCGTATGTGTATACATATATTTTTATAGCTAAGACTTTCTTGTTTTGAATCACGGATTGATATCACCTATTTCTAATACCTTTAATTGCGAAACGCTAGACGCCACTTGAACGCATTCTTAGAATGGGTTATCTTTCATATTTATTTTATTGCCCGATTGTTATTTAACAAGTTATTTACATTCGATCTTACTGTAATAAAATGCAACTTTCAGTTTCATCTTGTTAAACTTTATGCTTTTTCATTGGAATTAAAAACGATTTACAAAAATCAATATTTCTCCAGTTGTTGTAAGTATTTTACGTAATCAGTATATTTGTGTAACCATGGGAGATTGTCTCGCGCATACAGATAGCTGTAATCTTTTAGAACATCATAGTAATAATTCGCGTACATAAAACGCAACTGACTAAGAAATTGTCCTTAAATTTGATATAATTTGCAAAAGTTGATGACTATTGCGATTACGGTAGAAAACGTGAAACAAATAATTGATGAATATTTTAACAATATCGTTTAACTATATTTACAAAATTACTACGTTTGTCTATAAAACTTTGTCACATATAATAACTTTAAGTGCCACTGTCAAATATTCGGTTGCTATTGAAATTAATACAATGAGAAGAAAATGATTACGTTTTCATACAACGTTTGTTAAAAGAGCACGGGCAGATCGTTTTAAAAGTCACTTTTAATTTAAGCCCGCGAAGATATACACATACAGACACACACACACACACACTTGGATGAATGTATGACTTATAGTTAGCAAAATGAACGTATATGAAACATCTAACTAAATAGTGGTGGTGAGTACAATAAACAGAACAGAAATTCAAAGTCAGTTTCATGTTTTGGAAATATTTTAACTATGCAAAAAAAGAAAATAAATTATCCTTTCATAAAAGACGTAGTAAGTATTTAATTATTTCTAAAGTGCCTTGAATATGTATATATGTACAATCATTTCTGCAATTCACATTATGATAATTACGCACCAAACATATGAATTGAAATCATTATCATAGTGTATTCATTTTATTCTCTGCAATGAAGTACCTAGTAGAAATTAATTTTGCATCTATTTTTGAAACAAGAGAAACTTCTTTTTTCCAGGAGCTAAGAAAACTCAAGTACGTTTGGTGCGTAAGTGATTGAAACTATCAATTTCAATCATATACAGAGCTACAATTGGGCGGCAAAATGTATGAAACTTTTACAGAGTAATACATCGTTTTCGAGATGCGAATAGTTTAATAAATAGCTGCCAATATTGAAAGCAAACCATTAGACATTAAGAAACTGTTTATTTTATTATCAGGAGATTCATAGTTTCTTTATTATTTCTTTATTCTTAGCAACGTAATAAATTTCATTTCCTGTGTATATACGTTGTGTGTAACAATACAGTGAAAATACACCTACAAAGCGTGAGTTACATTTCGTATTTTACAATTTTTTTTTCATTATGCTGTGTCTACTTATGAGCGTCGGTCGGTGTATGTAAAGCGGCCTGTAGACGATCAATATTATTGTGCAATATATTGCACAATATTTATGCTGGATGCCCCACACGCTCAATAATATTGTGCAATATTGAATATTAAATTCAGGGAGTGTATTAAAAGTTACAAAAACAATCACAGAAATGGACGATTATCCGAGCTGTGAGTAACATCCATGCTTACGTACGAATTGGAGGAACTTCCAGCCTTTCGTTTAGACCGTAAACGAACAATACAATTTGGAATTGTACTCCGTAATTTTTTGTCTTTTGTACTATTTTAAGACACATCTTATGACGGATTCTTTCTGAAATTTCTGATAATGATGAAATTTTATACTCTATCTTACACGTACCACCACTACTTGGAATCTCTTCACTTCCAAAAATTATCCTTATCTATACAACGGTATATCGATATATCGTTATCATTGCTAGCATAAAGTACAACTTTCTATGGCAGCATT
Organism: Andrena camellia; assembly: GCA_029448645.1. Taxonomy (NCBI): domain Eukaryota; kingdom Metazoa; phylum Arthropoda; class Insecta; order Hymenoptera; family Andrenidae; genus Andrena; species Andrena camellia. The sequence goes on from CM055680.1 coordinate 36,224,742, forward strand.
TCCCAACTAAATTTTGCTACGAACCCCCAACTTCAACAGTTTCTTTTTTATATATGAAGGGTTGTACCATAGACATAAATCATTTATAAATAATGCGAGAAAATTAAAAATTCTATTCCAAGGTAACTTTTCACGGAACCCTAAATTTCGTATCACGGAAAACAAGTTGGGAAAAACTGTTCTATAGGAAACATTACGAACGATATAAGTACATACATTTAATAAGTACCTACACCTAAGTATACCTCTTAAAATTATTGTCGTCAGTGTCTGACTCTGCAACTTTGAGATCCTGATATTTGTTTTTCCTCCTTAATCATTTCGTCCTCTAATTTTCGAGTAGTCGCATGAGGTCATACCAATTTTAGTACGATAGAATATATTGGTCGTAATGTATGTATATTTCAGCATAAGAAAGAAAATGATAGGAAACTTATACATATACGTCGGAGTACTTATGCGACTACTGTTTAATGCAATAGTTCTGCATTATTTCTCTACTGCTTGTACTTGTCACTATCGAAAAGTTTGCAAAGTGCCTTGGTGATAACGCACTCGTCGGACGCACAATTGCAATCAGTTTCAGTGATATTGCGTTAAGATCTAATCAGTGATATTCGTTTGCAGCCGAAGCTAAACGTTTGCGTCCGCTTAAACACGGGGTCCAATAAAAATTATGGAGACCAATTTTTCATTCTGAAATTTTCAAACTTTTCCATTCTATACTATTTCACCTTTTCATTGCAATGTTTGCGCAAAAGTAGATGGAAAACTGAAATTAAATATACTAAGAATAGTTACAGTTTCTTTTACTCACTCTGAGTAAAACATTTAAACTTTCCTCAGTATGTACTACATTTATGTACACAATCCGGTATAAATAAACGCTATTAAAACAGTAATCGCAGGTTTTGTTTATCGCGGCAAATTACTAGAAAATGAAGCCTGATATTAAATCATACCTTTTATAGCAGTTGTTGCTGATACCACGTTCTTTGGAAGAAAAATCTTTGTTACAAATAAATAACTCAATGTTATTTGCAGACTTAAAATACACAGATAGACGAGCGAATATTTGCTTCCCGTTAACTTGAAAACTGTTTAAAACGTTCATTTATATAATAAGTACAGTTAGATGTATTGTTCCTTTTGTTTCTAAACATAAACAGTTTTAACTATTTTCGTTTCCCGTAGCCTTGATAAGTGCGAATGATTAATGATTATTTCATTTTGCAGCTATATTCGGCGATGCGCGGTGAACATAAGCACAATTGCTGAATCAAAACAGATGTACGAATAGCTACATACTAGCTAGCTCCGCTAGCTGCTTACATTGCCTATCGCATTTTTCATAACACCAGTCCTGGCTAGTATTGTGATTTCTCCTAACTGCAGATAAATGTTTCTTGACCATGTACTAAGGTTAAAGATTCAAGTTTATCTATCCTTCTTTCTTCTTCCCATCATAGATCTGAATCTTGAGCGGTTTCCCTAGTTTTACGGTATGCGAACATCTTTCGCGGCAGGTGTCTCCTAAGCAGATGATGTTGCATCTAACGCAGAGATCTTATTGCTTTTCTCTTAAATAAATAAAATGGTCATTCATCGACCATAAGCTCGAAGTGTACCGATCCCATCTTCTCCTTTCTGCTCGGTTTATATATTATGTTTTTCGCCCATGCTCGACACTCCACGTTGATTATTCTGTTCCCTAGAAAGCAATTAAAATTTCATTAATAGTATATCCTCTGCAGACGAAAAATGTCTCTTTTCCGTGTCGCCGTATCAATAACTTAAGTTAGTAGACTCTGTCAACATGGGAAATAAACAATTTTTAGTGTAGCGCAACGATGCTTTTGAGCATTATCACCGTTAAGATTATATTACGATCTTCGAACGGTAAATGATTAAGGCAGCAAGTCATTTTTAAAACGACATGGAAATTTTATGAAAATACAATGAACTTACTTGCTGGCCGAAGGAATTGCACAGCAATGATTGGGCTTAGGTAACCGGGAATATTTTTGAAAGGGTAATAATAACCCGGAAACCCCTGATGTTCGGGGTAATACTTCAGCTCACCAATATTTTCGACATCGTGAGGATTGTCACCTTTGCAAGATATCCACACGGTATTTAGCTGAAATCAAAATAAAAAGGGACACGATAATTCGACAAAAGAAGATAAACAATACTTTTTCGTGTTAAAGCTGGTGTCACAATTTTCTTGCAATTTGTATCACAGAACGTGCATTAAACCAGATAAATTGAATCAGAAGATGTCAGATATATTTATTATGCTAATGAGGCATTATGAAACTAATATTGTTTCAACTTGCTGGCGATTTAAAATACCAACTGGCGCAATTAACTGACCGACTAACTAACCCATGAACTGTTGATAGACTTGATATGTTGAACAAGACTCGCTGGCATATCGCTCGGCAAATCTTTCGTGTCATTGTAATATTCCGGTACCCAACCATATATCTGTAAATTGAATAATTGTATATTAATTTAGTTTCTCGTGATTCTTCCTCTTTTCATCGTGAATGCCAAAATTAGTAACATTCATGAGACTACCGTTAGTAAAAAATGATTGTCTATAAAATTAGTTATCGTCAACGTACCCTATTTAATTTAAGAAAAACGCACGGAGCTGAATTATTGAAACCATATTGTTGATAAGGCGAACAAGATCCCCAGTTGTTGACCTCAACCGCGCAAACGTGTCCAGACTTCACTGGCGTATTGTGATTGCAAATCTGTTGATTTCTACCGGCATTCGGTAAGACCGAAGAGTTGACGTACTCTGCAAAGAATCAACAATGTCAAACTATACGTCTCGGCTGATAAAACGCCTCAGAATTGTTAGAAACTGAAAATCAAAATTTTTGTATATTTTACGAAGGAACGTAATAATGTCTTGTAGAACAATAGTGAGGGGTATTGTTTAGTTTAGTATAAAAACTTATACTCTTATAGAAACTTATTCTGCAGAGCTTATGTCGATATAGGGTAAAGAGCATAAGTTCTTGATACGGAATTAATGTAAATACTGTTACGATTTACCTTCTAAAAATTTATCTAACAGGCCAGTCCACTTTTGCACCGATACAGGGTCTGATGAACTGTACCAAATTAATGACCTTTCGTCAGTGTTGTTGGAGATCGGCCGGAATCCTAGACCTACAAACCCGCAACATCGTTCCATAATTAATAAACAGTAATAAAATGTATGCCACTATTTTCAATTGATAATTGATAAATTTCTATACGATTCACAAAGACCCTAGATACCCACTTGGTAAACTGCACGAATTTTGTGATTCGAAATTCTAATTTTTATAAAACGCAGATTCTGTAATTTTAAGTAAATGTTTTTATCGAAGTTATGTAACATATTACGTTCACGATCAGAAAAGAGACGAAACGGAAAATGTATTCGCATAAACAGGGGGAGTTTCGTTTACGTGACTCCCGATTCGTTATAAGCAAAATCTCGATATTCATGTGCTATTTTCACACATTTCTCGACCAAATATACTTTTAACCCGCCTGGTCTATGTAACTTTTTGGCGCGATTCACAAGCTCGGACACAAAAGCTGGCGCTTCAATTTGTTCACGGCAATAGTTTAAAGTTCACAAATCTGCTATTTAACTCCATTGACCTGCCAAGCTTTTAGTCTGTTCGACAGCCATCTGGACTTGCAACATTCAATAGCCGTTTCTTATAGATTTTCGGGCGCTGAAAACGAATCCGCAAACCGTTTGTCGCCATCGCCCTCGGTTTTTGAGAAATTCGATTTTGAAAAAAACTGCAAATTTTCAACTTTGAACATCTTCTGTGTCGAAACAGTAATATTTGTTCGGTTCATTGTTCCGTCAAATTATTCTACGAACCCTCCCGAATACAACTATATACGTTATTAGTACATTATGAACATTTAAATATGTTTAAACAATGATCAAAGAGAAAGGAACACCCGAAATGCACCTATTTTTGTAGATTTCTTTCAATTTATTTCCAAAACTAAGGGTCTAGGAGAAAAGCTGACTACTCCACGCGATGCAGCAGACATTTTTCCTTCGGAAAGCATCAACAGAAATGGTAAGTCGCGTTTTGTTTTCAATACAGACGCGAAATAGTTTGGCAAAACGTGCGTCATCTACATTTTTCATTTGCCTTCGCATGTGAAATTTCACGCATACCTGTGCCACTTATTGCGGAACATCCTGTATATGACTTTGGCTAAATCAAGATAGAAGAGAGAGGCCAGCGTAATACAAAAGAGAACGATTGCTTTAATCTTGGTTCCCACTGACATTCCTGAATAATATTTTCAGCTGTGTAACGTAATGTATAAATATACCTGGATTGGTTCCTATTAAACTCTCCTCCAGAATCCACCTTGGTTTGTCATAATTTATCGTGGCTAACAGTCCTTTCATGCAAACGGCAAACAGCAGAGCCAATGCGGAAAAGAAGACTGTGTAGAAAGCTCCAGTGATAGCTAAAAAGAAGGAGAATAAAGAATAAATATCAATGAAATCGTTTGATACTACTTTAAGCTTAAACTACCGACTAAACGAGTGCTCATTTGAAATGGTGATAATGCTTATGTATTAGAAAAAATGCATTTTTCTTCGTCGCGAGAGTTCGTACAAATTCACGTAACCATATTAAAGTAGATCTGCTTGGAACATTCTAATCACTGTTCGTGTAAGAGTAAGTATAATCGAAAATGTTCTAAAATTTTCATCATTCCGATCGTTGAACGGAAAATACTTAAAGCCTCGGCACCGCGCCAAAGCCCCATCTAAATATAGTCCGTTCCTCAAGAGTAGCGTAAGCTTTGATAGCCACTCGTTTCCACTTCTTTATCGCGATTACCTTTCAACCGAATATTCGTTCTCGATAAGAATCCAAAACTAATATATATTCAAAAAAATATATAGATATATATGTATACAGATATCTATATCTGATACTAGATTTATCAGATCTACGAGCTACATTTTTATTATTCATATTATAAAATATGGGAAGAAGTAATTTATAAAGAACAAATATATTAAAGTAGCATTTAGTCAATGATAAAAGGAGATTTTAATGCAACCTCTTCTCGCAGTGTGGAACAATTTCTGTTGTTCATTTATTTCTAAGTAGTGTTTTATTATATGAATGATATTATCACAATAATTTCTTGGAAGGATGCAGATTAGTTTCGAAGTCGGATCAATGTGCTCAAGCCTAGAATAGCGTAATTTGGTTTTAAATGGAAGTGAGGTGGAAAGGAAGAATTTAATTTTTAGAGGTGCATTAATATATTTTTTCTTTTGCTTATCTCTGTTGTAATGAGTTCTACTTTTTTTTAATACAATCAGGAGAGTCATAACTAAATAATCTAGTTCAATTATACGATATAGTAAATAATACCTGTAAGGTATTAAAACACAAGTATTTTCGGGATTTTTTTTTAAAACTTGAAATGTTTTTTAATGAAACGGTTGTGTATTTAAAAGTATATATTTTAAAGTTCTTGTAGCTTTTTTCGCAATGCGATATATAAATAAATAATGGAATTATAGGCGATCTCCCGGCAGCGTTTTTGTTATTTAAACACTTTACAGTGACCACTGTAGCTTTGATCTGGTTCATCAGAAATTAAAAATTGGACCAAATTTAGATAGTATATTAGATTATCTAGTGCTTAATCGTGGCTTTCTTAATTTCGTTAGAATTAAATGAATGGATTTTTTTTTAACTACGTGATTCTCTTCCAGAAAATCATAAAACCGTAAAGAATTCACCTGTTTGTTGTCTCCGTAAAAATTCCCACATTAGTACGACATTCAAAATTAGAACGCTAAGTAGAAAATAATTTCCTGTGACATTGTAAAAATAAAAGGCAAAATTGAGTTTTGTAAAAATAAATAAATCTAAAGGACTGGCTACTTGAAGCAAAGGGCTGTCCTTTACAATAAAATACGTGCATATGGTCGCCTTAGTAATATCCCATAACTCGTACAAAGTGTAGAAAATACATAATATATATATATATATATATATATAGGTACTTATAGGGAAATGTGGACTACGTAAAAAACTAATATTACCGGATGAACCAGTTATTCAGTCGCTCAAACATATGTATAGACTCCTCTCATCTTTGTCCTTTTTTGTTGCTTCTCGCGAGGACGAAGAGTCGTTTTCTATGTCAGTCGTCGTGCGCTAACCATGCTGTACTTGCATATTTTGCAGCTGGATTCGCTGTAATTTCAGTAGTTAGCGCAGCTGCCTATTTTTTCCTGTTCTTTCATCGTTTCAATTCATCATTCACGAGCCACGTGAGAATCCAGCGACACCAAAACTTTGTGGGGAATTTACTTATTAACACAGTGCAAATTGCATTTATTTAAAGCTACGCAGTTTTTCCCGAGTCTTTTTTTCTTCATGTGTAACCACTCGCTCGGCACCGTTTCTATACGTATGCAGTTATGATAATAACGCAAATTATCCATACACGATAAAGTAAAAATGAAGAATTACACAAACATATTTATCCATCGTTTATGGTTGAGTTCGGTTCCTCTCTAAATTAAAAATGTTTTTAGAAATGTATTACTACCAAAATTATAATAAAATGATATATGTTATAATATGCAATATTATTTAACATAGTTGATACAACGACATTTACAGTATAATATGCTACAAGACGTTTCACAACGTGTGTTGAATTTACTGTTACGATGTTAGATGATATTAGGAGCATTAATATCAATAGCCCGTGACAGAAGTTACTTCCGGTCCAATAAATCTCATTCTTTCTTCCTTTCCCGTCCTCTCCCCTTCTCTCTTTCGTTCAAGGAAAATCTGATAAATATGAAATATAAAGATCGTTCTCAAGGTTAGTACGTCCCAATTATACATCTCTCCTTCATCGAAATTTCTTTATGCGCAGTATTGCACTCGTCGATATAAAGAAAAAAATCGCATTAAGAATACAAAACGTAATAGAAGAAGTAGTGTCTACGTGAAAAGTAATCTCTGACTTATAATTAATAGACGTTACAGGCGTAATTTCTGCTGAAAATGTACAGAATTGTTTAAAATTATTAAAATTAATTTTAAGGAAAGAATGCAATGTACTCTGGGAAAACGTATTTGAATTTTGAAAGTTGAAAATCACAACTCTAGTCTTTATTTGTATTTTGCCAAAAATATTATTAATAAATGTATTACTTATTTAATTTTTATAATATGTAGTGGCTGTGTGCTTTTTGATAGGAAATAATCATAAACTCAGGAAGAAAAGCAGTAAGACATGAAATTGGAATGCACATTTAGTTTCGATTGTGATTGACTGATTTAGTGAACTTTAAAAATGTACGATAGATGCTTAAATAATATCTGGACTATTTATTAAAAGAAAGCTGTAAAGCATTATTTATACGAATCAAGTTTGATGCATATCAAACACAGGATATTATCGAATTGATGATACGATTCATTATGTAATGAAAAATCTTTAAGATTTAGCCGATACAATACATCAGCCATTTAAGTATCTCACATTGATCTCATATAAATCGAACGTCATCTTTGCTGGTGAAACAAGGGATGCCACTTTATAAAACAATTAGGTACATACTTCTTCAAATTATAATTTTTATTCTGTTATTTTCGATACCACAGTGCATTATTTAATTGACTATTATTGTTGGGGGCATTAAAAGCACTATTGTTATTCTACTTAGCTTTCGGTGTTATATTTAAATTTTCATTGGGCTTGGTGCTAAATCAGCAATTATTAATTAAGCTTCTTCAATGATAAATACAGCAGAAAAATTTATATTCTGGTGCACTTTTCATATCAGTTAGATTTCTTACTTGTTTTCTTATCGTCTCTGATTATACGTATAACAGATTACGGCCACCATCATATCACAGATAATGATATTTGTAGCTACTATGAGTAATGCGCACACTGCTTCCTTAATATCTCGTGTGAATACGATAGTAAATAATTGACATCTAATCTTTAGCTTCCTATTAAATGATTTTTTGTATTCTGACCTTATGTCTTCAAATTAGTGCCATAAAATAATCACAACGATAGTCACATACTGTGCATAAATGCTATTAGTACCTATTTCTTTTTAAATGTACTGAATACCGTCCGAATGTTAATCACACTTACCGTTATTCTCAACAAACTTTTTTATTATATTAATATCGTTGGTAAAAATGAAATAAACAAGGTGGAAAGCGAGCAGTTACTGAAGCTATCTATAATACAGTTGTACTTGTGGTTACGTATTCTTTCTCGATAACCATGTGGTAAATCGATTTTAAACTTCGTACAAGGGTTTCTTGTATTCGAAATTAGTTTTGAACGAAATTTGAAAGAATTCTTGAATTTAGTAGATTATTCAGGAACTACCTTAAATAGTATTCATACAAACGACACGTGTCTTCCTCGTGAATACAGACTTCGATACTCAGACGGTAGGACAAACAACTTTCCTCACAAACGTGTCAACGAAGCGTATTCTATTTAGCATCTGGCATGAATTCTAAATAGCTATTTACAGATTCTATGTAACATTCGTTCCTCGAAAAACAATACTTCATTCGTCAAAATTTGCGCAATTATGGTTATTAATGTTAATAATTCCATTAGTATGAGAAACATTTTAAAAGTTGTTGCTAATCTTTGGCTTAGCAACGCGATTAGTTATTCATGTAGCTTCTTACAACAAAATGTGCAAGACAGTAATTAATATCTGTAATTTAATTAATGAAGCACAACTAAACTATATAGGTACATTAATCACTGGAATAGAAAAATTAAGAGTTGCTAATTCTATAAAGCTTTTACAGTTTTCTCTTTTCGGCTAGTTTAATAAACTCATGAAACTTAATTTGTACACTTTTCACAGAATATCATCACCGACCAGTTGTTCCAAAGCAAGTAATATAAATCTGGTGATTAAAACTTGTCTATAAAAATGTTTCGTCGAAACTCTTGCTATTGGCATTCTTTTAAAGGTATTCTACGGTCTCTTTTAACGCCCTAAACAGTTTGCGTAACTTTATCGTGGAAATTTCCCACTTTCCTCCCAGATCTCTAAGGAAATGTTATTAACTGCTATTCTGGTAATCCTTTCTGTTTCATAAAAACGTTGAAGACAGTTAAAGAAACTAGATTAGATGATAAGTGAACAACAATAAATTACTAAACTCAATTCGAAATTACCTGTTCTCAAGAATGTTCTGTTTTCAGCTATGCTACAGCTGAAATACAGCAAAGAGACTGCTAGGGGAAGCAGCAGAGATGAAAATAAAATGGAGCCATCATCCCCTTCGCGTTCTTACTTAACCCTCCATTGTCAAATGGGGCTCACCGCAACCCCAGCGTCATTTTTCAATTACAATTTTTTTCAATTACAAAATGCATATATTAACGTACCTACGAATATTTAATTATCAGTCATTACAACGTTAAAGTTATAGTAATAAACCTTTATTTTGAAATGGAATGTGAATTACGACAAAGTTGATCGGTTTATTTACTTAAATTATTTTATAAAAACTTTGGATTATAGCGGGTTAAAATTAGCTTACGACTGCTTGGATGTTATCGAAGCCTGTGGGACTGGCGTTACTACTGAAGGTTATGCATACACGTGTTCAATTATCTTGAACACGAGCCAAAATTTACATTCAGTTTGAAAGCGATGCTTCTATTGATATCGTACTGTCCCTTTTAACCCAAACTATCGTGGTGGTTTAAATGTAGTTTAATATCTAGTCGAAGGTTTACTAGCTAGGCTCGTGCGCACGAGCATAGAGCTCGATTAATCTAATTCGTAATTTCTTATCTTTCCTCATATGCATGGAGCAAACACTAAACAGTGTCAATGTCATCGATAACAAGGAACCGCTGTTGCATTCGGATTCAGATGATATGTCCTTTTTGCGTCGAACACGACCCACGATCTCGAGATTTTATCATTTCCCTTTAAATACCTCCGCGCAACGGCGTCGACGCTTATTTCCGATGCTCTTTCATCTTGCCGTTGCCAAAACACGAGCAGGGTCGTCTTACGATACCACTTCAATCCCAACATAAATATAGACGTGCACGTATTTTTACTCGCCGCGCGCGCTTGCATGTGCTTCAATTAATACGTTAAATCAGATAGCCCGCACACTTCCATGCGCAAAAGGACACACCGAAGTTTTAAAGAAGAAAGAGAGCGGTGCAAAGCTCGTCCGGTTGGCACGTAGCAAAGTCAAGGAAGCCCTAATTCTCGGTACTTGATTTAGGCATTCAGCTCCGCTTCACGCCTACCCCCGATGACACAGAGGGCAACGATTTCGGAGATCGCCTACCTTTTAAACTCCCCGTCTCGATATCCGCGTGAAATGTCCAACGCGTTGGCCAGCGCCGAGCGCACGCATTGGAAACGTGTGCCCCGTCTCTGTCGCCCGGCTGTATCCTAATTACCCTAAATTGCAAGGTGATTATAATAATTACCCCATTTCTTTCCCGTGTGACCGAGGTAGGTGCCCTCGGCGGGGTTGTAAATGTAATCGCTGAACGCTTTCCAGGACGTCTTGGCCTCCGGCGTCCTGTTCTGATCGAACTCGTAGGTGCCGTTTTGCAGCGGCTTGCCGGTCACGCTCATCGCGACAACTGACTTCTATCACTCGCGGCGCTCGGTCGAAACTGAATCAGAGGCTTCTCGGTAGAGCGATCTTTTTACTCGCGCGTCAAGTCGGCCCGCTCTGCATACGAGAGAGGCTGGTATGTACGTACTTACAAGCACGAAGAGCCAGCCACGGTCTTGCGAACGTTCAGCGAGGTTGCACTCCTCTCGAGCCGCGAGAGTTTACCAATGGGGTCCCACTGGCCACGGCGGCGAGGAAGACCGAGAGATACCGCGCGTATATACACGGCCACGGTTGCGGGGCTACGATCGGCTTGGATCGGCTGGTTCTACGTCTACCGATCGAGTGGTGGGAAATACTGTCGTGACTCGTCAGATATATCAGAGGCCACACTCGGCGCCGTACGGCTGACTCACACCTCGCTCCGAGCAAGTAGTGTATGCGTGTGTGTGTGTGTGTGTGTGCGTATAAATATATATATATATATATATATATATATATAAAACACTCGCTTTTCGAGTACGGAATACGCTTATCGAGCAAATTGCATATCACACCGGATACTACTGCTGCCGACCGGAAGATTAACATCTGTTTCTTCCTTTCCTAGTACAGGTCATCTCATAAGTAACGTGTTTTTTTTGTGCAGTTCCGTTGCGCAAAGTGGAACTACGTAGCTCGAGACCGGCGAATGGCAACTTTCGAATCGGGTAGTCTATTCGGCTTGGCTTTATTCTCTGCCGCGGCGCGTGTGGGGGACTGAGAACGACTTAGAGGGCCGGCGACAGAGACAAACCATAAATTACGGTGCCCTCTCACTCGTATTCCCAGTCTCTTTCACTTGTCGTGGCAAGTATATACGAAATGTAGGAGAGAAAGAATCGGCCGATCGGGTACTTACCGGGGCCGGGAATAGAACCCGGGTCTTTCTCTTTCTGGGCAACTGCTCTTACCACTTTTTTTGAAATATATGTTTATTAATGCCAATAAAAAAATATGTCAATTTTTTGTTGAAATATTTTTGAGTATTCCAAATATGCTGCACTTTCTCTGCTACTTATTCTGCGAAAATATTTATTTTTCAATTAGTCTTCCCTTTAATGTTAAGTCAAAGCAATAATTTTATAAACAGTTTTTTTTTCTAATTTACTCGAAGTTGGTAAAGATGGAGCTGCACCCCTCTTGTTGCATGGTCCTCAATTACGGTTTAAATTTGCGGTTCAAATTTTCCTTCAGTAATTCGGGATGAATATTGAATTCAGTATAGAAATTTAATAATTGAAATTAATAAAAAATTACTAATAAATCGAGCCTCGAAAGAATTTGACCAATGCTCATATATTTGCAATTAACAAACATTAATACTGATCGATCATGTCTGCGCTTATGGAAAATGCCACATAAAGATCCATTGATCTCAGCATGCGCTAACAAAGAAGTGAACCGAGAAACACATACGTAGTTCCTACGTATTTGTGTATTGTACATGCATATTGATGCAACACGTGCACACTATTGATAACTAAGTAGGCAGTGATTACCGAATGAATTTGTACTGTTCTATGCGACTCGTTAAAGACGCTGCCGTTAAAGACGAAGTTAGCTGCCTCTCAAGTTGACATTTTAGATTCCTTTTTCTTATGGTTCAAAACAGTTGAATCTTCGATTTTGAAAAGTAACTACAACTTCTTTCAAAGACATTTGTCCAGACAATCGTATTCGTAACTTTCATCTCAGTTATATTTTTCGTAATTTATAATACGACTTTCAAGTATATTCGCAAGTTTCTATAACGATTCTATTTATGTAATAATTGATCAATTTTTTTGTTGTGCTCTGCTCGCCAGGTCGACGCGAAACAATGGAATGCAGAGTGAGTCGGCATAAATTCATGGACGTATCAGATTTTATCTCTGAGATTATTCAGCGACCACATTAAAGTTTCATTCCCACTAGCGCGCGCGGGACGAAACGCTCAAGTGACGATCAGCGGGTCCCGATCTAGGGGGCTGCAAGCAGGGCAACTGCCCAGGGCGGAAAATTTGGCAGAAAGAGAAAATTAACATCACTAAAAACTGATACAAAAGTATAACTTTTTGAAACAGCGGTAAAAAAAGTAGGTAATACATGTATGAATTTAGTATCAAGCTTATAAATTGTTTTTAAATCACTCGTATAATTAGTATTATTCTAAGGAAAGGGGCATGACTATATTAAAGATCTTGATTTTTTCCTTTTCTTATATATAAGAATATTTCTTATATTTAATTAAAAAATAGTTACCTACCCCCTACTTATATATTTTTTTTACTGTTTTTGTATGAATATTAAACTTTTTATAACACAAAAGGCTTTTGTTATTCAACAAATACCTACAAAAAATTTCACTCAATATCGAAAATTATATTCTACATAAAATAATCATTTGTAATTAAATACAAAGGGCGGCCAAAATAACTTTTGCCCAAAGCGGTGGAAGATCGGGCCCTGTCGTTCATGTTACGGTCACATTTATCCCATGCACATCAGTAGCACGCTCAACTATTCGAGGGAAAGACGGCATTCAGTTCACAGTTCGTTCAATTAACTTTTCATCCATAATCCCGGAAAAGTACCTATCTGTTTGTGGGACGCTCGCGCTCAAGCACGCTCGAAGATTGCGCTCAATCAAGTGCAGCGTGATCGAAGTGTCTCCTCCGATGTGAATGCTCTTCTAGTTTAAAAGAATGGAACCGATTTTTCGGCGAGCCTGATCGTCTCTTGAGCGTCGCTTCCTGTGAGCGCTAGTGGGAATCAACCTTAAATCGGAAACATTCAAGGACCCCGCTATTTCGCGTCTTCCTTGTCACGAGGTGTAAACGTAACGAGGATCACGCTTTGTTGTAAATTGGATTTCAAACATTCTGAGAGAAACGAATCTCCTTTGGTGGGACCAGGGCCGGATTAAAATTTTTGGGGCCCAGAGCTATCAAGCCTTCGTGGACCCCGTTGGCTGAAAAACGAGCGAGGGGGATGTAAAAAAATTTGGGTAAACTTGTCAAAGGTGGGCATCTGTGTTGATCGTTTTCGAGATATCGGTATAGGTATGGAGCTAGATTTGGTGGCGGAACTGCAGTGAGATTTTATATTTGGGATCCACCCACCAAACGTATTGCAAACGAAATGCTTTTCTAACTGCATCCCAAAGTATTTTAATTATTGCCTCTATAAAGTACAGTTAAAAATCTAAGTGTTTTGATACTTTTGTGCGCCGTTCTACTAGGCATATGTGTTATTTACAATTCGTACGACGTCTTTGTAAAAATCAAGTTTGAATTAGTTGAATTAACATAATTAACTAATTACAAAGAAATTCACATACAATTGTAAAGCAGTTTTTCGTTCTCAAAAAATTTATTTCATTTCATACAATGCAGAAAGATAGTAATTTATTTACTAATTGTACGATTATTGGTCCCCTAGAATATTATAAACTTTTTCAACCTGAAAAATAAAATCGTTCACGCGTGTGATGAACTACATAAGTTGCAAGTTAAATCGGTATGTTTTAAACGGCTAAAAATAAAAATCTATAACAAGACATCAATTTTAACATCAATTCTTCGTAAACGTTAAACTTTGCTTGAAAAAATTCTGCTATTTCAATTAAGTCTTTCCCTATCCATGGATTATACGAAATGGAATACTGAGATTTATGAAAGGATATTTGATACATTTCATCATAAAATCACTTTGCATGTGTTGCGGCGGAGTGAGATTTGTAATTCGATGAGGAAGATTTAAATTGCAAAATCTGTCTGAGCCACGCACTTTCGATTCATAGAAGCGCATGTTTAAACATATTTATGATATTATATGTACGCAGAATTTTTGTAACACACCATATTACATAATAATACATGCATTACATATTCCGCCATATAAACATAATTATCGAATCGATTAACATTTTTCGATTCCTGACGTTTTTTCGGTTAACATATTCGCGAAACTGAGAGATAATTCATACTGTTTATATAAAATTCAACTCTTCACTGTTACTGTTGCTTTCATTGCGTCACATAAATTATTTCACCCCTTGAATTATTCCAACCGAAATTTTGGGTCTATCAACTATCTATATAGATAATAAAATATCAGTGTGTAGTACATATAAAAGATGTGCACGCTTAGAGTAAGAAGTCTTATCAGTAGTACCTATTTAATTTTAGATATTGAATAAATTAAATTCTAAAAATTATTTTTCGCCCGAAAAGTTGCACGAACGAGCATGTAATTAATTAATTGTTCCCCATTTACCTATTATTATTTGAAAGTCCAATGAATAACGGGAATGTTCCTCGATATTAACGGCCCATAAATTGCACTGCACAGTAACCAGTCTATCTGCTGTGATAATAATGAAACCAATGCGTGTAGCAATTGCTTATCAGTATGTCTTGTTTTGAGAAACGTGGACTTATCTTACGTGTTAAATTCTTGAATCGTAACGCAACAATGGGGGACAGGTAATCTGGCTGTCCAGTGAATGGGAAATATTCAACCGGAAATCCAGGACTTGGTATATATTCTACTTCTCCGATGTGCTCCTTATCGACGTTATTCGCTCCATCGCACGACAGCCAAATGTAAAACTGCAATAGTGTATATTTAAATATGTATTCCACGCTGCCGCTTAAGGGGAGAGCCTGGTGTAGCGGGTCGAAAAAATCGATTTTTTTTGTTGCATAAATTTATAATTGAACATCGGGAAAATATGCTCCCAAAGACCCAGTGTCCAACGGTGTGGACGTGAAAATTTTCTCCACGGGATGACTCGTACCGCTATTTATGTTACATTTTTAATAAAGTTCATAAATATCTTTAAAATCACCTCCAACCAAGCATTTAATCAAATTACAGAAACATACTTCTGTGTTTTCTTTAGGTGTCAGATAAATTTACGATCCATTTAAGCAGATATTGGTAATAGTACTGGGAGTTGCTTAGCTAAACCTTTTTAGACTGTTGTACCGCTTTCTTCAAGTTAGCTGGCATGTCCTCTGGTAAATTTGAAGATTGATTGTAATATTTCGGCGTCCAATCGAACCTCTACAACACATGTACGTATATGCCTTTACTACACAATGATTGTAACATTGATTTGTAACTGAACAGAATGCTCAAATGTTGTGCGAAATTACTTTATTGAATTTAATAAGGACACAAGGTTGTAAGGGTGTAGCGTAGCCGTACGGAGGTCTGCTACAAGCCCCAAGGTTTTTTATGTCAAAAAAGCACGGTTTTTCTTCACTGTGGTTCGATTGAAAATTTCCATTCCCACAATTTACATCATAGTTTGATTTGCTTTTATTGTACTCTAAATTGAGAAATATGATAAATGTCTTCTCGTAAGTATCTTATTTAAAGCAAGAAAATGATATATCGTAATTACAACCATATACACTTGTCCCCCGATTTACGCGGAGTATTCGTTCCACAAAGAAATACGTAAGGGAACAGCTCGTGTATGTTGCAAAAATATTTTATTTCACGTATTTGCATAAAAACAATAATAATGAAAGTTCAGAGAAACTAATTCAAATTTTATGCGTTGTCGCTGTTAGTAGTGTAGTCCAAAGCAGTCACCCTTTTCTTTTTAATTGGTTCGATGTTACTATATCAAGGCTGCACAAGGAGCCGTTTTTAGCGCCTAGTTGCGAGCAACCAGCCGAGCGTCGAGCAGCCGAAATACTTACGCTACGCGCCTACGAGCACGCACCTACACTAACTGCAGTTCTCCTCACTGATTCTACCCTTAGCAGCGGGACAGCTCCTTATCGCTACATCCTTATCGCTAGAAATATTTGGCACTTCTACTTCAGTTTCATATAATAAAGATATGTTTTCTGACCGCGTAAAATGAGATCGTATAAAACTGAGGCTGCGCATAAACAGTACAGCATAAACGGAGGAATTAATTATTTATGTACCGCGTAAAAAAACCGCATATTAAAAGTGCCGCGTAAATCGAGGGACGAGTGTAATATAAGAATGTGGAAGTACCTTGCAAAAAATCAGTTAGGGCTCGAATGTATCTTTTTGGTCTGGCACTGATGTTCGAGTTATTCACCGAAATGATGGGCGATGTAGTCGACACGCTTCTTGGTTTAATGGCTATTCCTTTAAAGAATACTTCACTTAACACATATACATTGCTGACAAAATCTCAAAGCACTTTTTCAACAAAAAAAAAACGCAACTCACATCGACGGACTTCGCACGTGATTAATTGCAAGAATTTAGACCTTGGAAATCTAGTAAATCTTATACGAGCTTCGTAAGTAATTTTTTAAAAAATTATGTTACAACAATAATAATACCAATTTGAGTATAATGTACAGAATGATAGTTTACCTTAAATCGAACATTGTTTATGCTCTTAAATAATTCTTAGCTCCATTACTTTTCTTAACAATGTACATTTCGGCATACCTGGACTGTTGAAGGGAAAGGGAGAACGAAAAAGTACGATACTCCTTCCAACTAGGGATCCTGTGGTTGCGTAATCGAAAAGCGGTTTGTCTAACTGAGAAACGTAGTCTATACTAATCTTCATTTGCACTGCGAATATTGATGCCAAAACACTATAGAAGCACAAGTAGAATATTCCCAGCTGACCTGAAATTTTCAACAGTCGTTACACGTTTACGCGGTTTCAAGGAACATGTTCCTCTATGGACAACAAAAAACCGGATGGCGCTAAATTGATGCAATACATTGTTTAGGGGATATTATTGTCTATGCTCGCTTCACGAGTGTCTAACTTCTCTTAAACCACTTTAATTGGCAAGAAAGCAGAGCTTTTTAAAACATGAGTGAGAGTAATTGCATATTTATTGAAACTTAATTTACTGTAAAGAAATATTGAAAAGAAAGTTAGTAACGTAGGTATGTCCCCATTTACGTTACCCCATTCTCGTGCCGTTCTATCGAGAAATGCTTTTCTTTCATTATCCCAAATGAACCGCATGAAATTTCTGATGGGTCCTAAATCAGGCGGAGGTATCCTACTCGCGTAATATGCTTCGTCGTGTAATATGATGGGCATGTTGATTTGTATATTCAAACAGGCGATGATAAGAAGGTTAACAAGAAATGTTCTCTGTTCGGAATGTAGCTACTTTTCCTCGATAAAAAGGAAAGATGCTAATCGGACGATACATACCGAAGAACACATATAGAGTATCTATGTAATAAGCATACCTATACAATATAAGTACATGTATGTATAATATACAGCTGCTTGCCTGTTTTATTTTAATTTACCTACTAAGTAGGTATTCAGTCGAATAATTAATCAGTGTTTTCATGCTATGTAAGTATTCTTTTTTTTTTTTGTTTTTATTGTTTTCCTGTGCATACTGCCCAACGAACTATAGTCCAATTTCTTTTACTTTCATTTTCTCCCACTCTTTCTCTCTCCAATTCTCGGGTTTTTCACACCCATGATCCTCATCCTTTTAATACTACTATAAGGTGGGGGATAGCAACAACCACCCCCCTTTAGGGTCACAGCATCAAGCGGCACTTCAGGAGAAGAACGCGAACGGTCGATCGGTCACCCCCATCCCTCCCCAGAACGCCGCCCCGTGATGCCTAATTTCGGTGTTCGAATGAGAACCGGTGTGTCCATCACGGCCACCGCCGATATCTACCCTTCTATGAAAAAAGTATTTTTTTACTTTATTTATTTGAGCTAATATTTTGATATTGTTTTTCACACGTCTTCAGGCTCACAGTTCCGCAAGTATTTTGTATCTTAAAATACCACAAAATCAATGTTCAAGTGGGGTCCATTTAAGGTACTCTTCATTATATATCTGAGTCGTTAGAAAAATAAATCATAGCAATTTTTATTGTAATACATTTAGTACATTTCATTAAAATCTCTTTTTATTTGATAAACGAATAAAAATTGAATGTTTCATTACATTGTAATAGTTGATAACATTACATTGTAATAGTTGATAATAATATAAATCCTGATTCTACAAGAAATTACATTAATTATTATACATCTTCCATTGTGATACAGAACATTCGGTTTAAATTTCCACCTTGAATGATACACTGCCTGCAGTGCCTTTATAAAAATGACATGCAAGATTAAATGCATCGGATTTAAAGCTTATATTTGAAAACTATTACTGTACGTTTATGTATACGGATTGTGTATTTGAATATTATAAGGCAAATTCTGGTTCAACTTTTTAACCATTAGCAGAAATATTCAATTATTTTGTAACTTCGTGGATGGCACTTGCAAGGTATTCTACATTTTTTGATGTCACTCCTGCCATGGATATTCTTCCATCTTTAGTTAGGTAAATGCTATACTGTTTCGTAAGCTTTTCTACCTGTAAACATTATGCGAATGATTTATAATGCATTACACGTATTACACACGACAGAAATTTAAAGAAAAATGTAATACCTCAGGAGCTTTAAGGCCAGTATAACAAAACATTCCAATTTGATCTGTAATGTGTGTCCAGTTACGGGAGCTACCAATCTTTTTAAGATTATCCTGTAACTTTTGGCGTACAGAAATGATACGATCAGCCATTGTTTTCACATCGCAAAGCCACTGTTCTTTTAATTCAGTCTCTCCTAATATCTCGTTAACAATTCTAGCACCATAAATGGGAGGATTGGAATACATTGGTCTAATTATAATTTTTAGCTGCGAAAGTGTACGCGCTGCTTCGTCTTTATCAGAAGTGACCAATGTAAATGCCCCGACACGTTCACCTATTTAAACATAATAGTTTTAAATAGGTATAGTTATACATACAGTAATCTTTCAAATTCTTATTTTCCACGAAAGATCGTTAAATATTAAATTTCTATAGTTACCATAAAGACCCATATTTTTAGCATAAGATTGAGCCAAAGCAATTTTATGTCCGTCCTTGAGAAACAATTTAACTGCCAACGAGTCTTTCTCTATATCGCCTGAAATTTTACGTGAAAATGTTTAAATATGTAAAATTGCCAGTTTAGTTATTGGTTATTGTTATTTTATTCCACCTGATGCAAATCCTTGGTATGCCATGTCGAAGAAGGGGAAAAGATTTCTTTTCTTTACTACTGCCGATAATTCTTGCCATTGCTCTGGTTTAGGATCAACGCCAGTAGGATTATGCGCGCATGCGTGCAAAAGAATGATGGATTTCTCTGGAATTTTCTGTAAAGAATGATATTATCTATAGAACATAGAGATATCGTATTATATTTTTGATAATGGTTATAAGTTACTAACACATATGTCATCTAAAGCGCCTTGAAAATCCAGCCCACAAGTTTTGGGATCATAATAACGATAGGACTTTACAGGAAGCCTTGCAAGTTTAAATATAGGGCCATGATTGCCCCATGTAGGCGTAGGTAAATGCACTTCTTTACACCCGGGGAAAAAGTATGATAAAAAGGTTGCTCCGATACAGAGGGAACCTGTGCCAGAAATACCTTGAACGGTAGCATTCTAAAAAATGTGAACAGTTTAAATTATCAAACATAATCTTTCTTATAACACTGGAACATGTGTATTATGTTGTACATACCAAACCATTTGCAACAACATCGTTAGAATCGCCGAGAGCCAAGTTAATGCTATGTTGGCAAAATTCTGGATTTCCTGATATTGGCGAATATTCCTTGTTCATTTCTTTAGTCCTAATTCTTTCTTCTGCCTGCAATAAATCTCATTTTACAAATCAAACCAATTGTACTATGTTCCTATTAAACATAACTTTGTTCGTTCGGGACTAACAGTATTAACAAAAAAATCTGTAACATATACCTACCTTTAGAACACTTGGTAAGACAAATGGTTTACCATTATCATCTCTGTAAGCTCCAACTCCTAAGTTAATTTTCTTAGGACTTTTATCCTTCTTAAATGCTTCCGTAATACCCAAAATCGCATCGGGGGGACCCATTTCAACATGGGACCACCATGAGCTAGAATATAATTACATTTACGGTTAACGTGCAAGGGCAACAATTATTTTTTAACTAAGAATTTAAAAAAAAAACCTTTTTCAATACTCTCTGTTATCTTTACAAATAAGACAAGTTACAACACTTATATATCGAATAATTTATACCTCGTTTTTAAGTAACTGCTTATTCGATAGTTAGAAAAAGGTTAAAAAGGTCGAACAATTATTACGGGACATAAATCTTACCTCGATGATCGAACGATATGTGAAGTAGCATTGCAATTATTTTTAAATAAGTTACACGCAGATGACAGCGTAAGGAGCCTTGTGCTCTGCGCCATTTTATTAATAATTAAATAAAATATAGGAGTCCTTAATGTTTCAATCAACTCTCATCTGCTCTCATCCAGTAACTGGAGGGAACCGAGTATGCCGACGTAGCTACTTATATCTACATATGTATGCATGCTCATGCGCGAAAGAAATCTCGCAATGGCGATGTTACAATTTTATCACGGTATTTATCGCGAATTACACAAGCTACGTGATAAGTATGTATCTACTTTATGTACATACTATTTTATATAACTATTATCTGACATTTTTCGCTGTTTCTACAAATACCGCCCAATATAAAACCTCTGAGCCATTAGTATACTTACTAGTATCGCATATATTGGTCATCATATCGTATTTATTACATAAAACATAATTTATGTTATGTAATTAATCTTCATCATAATCTATAGTATGTACAGCAATGCTGGCTATGTAGGTCGTAGAAGTAATCATGTATATCTTTCTTCGCAGTTCAATAAACATATGATAATTATAAAATAGCTGCCTCCTGCTTTGAAACTGTTCCACGTATGTATAGAAATGCATATGTATATGTATTCATATTCATACACGTTTGTAATCTTGTAGGAGTTGCTACTGTATTAATGATTCTTAAGTTTTCCATATGCGATTACGTTATCTCATGCATCAAATCGAGTACTTTCTCGCTATAAGTTCGTTGCTGTCCCCACCATTTCTAATACTGATTATCTTGGCAAAAACGTGCGTCAGAGGAAATCAGACAGCACTCAATAAGAAACGTGTATACATGGTGCTCGGGTACATGTGGGAGAAAATTTAAGAAGTAATTCTACCTGAAAAAATAAGTCGAAAATATTGAATGAAATTTTTTGCTATCGCGCTTCGTTTAGCCAAAGTGGCGCACCCAGAGGGGTGGCCAAGGGGCCGTGGCAGTCCTGCCCCCCCCCCCCCCCCAAGAAGGAGCTTTGTAAAAAGAGAAGAAAACTGAAGGTAATTATTTCCAAAAGAACAGTCCTCGCCAATTTCGATGACCTTGGACTATGTTGTCGGGGGCATGATTCTGAAAAACTTTTTCCTATAAATGTTGTCGTCCCTCGGCTTTAGTTTTCGAAATATTCGCAAAAATCTGTGATCGGTAGTTGGTTTAGGTTAGATGATTTAGCGGCCCCCTGTGAGGCCAACTTTTGGAAGATTTAAGATAAAAAATGTGTAAATCTCACAAAGTCTCCCCCTATTGGGATGGTTATAGGTTATAATCATCTAATTCGAAAAAACTACCGATCAGAGGTTTTTGCAAATATCGCGGAAACTAAAGCCGAGCGGCGGTAACATATTAGCCCTATTCGTAAAAATATTTAGATATTATTCCGATCGCACTAGTGACCGATGGTCGATGGACACGAAATTTAATGGGGTGGTGGAGTGAGAAAGAGGGGGGGGGGGGGGCAAATATTAAATTTTAGCTTTGCGTATTTAGTTTCCGAGATTTTAATAAGAAATTATTGTTAACTATTTTCTTTACATTTTTTTTTAACCACACATCGCTGGGCCCGTTAGGGGAGCCTCCCACCATGTGGCCCCAAACCTATACCGATATCTCGGAAACGATCAACACAGGTAGGGTAAATGTCCCTATTACGGTGCCTTTATATTTGGGGGGCCCAGTGGCAAACAAACATGCCGCCGTTTTATGATTTTAGACGAAAGCAAGCTAATGGAAAAATTATTATCATAAAAAAAATAGAAACGAAATTATAATTATTATAAACGGTACCTGAATTAGATGGTATTTACTACCATTTCTCAATATTTTTCTTTCCTTATCTTCCCATTTATTCTCAGTACGAAAACGTTTTTTACCATTTATTTCTGTGTTTGCCTCGTATAAATGATTAATTTCTCTATTTACATGTTATCTCCATCTTGAAAACAATGTAAGATATCTGTCACGTGTTTCCAAGGAGCCGAGTGACATGGCCCCCTTTTCCACTACGAATTTGTTTTTCCTCAGCGTGAAGAAAATTTAATATGATTCTACTCGGTGAAATGTAGACGCTATTAGATTAGGAGGTGGTAGAATGACACAACATTGCAGGAATGATTTAATGGTACAAAGAAACGAAAATTTATGCATGTGGCATGTGCCTATTTTCCACTGAGCCCCTGTTTTTTAATTAACACGTCAATTGTATATCCGTTTTAGGTCTGGGCGGCTTTAGGACGTCTTTTAGGCGTCTTTAAACGTCTGTGTCCTATCTGGAAGCTAATCGCTTAGAACTTAGAACTGAAAGCTTAGAACAGGGCTGTAGCCCCCTTAGCCCTCCTTTAATTCGGGTCTGCCCAAAATACCAAAATATTTTTATGAATTGTATTTCGAAAAGTAGGTAAAATAATCCTGAATAAAATAATTGCATTGCAAACATTAATAACAAAATCTTAGAAACCAATAAATATTTACAATAAAAGAATAAGTAAACATAAAACATTAACAACGTACTTCATTCATTCCATAAATTATAATGTCGCGCGCTAACGTCTAGCCCACACAGGCAGACAACGTACCAACACAAAACAGGGGTAGGACTGCTGAGTGGAGTGAATACTGAGTAAGGTGAATAACGTGAATATTGTCAATATTGTGTTCAATTGTGTTCTACGTAGTTCAACGGTGTATGAATGCCACGCAAGTAAAGTTTCTAAACAATGCATCTCTACCTCATTTTTATGTTTCCATACGGAAAAGATGAGATCAACACTAAAGTAAATAGTGCTAAACAATCGTGCTAAAATAGAACCGATACATTGCTACATTACATTACATATATGACATGCCATTCAAAAGAGACTTAATGTTCAGTCGTGCTTGTTTAAATCATGATAGTAGAACGTACTCTTGTAAAGTTATTGGTAAATATTCACATGCAATCGATCAAGTGTAAATAATTTAATAAAATTATTGATGACTTGAATTTATACAATTGATAGTCACGTGGTAATTCTGTGGTTTTCGAGGATTTTTATATGCGTAGCTTTGGTATAATATGCTGTCAATAATGTCCAATCAACAGCCTCAGGAATATGCAAATATATAACGTATTTGTTTCAAACATATGGAAACAGCAATAGTTTTTTTTACAAAAGAAAGCAACTTGTCGAAAAATGCAAATGCAAATACCTTTAGGATTAATGCCACATGAGAAAACAAGTTCTTCTTGGACAAGGTATTTATTGTATGCTACAAGATCATATAAAATCTTAGAACAAATTCTCTGATGATATATATAAATGAGAAGTATATAACATATTTCAGGAAGGAAAGACGAAAATGGTTCTTATCTTTGTTATGTGGCACTTGCCTCATATACGCGACAAGGACATCAGTTCCTTTATTAATACCAATTATAAGTAAAGAGAAACAATGGTCCAAACCAGACTCCGGAATAATATTATCAAGTTTCTTTTGGGGTTATACATTAACGCAAGTTGCTAGCGGTTATATTAGTGATAAGATTGGAGGACAAAAGGTATTACTGATCTCTGCCCTTGGATGGTCTATGACAACATTTTTTATGCCAGAAATTATAGAATTCTTTTCAAAAAGTGATACGTCTGTGTTATTAGTAGCCACAGTAAGAACAATAAACGGAGCGTTTCAAGGTATTTGTGTGAAATTAGTAAATCAACTGACTTTAATTAAAAATACGAACGAATCTCTTCTTTCATACACATAAAAATTATGTATTATAGGAATGCATTTTCCAAGTATGATTAGTTTGATAAGCCAACGATTGCATGAAACAGAAAGAGCCTCGTTTTTTAGTTTATTGACATCGGGATCTGCTCTAGGTACATTACTCACAGGTTCTTTAGGTTCTTACTTGTTGGAAAATTATAACTGGATGACAGTTTTTCGGACATTAGGTAAGTAACTACATAGTCAAATGCCTTAATTATCTTAATATTACAAAATAGCTAATGTTCACAATTTGGTTTGATATAGTAATTTAGTAATTTAATTTAATAGTAAATGCTATTATGCTATCCTAAAAATGCCATATTATTATTCTAAACATGCATACTGCTCTTGGTGATGAGACAAAGTATGAGTAAAAAATTATTTGCATTAAAGGGACGTATAATATGATCAATAAAAAATTTATTATGCAACCAGAGAAAAGGTAATAGTAAGAGGCATCACATGTTTCTTTAAATTGGCTGTATAAGCAGCTGAATATCTCTGACTGACTGTCGCCTCTTGTTATTCTCTACTCTTTGACATAAAGATAGTTCCCAAGATTTCAAGATTACGAACATTGCTTTTTAAGAAGTTGGCATATTTCTGTATGTATTTCAATGATATAGTGTTATAGCTGACATCAAGACAAGTCCATTAACTCAATTAGAAAATGATGTCATATACAGGGTGCCCCAGAATTGAGGGACAATCCGAAGCATGCAATATCCTGATGCAAGAAGACATCGAAAAGTCCTTTACCGTTTTGAGATCCGAGGCTTCGTTCTCGAGATATTAATAGTTGAATATTAGCGGTGCAACTTCCGGGCCGCGAGGTTCAAAGCCGAAACAGCTGACGCGGAGCAGTGAGTCCTAAAGCACGCACACCCTCCTAGCAGCGCTAATCCATTTCCACGGTTTGAACCAGACGGTCGGCTCTACTGTTATGTGAACCTGTATCTGCGCCCGCGTGCTCAACTGACTCGGCTTGAAACCTTGCGGCCCGAAAGTTGCATCGCTAATATTCAACTGTTAATATCTCGAGAACGAAGCCTCGGATCCCAAAACGGTAAAGGACTTTTCGATGTCTTATTGCATGTTCCGGATTGTCCCTCAATTCTGGAACACCCTGTATTTTTGTTATTAATTTCATTGTTCAAAATGTGCCTACAGTGATAACTTACTTTGACACACTTTTTGGGAGGCAAATAAATGTCTCCATAGTTGAATTATTTTATGAATATTTCACATACATTGATAATACATTGTTTCAGGTCTTGAAGTTTGTTGGAGTATTTACGTATGTATGAGCTTTAATACGTTGCTATAAAATAAGTCTCTTTACATCCAAATCAGTGGTTAGGGAACTTTGTAGTAGATTGTGTTGATTTCAGCTGTGCCACTGTGTTCATATAAATATGCAGTCTTCTTTAATGTTTGTCCTTTTAAAGTGAACAATTTTTTCCTCTAATATCATAGATCAACTGGTACATACTGTAGTGTGCAAGTACAGGGTATCCAAATATAATGCGAGGAGTAAAACCAAAAAATTTTCATTGTACAGTAAACTGAACGTTCGCTTATTACCTTTCGCTTATTAAAATGTTACCCTGTAAGTGTAAGTGTATCAGCGGAAGATGTAAAAATGATATTGTGGACTTATCAAGTTTATTAATTATGCATGTGCTTTTGAATTTAAAAAAAATACATTATGAGCATTTCTACTAAATTCTAATATGTTTAAGTACTGCATTATATGGTTTACAAATAAATGCTGTTGTTATTAACAAGTTTATTGATATAGGAAGTTTGAGTTTGACATGGACATTCTTACTAAGTTACCATACTCTACCATTTAAGGAAAGAACAGCTTCTAAGTCGTCTACTAGCTACACATTGCCTTGGTTGAAGCTTTTGAAAAAGCCCCCATTCTGGTAATCATTGTACTTGGGATAAATTTGAATTCCTTTGACATAAGTCACAAAATGTTGGATTCAAATCTTGCTGTGAAAAATTATGAAAGATATATAAATTCAAATTATAAATTTCAGGTCATGCGTACTAGGCCATGCTTGCCAAAATAATTGTTTCTTTGTACTGCTATCGTGGATGCCAACATATTTCCACGACACATTTCCTGAAGTGAAGGTAATAACTTATTAAATAATATCTCCCAATGGTTTTTGAGATTTAATTATATAAGATTTTGTGACTTCTTGTTTGCTACATTTAGAGTTGGGTTGTAAATATGGTACCATGGTTGTCAATGCTACCTTGCACATTTTTGGGCAAAGCTCTTTCTGAAAAAATAATAAAAGCAGGGTATTCTGTAACAGTGACACGAAAAATAATCGAAACAATATGTTTTGTTACTGAAATTATAAGTCTACTGTTTTTAGGTACGTATATTTAGGTGCATTACCGAAAACTAGTTAATGAAATTAAATTTAAAATGATTTCAGCCAAAGTGGAAACTTTTCAAAGTGCAATAATTTGTCTCGCATTTATAATTGGTGGATCAGGCTTTCATAATAATGCAATTGCTGTAAATCCTTCAGACCTTGCACCAAAACATTCTGGCAGCGTATTTGGATTAATGAATACTGTTGGTGCTATCCCTGGTATGATCAAAGCATTCATATTTGATTTTTATTTCGGCAAAACTAATAATATATCCTTTCAGGATTTCTTGGTGTGTACTTTGCTGGACATATCCTACATGTAACACACAGCTGGCCTGTTGTCTTTGTATTTATTGCTATAATTGACGCATTAGGATGTATAGTGTATTTATTATTTGGTTCTGGTCACGCAATTATATAAAAAAATATCAATTGTATTCGTTTAGTTCCTATATGTAGCTGGTCGAGGTCGTAAAAAACGTCATCTTCATAGCTATAAACAGCAAAAATAGAGCAATAGGAAAAAAAATACTACGAACACAACGCGGTATTCCCAAGCGGTCACCCACCCCCATCCAAGTACTAACCGCGCCCAATGTCGCTTAACTTCAGTGATCGGACGAGAACTGGTGTTTTACAGCCATAGAATGATCGTTGGTGGAATTACAATTTCATTTATCGAAGAAAATAGTACTTATACTGATAAGGAGAGATTTTTAAGTGTCAGCCTCCGATTGTTTTGGTTTTCGGATATGTTTTAGAGGACTGAAAAATAAAAAAATACGTGTTTTTTCATTTTGGCCCGTTTGCATATTTAGGGGATGAAGCCACCCCTCAAAATTCATAAGAAGAATTATAAAAGTTCCTGTTGTAATATTATAAATTGTTTGCCGAGGTAAAGTGGCGCCTAAGTTTCATTGGCCGCTGTGCGGCGCAAGCGCGTATGTACATACATACTTCGCACAGGCGACAGTTCACAGTGTCATACTCACACATCTGATTCCACGCTAGCGCCTGCTTGCGTATGCATACGCAGACGTCAAATTTATACTTCCATCGAAATTTGCGCGTTTCTAAAATATTCTGTTATCCATAAATCTGTGAACGAGTGCAGAGGCAAATAACGTAAACATGGTAAAAAACTTCTGAGGGCGAGACGGAACATAACAAAGGGATACGTCCGTTCGACGGGCTTTACATCGAACGTGAGGTTAAGTTGTTTATTAAAATGGCTTTCCACTTTCAGTTTGGATTTAACATGTTTCCGGAGATTTCACGACGGTTTAACACCCAGTATAGATGCTTCTCTGTATCGATGTTACCGGGTACATACCGACAAGACGTAGAACGGGGCGGAAAAAGTTAGTATAAGTATTTACAAGACCTGTCGTTTATCTACTGATAAAGCAAAAAATTGCCAGTCACTATTTATTTGTTTCCAGTAATTATGCCGCCATCCGCTTTGGAACAGCTCACAAGATTGAATATCGATTACCCAATGGTGTTCAAATTGACTAATAAGAAGACCAATAGGATAACGCATTGCGGTGTTTTGGAATTTGTTGCAGATGAAGGAAAAGTTTATTTACCTTATTGGGTAAATAACAGTTATAAACGCTTCATTACCTCCTTCTAGTGTTAGCGATATATTCTAAACAATTACTTTCACTTCTTGTTAATATATAATCGTATTCTGTAGGCTCGCTGGATATATATTGGTCATAATATCATTACAGATGATGCATAATCTTTTATTGGAAGAAGCAGAATTATTAAACGTTGAAAGCGTTCGTTTACCCATCGCAACATTTTCACGTTTTCAACCGCAGTCGCAGGATTTCCTAGATATTACAAATCCTAAAGCTGTCTTAGAAAATGGATTAAGAAATTTTGCCTGTCTCACGACAGGTGATGTCATAGCCATAAAATACAATCAGAGGATATACGAAATGTGTGTTCTGGAAACAAAGCCCGGTCCAGCAGTTACTATTATAGAATGTGACATGAATGTTGAATTCGCACCACCAGTGGGATACGTAGAACCAGAAAAACAAATTAGAAAAGATGATAATGTAGTAGACCCTGCAGACCTAATGCCAGCCCCAGTGGGTTTTGTAGCGTTCAAAGGACAGGGGAACAGATTAGATGGTAAAAAACGTAAAGACTTTGCTCAATCAGAAATAGCCAACAATAAGCCAACATATATTAGAGGAATACCAGATTATGATTATAAAATAGGAACTCTTACATTTTTACGCAATATTAAACCTGCTAACAATAAGGAGGTAAGCTACTACTACTTAGAAGGGAACATATGTATAGAACCTACACACGCCGATTTCGACGGGACTGCAGATTTGCAGAATAGTGAAAAATATTTCACACGTATTTTTTGTTATCGGCAATCGTCCATGTTGAAGGAGTGAAAACAGCCCCTAAAGTTGGGGTGCGAAAACATATTTTCGGAAATTTTCTAAAAACTCAGCAGGGGGCTGGGTTTATCTTTAAAACACACACTTTAAAAAAAAATTGTGCTACTACGAGCCCGAAATATCGGGTACCCGCGCACCCCTAATTGCCGATAACAAAAAATACGTGTCAAATATTTTTCACTATTCTGCAAATCTGCAGGGTCTCGTCAAAATCGGCGTGTGCGAGTTCGATATGTTCCCTTGTCAGAATGTGATTTGATTTATCATAAAGCACTGTGTTTCACGTGAAAATACGATATTATTGCAGATAAAAGACCCAGATCAATTCAAAGCCTTCACTGGAGAAGGTTCCTCTCTTAGAAAATCAAGAAAGTGATTAAATAATTGTCAGTCTATTTATTTTCTTATAATTACATACATTTGTAAAAGTGAGTATTTATATTTGTTATTAAACTGTTGTACTTTTTAATACAAAAGTGTCACAGGAGTTTCTAAACCAGTAGGATTCTTAGAAACACTTTCATTACAAAAATCTTCTCTTATTTTCTTCATTGTACATAAAATAATAGCAGTGTTTTTTTTTTCGTTATTAAGTCTGTAAGTAAACCAAAAATGGATATGGTCTATTTAATGCTGCTTAATAGTACAAAAGCTTAAGTCGCTAAGTTAACTATTTTACAAATAATATTCAAAATTGATGTCATTGTAAATACAGTTAACATACAATATCTTAATATCACAAGTTACAGGATAAAACATAACGACAGGTTTAATCTATTAATGGGCCCCAAAAATGTTTACTGGGTCTTGATGAATCCTCTGTCAAGAAAAAGTCACGACCCAATGTTATGAATTCTTTAAAACTGATTTTACCATCGTCGTTAGTATCGATATGGCTGAAGGAAACAACCGCATGCTGTAATAAATATTGCAATTTAATTAGTTCTTTTAATGAAGTTTTATCTCTAATGTCTTGATAAGGAACATGTTACTTACGTCATGTGTAAGGCCTAAACATTGAAAGAACAGCTTAAATTCTTGTACAGAAATTTCTCCACTCTGATCTTTATCCACTGCCTGCAAGTATAGATTTAACATTAATTTAAAATAAAAATGTATCTTTTAATAAATCTTACTTTATATAAACGTATACTTTTTCAATACTTACTTTGAATAAAAACGGTAAGAAATGATGGCATTTCTTTTTTAATGTTGGATCATTAAGAACATGATGCATTTCTTCTAGGTATTTTTCAACGCAAACAAGATTGTATGGACTAATTTCTCCCCACTGTTCCTCCCACATTTCCTGCGTGAATAAATACATACGTATACTACACATTTCGTGTAAATCACTCCGATAATTCTTAAAATATTCAAAACTGTTGCCACTATCCTTAATAGATGGCATATTTTATTATTTCTCGTGTTGTGCAAAATGTGTGCAAGTACTTACATTTAATACATCTTTAAATTCAACTTTAGCTTCTGCAGATAGATGCCCTAAATCAGAGAATCGCTCCCCGAGTAACATGAAATCCTCGTAGCTAATGACCCCGTCTTTATTAACATCTAAATGGCTATGCAAAGTTCGCATTTTCCTCCTCCAAAAATGTGATTCTCCCTAAAAAAAATCAAATATGGTTTTTTAATTAATTTGTATTAAGAAAAAACGATCTTATCGAAATGTTTATTCTTGCTTATACTGTTATTGACACAAAGAGATATCGTTTTTTGCGAAATCATTCGGCGTTAATGATTCGATAAACGAAGATGTGGTTTGATTGCTTCGAATAAAACGGGGCACGCCACGTTTTGCCTTGAGAAAGTGGTCGTGTAATTGCCTGGACGCGTCAAGCAGGTTTTGTGTATTTGAATCTTTCGTTGTACACGTACTTTACCATTTATGAAAAATGAGTAAAATCAATCTTTCTTTAATGATTACCTATCTTTAATATTTGGAAAGAAATATTTCTGACAAACTGACTTAATATTTTAAACACAATTAATAAATAATGGTTCTTCCTTACAGTAGCAGTTATGTTAGAAATATTTGTTATAATGAGGATTTGTTGTAATTATTAAAAGAATGATAATGAAAAGAAAAATTACGCCGCGCAAAACCTTTGAGTACTTCGTTTGAAAATACTTATTATCTACTATTACCACATCAGCTTCCTCAATTTGATGTTTGATGTGACCTATAAGCAGTAAGTAGGCTTTTATTGCCGCAAATAAAATATACAATTGATTCAAATACTTTAAGTGTCCAGTCTATTTTCATTTTAGATTCATTGAACTAAAGATTGTTAAAATTAGCAGCTTCATTTTGAGTAAGATAAGTAAGGCGAAAAGCGAAGAAATAGGAAATGTTTCTCAATATGAATGTAGGTGAAGGACGATAAACACAACCACGTGCTCGAAAACATTACCTGGCAGCTGTCCGATGACTAATACCGAAATTTATTCATGTAAATCTACTCGGATTTACATATACATATATTCATATATTCCAGCCATTGCGCACCATGTTCGATAAAATTTATTTAACGACTTTTTTATAAACAGATTATTTCCTCTAATGAAAGCCGGTGATTATGTATTTATGATACTAATTATGTCACCCATTCATCACACTCCCTCTTATCTGATAAATCGAAGCTTCCGAGGATGTATACTAAACATTTTCTGTATTATGAAACATTTACACTTCGAGTGACGCAAGGTTTGGCGAAATACCGTTTCAAATCAGTCAGAATTTTCCGAACGGCTCCTTTTGTCGGAAAGATTTGTCTGGTTCGCTCAGCGCTTTGAATACACAATGAGAATTTAAATTTCTATACACATATACTCCATTAAATTTTCGTGAGGGTACTATCAATGGATCAGCGAGACTTTTTTGATGAAAATAAGTTCAAGTACAACCTGATTCGGACTATTTTTAATTATACACAATTCGAATCACATAATTTATAATTCTGTAGTGTAATTGACGGGGTGTCTTCAATTGTCCGAGAGTGGTCGAGTTTGGACTTACTTTCATCAGGAGAACCTTACCAATCCATTGGTGACACTCCCATGAGTATTTAATAGAAAAGAAAAATTAAAATTTAATTTTCTCGATAAAACTGTTTTGTGACATTCCCTGTTTTTCCCCTTGCCCTTCAACTGATCTCTGAGCTCATTTTGTTTCTGAAGAAAACATTTGGGAACACTCGAACAATACTTTCGACGCTCTCCAAAAAATATCGACACGAAAACACGCCAAAGCGATTCACTAACAATGAGTGAAAGCCCTTCGGCGTGAAAACATACCGACGTCACTCAAAGCATTAAAGTAGCGTTATCCAACGCAAATTCGAAGCTTGAGGACCTTTCTCCACTCTGTCTCCGTTATCATGCACATAAGATTAGCGATACCGCATTGTATGCGCATCCCAAACAAACAGAACGTGGCGTGTAAAGGGAGACAAAGCGTGGAAGGGACCCATCCGTAGAAAGTATGTTGCATGTACTGCTTTAAAGTATGGTAGATTCGAAGATATTCAAATGACAAAAAGAATGTAAAAAGTGCATTTTTATGTCTTTTATAGAATCTAATAATGCCTAATAGTGCCTTCGCGTTATTATTGCCCAGTATTGCCATTGGACATTAATGATTGTATGAAAAAATGGAAATAAGTAAAATAATTTCGTTATATTATTTTATAGTAAATATCATGGTTTAAATTGATTTTCAAAATTCGTAATAGATTTCGAATTACGTCGATGTAATGTTAAATATTTTTAATAGGAGAGTATAACGTTTTCGTATTATATGGGAGCAACTGTTAAGACGAATTTCATGATATATACATATAGTATGTATGTACCACACTACCACAGTAATGGTCGAGGTGACGTGGAGGTCAGACACCGCATCCCAGATAGTACACAGACGTCTAAAAGACGTCCATCTCAGAATTTCAAGTCGTCTTAAAGACGTCCATTCACGTCCCCATTGCGTTGGCATTCGCCAATTGGCACTGATTGGAACTGCCAAACAATTTAAGCGATCGGCACCGTAGTGAACATCTATACATTCTACCTCGTCAGTGCGACAAAATGTTCGATGACGAGGTGATAATAATTGCTGCAGCCGCATTTATATGTAGTAATTCCAAAAAGAAAGACAGCACTTAAAAGACGAGGATTTTGGGTGCGTCCCAGTTTGCGCAGCAAAGGCATCTTCAGTGCAAGTGATTTTATGAAAGATTTGATTTCGGGCGATGTCAACGTACTTAAACTCGAGTATAGATGCAACGGCAGATTCAGAATTTTTTTAGAATGTCAAGCACTGATTTCGCGCATTATTCATATCTTTATATTTTTTATTTTGACAATTCCATTAGTTGGGACCAAGGGCGTCCGGAGACTTTTTCCGGGGGGGGGGGGGGGGCAACTTTGGGATGATGGTAAAAAAAATATACCCGTCTTGCCTTTTTAACCCATTTAAAACTTTAAAACCGAAATTTAAAAATATTCCCTTTTCGAGTATAAACTTAATAAAGATCAATTTTGAAAAATAAGCGACTTTTTCACAAAAGCCACGGGGGGGGGGGGCAACTGCACCTTTTGCACCACCCTCCGGACGCCCATAGTAGGGACGATCGCGGCACATTTCTATCAACTTTCAAACTTTTCTCATTTGTCCACTTACTATCTGTCATTTTTACGTGCGTTAATCGCATTCGACCGTTTAACGGCAATTAAATTCGGACTATTCGTCGAATTTCATGTCATTCATAGGTAAGCAAAAATATTGGGCAATAACAACATGCATATATACACTGTACAGTTAAATACATCATATTTGCCAATTCGAAAAAATTATCGCGAGATCAACTATCGCAAAGAAAGTTCGAAATATAACGAGTAAGAAGAATACACAACTCCTAAAAACGTCTTACTCTTTCTTGTTCGCTGTCTGAATCGTCATCGCTTTCTTCTCGTTCGTTCACGGACGTCGAGATTCTAGTGTGGTGCACGTTTCTCTTGCTGTACATTCGCCGTGCGATTTCGTGGTACTGTAAACAAAACAAGCATTTTACACGTAGGGCGAATAAAGAACTATTAGTAACAATTACATTTAATCGTCACATCACGCTGATACAGTGGCTATTGTTATTCTAAATGTAATATCGTAGAGATAGAATCCGGTCTGTGTCAGGTCATGTCGGTTCAACGAACTCCGGCATAACGTGTTTCATGCGCAAATGTACAGTACGCGTAGCAGTGGATTCAATGTTACAGTAAAGATGATACAAGGTCTAAATGTAATATGTTTATGTGAATAATCCTGCAAGTATGTGCAAGGATTCTTTCAGGTTAGGCATAAAGTTTCGGAAGGGTCTCGAAACTTTCAAGGTCAAAGTGTCTCGCAGGTATAAGCAGCTTGAACAAGGACGGAAAAATGTGTAATAAAGAAATGCAATGTATAACGGAAACGGTTTGATTGTGTGCGGTATCGAATTCTAGATTTTTGATATATAATTTATTCATAACTGTATATAATAAATGTGTCAATAAATGTGTATATTGAAAAAAATCTTATACCAAGTTGGCGTGAATATGGTACAATAAAGTACATAAAAAATAAGTTTTTTCAAGTTATGCATTTACAATGTTGTATGCACAACATTTTATGATATTACCCTTGAAACCTATCGTTGTGTTGGAGTTTATATAAAGTGCCGAGAAACATTTTCGGAGACCTAAAAACCCTTGTAGAAAGAAATACTGTAACAGATTCGTGTTATTTATCTGTGGGTGAAGAGATCAAAGATATGCACCACGCAATTCAAACTACGAAATTATGATGTCCATAATAATAGCTCTGAATTATATTTTCTTAACGAATAATAAATTAATAAATCAGTTTAAACATCTCTATTTACTATTTTCATTATTTGCAATAGAAACAGTAAAATTTACCCAGAACTTTTGAGTCAAATGATCGTTATTTCTCCCCACTTGCATTGCTTCACCACACAAAACTGGAACAGTCCTCTTTTCAAAGAGTCCATTTGAAGTCAGAAATCGCAGACTTGTTCGTAACAATGTTGTTGCCATTTTTATTTCAACTATAAAACTATCTTTTTTTAACAAAATTGCAGCAAAAGTAACAGAACTTGCGCAGACTTTACAACCATTCAGGATGGTTTGAGACTGAACACTAAAGGGGAGAAGAATACTGGGCCCTTTTTGATGGGTCGGTTAACAACTCCCCACTTTGCTCGCCACGCATGCGCAAAAATGCCCCGTTCCCCTTTTCTTCTTGCTTTCCTTTCGCTACGAGCGTCTGTACACGTCCCCTTATTTCTGTAGATAAAAACCATGAGCGAACATATAGGGAGATAAAAGAATACCAGGAAATATGAGGACAGATACAAATAAGCCAAAAAGCTGTAATTTAAATTTCGGATATATTAATACAAATATCTGCAAGTCTCCTCCCCTCCTTACTCTTATACATTCGCGTCAATAAAAATCCTTCGTTCGTATAAAATAAATTAAAAAACACTGAAAGGAATAGGTCTACAATTGATGATAATAATGTTTGTGCAGTGCAGTAGAATGTTTTCTGTAAAATAATATCCGACAAATTTCCATTATTCGTGCATCCGACTGTTTGTATATTAACAGTTATTATTTACATATACGTATATCGACTTGTAGCAATTTGATAATCTTTCAATGCACATATACTTATAAAACCGTGTAAGTCACGTTGGGAAAATTTAAAAGATTCGTATATTCGAGAAAAAAACACTGTAGGTACTACAGTTTCATTCTTATTTCAACACTTCTTATCAGTCAAATGCTGGCCTTCTTTATTTACTACGCCTATATCCAGACTTATCAATTTTACCGTGGCGTAAAACGATTTAATGTCTGCTTGATTTGAATTAAGAGTAAATAAAGTTGTAGAATGTTGGGGATTCGTTGAAAACGTAAACGTGATACAAAGAAATGTTGACGAACCGTTGAAATAGGTCACTTTAAGTGCGACATTCGAACGTACGCAAATGCGGGTACGTGACTAGAGGCATGGTTCGATCTACTTGACTGGAAAAAATTTAAAATACCCGTATAAATTACGTACACGTACGCGTAGCAATGAATAAAGTATAAGCAAATATCTCCCGTGGATAGTATAATAAAAAGGTATGCAGATGAGCCATATTATAAACAAATAATTAAATAAATAACATTTATTATATTTGGCGTTCATATTTTATTTACAACATAATACTATACAATTAAAATTTCCATGTAAGAGCTTAAATGCTAACTCAGATGCACCTGAGGCTTGATATAAATAATATGTAAATTAGAATTAAATTCCATGTATATTGAATACATATATTATGTCATTCCGTATATGCATACGATATCCTTGAACTTTATACATATTTTAACTCTTTTTGTATTCAATTCTTTCAACTTTCACTTCGTCGCCAACAAGCTGATAAACATACGTTACAACTGTTGAACTTTGAATGTCCATAAGGACAAACGATGGAATGACTGATCTGTAAAGTATAAATATTTATTTTAGACAGTTTTATATTACATAGTTAAGAATATTTAATAAATATAATGTATTATGTAAATATTCAACAAACAGATATTAAATATTGTTAAGGGGGTATTCTACTCTACAATGCCATTTATTATGTCATTTCTTAATATAAAGATTGCGGAAAGAAAGCTTACGTATCAAGAGGATTATATGCTCCCGTTGCCGAGCCAGGATTGATATAAAATTTGTTTTCATGTTCATAAGCTTCAAATTTATGCGTATGACCCGATATCAAAATATCAACATCCAACTGTCTTTGAATTAAAGCTAGTGATTCCGGATCTCCCCAAGGCACAACTTGATGCCCGTGCGATAATCCTATTTTAAACTGACCAACGGTAACAACTTTTTGTTCCGGATAGTTTAAATTCTACAGGGAGAATTAAAAACATGAAGCACCTTCGATTAGCGAGAAATTTGACGACATTATATAATTATATATACCTCGTCGAAGTCTCCTCGAACAACATGCACATCGCTAGCTAATGTTTTCAAATAGTCGTACGATTCTTTCGTACAAAGATTGCCCGTGCATAAAATATGCTGTATTCGACCAGGCACCAATAACTTTTTAAATTTACTTGGAAGACTACTACATCTGTGTGGAATGTGCAAATCTCCCAATACTAAAACAAGCTATAAATAGGGTATTAATAAAAAATCAGTTTCTCCTCTTGGTAAATATAAGACAAATGTCGGAGATAATTAACGAATACATAGAAGTACATGTTCTCATGTTATTAATAATGATACATGATTACAAGGAATTGATTTCCCATTATGAAACAACATTAGTCCTTTCCGAGGTTAGGTTAAGAAAAAAATGTGTTCGTAACTATAGCGATTTAATTTGTACTACGCTCTATCAATTGCTCACCATGATTTATTTAATAATATCTTTGTGAATGTTATATATTTTTAAGCGCTAATATTAAACTGATTGCATTTGTTAGCAGCACTACACAAAAGCGGTAGAAACGTCAAACGCGGTACCTGACGGCACTCACTGACTGAAGTGAAGTATGCCCTGAAAGTATACATGCCGTAGCGAGGAAAGGGTGAACTAAAATAGGCAATGAATTTAAATTTGAATTTGAGTTTATTGAAAGGCAAATCCTAGGCCGGTATTCATAGTCGCTACTTATTCTTAAGAAAATGCTTAAGCATGCGGAATCCTCTACTAACCTAGTAGCTAGTAAAGGATGCCGAATGCTTAAGCATTTGCTTAAGAATAAGTAGCGACTATGAATACCGGCCCTAAGCTCACAATATAACGAGCCCATGATGTCAAATACATTATCAAATTCAAAGTAGACTTACATAATCTATACTTAATTACAACGATAAAAAAATTATTAAAGTTAACTGCATTTTGCAGTTAATAGATTTTATCTGGATACAGATTATACTGTATTGGTAGGCGTATTAATCGCCTGTGATTTTCATTAAGATAGGTTTTCCCATACGCGACTGAACGCAACGTCAAGAATTAACAAGTTGATTTTCTCGATAATGTAGCGCAATATAAAAAAAATGTATTCCTTTTTCTCGACTTATTTACTTGTTATAAGTAGAAAAGAAAGAGTAACTTTTTTTGATATCGCGCTTAATTTTCGAGAAAATCGACTTTGAAACTCTTAACGTTGCGTCCAGCCACGTATAGGAAAACCTACCTTAATGAAAATCACGGGCAATTAGAGTATAAAAGGGCAACATTGGTTCGCAGGTTGGCGGTCTCTTTAAAACAAATAAAATATCTTCTTTCACAACATTCAAATAAAAACATTTAAAACTTGATAAAAACTATGACTGTCTTCGCCCTTTTGAACATTTCTCCTTAACTTAAGCTTATGCTATTTTAGGTATGCTTGAAGTCATTATCACATTATTAGGACTGCTGACAATGCGCATTAGGCTTGCCAGCTTTCGTTAAAACTTTTAAATCGTCATCTTTTAAGTAACTGAGTATTCTTTCGATACAGCCATGTGGTAACCCAGGGAAATCGTTAAAGAGAAGATCGAAAATTTTGTTACCTTCTTCCAGAAGCTCTTTCTTTATTCCCCCTTTCTAAAATTACTACTAAGCAACATTTTCTTGGGTCAACTTATTTGGGAGGGGGAACACCTACAGGAGTGGTGGTAATGTTGCGTGAGACGCCACGATTGGAGACGAACCGATGCCTTAAAACTTGAGGAAGATCGACAACCCTGAATGACATCTACAATCTACAATTTCGATTTTCGAGTTTCGAGACACGTCAAATTATCGATAAGCTGTTTCTTGCAATGCGCTAAAATACGAAATACAGGTTTACGTTTCTACTTACACTTAGTTTGCATTTATTCGCAACACAGATCGTTTTCTTGCGACCAATATTTATAATTATTATTCATTTATAATAATCATTTTTAGGTATAAGGTATAAGTTCGAAATGTATGCGTATACATGCTCAATTCATAGTTAACTGCGCGTAACGTATTCACTTAATTCATTAGCGCGTTGGCTTTCAATCGCGCACGGTATTATGAATCCTTTTGAACGCCTTTTCCAGTTACTTACTAAAATAAATAAT
Organism: Andrena camellia; assembly: GCA_029448645.1. Taxonomy (NCBI): domain Eukaryota; kingdom Metazoa; phylum Arthropoda; class Insecta; order Hymenoptera; family Andrenidae; genus Andrena; species Andrena camellia. The sequence continues at coordinate 36,264,499 of CM055680.1, forward strand.
ACTTGATGGTTAGTCAACGATAAGTAGCGTAAGAAAATAAAGTCAACATGAAATGCGTTGTGCCCGGAGTAAATGTAAAAAGTACGTTGAAATTCATTTAGGTTATATTTTATCAGCTTCCGTGTTAAAGAGTGTACTTACTGAAAATGAATATTTATACATAATATTCGTGTATTAGTTTTAGCAAAAGCTATACATGCATTGGCAAAAATTGGAGATGAAATGTACATAGAACCACAAAAGAATACCATATTGTTTCGTACTGTCAACTTGAACAGTTCAGCGTACGCTGACTTTACATTCTTTGAAAATTATTTCTCATATTATGTTTATGGAGATCTGCAGGAAAATGATGCATTGAAATGTAAAATTTCAATGAGGGTAATACTGAATTACTATATTTTCATATAATATTACAAGTGATTTAATATATAATATGTTTTGCAGAGCGCTATGGCTGTATTCAAAGCTGCCAATTTAATAGATAAACAAGTGGAAACGTGTCACATAAGATTAGAACCAGACGCATCTGAGATTTTATTTATCTTAAAATATAAGAACAGTATTACCAAGACTCATTTATTGCCCATATTAGACTGCGAAATGTTACAAGTATGTTATGCGTATTCTCCATAGCCTCTGTGTAGTCTCTATTTTTTTATTATTATCCATACTGTGCAGATTGCATATAATAAAGATCTTGCGTCGAATCAATTCTCATCTCAACCACGAGTATTAGGAGATGCGTTGCAAAATTTTCATCAAAATTTAATCGAGATAACATTAGAAGTTTCGTCACAAAAGTTGTTATTAAGAAATTATGTCGATGATGCTTCAGGTAAATTGTATATTTCAAGCAATATAATTATAGTTTGTTTATCTCGTTAAATGAAACTACTTACATTTCTCAGGTTTATCAAATACAACACGAACGCAGGTTGCACTTGGCAGAGGGGAATTCGATAGATATGATATTAGTAGCGACATATCAATTACATTTTGTATGAAAGAATTCAAAGCTATTTTAAGTTTTGCAGAAACTGCAGGAATACCAGCTAGTATATATTTCGAAGAAGCAGGAAAGTAAGAATTAGTTAATATAAATTCATGTATTCTTTCACTTATACGTGACTAATTATTCACTAATATTTTGCAGGCCAGTTATATTTGCATTGAAGAACCCAGCTTTTGAGGCAAATTTAGTGCTGTCTACGTTAAATTCTGATGCTGATAGTCAAACTGAAACAACGCTAATTGGAAAAAATGAAAAGACGACAAAGAGGAGGGCAGGAGGCAAGCGAATCTCAAAGAGGCCTAGTAGATCTACAAGTAAAACAGATAATAAATCAGCCACGATTAATAAAACATTGAGGAATACAAGTTCTAAAAATACGCATCCAGCTTTAACGGAAAAAATGAAAGAAACAAACCTAAATTCTTCCAAAGAAAAAGCTAATTCATTACAAAATATACCTAGCACAAGTCTAAGGGATGATCCCAATACAAATCAAGTCAGTGTTCTGCCAGTAGAACGCGACACGCGAGAGGAATATCCTAATTATCCCTCATCTAGTAGTGATATAACTCCAAAACTTAGTAAACCATCTACAAATAGAAAGAAGATAGTGAACTCTGTATTTTCCTCAATAACAAAAAGGAAGTTTAGTAACAATGAAATAGATAGGCAACAAAATCCCGACAATGTTAACTATGATGCAGTACCAAATTCACCACCAGTCAAGAAAAAAGCACGTCTAATATTTCAGAAATGTTTCCAAAGAACATTTGATCCGAGAACGTTGCCTGGATATGATATAATCTTAGCTGAAGATTCAGACGAGTGTTGTAGTGAATAAATATATTTTTTCATAATCTGTTATATTTATGCTTTTAACAAGTGTTCTTATAAATTTTCTGTGCCAATTCGTGTTAAGTTATAATTTATTTCCTCATCTCATTTAAATATACTATAGTTGTATTTAAAAAATATTTTAAATTTGAAATTGTTAAAATATAAATAATAATTATGTTGTAATTTCTATGTTTTTTATACACAGCCGACAATGCCATAGAACTTTTATTATCAAGTTGTCTAATATTGGAAATAAAAAAAATATCTCCATTTCCAGATAGCACTCCGCATAGCACAAAAGCGCTTAGCCCAGTTCGGTTGCACTTGTTTTTGTGGGGGGGGGGGGGGGGAACACCTACAGGAGTGATGGCAATGTGTGTGAGACCCACGATGGGAGCGACCGACACCACGGCCAACCAGCGTCGCCGGGAAATATTTTGTCGATGCTGGTTGATCGTGGCGTCGGTTCGTCTCCAATGTGGCGTCTCACGCACACATTACCACCTGTAGGTGTTCCCCCTCCACGAAACATCCAAGAAAATCGCCATAACAAAATGTTCTCCAGGGGGGGGGACTCTGTTTAGCATCGCTGATCTAGCATCTTATTATGGGACACCCTGTATATGTTTTATATAAGTAAACACACGTGGCGAGGCTACAAGTACTGGGGAGTATTGTCAATTGACATTTTAATAAAGAGAGAATGAAAGTATTAACGACATTTTTCTTAAAAGTGAGTACCATATCCACCGTAGGTCTTGGTGGTTGGTATCTCGGTAAATATTCGGAACAGAAACGACATTTGAATGGAGAAATAGGAGACAGTAGAACAAGTGTTTTCTCTAATGTAGACATCAAGGAGATGCCTGGTTTGCCTTTGTTTGGAACAGTTTCTGCAGCCACTGCTTTCGTTCCTGCAGAAAGTGAAATAAATATGGGTTCAAAATTGTCTTCAACAGCTCCAAGAGTGTCTGAAGTAAGTTAATAGTGTTTAATTTCTACTTAACCTCAATGTTACATAAACATTGCTAATTGATAGTTACTAACTGTGTGTAATTTATATGCGACTTTAATACAATTCTCAATCGTAAATTGTCTTAAATTTATCTATTACTGTTAATGATCCGCATTTGCAATTAATAATATGAATTAGAGCTTGAAAGAATATTGATATTTTGACAGATTATGAAGTATGGTTTCCCTGGATTAGATCATGTCAGATCGTACGAAGATTTTGTACTTTCTTATGACAGAAGAAACAGGGTAGCTCATTGGGTGTTTGAACATTTAACCAAAGAAAGACTACAATGCAACAGCGAGGTATCGCGGAGTAAATGTGAATTCAAGCCTGATTTGAGTATACATTCGTTTTTTAGGTATGTATTTCGAGTAATTACACGCAAGCATTGTTAAACTAATGTAGTAATAAATTTAATGGATATTAGATCAGAAAACAGTGATTACAAAGGTAGCGGATATGACCGTGGACATTTAGCAGCAGCAGGGAATCATAAGAACCTCCAACGTCATATAGAACAGACATTCTTTTTAACAAACATGGCACCCCAAGTGGGTGTGGGTTTTAACAGAGATTCCTGGAATAGGTTAGAAAAATATGTTAGAAACTTAACTAAAGTGTATAAGAACGTCTACGTTTGTACAGGACCTTTATATTTGCCGAAGTAAGCGAAACTCTTAATTTCTTATGTATATTTGCTAATTATGTCAGCGACTTAAACACACTACGGTTACAGAAAAGAGGCCGATGGAAAGAAGTATGTACGTTATGAAGTTATCGGCGCCAACCATGTAGCGGTGCCTACTCACTTTTATAAAGTAGTTGTTGCTGAAACGCACGATTCAAAATTAGAGATGGAAGCATTTGTAATGCCAAATTCTCCTATAGCTGATAATACTCCTTTGACAAACTTTCTGGTAAGTTATTCATTACAGTATTCCCTGGTTTAACTGAAAAGTTTCCAGACTTTAGTGGGAACACTGTATGTACTATAAATTAAGGTAAGTAATATTAATATGAACATTTGTAATAGGTTCCACCAGAGAGTGTGGAGCGTGCTGCTGGGCTTTTATTCTTTGACAAAATATCACGTGATAAATTAAGCAAGATAAATGGGAAGAAGATCTGTTGAAGCTAGTGATTATATAAAGTTAGGTGAGAAAGTTGACGTAAAGGTTTTAGTGAAATCAAATACAAACATACAAACTATTTTTATATATATCTAGTCAAATTTTATTTAAAACTTTTTTTCATAATATTCTTATGTCTAATCATGTTGGTGTATAGTTTATCTGTTAATTTATTATATAAATATAAATGTTATCAAAAGACAACCATAGCATTTAAGTAATTTAATATTTATTGCTTTTGTACAATTAATTATCGAAATTATTATAATTATTTATGCACATATGCTGCATATTGTCACGTTTTATCATAAAATAAGTACTCGCATGAAAATTGCATACACGCGTTTTTATATATTTTCTTAGTACCCCAAGTTTCAGTCTTAAAGAAAACATTGATGATATTCATTCTACAGTACACACTGAATAAAGATTGTTTACAGCTCGATAATGGAATGTGTTCGTTCTTATATTTTCAAATATAAACAATTCTCATGATAAATTTTCTGTTTCTTTTTGATTAATACATGTCGAATACATTACATTTATGGAATATTAATATGCTTGGCATTTTACAAAAGTATCAATATATGTATATATATACATGATGTTTCAGAATTGTAGGTAAAGAGTCAACTGACTAATAAACAGAACTGACAAAAACAAACAAGAATGTCCTAATAAACTATGATCCGCAAGCTGTTCTGTGTACGATCGCAATGGTCAAAGCACCAACAATTTCAGAATTTAGAAGAAAAAGCTTTGACATAGATATCTAAAATAGATGTTCGCATTGCGGTATAAGTTTCAGTGCGTCTTTACTACTTCTTTCTTATACTACTCGGCAATCATATTCAGTACATTCTACTACTCACAATATTAACAAGACTGTTACATATCGTAGTTGTTGATATATCTGTAATCGTACAAAGAGCTTAGCTAACAAGATAACATTTTTGACATATATGTACCCCGAAAACGATTAGTCTGCCACCTGTGTTTATTGAGACATACTTGTTTGTTTTTGTGAGCTTATCAGCTAGTTAAGTCTTCACTTATGTGATTGGAACGCCCGCTACTTCGATTAACAATTTTGTTCTATAATAATACAACTCGATACTATTTTAGATTCTATCAATCGGAACAATAGTACGCTAAGGTAGATGTATTTTAAAAAAAGGCAATAACAATAGTAAAACATGTGTTCCTACAAAGTGTCGTATTTCTTGACTGTAATTGTCAACTTGCTAAATCCTATTGCAAGAAGATGATTCTTTATTAACGGCTACGTCATTTATATTAATAGGCGAGAGAAATTCTCGCCTATTACTTTGGTCGTGGTAGTAAAGAATTACGTACCAAATAATATTCGTTATTAAATACTATATTTATATAAAATGCTACTGGTAAAAACGTTAATAACTCCTTCAGCTTACTATCTAATTTATGTACAAAATTAACAAGCGCGACGATACTGCGAAGCATGGAAATGCACCTACTGTATTTAAGTACTTTGTAAGTCATGATAGACACCGTTCGCGACGTTTTTATAAACAAATTTCCGAGATTCTTCGCAATAAGTCGTAACGTAACTACGCTATAGTACTGTGCCTGGATGAAAAGAAAGTCGGTCGAAATGTCACAAGGGCAAGAGAGGTTCTTCGTTTGCATTGGTTCCCGCCGCCCGTGTCCCGTTTGCTTACTTTGTATTCGTGACGTTCTCACGTCAACCAATAGGGATATACTATTCGGACCCTAGAGTTTCTCAACCGACTTCTTTTCATCCGGGCACAGTACTTCCTGACGATGCCTGGCTTCAGCTGGCTGGCGCCTAGCCAGTAGAATAAATTTAATGAATACCATTATGCTCGAGAGATCTCAATATCCGCATTCGAATATAACGCGTTTTTGAAATGCGTACTTCCAGTGCTTCATATTCACTGTTTATAAATAAAATCTCTTTAAGTAGGGTAAATTAGGCACTACAATGGACGGGTCTCGTTGCTTAGGTGCTTCTTCCGAGTATTGCTTGTATGTTAAGGACACTTAATGAAGTTTTAAGTACACTTTGTGTAGTTACATGATCCGTTTAAATCAGCCACATAACCGATGTGCAAACATAGTAATCTACTCGCGATTTTAGTGCTAACGATCGAATAAATCATCTTTACGATTGGTAAGATCGTTAAGATTTCACAGCGAATCTGTAATTATCAAAGCTCTAACGCGTTTCGCTTTCAACGCCACTTTTACATTCCTCAAGATTCCTTCTCGTATCTGGCATTGTACATAGACTTAATTCTTTAGGTCAATCTGATAACGCGGTGATAAGGTAGCGCGGACTAGAAAACGCGATGAAACCTCGTATTTTCTTACTTGCCGTTTGAAAGCAGTACTATCAAGTGGCAGATTCTCCCGATGTTTTTCTCCAATCGACGCATACTGCAGCAACGAAGCATGCTCTCAAAAGACTAGGATTTGCCGGCGTGGAACATCCGTACCATGTATGTCCCTTCGTCACGGGAAAGTTCTCAGATTAATCTCTCTTCCGGTGGCGGCTTCATCACGTTGTCCATCTCAACACGCGGATTACTAAATTCTTGAGCGCTCGGACTGTACGTTCCCCGGGTAGCCCTTTTTTTCCTGGCCATCATAAATAGTGCAACTAATGAGCCAACTGCGATGAGGAAGAGACATCCAACGATAGGGCCAACGATCACAGCTATGTCAAGTGCTTGACTGCTCAAAAAGTTTTCCGTCTACACGAGGAAAGGAATAACAAAATTATAGAGAAATTTATTATAATTGACTTGATAACACTGTCCAACAAAATTGAACTTTTTTTCCAATAGCCGTTTCTTATAGATTTTCAAACGAAAAGCGAATTTCTCGAAAACTGAGGGTGATGGCGACAAACGGTTTGCGAATTCGTTTTCAGCGCACAAAAGTCTATAAGGAACGGCTGTTGAATATTACAGACCAAAATGGCTGTTGGACAGTGTAATTGAACACTTCCTATATTTTCATCACATTACAACGTACTTCTGTGCAATTTTGCCCGGTATATTCCCCCGTACATTGACACCTATATCCGCCGTCGTCTCCACATTTGCACGTGCCTCCATTCTGACAGTAATCCTGCTGGAAAGAATAGATGTATGAAAAATAAGGTTCATTATAGGTATATGGAATAATAAATTTCAGTGGGAAACAATACCGCTTTACAAGGATCCATCATGCCGCAATTGTACCCGCAATAACCCAGATCGCAAATACATTGATAAGTGCCTGGTAAATTTTCGCATCGGCCGTGACCGCAGTCTGTGCTTGGATCTTGGCATTCATCTATGTCTAAAGAACAATTGGCTTCTGTGTAACCAGTATCGGTGCAGTCGCAAGTGAAATTGTTTACACCGTCGTAACATTTTCCGTCGTTTTTACATGGTACGTTGCCTTCAGCATCCGGCGCGCAGTCGTCGATATTAATTTCGCAATAGAGCCCGGTGTAGCCACGTGTACAATTGCACTGAGGTGTCTAATCATTCAAAGTAATATGTTATTAGAATTGCAAGTTGTAATGTTCTGTCTTAAATTATATTCGTACACAGAACGGAGACAAAAAATTTGAGAGAGAGAGAAAGAGAGAGAGAGAAGTTTTGACAGATTTTTGCAAAAGGAATTTGTGCCCTTTTCGGTTGTACTATGCATTTGTCTCCACTTTGTATATAATTTCAAAATAATTAATGAACAGATATCAAATGTAGATCGGGGTCATTTCTTCGCGTGCGTAATGGAAAATCATCCAGATTTCAGAAATACACATCATCTTACAATACACGCAAGTTTGTATAAGTAAATATGTTTCTGTTATTTTGGCATTTGTAAATTGTTTTAATTTCCATAAAGCCAGTATAAAAATGTACCGAACTCGAAGGATCTAACTATCGAAAAAGTCCATTTTTCTAAATGTGAAAGTTCCCAATATACATACATCGTATAAAATGCATCTACCGCCGTTTTGACACTTCCGCCCGATGCAGTAAGGAACATTGCAAACTGACCCTTCGTAGCCAGTCATACAGGTGCAAGTGAAATTGTCACCAGTTTGCGGATTTACAATGTCTGTACAAATACCGCCATTCTTGCAAGGCTTATTATCGCAGGTAATTAAGCGGAAATTCTGACACTGTTCGCCAGTAAATTGGTCTGGACACTCGCAACGGTAGTGCCCGGGAAGATTTATACACACTCCATCGTGCTGGCAGGGACTGTGTATTACGCACTCGTTTATGTCGCTGTCGCACCTAATGTAGAAACAAGATTGATAAGCAACTGTGGGCATTGGTAATTTTTTAATTTCATGTTAAAAATCCCACTAATTTATAACACAAATTTTTATATCCCTACCCGTTTCGTCTATCAATGTTCTAAAGTTAGATTTTAATTTAAAAACTTACAGCCATCCTTGCCACCCGCTGTTACACACACACGTGTAATTAGCAATTCCATCTACACATGTTGCGTTATTCTCACACTTATTGTCGATGCATTCGTCGATATCGAATGAACAATCGTCTTCTGTGTAACCCGCTGGGCACTCGCAAATGTAACTATTTAGCTTGTCAAGGCAGTAACCATCGTTCTTACAATCTGTCTCAAAGCAAAGCTTACAGCCGATACTTTCGTGATCCGTCGAATTATTTTCTTGTAATGCTAAATATTCTAGCGGCGTAAAATTAGCGTTCAGGTAGACTTCTTCGTACGTGAAGTAATGTAACAACATGCTGCCAATTCGCACTTCACCTAAACACCCTTTGAAAGCCTCTCCTGCAAAATACAATATATTTCCCAATTAAACTTAACTAATCAGTGCAGTTTATGAAAAGAAACAGAAACGTTGTAATAAATGTAGATAATAGAGGATCCGCAAACAAATTTTCTTTTCGAGTTATTCAGTTTTTAGGCCACACCTAAGTAGTTCTCTATGCTGTTACATTTAAATGGTAATATAACTTATCTCTCGTATTATGCGGGGTGTTTCAGAACTACATATTACTATAAGATAATGATATTATAATAACAGTAATAGTTATAACAATGTCGAGTATGAAATCGGCGAAAAATATAAAATTCGATCGCAATATTACCTGTCATTACGTTATGAGGTGGTGAAGCCGTGGTGAGTGTTCGTTCAGTAAAATCTATTGAATTGTCTTGGATGCCGCTTCTATTTTCCAATATTTGCTTACCAGAGCCGACGGTCACGTAACTATGTCTATCGGAGAAGGTAGTGCCAAGCCCGCCTAGAGTGACCGTTCCAGTGACCAGTAAATCGTACCACAAGGAAAAGCTGAAATTAGGGCTGACGTGCGGTGCACTTTCATCGTTGGCATTTGCGTATCCACACTCCATGGAATTGTTATTCAATCTCAACACGATGGATGTCCAATTTCCATCAGCTTCTGTTTTACCAAATGTCAATGTCCCATGATTTTGCATATCCAACCGCCAAGACACTATAATCTTGTCTTTGTAAACGGAAACGGTAAAATGCTGGTCACCCGCGTGCGGCGCAATGTGCATCAAAGTGCCGCCGGTGTTCGATCGGTACGTGATTTGGATAGTGTCGATCGTCGAGTCAGTTACGTTCTTCTCCTCTACCTGATTATAGACATATGTAAAGGAAGTCGTTACACCGTCGAAAGTAGCGTTAGCTATACATTCGTAGCCGTCGTCGAGATTTTGACATTTCGAGCCATTTGGGCAATCTTGCAGCTGACAGAATTCCATTTCCTGGCATGTCTTTCCAGTGTATCCACGCGGGCACTGGCACCAGAAGTCGTTCCATGTGACGTGGCAGGTCCCGGAGTGGTTACAAGGATTGCTCACGCAGACATCATCGGATACTACGCCCTTAAGAACTTTGTCGTAATCGAAAGTCACGTTACCGAATTGTATTGGAGTGGGAATGTCATTTGCCTGTATAACATATAAAGTATACCGTTAATACGTATTTACCGTATGTAGGATAGATTACACAAAATATCGTTTCAAGTGAGAAAGATTGAATATATTATTACCTTTAAAGGAAAGAATTCAACGACCATAGTTTCAACGCCATTTGATATCTGAACATCTTGAATAATTCCTTTGAAATTAACCTGTGGAGCTTGCGGCACCTCTATTTGACGATTATCGACTTGTCGTATGTATCTAGAAGCTTGCGGCAGGCCGCCCAGATACAAAACGGTGACATTCAATTGGCCAGAAGCACTGATAGTCTTCCGGAAATACTCGGTGCCATTAATTTTCACGTGAACCAATGTTACGTTTCTGATCACTTGTATCAGGTAATTGTTCCCGTCATTCAGTTTTACCCCGCCAACCGTATAAGCTTCTGTACCATTGAACTGAATTCTAACCAGCAGCTCACCACCTTCTAACTGAGCCGCTATGTAAGTTTTCTCCTGAGGCTTGAAATCCGTCTGCGAGCTGGGCTCTGATCCTAAATAAAATATGTCGCCCCTGTCTTGCCTCGTGCGAATAAACATCGATATATCAACTATTGATCTGACAGCTCTTCTGGCCATGTCAGCCACTTTCACTGTTACATATCCGTTAGTGATGTTCTCATATCCAAACGTGGCTGCTGTCATATTATATTGGCAGGTATGTCCAAGATACGGTCGTTCGCATTTACAGGAGAAATCACGCCACCTGTCCGTGCAATGGCCGCCGTTTTTACAAGGATTCGGTGAGCATTGAGCCTCGCGGGGGCAACCTGGCTCAACGTCCTCCATGTATACAGTCTTCGACGAGGTTCCAGAATATACCTAAACGGAGATTTACACACAGAAGATTGATTAACGATGTTTAGACATTTTCAAAGCATACGCAAAGTAAAACACAGCATACCCATTCTCCGTTAATAACGACATCTTCGGTGCAGCCCACGAAGAAAGAGGGCCCGTGAGTTAATCGTCGCAGATAGCTAGTAGTGCCACCGACATACGTCATTGGAAAAGACGTATGGTTGGAATTAGAGCCTTCGTTCAAGCTAATAGGGTAAATTGTCTGTTCCTCGTTAGCTGAGAGCACTAGATGCGTGGCATTAATCGCGACAAATACTTTTTGCCAAGTGGAGTCATTTAAACCGCTACCAATGAACACACCCTCCCATTTATTCAAAAGACTCGAGTGCAGATTTAATTTGCCGTTGACAAGTTCGAGGATGTAAAATGTAGACCCTTTCCCAATAGCGAGTAATCCGTTCGGCAGAGTTGTTCGAAAGCGAAACTGGATGTCGTATCCTTCGTCTCTAGTTGTATTTACCAAGACGTATGAACTGCCGCTCAGAGACATCGTCGTCACCTACGAATAAATGCACGATTACATAGACAGAAGCAGTTGAAAGCATTCAACCTTCACCTTTACGCACCTTCTTCTGCGTGGAGTAGGTATTTTGTGCAAGAAACAACGAGTGCAGTTAAATTAAATGCAATACGTGATCACAAATACATGATAAACTAGTGTTACAAGAGCAAGATTTTTCTCTCTTTGATTTATAGAAAAAGAAGGTCAAGGTACACATAACGAGATACTTACGTAATCGCATATTTCTCCGTGATATCCATTCGGACAGGTACAGTTGAATTTGTGGATGGTTTCATCGACGAGGTAAGGCCAACAAGTGCCATCATTTTGGCAAGCATTTCCTTGACAACCGATCAGCTTCACCGAACAATTTTTCCCGCCATACTCTGCTTCACACGTACACATATAATCAGCTCTTCCGTCGGTGCATACACCATGTCTGCACGGCGTGTATCTTTTGCACTCGTCGATGTCGTGCTGACAATGATCGCCTTCGTATCCCTCGTCGCATTCGCAGGTGTAGCCACCGATACGATCCACACAGGCCCCAGCTTGGCAAGGATTGCTGTCGCATTCGTTAATATTCACCTCGCAATTTTTACCTGTAACACCTTGCACGCAGAGGCACTCGTATCTGAGAAAGAAGATTAAAAAATTACTGGTGGTCATTGTGCGTTATCGACATTACTCGCCGTGTTCTCATTCGCTTTAGGGCTCCCACAGACCAACGCGAATATTCGCGGCGCGGAGCGGATCCGACGCGGATCAGATAAGGCTGCCCATAAGCCGCCACGTATAAAAAACTGCTGAACCGCGGCGGATCCGCTGCCGCCGCGAATATTCGCGTTGGTCTTTGGGAGCCCTTAACCGTTGAATGGCAGACACAGAGTCCATTTCGATCCACAATAGTATAATTTTGTTCATGCGATTCTCAGTTTTATATCAGACACCGGCCTTGTTAAGGGGTTACATACCCTCGACAGGTTGGAAAATAGGGTCATTTTTATGATTTTCTTTTCATATAAAGGAACGTCATTTGATATCTCAAGAAATGGTGTGAAAGCAGACCCTTCTCCCGAGGCCTCTTCATAGTTACAGCATTTGCGTTACCGAAAATATCTCGGGGATTAGTGGACCGATTTGAATAAAATTTTGCACGAATATTCTTACAGGGTATCCCGTCAAGGGTATGCAACCCCTTAAGGTGTAAAATTTGTATTTTCTTAGAGCAACATGAAAATTATAGGCTGAATGAAAGTGGTGGGCCCCTGCGTCCGTCAGGCGAGGATTGAATCCCGTCACGCTTACCCGCTTGCATTGGCGTAGCTGAAGTCTTGATTAAATATCGAAGGTAACGTGAGCGCGTCGCTCTTATATAATTCCTTATTTGATCTTTCCAAGCAAGTGCCGTTGTACTGGCAAGGTGAGCTCTCGCATTCGTTTATGTCGATCTCGCAGTTTTTACCATTGTAGCCAGCGTAGCATTGGCACTTGTAATTTTTAATGTCATCGATACAGAGGGCCCCGTTCACGCAAGGCTCCGGCCGACAGTCGTCGATGTTTTTCTCGCAACGTGCACCTTCGAAGCCAGTATCGTTGCAGTCGCAGGTATAACTGTTTATACCGTCGATGCACCGACCGTGGTTCAGGCACGGCTGCTTCTCGCAATCGTCGATATTTATCTCGCAATTTAATCCACGGAAGCCCAGCGAGCAGCTGCACGTGTAACTTGCGATCTGGTCGGCGCAAGTCGCGCCGTTTAAGCAAGGATTACTCTCGCATTCGTTTACATCCACGTCGCACGTCTTTCCGGAATAACCGGGCGGACACTGGCACTCGAAATTGTTAATATTATCGATGCACGAGGCGTTATTTTTACACGGGCCGCATAAACACTCGTCGATGTCGATGTCACAATGGTCGCCGGAAAAGCCTGGCGTGCAGAAGCACTTGTAGGTGCCGTTCTTATTCACGCAGATCCCGTTGATGCACAGGGAGTTACCCCTCACTTCGCATTCGTCCACGTCTTCGTCACAATATTGCCCTGCGAAATTCAATAGTCTGAGTATACTTAAATCGGTGTTTATAAATCTTTAATCGTAATTAGAGAACTATCGTTCGATTAAGTAAGTCATTCTAAAACTGTTTACCCCAGCCCCGTGGAAATTAGTTTCGGCTGATGAGGCTTACCTTGGAAGCCGTCCTTACACTTGCACTCGAAACCGTGTTCCCCGAGATCGATACACGTGCCGTTGTTGCAAGGTTTCGTCGCGCAATGGTCAACGATAAGGGTGCAATTAGGATCCCTGTAACCCTCGCGGCATTTGCACTCGTAACCGGCGATACCATCGACGCAAACCTTGCCGTCGGGACATATGATATCGACACAATCGTCCACGTTTATATCGCAAATCTTGCCCTCAAAGCCCCGTGGACACTCGCAGACAAACTCGCGCCGCAGCCGCGATATCACCGAACAATTCCCGTTATTCTGGCAGGGATTTATCGCGCAGACGTTGTACTCGCGTTCACAATTCTCGTCCATGAAATCCTTCGTGCAGTTGCAAGTGTACCCGTTGATTTGGTCGATGCAGGTGCCACCATTCTGACACGGTTGCGACAGACACTCGTCCACGTTGATCTGGCAGTTTTTCCCTGTTGAAACGAAGATGCGTTTCAATAAACGATGCACTAAGTTTAGTGGAACGCTTGTACCAATTACAATGATATAGTTATCGTAAGAAGCTGTCGGCCGCTTACGGTCATTTTAATTACAGCCATTACCGCACGCGCTCATCGCCAATAAGTAAGTAAACGAGTAAAAGTAATGAGAATTCCTAAAGGAGGATGGTGAATTTCTTGTTTTTAATGGGTCACAGATGACGGGGCGAGTTGATACTCGATTAGTATCGGGCGCATACGCGTAACAGATTTGTAGATATAGTAGAGTGTATAGTATGTATAGAAAACGGTGAGCAAGGCTTTGCGCATATAGAAGATTCGCGGATCGAGTGATTACCAGTGTATCCCGGAAGACATTGGCAGTAGTAGCTATTGAGTTGATCGATGCAGATGCCGCCGTTGCGGCAAGGATCACTGGAGCACTCGTCCACGTCGGTGGAGCACTCAAGGCCCGTCCATCCTGGCTCACAGGTGCAATAATAGCCGCCGGGCTGAGCGGAGCGGGGCGCAACAAACAAAGCAAGAGGCCACATAGAGATACATTCGACACGACACGGTTGATTAATCGGCTGGTCGTGCATGCAAAGCGACGTGCAATGGTCTCACTCACATAATCGTGGCAAGCGGAAGCTTGCTTGCAAGGTAGATCGCGACAGGTGATCGGCTCCTTGCATTGGGGCCCCGTCCAAAATCTCGGGCACTGGCACATGATACCGAAACGCGTCTCGAGGCAAGTGCCGCCGTTGTAACAGGCAGAACACCAATCCGAGGCGGGCGATAGGCATGTCGCTCCTGACAGACGACACGTGGCACAAAACGGCAGAAAACACAAAACACTTAAGAAAACAGAATCTCGCGGCTGAAGGACACGAGGAGAGCGATGATCAAAAGGGAGTTAGTTACGGCGGCAAGGAACTTGTACGTGTTAGCCATGTTTCGTTGTTAACGTTCAAACGTATACATTGCAGGCCTATTTTGAACGTAACAGTGGTTTCAGCGCGAATGAGTGTTCACAACTGTGCCTATTATATACATAATAATAATGTTCAACTTTACTTTATGCTTAAATTCGTTTTGGTTAATTACAATGCGTGTATTGTTCCAAAGCGATTGCTAGGAGTTGAAATGTTCCGCACGTTCGGGTCAAGTTTGCTTTGTGTTTCGTGAAATGTACTTTGCCTCCTGCTTACCTTTCCATTCAGGCGGGCAGGTACAATTATAGCCGTCCTTGTTACTAGTGCACGTTCCGCCATTAGTGCACGGATTGCTAGCACAGTAATTGATAGTGCAATTCGGGGGATTGCCCATGAAGCCAGGATTACAGACGCATTGGGCCCCGTGCGCGTCTTCGACGCAAATACTGTTCGGTAGGCACGCCGCGTTCTCGCACACGCTTTTGCGCTCGCAGTGCCGGCCAGCGTATCCGGGTGGACAGTTGCAATGATAGGAGCCCACGTCGTCCACGCAATCCCCGCCGTGCGCGCAGGGGTTTGACAGGCACTCGTTCAAGTTCAGCTCACAGTTTTGACCCTCGAAACCGTTCGGGCAGTGGCAAATGTAACCACCGTAATTATCGTAGCACACACCATTGTTCAAGCATGGATTTGCCAAGCACTCGTCGATATCTAGTTCGCAGTTTCCACCCTCGTATCTACAAAAGAAGCGATATCGTTAATTATAACTCGACACTTTGTAATAATTTAAGTTCAGTGCATTATTATATAAGTAAGCATTGTGTAATGAAATATATGTAAGTCAGCATTGCGTAATAATCAATATTCAGAGCATAATGAATGGTGTTGTACAGGGTGTTCCACTACAGGTAGGAAATTTTTTAGGGACTGATTCTACAGGCCAAAATAAGATGAAAATCTATCTATATATATAAAAGATGAAGTCCTGACTGACTGACTCATCAACGCCCAGCTCAAACCGTTTAACCTAGGAACGTGAAATTTGGAAGGTACATTGTTTTCGTGACGTAGGCACCCACTAAGGAAGGATTTTTGGAAATTCCACCCTCAAGGGGGTGGTCAAAAGGAGTGAAATGTGTTTTCATGGAGTACTTAATATCTCTTAGGCCCGAAGCGAAGCGCGGGTGTATTTTGCTCGTATGGAATAAAATTGTTGAATATATTACGCGCCTAAAAATTCAAACTTGAGTTTCTCGAAAATCAAGCGCCATATTAAAAAATTCTATTCTATATTTTTTTATTATGGTCTGTAGAATTACCCCTAAAAAGGTTACCTGTAGTGGAACACTCTGGAGATATAAGAATCCCGGGCAACGCCGGTTACTTAAAGCTAAACAGTATAATATATGTAAAATACATAAATGCGCGATGAGAGCAATATAACTCTTATTAGACGTTATATATAATAGACTACTTTCTTCGGACTTATAAGGTAACATTAATTAACGATCAGTATAGTAAACGTACCCTGTCCTATCGCATATACAGGTATAATTATTAATACCGTCGATACAGGCTCCGCCGTGCTTGCAAGGATTCGAGGAGCACTCGTTAAAATTGGTCTCGCAGTTTTTCCCCGTCCATCCAGGCAAGCAATCGCACTTGTATTCGCTGTCAGTGAGCGCCAGGCAGACACCGTCATTCCTACATGGACTTTGCTCGCAAAGTCGCACGCCGAGTTGCGACTCGCAGAACGTCCCGGTAAATCCAGGCTTGCACGCGCAGCTGAAGTCTCCTTTTTGATCTTCGCTACACGTGCCGCCATTCCGACATGGGCTGTTCTGGCACGGCGAACCTGATGAATTTGTTACACAACACCTTAGAGCGTTTAAGGGCACGGTAATCGTGAGAATTAGTGGAAATGGTGCAACGGAGCTAAATGATAGTTTTTGTGCGGAAGCATGAGACACCAGTGACCCCGAAATTTAGAGACCCGTTTGCCGATCCAGAGAAATGGGAGAGAAAATGCGATAACGTGACAGTATTGATCTCGGACACATGTTTAAAGCAGGCAGCGGAAATGTCAGCAGAGTTATCGTTGGAAGAGAGGCGAATAGCGCGATGGGAAGCGTTATTAATGTGAAATAATGGAGTCCTCTTTCCCAGGTGTTTCACTCTCGTCATTTAAATTAAATGATTGATGCGACTGGGCACTCATGCGGGATACTGTGGGCAAAGTCGATTTTCGTGAGCGTTCCAACCAAAGGCCAATTGCATAATTAACCATGGAATGTTCACTTTCCAATAGCAGGACTATGTCATTTCACTGAAAGTTGGCAACCCGCAAGCATTTCCATGGGGATTCTAGGCTGATGAAAGAATAAAAATAAACGTCATGCAACAACCATCGATGAAGACTAAAGACAGAATTCGTGGCCAAGTAGTGTTCTATTATCATTTAATTATTTTATTCTCCGAAGTATATGTAAAGTGTAATTATTTTACTGCTCGTAACACATAAAGGAAAAATAATAAGAAGCTAAGCTAAATACAAGCAGGAATTATTGGTAGCAATTAAATGTTACTTTTCGCTCTTCCTGTGTCAAATCACAATTTATAATATAAGGACACGTGCAGTTCAATAAATCGTAATACGTAATAATTCTACACGGCCATGGACCTATTTCTATTCTCCAGTCTGTGCGAAAAGCCCGTATATTCGACGTCGAGGTCTACCATTGTCAATTTGACAGTTGTTGCCGGAATATCGGGCGTAACAGTGGCACTCGTAACGATCCTGCCGTGACACGCATTTACCATGCATCATGCATGGCTCGTGATGGCAGAAATCTATGGTGGTAATTGAGCTGGTTCCTACGCCACCTCCGAGTCCGCTGGTACCACCTGAAAGTTTCGTAGAAAGATCTGGCATGCAATCTACTATTTAGTTCATGTAAGTCGTACGCACGGTCACAAGTGTGATTGCGAGTCTACACGGGAACAAACTAAATATACGTGATCTTCACTCTGAAAGTGTGCGCTTACTCAAATTCTACGGTTCACCAGCCGGCTTTTTATATATTACTCAAGAAATCTTACCCTTAGCGAGTATTACTAATTTACCTAGCTTCTATTAGCTATTAATTACCTAATCTTCGTTCTATTCGTTACATATGTCGACTCAACTATCTTTCAGTAGAAGTTAATACGCATAATGTTGCTTATAAATGATAAAACAAAATGAAATGTATATTTAAGAGATTTGCTCCTTGCGAATTACGTTGGAAATATGTAATAACAATAGTAAAATTAAATTAGTCGTGTTATTTTTCGAAAATAACACATCTGAAAATATTTTTCTGTGATTAACCCTCCGTTGTCGCGCCTTCTTATATTCACACATTGGTCACGTGGGTTTCACTGTCCTCCAGCGTCATTTCTCAGTTACCATTTTCGTATTTTTGAACCTTTTAATTTTTCAGTGACAATTGTACATTCGCAATACTCGTATTGTTGAAATTTGTATTTGAAAAAATAGTTGTGGATAAAAGCGATTTTTTTAAGATTCACCAAATTTTCAAATTGTATTACTAAGGTCTAAAAATTTACAGAAATATTGGCAAAGACATAGGCTAGGGTGCGATACACCCCCGTGTGACCACGAACGGTTAATATACGTCTCTACATTGTTCTTACTAATTTAATTTTAGCAGTAGATATTATTTTTAGGTATAAATCCATTGTTACGTTTGAAGGCCAGTTTTCTGGGCGACGTTCTTATTTCTTGAATACAATGATATGGTATTTACTAGAAGAATGTCGAAATCCTTACATCCTTTGTTATCCGCGGGGCAGGGACCAAAGACAGCTCCATTATTGATAGTATTGTTAAAGAGAATACTAGGACCTTGGAGAATGCATCCCCTGAATCCTTCTCCAACAATGAGGGATCCATTCATGTCGTAGTCAGGAAGCGTAAGAATTGCAGCATTATACGTGGCATTAGCAATAATCTAAACAGAAAAATCTTCAATTCAACATTCTATAAAAAGTAAGGGAAAGAAGCAGTCATTGCACTATTCGCTAACAATTAAATACAGATACAAGTTAAAATATGCATTTCTTTAAAAGGAACGCGAATAAATGACTGTTCCAGAATTCTAGACTTCTATGTGTTAATTTTTCGATTTTTCACATTCAAATTTATAAATCCTATAGTTTGTCTATTTGTTATGATAAAATTAACACCAAAATGAAATTTCAAAAGCATGCTGTAACAGTACCTACTAACGATCGTTGGATCTTGATTACCTGCGTATGACCTGCCGCGTTTAAAGTGAGATTTCCGAGTCTGAAGAACAGATTTACGTTGTGCCAGGCATTGTTCAGTAACCTGGCGTTGAGTCTCGCTTTGTAGCGTTGCTGATCTACGATGGCCACGAAGAGCAGCCCGTCCGGGGTCACATCAAGACTAATCGAGTCATCGTTGTATTTCTGCATGAAGAGTCGGCCACCCTCGCAGGTTCGAAAGCTCAGGCCACTGTGCCTGTGCACAGACACGAACGAGCCGAGCTTCAGGAAGGTGGAGCCATTGAAGTAAGCTTCTCGGGGATGTTCATCGTAGCTTTTGTGTCTAATGTCTTGCGGCGCTTCGTCCGTGACCACTAATAAGCTAGTCAGTACTGAAACAGAATTCTTTTGTAAGTTCCAGCACATCTCGCCGCACTATTTTCTTATTGCGAAAAAGACAAGTGTAAGCTTGTTTAAAGATTTTTAAATTCCAATAGAAAGTACAATTAGGACGATATGGCGCTTTGCCTTGGACTAAACAATTATTTCAGGCGAAGACGAGGATTACTCAAACGAATTAGAATAATAGAGCATTTCACTTTTAACACATTGCTGGTTATACTGCCTGAATTTCGTTGCCCGAACTAGCTTGGAGGGGAATAAAACTCTGTGGTTTTTAAAGCCAGTGTGTCATGAGTAATTGTCGAGGGCGAATGTTTCAACGATCGTAAACGTTAGCCGAAAGTAGGAAAAATGAAGGCCTGTAATCGACGAGGTACGTACGTGTCTGTCCTAATTTGTGTTATCAACACTGGCTACAACTTTGGTGAGATAATGTGCAGTGAGCACGTTTGCGTTCCCATTGATTAGGATCAATGTGTGTCGAAGTCGAAATATATTGTTCGTACTTCGATCCAAATGATAAAATGCCTCAAAATTTGTAGAGCTACTGATAGGCAACCAATTATCCAAATAATCGCTCGTGTTTCCTCGATGTACAATTAAGGGGTCATTTCGCTTTGATCGGCCGAAACATGAAGATATTATTAAAGATTTTTTCTCCATAAATAAAACATATCAATTTTTATTAAGCTGCTCTTATATTATACAAAAAAAAAAATTTAAAAAGATTGTTTTTAATTTGTTTCATATGTTTTTTTATAGCGTCAATGTGACACCTACAAAAAAAGATGTATGTTCGTGACGCAGGTGATTTCCCGGCTCAGGCTTATCTGAAATAAGAAATTCGAAAAGATTCTTAATTTGTATTAGTGTGGCTATCGACCGTAGCTCAATTAACAAATTTTGTTGAGGAATAATAAAATAAGCAAGAAATAAACTCAAGTTCTAAGCTGCGAAAATATTCGATACTATGCTGTTGAATTTCTTAAGAATTTGCTTGAAATCGTTCTCAATTTGCACTTTAATTATGCACTATCAATTAAAATTCTAAAATCACTATTCAGTTTCCATTAAAATCACATCATATGACAAAAATACTCTTAAAGTATTTCCAAGTTAACATTTGCAGCGATGACTACAATGTTCCTGATTCGATTAAATTCGAAAGCCCCCAGCTTCTCTTAATTCAAAGTGATTCGAAACTTTTTGGTCTGTAGTTACCTATATCGCAGCAGAATTGCATGATTTATAGAATGGCTTAGTATAACGCGCGTGATAGAAATATAAGCACATTCGTGACTTTTGAGGTGGCTGATGAAGTCCAGTGCATCCCCTGCAGGATCGATGGTGACCAATAAATAATGCATGAGATGCATCTGCACGCTCGCGTGAAGCTGTATGGCCCAGCAGAGGCTGTCGGTTAGTGTAGACATCACGATTATGCGTCGGTGGAAATCCCACAATAATCGTGTAATATAAATTCTTTATATGTATCACCTTAAGAATCATAATCGTGGCACGATTACGAACATAAAATATTTGTTACAAAACAACTGTAAATGTTAAGATCAATGGATAAGAAAATCGTTCAACAGTGATTAAAAATTAAGTAGTACGTAAGTACTCCACAGAACTACTTAACTTCATTGAATTTTTATAAGTGAATTGTGAAGTACAAACCGTATTGTGAAGTAATAGAAACGTTCCCGATTCTTAGTTTCATCCTTTTGCGATTAGGTGGGACACATTTAATTATTTAACGAAAAGAAAAGAAAGATAATTGTTGAAGCACGACAGATCATTAGGGCTCCATGAAAACACATTTCGCCTCTTTTCACCACTCCCTTAGGGGTTGATTAGGACAACATCTTGAAATAGATTTTTAGGCATTTGTGTGGGTAATATTTGTACGTAAAAACCAAGTTGACATCTAATCCGGCCTAAGAGATATTAAGGAGTCCGTGAAAGCACACTCTACTCTTTTTCACCCCCTTGGGGATGGAATTTAGAAAAATCCCTTCTTATCCAGCACCTACGTCTTAAAAGGAATATACTCTCCGAATTTCATGTTTCTAGGGTCAGTGGTTGGGCTGGACTGTTATGAATCAGTGACACAACGAATACCTATATAAGTGTGGAAGACTGACTTTACTACTCGGCTTCTCCCGTTTAGATTCCGATTTTATAAAAAAGCAATTACAAGTAGAATATTTTATGTTATACTACAGTGTGAAGAAGCTACTTTCGAAGAAAAGGAATTTGCATTTTTGCATCATTGTGCTTGATGAATTTGTTGATTATAACACGTGAAAAATATTTTCCCTGTTTGGTAATCTTCATTTAATATCGTCAGCGAAGAAGGAAAACCACGTTCTTAAGCGGTCATTCCGGTTAGACGGGTTGAAAAAATCGATTTTTTTTATGAAACATTTGTCGAAAGTATATTATCCTGAAAAGTGTACTGTTAAATTTTCATGGAAAAATTCCGATTATTCTAGCTTCTACAGAGGCATTTTGTAGGGAGCGCAGAATCGTTATAGAAATAGTAAGTATTAAGAATACTTGTTTTATTTACCACAATAATATTTACTTACAATAAAGCTACATTCTGTTCTTAATATTTTATAAAGCATTACACGAAAGTCCAATTTTTACAATACTAAGAAAAGGGACTTAATTCACTTATCAACTAAGAGGCTCATATGTACACGGAAATCTTAGGTCCCTTGGTTTTACGTTCTCCACTGTGTTATCACAAGAGATAAATATGTTATACATAAATCCGGTACGAGCAAGCGGAATACAAATGGTGGCATTATTATTTGATAGAGCGATGTTGCGTCTCCAGCCTTGTCTACCTACATTCTGAAATAATTCAAAGAACAAAAACTGTATGCTATAAGGTCTCTATAAAAAAAGCACGGTATCGCAAGTGATTATTTATTTGATAATTTTGGAATAAAAATAAATTTTAAGAAGACTTCCAGGAAAGGCAAAAGCGAGATGTTGGTTCACGTTTATGAGGAAACGATAAATGATTCATAAGGAATATCGAGCGAAGGGGTTTCATACCGTGACTAATTAGACATCCTGTAACATCGTCGCTGAAGTTCAAAAAAGGGAAAAAACGTTAACAAGGATGCCCGGAGGTATTTGAGTCGTGAGAGATGAGATAACTGATAACAAAGTGTATGTTGACACAAGTTAGATGTAAAACCGGTTCTTACGTTACTCTTTGTATGAATATGATTACAACTTTCTACCTACTACAAAACTGTCTTGTCGCTGCTATTTCGCGGTTTAATAATATGTACTTCTAATGATATATTCGCGAAGAACTTTTTCTTTCCAGTTATCGTCCTCTAATCTAGATTTCCTCATCTGGTTTTAGGTCACAGGTATGTGCTACCTATTTTCGAATGTTCCAGCTTTTAGAAATTTTACGGCATCTTTGGGTGTCCGGGAAACTTCATGCTGAACTCGAACCCTTTAAGTCATCGAGAAGTACGAAAAAAGCCTCTGGACAGATTTTGCTAACAAACAAGCAGACACCTTCAGCGTCTTATAAAGAACTCTCACAAGGGAACATCTCGAACCCTTCCGGGTTTCATTCATATTCCTTATGAATTTGTATTCAAAAAATTCTGAAACTTTGTGAATATGTAGGGGATTTCCTCCTGATTACAACGCAATTTTTTTTGTTGCCCAAATTCACTGTAAGGGGGTGGAATTGACCCGTGAAAATTCGATTATTTTCCGATTTTGTGTTATAACTCGTGAACTGTAAAATATTTTTGCTACCAAATGATAGATCTAATTAAAAGAAGTAACTTTTGTCTTGAAACTTTTTTTCTATCTTTTACAGTGCGCGAGTTATAACACAAGCTCGGAAAATGGCCGAATTTTCGGGGGTTAATTTCACCCCCTTCGAGTGAATTTGGACAGCAAACAAAAGTTGCGTTGTAATCAGGAGGATATCCCCTACATATTCACAAAGTTTCAGAATTTTTGGAATTTCCGGGTTCAGAATCTTCCCTTGTAAGTAGCTTTTTAAAAATCGTGAGATACTTTTCAGAATTTTTGAAAATTAAAGTAGGAGATTCCTTATGGTTTATGGAAGCTCGTATTAAGATGTAGGGAACAACGCAGAGACCAACCGGAAGTCTCTGCCCCCTTCGCTTCTCTGAATCGACGAGACGTAACGACGAATATGGTGACGAGTCTCTCGTTTGGAAGCTCACGGCTCAGCGACGAGTCGTAGAAAGACGTTCTGCCCGCCGGCTACGCCAGGCATTGAAATCTCCGAGTAAAGAAGCGGTGCAAGATTTTTTAACAGTTACGTCGAGTATTTCTCGCGTTCCCGGAATTGAATGATTTCCACTGTGGCTAAAGTAATGAAAATAAGGAGAACAACTGAGAAAAGGATTCAAACAACTTAGATTAATCATAGCGACAATGGTCCTTAAGCTTTTTATGAAATAAAATTGTTTAGATTATTAAATTCAAATAATACCTACTGTTACGTTTATATGATACGGTGTAGTATTTACTTTCCCATATTATGTTGCCATGCAGAATAACCCAAGGAATTACGTATTTATAATTGTAATGGGATTGCCGAGCTATTTTCCTGCAATTAATTCAATTTCGTCCCGTGTCAGAGGTCGATAAAATCAAAGAAAGAAGAAAATGATAGGTGTACATAGTGCATTAGAAAGGAGTTTACTGTTAGAAAGCATAACGGATCAGGCAGGTTGTGTAAAATTTCACGACTCGTTTGCTACGTCGATATTCAGAAGAATTCTCTCTTGTTAACAAGTAGCATCTACTGTATAGTGTATAAAAAGAAAAGGAAAGAATAACAGGGAAATTATGATTCTAGACAACGTCCCACATTTTTGAAAGAATCTACAGTAAAATAGGGTATTCTAGGAATAACAATTTTAATAATCTCTTAAAAAATAAGAACCTTTCTCTCAGTACTTTCAAATCAATGAAAATATACAACATTCTTCTGTCACTGAGAAGTAGTATTTAATTGTTGAATGTCAGTTTCTTTATTTTATATCCACAATTTTATTTTAATCTGCACGCTTACAATGCATTGCCTCTTAATTACTATGTTTTCAGTGGCAATGTGAAATAAGATCAATATAGCATCTCTATTCAACATTGAATTTCTAATGCTATCTTTGTTCTTGAATTGTAACGTGTGGTTTACTTGTAGCTACGATTAATTCAAGTAATAACTATAATTCAGCTTGAAACATTTTCTCATCCTTCTAACAGTTCTATAATCTCCCTAGACTCAATACCAAGGGAAGCAATTATTTTTATTTTCTCACAATCATCTGGCTCTGTACATACATATCATACTTTTGTATAGCTGTAATTATTTTGGCCATATTTCAGAGGAGATGATACAAGCACGAGAGACGAGTTTCAATCCTAATTGCTGAAAAATACTTATTTTATAATACACTATATACTACTAAATATTGCGAGTCGTTCGAACAAACTGTACGCGTCGTTAAGGAACTACACGAGTCTGTAATTAGCATTAGCGATTATCGTTCGCACTACAATATTCTCACACGATTAAACTTAATGGTTTTCGACCGTTACTAAACCGTTCCTCTTATCGTGAATAGTTCGACTTTCCATAATTCATTCATTCCCTCACATTTTCCTGTCCTTTATGATAATATCTCTGCACAGTACGATATTTAAATCGGGGATCGAAAGAGTTCTGGAACTTTTCAATAGGTTCTATTTAAAACATGGACCGTGGAACTTTAAAAGAAAAGTTCTTGAAAATAAATGTTTCAGTTGGAATAGAACTTATAAACTTAGGCTATACTACCTCACCCCAACCTGTGCTACACGGACGTAATTACTTTCAACTCCATTTCTATTGTTTATTCGCATCTGCATTACTTATTCTGCATGCACACTATTCTTTAATATTCTCTTTAACATAGCCAAAAAGCTATGCAAACGCAATATAATATTGTAAAAAGTAATGCATTGAAAGAAAAAAGTACTACACTCGGTATGCTGTTCTGAAAAGTTGTGTACTTGAAGCTAAACAACAATTAAAGCGTATGTAAAGGTAACTTGTTGAGCTATCTCATGAGAATGAACATAATTTTTCTATAGCTTACGCGAACGTGTGCATTAAACTACACAACGTGTCGCGTTGAACGATTGTAAAGTACGATAAGATTGTTCGATAATTAATCGAAGAAACTAACGTATTCCGTGCTTGAGGGCGGACTCATAGAGTAGAGTTCCTTGGCACGGCTAATACTCGCTGGTATTCACCTATGAGTCCAATTATATGACTCAACAGCTTCACGAACCTGACGAGCGTTGCCACGCCTTCACTGGTAGCCTTTTCTTTGCTGCGTCGCAGGAGGCTGCTTATTCAAGATACATACTGTATTCTAGGACTTGTGAAGCAAGTAACAGATGCAGCCGATAGCATCTAAAGCAAAAAGGATAGGTTAAATAATAGATAGTTAATTTCGAAGTAAAAAGTACCAGGTACAGAATACGCAGCAGTGAGTTACTTCCCTTCGCCATCATCACTCTTTTTATCAATGTTTCGGTAATGTAAGAAATATAAGTAAAGCGCCATGCTTGCTGCCAGCAGTGAGTTAAACATTTGTTTAAACGACAGGACATTTTGGTCACCATTTATTTATTAATTTTAACCACTTTTTTTAAACCAATAAAGCGCAGATTTTTTGGGAAAATCACACATAATTGTTTCAAGTGCCGTCATTTTTAAAATATGCATTTTGATCGCACCATATTAGGTTCATATTCTTACAACTGTCAAATAAATTGGAAAAAAAATTGTACTGGTCTGTTTCACGTATGTAACTACCAGAGACGCTACAACCGGCGTCGTTTTGCACCTCGAAAAAAGCCTATTTAAGATACTGCTCTATTTGTTTTGTATCATCATGATTTACTGTCATAAAATTTTTTATCATAATTCTACTGCCATAAAAAATTTTTTTTACCTGTTATAATGTTAAATAAAGTACCCTTAAAGTTCCAAACGGATTAGCGCATTATTATCTTTGCGAAAAATTCCTAAAAATTGATACAAAAAAAAGAAGAAACCGTTTATACGGACTTCTCCCCTTAAGCGATGCGTGTCGAATGTTTTGCCAAATTGCATTTCATTTTTTTTTTATTAATAGTTAACGGGTTTCCGATTCAGCAACGCACGTCCATGGTTATCGTTGCATAACACTGTTGTCAATTACATTAAGGGGCAGGAACACGCTCCCGAGAATTCTAACAAACACGGTTTATCGCGGCGCACACCCGATCCCACTGCAATGCATACCGGTAGTCGCGTGCGTTGTGTGACTAACAAACCAGTGTCTTATCTGGGCTTACTATTTTCATGACATCTTAAGGTTGATTCCCACTAGCGCTCACGGGACGTGACGCCGACGCTTGAGCCACGATCGCGCTTATCGGAGAATCGATAGCATTGTTTTAAACACGAGCAATCACATCAGAGAAGACGCTCCGATCACGCTACACTCGATATTGTAATCCCTCGTACACCAAATACCGATACAAACAGTCGCGTGGGGTTATCATGAGAAAACGAGTTACAGGCACGATGACTCACATAGTCAGTTTTGCAATAGATGCAAAGGACTCTTGTAAGGTATGTAGCCCAACCATTTACTTACAGTATCAGTATAGTAATCGTCGAATTCCCACGTGTCACTGAACCGAAAACAACTCTCCAAGCATGCGAGTGATTGTGTACATACGTGTACGAGTTTATAAAGTGGTAAAGTGCTTCCCTTTGAGAATACCTAGAAAAGTGACCAAACTAGGAGTGCGCTGGAGTCTGCTTAACCTCGTGGCTCACTTACAGCTTGCGGAATGCAGAACGCCAATTACGGAAGAAAAAGTCTTTGATCTGCAGAGCGCGCGATACGCGTAATAGTAAATTGTACAGGGAAACTCGTGCATGTTCGTAACTGCGTGAAAATAAAGCAGCTCTCATGTTTACGGGCTCACAATTACTCGCGCATCAACATTACACGAATGAAACAGAAATGTTGTAGCCAGATTTTCTTTGCATAATCGACATTCCCAGTCGGTTTCTTTATAGAAAGTTGTTCATTTGTAATTTGTAATAATCTCGCTCACGTTTTTTTTTTTTTTTTTAAATTATACTTTCCTTCGCTTCTGGGAACTACGCTGTTTTGCGATCGTAATAGCGGTGCTTGGAAATATTGCAAACATGCTTTAATCTGTTTGACCTGTATTTCGATAAACAAGTAACGTGAAAATGATGGCGATATTTTTTACGTGTTTCTCTCATTGTCTCGGGTAAAAGTAAGTTGAAAATTATTTACCACGAGTGAATCACGGGTGAGAAATGAGGAATGTATTTGAAAGTATGTATAAAATAATGCATGAAGGTGTAGTTATTGTGTTTTGTAGTACCTACTCTGTTACAGTGCACACTATACGCCGGTACAACCTGGCGTATTTTGCATAGGAATTTGAATCTGCACCCGTACAAGATTCAATTAACGCAAGAACTGAAGCCTGGACACCATTCCGTGCATCGTGAATTCGCTATAATTGGGCTTTGGAGCAGAGGAGACATTAATTGACCACGAAGATAGTCAGATACTTACCACCGTCAGACATTTTTCTATGGCAATTTTTGAAAAGAGAAGTCTACGCCAATAATCCAGAGACGATTGGCGAGGTGAAAAACAATATCACAGCCGCCATTGATGAAACTGAGCCACAGTTATGTGAAAATGTAGTGGAGAATTGGGCCAAATGTATCGGGCTCGTGAAGAAAAGCCGAGGGGGACACTTGAATGATATTGTGTACTATGAAGTGGACTTTATGACAAAATAAAGGAACCTGGCAAATCTCAAACAGTCTGTGTTTTATTTTAATTTGAAGATGCAACACTCAATTTGGATAACCCTTTAAAATCGAGTTTTATGTGTGACGCTCCGTTCTGAAATAACTGGTGTCAAACCGAATTTATTTTCACGCGAAACAGCTGTCACATGCACACAACACTCCATCACGATTGCGAATAAAAATCTGTACGTTTCCTGACAGTTTTAGTCAGCACAAATAAAGTGTTCCTTTTATGACAGTGGTAAACGTTAAACATCAATATTATTCAAACAAAACCGAGCACGGTTACAACAATCGTGAATTGTGATTTCTATGAAGTGGCGGACAAAAGAAAGTTTACACCTTTTAAAATCCCATAATTTGTTTAGAATTGGTCCAAACGACTTGAGTTTTTTTTTTTTTTGAGAAGCTAGAAGGATTAGTTTGCTAAGTGACGTGTTTCGTCGTCACATAGATACATATGTAAAAGTAAACTTCGACTTGTAGAGGTCGGAGTTCTTCTAAATTCGAGTTGTAGAGGTGAAATACATAATTTAATATGCAAAATATAGTTCGAATTAGGGAAGTTTTATTTCGAGTTGTAGAGGTGTTTATTAAAATTTTCGACTTATAGAGGTTTTCGAGTTATCGAGGTTCGACTGTAATTGATCAGAATTCTGTAACGTAATAAAAATCGCCTTACATGTCCGAAATAAACGCTACCTAGTTTCATTTTCTGCATGAAATATAATTCCTGACGTTTTCCAAGACAGCGACGATAGTTACGTTTACATATCTTTGTCCAGCCATGTCCATTTCACGTATCACGGTATTTACGCCCACCACTTGGCACACGTAGGTTCTGTTTGCTGCAATCGTTGCCTCTAGAAACCTCCATCTGTAGGTACACCATGGAATCAAAATTCACAGAAATGATAGGATTTTCATGATCCAACTTAACGACAAATCCTGGACAATCGTATCCCACTTAAAAATCAATGAACAATGAAATTTTGTTTCGTTGCCGATAGCCATTATTGGTGAGGGGATTTCTATTTCGGATGCTTATAATTACTATTCGTAATCAAAAACATTCTGGTCGAAAATGATTGTTATCCTATGACTTTTTTCATTTTGATTATTACAGTTATGGTCCCTGCATGTAACGAAAAGGAACGAATATTAGCTTTGACAAGAGGCAGCTTGTAATTTATCATAAACCAAAGGGTATATTGGATATTAGTTGGGTAAAGGTTATCGCGAGTTCGCAAAATTGTAACACAAGCAACGCGATATTTACAGTGGGTGGCCAAATTATTATACCCAAACAAAAAAGGTTTGAGATTTTGTAAACTTAAGCAATGGAATAAAATAGATGTCTCGTTTTTAATGTTATAATATTATTTTTTAATACTAGTATATGTATGTAAGAATGCAAATTAAATACATTTAGGTATATAGGTTTAAGACTGTATTGTACGAGAAATACAATTACTCGATAGTTGGTGACTCCGCCTTTAGCTTTTATGACAGCTTGGATTCGGCGTGGCATACTTTCAATACATTCTGTGGCTACTTCCTGCATTTCTGGAATATTCTGCCATACTCGGATGATATTCTCTATTATTTCTGTCTTATTTGTAATAATTTAATCCCCGCCCTTTTAAAAACAAATGAGACTTCTATCTTGCAAAATTACTCACAATGTTGCCAGATGTTGTAGCTAATCAATAAATGAAAAAACAGTAACATTCGTGCATTGTTACTTTAATTACAGCCACGACTTTCACAGATTTTGACGACAATTTGTTGAGTATAATAATTTGGCCACTCTCTGTAAATAATCCTTTTTTTCTACGAAGCAACCAACTCAGGGATAGTGCGGCGCTCGAATATTAATGCGAGTAACTGTAGATGCAATGAAAATTGGCGCCAGAGTTCTGCCGACTGTACGCAAACGGTTCCCACGGTTCGCCGATCATCGCCTTCAGGCTGTTTCGCAGGAAAATCGCCGATCCACAGAGCAAGAATGTTCCCCGTTCTGTAACGAATTTTCGTTCTCGCCGTCACTTTCCCTTTGCCATCTCCGCCTTTCCTTTACCTTGATCGTTGAATTAATGGCTAATTAGCGACCGTGGTGGAACGAAAGGGGGCTGAGTAAGTATGGTACACCGCTACGCGTCGACGCGAGGGTGAAATTTTCTGGAAAGCTCCAACTCCACTAGCTATCAGTTGCTTCCTATAAACGAGCATTGCCGAGCCGCATCGGACCGGCGACACAAGGATCGACTTGAAAGAATACTCGGTCTTCGCGAAATATCCGCCACCGAAAGCGTCTGTATGCCGGTATATGCGTTTGCACCGTGCAATTTCACGTAATAGGTATTGTATGACGTCGATATCTCGGCAATGGCCAGCGGCCTTGCGCGTCACTGGCCCGAGCCACTAATTTCCAAGGAAGGAGCACCGTGCAGGACGTTAATTTCGCCTTCCGGGTTACGCCTATTCTGTTAGTAGGAAAATGCATTCCTATCGAATTACGCTGGCATGCCGGCTCTCGTGATCGGCTCTACGGATCGGTGAATGGGGTCTCATTCACTTCGCCAGTGGTTCTCACGGCATCGGCAGCATTCCCGCGCCATAACCAGGCGTTGGGACAAAGCAAAACCGTCAGCAAGTAGGAGGGAGATGGTCGCGGAGGAGAAAAAGGAAGGAACTTGGAAGATGAGACGGGGGCGTAGGTACGAGGGGCGAGGTAAGAGGGAGGGGATTAGAATTAATAGAGAGGGGTTAGAGGAGGGAGCAAAGAACTACCGCTCGGTAGATCGGGTCAAGAGAACATACCGCAACTTTATCACGGGACCACAATCCCTCGTGAGTGGACGCACCTCGATTGACATGCATCGATTGCATAATAGGCGAGATGGACATGCGTTGACATACGCGAGAGGATCCCCGCGGAGAAAGGGGAACAATGTCTGGGGAGCTTGACGACGTAATATACTCTGGTGCCAGAAAAATAATTACGGCTGAATCGTACTCGCCCGACGCCCATCTCGCCTTATCATTTGGGTACTCGCAGTTTATGAGTCTTAGTCATTTAAAAGAATGTTAGGTTAGAAATCTCCTTCGCCTTTACAATTTTATTAACAAATCAAACAATGCTATTCAAAAATCTATTATTAATTGTTATAAACGAGAGTTTATAAAAATTTATTTCCTAACTTCCAATGCTCAATTTACAATTTTTAGAATCCAGAGTATATGGTGGAGTTATTATTATTAACGTTATGAAATATTATTTCGACGTTTTCCTATCGAGAAAGAAAATTTAATGGTGGTATTGATCAGTCTCAACGATCAGTAAATCAGCGATACTAGTATACGCTTTGAAATCGTACGTTAAGGCAGTAGTTAATTAGGAGAAACCGTAATTACAGGAAATACGCAACTTTTGTCCAATACTGTACTAGCATCTGTGCCACGAAGTCCTTCGAAGGATGACGCCAGTGAACGTAACAATGTTAATGATTTTATCATTCAGCGTAGGGGTAAGTTTAACACGCAAAGCAATCTGAAAGATTTTCGAAATACGATCTTTAAAAATATCCACTAAAAGGTATGCCTTTCTTTTTAAATGATTTCCAATTTAAATTTTAAACCTGAGAATTCCGACGAAGGAAATCATTTTCGCACACGGGTCGAGAGTGCAACTTTTGCTGAAACGACGTTTCCTTTGAGCTCTCTCGTCACGACAAATTAGATTGAGCTCATAATAAATAATGCCCGGTAACAGTCTTAAGGGACAGCATTAACTAAGAGCTTTCATATTTTAACATTCTCCAGTGAAGCTTTCGATCGAATAATGTACCTGCCAGTATTTCGCTGTGCACCAAAGGAGTACGTACATACATACATGAATGCCAAAGCAGATAGTGCGTCATCAGGTTCGGTTAGTTTCTTCTCCATCGCGTGACTAATGTAAAATTACAGCGTAAAAATAAGATTCTAGACTTTCGTCTTACCCTATTAGTATCCATAATTACACGGTTATGATTAATAATAATTGTCCCTGCATCGAACACCTTTGGTAGGTATTTGGCAAACGTGACACGTGCAAATATTTGCAGTCAAATATAATTTTGCAGCGCACACGCGCGCTGCATTCATCGCCGTACAGGCCGATGTTGCTCAACGTTGCGTGCAAGCGTTGTTACTACGGACAACCTTAACCAGCCGTATTTGCGTCGGGGCTGAAGTCTCGTTGCAACATTTTCCACGAGACTGGAGAGAAAAGACGGGGAAATGGATGTTGAGAAACGTGCCCGGGAATAGAAGCGAGGAGGCGAGCCAGCAGGGGCGATCCTGTCATCGCGGGAGAGAGAGACTCGAACAAAGGCCTAGGAATAATTTACTGTCTATCGGTGTAATCCTGAACGAGCGCCGCGCGGCTAGAGCTTCCGGTTCTGTGCGATGCCTCGGGAGCACGTTTCGGCCAGTTCTACGTACCTATATTCGCTGCACGACATCTCCCTTTCGTAACGGTATAAACTTTTACCATGGCTTCGCAGGATCATCGTTGTGGATCAGTGACCGACCCGAAGCCACGACAACGGCCAGTAAAATCGTTGCCTGGCCGAAGCCGAGGTCGACAACACTGTTGTGTACACGTCGGGGTCGTGGCCACGAAGACGTACTCCTTCTTCGGTTCTTGCACCTCGGCTGCATCCTTTCGTTTTGAAAATACTGCAGCACGGGTTTCTTCCAAGTGGGTACTCACATTTGTGTGCGAAAGAAATGATGGAGGACGTAAACGCTTTGGTTATACTAATGACGAAGTATCTGTATGTGCTTCTCAGTTCTGAGCTTTTCTTTCATTGTGTATTTTAAGTGATTATGAGCGACGACGATTTAAGATAAATGAACTTTAAGGAGCTAGAGTTTTTCTGTAGAGCACTGACTCTTTCAGGAACGAAAATACTTTTAATTTGGTGGTAACCGTTGAACCATTTTCACTCATGGCTGGTCTTATTTCAAACTTTTCATGGGACGCGGAGTGTTTAGAATAATTTGGGAGAATTGTTATGCAATTACATAATATGTATGTTAACAAATATTCAAAATATTAAAATCTTCTCTTTTCCCTATATGCAATTCATAAATAAAAAATTCATCTTCTATGCTATTAAGTTTCATTTCTGCCAATGATTGTTACTCTCTTCCCCTCCTTCTCGAACCCCAAAAAATCTTTGAACAGAAGCAAAATCGATGACCGATGCTCACTCACAAGCCCCTTCACCTACAAAATATGCAAATGCAATGAACTGCATACAGTTCTTTCACGTTTCATTGTTTAATCGCGCAGTCACATACGTGCCAAATATTTTAACGAATAAAGCTATATAGGACAGAGACGGGTATAATGACGTCGAGATTTGGACATGTCGTGAGCGTATTGAGATAATACACTCGATATACATACGCTGTGCACCATTGTTTTACGCCTCACCTTTGAAAATGACACGTTCTAAAAAGGAAGAAAAAAATCCGGACGACGAGAGCCATCATAGTGATTCTTTTGTGCTTGGAGTGACGCGCGACAACCAACGCCTCCGTAGAACAGGCGCCTGCTCGCAGGAAGAAGGATACTCCACTAGAGAAAAGAGGACGCACTCTGAGTGCAACACTCCAGCGAAGGATGACATGAAAAACCAAGCGAAAAAGAGAGTCGTCCCGTTCGTTTGGGCGACACGCTTTTCAAACGCTCGGAGCTGTTTTCCATTATTTACAGGCGAAATTATTCGCTGATGAGCTGTGCCCCAGTGCATCATCGATTACCATACCCGTTCGTCGCGACTGCAGGAATTGTAACGATTAACGTGCCTAATCGTAAGTGGAGCTGTGGAGAGTACCATTTTCAAAATAGTAACGGCAGAAAGTAAGTAAAGTAAGATTGCTTTACTACGTGTCAGTTGGTGTGAAAATTTCTGTCTCATAAAACTAAGACACCGAATTTATGTGCCAATTAAATTAAATCTCTACAAAAGTGCTTGTCCCTTAAATACAGAGGAACAGAATTTTTTATTTCAATCTATTTGCATGTATGAAAAATAAAAGATGAATGGAATCGTATATTTAAATATAACAATGCCCTCTCGTGAACTGATACATATTATTATTTCGTAATACATTAATTAAATGCCCACATGTGTGTCGAAGTTTCGACCGTAAACACGGCACACGTCTGTGAATAGAATTTATGACGATTGTTCCATGCGTCCAGCCGAAGCTGAAGTTTTGTTAAATGATGTTCGCGAACGAAGGTCTGCGCGTGAAACTATTGGTTTTCCGAGTGAAACGTATCAAAGCTGCTTTACAAACGTCGTGGAAAGGTCACCTAAGGCTTCGGTTTGAATAAAAGCCGCCAGTCTATTAGACAGAAGAGTCTCGCTCTGTTTGGACACTTGAAGATAGAAAATTTAAATCACAAATCGTGCGAATCTTAATTATCACCAGATGGGCGCACAGACTTACGTAATTCACGCGAGTACCATTTTTTTTTCCATTACTAGCTGTAACCCTATTTGATCAAATCTGGCACAGGGTTCTGCGCGAACAAGAAGTGGTACAAGGATACGGAGAAGATTGTTTTCCTGCTTTTATGTGGCTCAGTTTGCGGTGGAAAAACAAAAGTCTTCTAACCGCACCGACGTTTTGACCGGTACGAGACGCCATTGCCCCACTTTAATATGGTTAAACCTTAAAACCAGTTTTGTCCATTGTTAGAAAAGTTGATGCCACAATGAGTCACGGCACGAGACGCCTTCTTGCTTTCGTGTGGCTTATCTAAATGCACGTGAAACGCATTTACATCTCAAAAGTGTATTTTAAGGTAATCGTAGAGGCCGCAGGCATTCCTTGGACCCGATAGCGCCCAGGCCCGACTGTCGCTTCAATAGGATTTGTTGGCCGAAGACAGGCCTTCGCCGTACGCTCGACCAGGAACAGAATTTAGTGCACGACGCGTGTAAACGCTAGTTGCGTGAACAGCTGTAATGAATAAAATTACATTTACATTTTTAACGAACGACAAGGCACCACTGAACGTAGAATATCAAATGTACACACTTGAATTGGAATTCAAGAGGTTCGTTAAGAAATATTACGTATGTGTTAAACATTTACGAATTTTTCTTATCAAAATGTCTCTGTCCGATTGAATGCTGATTTTCGCGAAAAATTAAATCGGTATTCTTTTCTTTAACACGCTGTTATTCAGAGAATTTTCAAAATATTAAAAAAAAAACAGCACCGTTAATGCTTAGGCATTACATTACACTTAATAGACAAATTCCGTTTTTTGTTTCAAATAGTCCAAAATTGAATTAGGAGGTAGGTATACCGTTTGCCCTCCGTAATTGTTTTTAATGCTTTACAATATGCCAAACCGCAATTCAATCGGCCGAGTAGTTTCTCTACAATTTGCATCAGAAGATTACCTACTTTTTCGGGCCGCCACAGTGGTTTAACCCCTTAATGATTTCGAGTATGTAAATGCATTCTTAAATGATGAAAATTAAACGAGGACGGGTTTCTTTCCATAGAAGGAATAAAAAGAACAAATAGAAAAGAAGTTGTTTACATCCAACGCATGTTGACGCATTCGCTGCTGCAAAAATCGAGATAGATATCGCATTACGAGTCGTATAAAGCTGTAAATAAAAATGAAATCTTTCAAGCGCACTATTCAAATACTGAGATTATTCGAAAATAATATTCCGGTACTCGAAAATTTATCTTGTCGCGCGAGTCTCAATAACGACAAATGCAGCAAAATTCGACATTCACGGCTCTAATTTTGACTCGTGCGTACATTGACGAGTGAAACGTCATCCATGCGTGTTATAATAGAGAACGCTGCTGCTGGACGTTCTCCGTGAAATTGCCTGTACATACATTATCTACATATAACATTCCACGGTCAAACGATGCGGATCGATGAAATATGTTTCGTATGTCGGATGTGCATTCGCGCGTCCATTCACGTGCGACTGCGACACGTAGTCGAGTTACGTGTGCTGGCCCTGGTCCCGAGGGCTCGCGGGAGGCGAAAATAATTACTGTTGCGAGTAAATTATTTAATTAATTGGATCAGGCCAACGCTTGGATTCTGGCTCCGCGGGTAATTTAAACGACACGTAAGTTCATCGAGCATGAAATGCTTTTCATTAATGATAACGAATGTGCGACTATTACGGCTCAACTATACCGCGGACCATTTCTGTAACTGCGACACAGTAGACGGGCGTCTCGAACGATTCTTATCGATTACGGGAAATTTGATTGACTATAAAGAAAATCGAGTTATCGGGGTAAAGTAGCGAACCGGAGGAAAAATTTGTACGTACAAGTCGCGACAGCCATCGGACCACTCTGTGTGTACGTGAATGCAATTCGTATTAAATTACAGACAGAGCTACCGAGCGTACGTGGGTATAACATTTCGATGCATTCGTTTCATGCTAGAAATTTTATTATCCCCTGAATCTCATACGAAACAAAGAATAAATTCGAGCGCGTAGTTATTCCATTCATTCTACGAGCAGTGTTAAAGTATTTTATAAAAAGTCAAATTCTCAAAGCATTTTGCTCGACCTGAATTCAATAATTAATTTACTGGTGAATAACTGTTATTAATATTAATATTACCGACTAATAGGCGCTTATAATTGATTAAATAGTTGTCAATACATTCGTCTGTTCGAGGATTAGACATTAATAGCTACGGTTTTTATTAAGCTTATACGGAAGATAGAAATCAATTTTTCCTTTTTCACGAGATAGGATAAGTGCACTTTGTTGATAAATTCTCCACGAGACTGCAAATCTGGTTTCTGGTTTTGGGCACGGAGGAACGGAGCTCTGAATAATATTAAGCAGACACGAGAAACTAGAGAACTAGAGGAGACAATGACACTAGACATGGCACATGGCCCTTGAGAACCGCACGCTACGACAGCATCCTGCGGCCCGTGAGTTCTTTAAAAGAAAACCTTTCACAGGACCCGAGAACCATTCAAGAATTTTCCAGCACTTGATTCTGATAATAACCAGACCCACGGTCGCCCTTTCGAGTGCTTTTCGGCGCGATTTAACAGATATGTGGGAAAAGTACCTACGTCCATGGAGGATTTGGAAATGTTTAACAAAATTAAAATCAACCACAGAACTGTACACTGTGATTAGTTTGAATGATACAGCTTCTTTTTTCCCCTTTTGTAGTTCTTAATCCAATGAACAGTTCAAGTACCTATTTTCCACATTAAGACCAATTTTCATCATCTAATTTAATGCCATACTGTAACTGCATAGGCACTGTCTGTTATTCATTTGTCAGCCTACTGGCATTTAGGTAGTTTCAAACAGTTTTCGGGGCCACTGATGACGACAGTATAGAATTGTCAGTTAAAAATGCACGCAAAAAATAATATTTTATAGTAGGCATATAGACACGAAATTTTGTAGTAATTTTATTTTGTTTTCGACGATGATGTGGCATGCAACTTGTTCTGTTAACTAAATTCCCCTTTTTTCACGAAAATTGAAAGGCTCATTTTGATTTACAATACGCAGCATGAAAAAGTGCCCCATGTAAAATACACAGGAAATTGTGCTATTTGAAAAATGTAAGGTATCGATACTTGAAATTATAACCCGGTCTGTATAATTTATATGTCATCCTTTGCTTCGTAAAAAACGAAATGATAATTATATAATTATAAGACATAACGAAGTTAAAATATTCTCACATACGCTTTTTATCTCAACAAAATATTTTCAGGTTTTTACGTGGAATGTAAATTTGAGAAACATCCTTACGTCACACATGACGCTGGTATACAGTTTTACATTATTCATAGATGCTTTTTCGAATATCACGTTATGAAGGATATAACTTCAGAGAACAATTTCTTCAACAATGAAATGTGTCTCACAAGAGTAATATTTTTGTCGCACGTGTTTAAAAGAACACGACCTAATCGATGCTTATGCCATCTGCGATATGAATCATAACGTTGAGAACGCAAGTGGAAAATGGCAACAGTGAACATTCACCACTGATAAACGTATGTCTAATTGAAACTGTCGTCCTTGAGATATGCAGACGATGTTCCACTCATTATAAATCAGGCTCGGCTCCAAATCAAAATTGTATGGTATTAAATCAATCGCGTTGTTAGTATCGCGGAAGCTACATATTTCTTCACTTATTGAATCTACGACTCTCCATTTTTTAAGTCGGCGCCAGATTTGCACGGTGCAAATGATGAGGCGGCGATATAAATAAAATTTAGAGTTATAGATTAAATAAGGAACAAAATTACTTTTTTCCCTTTTATCGCATTTATATTTGTTTGAAGTCGGTTTTAATTATTAGAAAGAATGAAGGTACTAGAATACAATTTGTCTGATTAGGGATTCTTCTACCTCAAAAGCCTACTGTAGTAATGCTTAATAGAACATAGAATAAGATAATACAAATTTAGGCATACCGGCGAGGAAACGGTTTACCTCGTATATACAAAGCATATAAGGAAGCCAGAGAATCCAGGAAGTAATGGCTAATACAGTTATAATAAAGTCAATCGAACCTACCGTTACAGGAATGTACTTAACTTTGCTGCTCTACAACGTTCTACACGTTATGCCAGCAACAATAATAGTATATCAGTATCATTATCCGTATTAGGTAAGATAGCGATAGGAGGAGCAGAAACAAGTGTTTGATTCGCGGTATCATACGAAGAACAGTTATTTGTTGTACTGTCAAGAAAATATTTGCCGCGCCTTAGGCGATGAGAAGTATTCAATGTTCGCCAGAGAGAGTTTAAAATGACGAGTAGAAAAAGCTATGGAAAAATACGGAGGGAAAGAATGCCGCGACTCTTATTTCTTGCAATATTTTAAGATAATACTGAATGTAAATACTTGGCGATTGTGCAAACGATCGCAGCGAAGCAGAGAGTTTCAGTCGCTTGTTAAAATGACAAATAGCATTCGTAGTTTTTCAATTATTCGTATTATCGTGGATACCAAGTTTTCCATTCATTCCGGCGTATTTCACTTGCAAGCAGTTGTTACCGACAATGTAAATCGCCATGACAAAGCCGCATGCAAAATGAATGCAACGGCTAAATAAAACAACCAGAACTGCATTCATTCCCCCATTCGTCGCGCCTCGGCGATCCCGAAAAAATGCAATCTTCTGGAATGTTGACGTTGCACAGTCGCCGAAAGCACGTAACGCTAAAGAAGGAATCGAGCAGTTGAAATAATCGTGAGATATCTTTGCTTGAAAATCCTCCGCGTAAAGGGGGCTCGTAAAATCTTTTTGAAACGTCGATACAAGTACAAGTAAACTGGAACAACGCGCTTCAATCGATTTATAATATCCGAGGAGTTGAGAAAACGAGAAATATAAATTCCCCGCAAAGTGTAAAAACGGAAAACGATTCTGCAGTTGTAACCTAATAGATTCTAATTTAATAAACGTGGCATTTAACAGTCCCCGCGAATTCTATAATATGAAGAATATTTTTCTAAAAAGAAATTTGACATTTACTCGATCCTCTAAGGAAATATGGATGACGCATTTTCTGAACGTTTAGTCGGCAGAGAGTTGCCAGTTACCTGTAACCATCTTCGGTTACGGCGGTAAAATTTCGTATAGCCATATAAAACGGATCACTTGTTACGGAATCTACTTAGTCGACTGTTTTTTTCGCTGACGGATAAGAAGCAACGGAAAACGATTAACGCTCAGGCGTCGTGCAGGTATAGAGGTGTACAACGAATAAACGCGGGGCCCCTGGCTCAGCGTTGCTAGTGTGTTCGCATGTATAGAATGTGTGTGTGTGTGTGTGTGTGTGTGTGTATCGTTGAAGGCACGCACCTGAGCGTGAAACGGAGGGACCCAGCGTTAATGCACCGACGTGGCTTCCACCTGCACTAGACGAGTCGAAATATGCTTTTCCTTTACCTAGAAATTCGTCCGCCGGCTTTTTCAGTTTCACGCTCGGCGGCGCGATTTCTCGGCGTGCATTTCTCGCCAAGGATTCAAACCGTCGCCACGTAATTCCAGGATATGCACTAGCTTTTAACGCTTCCCGTTAATCTCGAGAATCACTTAGGCTAATTAGTATATCAATCCGGGGCCAAGAGTTTAAAAAACGATTCTATTCTTGCAGCTGGACGCAGAAGACGGGCGAACGCCTCGCCTCTATGGGCTTTCACGAATGAAAATACGCGTACAAGAGATGGCGCGAAGGGAAAGTAACCTCGTGTACTCCGCTGCATTATTATAGTAAAATTTTGCATTAGCCCAAAGCACATGATTTTATAGACTGCTTTATTTGTAATGGAAAGAAGATGGGTCGTTTAGAAACGCAAGATATCATGATGAGATTTTAAACGATCGATATTCTACGGCTTTACAAGCGCAAGTATTATACCTACATATAGGTCCGTGGTGTGAAACTTTCTGTTATCGCGTTAATTTCTTCACGCACAGATGAACCTTATTTGTGTAACTGTAATTTCTCGATTAATGCCGCTGTTCGCAAGTCGCATAAGCCAGCGATTTTACGCGCGCACCATTTTACGATTACATACTTTAGTTTTTAAGAGCCTATGCGGGTCATTGCACCAACATTATCGATCAGAGCTTAGCAATTCCAAGTTTAATTCCTTGCCCTGCAAGGCACGACAGTATATACGCGATCGCGTAGATCAACGCGTAGCTCGAGGGCCAAGAATTGTCGGAGTCACTCGAACGCCGAGTGATTTCAACACGTATAGCGAACACGAAAGATCAAGCGATTGTTATTTTACGCTGTGTATATGAATAAAAACGACTCGGTAGAATGGTTGGATGTAATTGTCGGTACAGTCAATGGAGGTGCTTCTTTATAAAAGCATAGGCGTGCAGTTGAAAAGCAGAAGAAACGAAGCGAGAAGTTGATAACGCGAAATGAAAGACTGGCAAGGATACGCCAGGCCTTCCATGAAGCAGAACGACGTTTATTTTAGTCCACCCTAGTGTATACGGACACATAACAGTACTTCAGGTAGACGATCAGGTGTGCGGAACGGTTTGGCAAGACGGCCTCCCCACCTGTCACGAATTCGACGCTACTGAGTTCATCGTTTGCGTTGATCCCACGTAATAAATTTGAACAGCAACACGCAGTGTAGATTACCCGCCACGGAGCGATAGAGCAACGAGGATCCAGACACGGTCGCAGCTCGTCGATTAATATTTTAATATCGTTTGACGGCGTAGCATCGAGTTCGAGGGAGTCGAAATGATTCACGTATGCGTGGTGGATCCATGGATCGCGGAGTCCGCGGCGGCGAGGAAAGAGAAACACAGGGGGGCAAGAACGACGCCACGAATGGCGAACATGCCCGGGGCCTTACTCACCTGCCACGACGTATCGCGCCCGCATTTTCGTCAACCGGTCTAGAGATCTGCAGTCGAACACGAGGACACCCGCACTTACGGCGTCTCTTGTTGCACATTCACTCACGAGGCATCCTCCGCCACCGCACTCGTCGTTCTTTCCTTTATTTCACGTCGAACCACGAAAAACGCACGCTTTTGCTTTCCCATGCACTATAGAGCGAGTCCGTTCGCTTCGCTCCTTCACCGTGACACATCCACCCGCGTACCACGACCGCCAATAAACACACACCGAGCGAGACTGCGGCTCTTCTGGAGAACGTCGCTCGCCATTGTGAAGTCTCCCTCCACCAACACGGAGCACCTTTGCCTCGGCACTGCCACGCTACGGCCCTGTCTCGTTACCAACACCGGCACCGGCTGGATCGCTTCTATGTCTATCTTTCTCTTGATCGCAGTGCCAGGTGCGGATCAACAGATCGTGCTCTAGGTATTTCGTGCGGCTCTCGAGCACGATGTACAATGCTTTGCTTTTGGAATGTCTAATGTTGGGTAAACTTTTCCTCCGGGAAACCTTTCTTTTCACCGCAAATTTATATTAGTCGAAAGCACGTATCAAACACACGCAAAAATATTATTTGTCAGTTTAGGAATTTATCCGTTGCAAAGTTATTGTGTTAAAAAGACTCTGATATTTCGACCAACCTATATTAATATTCCGGACAAATTTGAAAGTGGAATGCGTTGTATCGTCCAACCAGTTGTGAAAACTATAGAACCCATTTTCAGCTAAATACTTTGCTATTAGACAATTACCGTAACTGTCACAATATAGGCTAGAAAATATGTCGAAATTTGGCAAGCTTTTTCGCCTCATAATTTTTCAACGAAAACATTCCTAAACTCCAAATTGGTATCATTAAACACTTTCCATAAATATAAGTTTCGACACCAAAAAAAAGGTTTCCCAGAGGAAAAGTTCACATCAAAATTTCTTTCTTTCGGTAAATCATTTTAACGCGATGCAAGTTTTGTACATGTGACGCGAAGGAGTAATGTACGGTGAGTTATGGAATATATCTATTGAAGGGTACTAGGAAACAGTAAATGGAAGTATTTTTAAATGAAGTACAACAGTAGGTATATTCTAAGCGGAGATTTTAATACTTTCTATGTAATAAAGAAGCGTGGTACATGGGTGTTCGGAGGGGGATGCAAAATGGGCAGCCCCCCCGCCTCTAGCTTTTGAAAAAATCGCTTATTTTTAAAAACTGATCATTATTAAGTTTATATTAAAAAAGTGAAGATTTCTAAATTTTGGATTTAAATTTTTAATTTATTTGGCACTATAAAATGAATTCAAAAAAGCAAGCGAGCTACTCGTTTTTTCATTACTATATTTTTCATCGCCGTCACCCTTGGCGTGGTATGAATTTATTCCGTTCTGGATGTTTTGACATTTAAAAATGTGTTATTTAATATATTGATAATAATAAAGTGCATTCATCCTTTAATGGGATATTTAATTATATGGGAAACATGTGGAATTAAGAAAAAAAATTTACCCTCTCTGCCGTGACAATGTCATTTACTTTTATTTACTTTGTCAGACATTGCCGTGACCAGGATTCGAACCTGGGTTACTACGGCCACAACGTAGGGTCCTAACCACTAGACGATCACGGCTATCAGAGGAGTGTGGAA
The DNA here is from genome assembly GCA_029448645.1 of Andrena camellia. Lineage (NCBI taxonomy): Eukaryota > Metazoa > Arthropoda > Insecta > Hymenoptera > Andrenidae > Andrena > Andrena camellia. Next base: position 36,308,235 of record CM055680.1, read on the forward strand.
AGTGGTGCGTCTCCATTGTATATTGTTTTAGACGTAGAATCATAACCTTTGACAAAATATTTGTTATGCAGATTATAGTGAAAATTATACGAGATGTTCATTTATTACATTATTACACGATAGAAAATTTATAGTGACATTTCTCATGGTAAGCAAATGGCTTTAAGTGATAAACGACTTTTGTAGATCGCACTGCCCTCTGTTGCTGCTGACAGTTACATATGTCTTACCGACTGGTTTTTTAAATTTCTTATCACTGCCATTCTACCCTTCTACAGCAAATGCTCTATTTAATTAAATTCCCGTTTCACTCTAAATTTCGTCCTTTTGCGAACTGAATTATAATTACTTAAATTGCGTTAATTTTTGGTTCATAATTTTTTAAGAAGCATTCAATTCATATTATAAATTTTACTGAGATCTGGAAACTTTAATTTGTGATCCGTTTCATCATCGAGTTCAGCAATTTGTACATAGTACACACGATAAGCAAGACACCTTGTAGCGAGATAAATCAAGTGCATAATATATAGACGCATAAATTTCACTCGATTATTATGAAATTTGTAACGAGCATCCCGCTTAGTTATTCATTTTCGTGTTCCTCCCTTCTAATTGCTGTACAGTTC